>JAOWCC010001589.1:65507268-66107268 GCA_030867875.1 Actinernus sp. WN-2022 | reverse complement strand
ATTATGTTCCCACATGTTGTGTCAGCGGGGAAATACGATATAACAAGCATTAAACAAACCTTCAAACCCGCAATCGATGCTGGCATCGTAGAAATAATGCAAACCGTATCAACTGGGGCTTGGAGACTAACAGTTAAAACCCCAATCCAGTTAAGTAAAAATCTCTGCGATTTGCTTGGTATCAAAGTAGGTGGTGGTCCGACAGGCTACGTGACTATCAATGTGGGAAAATACCCCCTGGTGCCACAAGATATTATTCAGTATTTACATGTCAACTGCGATGTGGTGGATTCCGGCTTCTCACTTCTAGATGGAAAACACTCGCAAGTCCTAGCTAGCTTAGAGATCCGCGGTGGAAGATTCGCAAAATCAACATATGCTTCACTACTACCACTAAACGTAAAAACTCTAGGTACAAGACGAAACAGCCTTCGCCTGACAATTAGAGACGAAAAAGGAAATATTATAGACTTCCGTGGTCGACCTATACGATACGTATTGAAGATTGAGTAAATCATACGTATAACATAATGGCAAGCGATTCAATTCAACTACTTCCAACGGCACCAAATATTTATCTCCCACTCGATGGAGATAATTTTCGTCGACGAGATATCCGTGATACACTTGAGACCATCAAAGCCCAAGAACAATACTACGAAGTGGTACTTAAGAAATATGCTCGTGTGCAAGGAATTGTTCATGGTGTCTCCGTGGTAACGGGCGGCCTCTCCGTGCTTCTATCGAGTTCTGGTTTGGCGATTGCTCTAACGGGTCTTGGAGTAATAATCGGCCTACCACTTAGTGTAATTGGTGGGGTCTGTGGAGTGATTTCAGCTGCTACGACTATTGAGGCTAAAAAGCTTGGCATAAAAGTTTCTAAACACGAAAAAACCGCTATGTTGGCGAAAGCGAAAATTAATACAATTCGTGATCTAGTCTCAAAAGCCCTACGTGATGAAAATGTGTCTGACGCCGAATACAATCTCATCCTCGCTGAGGCAGATAAATTCGAGACTATGAAGATTGAAATTCGTCATAAAACTTCAGCTAATTTAGGACAAATGAGTGAAAAAATGTGGAACAAATTCGCTCCGAAGTGCGAGAAGAGATGAGAGCAAAACTGAGATAAGAATCGATATCTCATATGAGAAAACTCCGCGTGGGCGATATTTTCACTTTGCCAAGAGCAGCTGCACTTAATTCGTATGCAAAGTTCGAGACACCGCGTGGGCAATTGTCAACTTGGTGAAATAAAGTTTCTAAGTCGTACGCAAAATTCAATCACCAAAACGTTTTTGCATGCCTTAGCGCCCCGATTCTACTCGTTCAAACAAATTTGGGTCGCAAAGGAATTTCTGGGGCGTTTAGGAATGTTACAGGTAAACTTCAGTTTTTATCATAAACTAGATATTAATTCTCATCCCATCAGTCAGAATGAGTTTTCTAGTTCTGAATGTTCGTAAATTTAAGTTAAATGGTACGTAATTATTGCATCCTTAGTGTGTTTTCAAATTACGACGTTGTGTTACCCCACAACTTATACAAATCCCGTGATTCATACGACAGCCCTTACCACACTTCGAACATGGGGTGAATTGGGTGGCACCTCTTAATATCTGAAAGTTGTGTTGAGCACAATACTCTGATATCTTCGAACTCTTCCTTACACATTTCGTGTCCTTTCCTCGCATTAACCAACTACAAGTACCGTTCTCAGTCATAGTTATAGACATACCTTAATACTATCGTATCTCTAAATGGTGTCGAAATACGATAAATGAGTGGATATGCTATGAGATAACCGGTTATCGAAGTACAATAATGTTGACAACAAATGGACGGCAGTGGGATGGGCAGTACTTATGATGTCTGAGTGTTGACATGTTGGATTTCGTTGTGTCACATGTGGGTTTTCTTGTGTCACACGTTGGTTATCGTCATGTCTTGTCTAAATGAAATCGTTGGATACGACAATTCGTTACACAATAATTCCGCTCACCCCCCCTGCTGCTTTCACTCATGTGAATGTAAATTATTCCAACTTATGTTACCATACAACACGTAACAAATTCGTACAGAGAATTTATCAATGATCATTTTGGTATATAGGTTGCCCATGTATAGCCTTATTTTATTTAGTATACAACGTTTAATCTGTATCCTAAGGTATACGGTAACCCTAACTAAGCTGACTTTGTTTGCTCTTAACCGATATTATGAAGATCTTATTAAATTCGCTTGTTCGGTCCGTACCGTAAGTTTTAATATGCACCTTCTTTCTCTTAGTAATTTCTTTTGCGCTTTTGCTCTAGCGCCATCAAGCTGAAGCGGAAACTCGATCCACAACCGCTTACAGTATGAACCTCGTACTCGTTTTGAAAGAAGTATTAAGTCTCTTTCCTTTGTCACAGGAAAACAGCTGAGCTAGCGCGCCACCGCAGGGAGCAGAGTAGTATTCCCTGAGTATTTTATCGCCGCCATCTTGTTTTGTTGAAGTATTACCGCTTTACTACGTTATGCGCTCCTCTTCCAGCGCGCTCGGAACGAGAGAGCAAGTACGTAAAATACTCAGGGAATACTACTCTGCTCCCTGTGGCGCCACAAAACAATAGCAGCCTCGTTTTGAGGCAACCACAACAAAAACAAAGCCGCAAAGCATGCTAGGCGAGAGATCCGGGCCTTTAATGACAGAAACAATAAAGAAACCATCATACATTTATAAGGGATGCAATTAGCTTCTGCATTGGATATGTTTCAAGGGAGGCATTCCAATTTTGTTATAGTGCTTTGCTACTCAACTTTATCACAACGAGATCCCATTCCCGACGGATGATTGAGCGCGTTTTTCAGCACAAGATGGTGAGAGCAAAAGAAAGACCATGCTGATGTTTACATAACGTCTCGTTGTTGATTGGCTAAAAGTTTATCACGCGCTCCTTATTTACTCCAATTTTAACTGGACTATATCCATCTAATACATTATCTCCATCGTGATTGGCATTATCGTTCTTCTCCTGGGTCCGAGTATTCGAAGCAATGGTAACTCTGTAGGATAGCGCTAAATATGTAAGTTTAACCTCGGGTTAGCAACTTAAACTCTGGGTAGGGCTTGGGATAAACAACCAACTTGTGGCGTACGTGGAAATATGCACTGGTATTTGCACGCGGATTGAAGTTATCTCTAGCTGTCGAGATTCGTACAGTTTCGAGAGCGACTGACCCGATAGCTTCACAGGAACATTAGATTAGACTTGACAGAAGGGAGACCTCGTGAAAACGTTAATGAGTAAACTCATGCACAGAGAGAGTGAACCGAGACAATTCATATGACGAGATTTCTTACAATGTTTTGCTATGTTCTCTTCAGGTGATAAAAACTCTTAAAAACGCCCTTCAGCAAGTCCTTCAAGATGTGAAAGTGATCTGGGATCTACCAAAGGGCTGGACTGCTCAAAGTATTCCAACACAGTTGCCACCAATCTTCCTTGGCAACAGCCTTGTCGTGTATGGACTGTTGGACAGAGGAGTCGGCGACAAAGACAAGTTGGACATTGAGGGGACTGCAACGCTTTGCGCTACCAGCGATCAGGGTGAACAATCCGAGATCATCAAACACGACCTCAAATTCACAGTGATATCGGGGAGCACAGTCGATTCACCTCTACTTCTTCACCGACTGGCCGCTAAGAGTTCTATACAAGAACATCAAGATGAGGTCGAGGATGAATGGTCAATGACCGAGAAGCAAAAAGCCACAATCATTGATATGAGTAAGTCTGCAAACGTGGTGTCGAAGTTCACATCATTTGTTGCAGTGGACAAAGAAAGTAACGAGCCTATCAAGAGCGCCATGGGAAGACCAAGCTATCCATACTATGGCCAACTTAAGGCTACATGTATGTCGCTAGGGTGCGACAGTGGGGATACGAAGAAAAGAGGAAAAGGAATAGGCTTTCATTCCTTTTCATTTATGTCAAAACTTTTCGGAAGCTCTGCCAGTTCAGGAGAGAAAAGCAGAGAGTATTCTCGTTCATCAGGAAATAGAAGGGCAAAATGTGCAGCAGCACCTCCCACTGCAGCACACGATCATACATTAGAAGACCAATTCGTCGCGTATGACTGCACGTTTGAAGAAGCTAAACCCCAGTTCTTGTCAAATAAGGAAAAACAGAAAGAGAACAAGACAGTTAGTAGCTCAATAGAACTGGTGTCCCTACAGAAGGCGTCGGGTGCATGGCAACTGACAGAACAGCTGGCCTCCCTCTGCGGTGTCGCCCTGGATGTACTGAAGAGGACCTGCCCAGCGGACGTGACGGCTGATAACAGGGAGACTGTGTGGGCCACAGCCTTGGCCCTGGCGTGTCTGCACGGCACGTTTGCAGAGAAGAAGGACGAATGGGAGATGGTCGCTGAGAAAGGCAGCAAGTGGCTCAAGAAAAACCTGTTAGCAGGAAGTATGACCTACGACAAGATTATGGAAAAGGCTGCAGTTGTACTGGGCGTTACAATGCCTTGAGGCTTTAGAAAACCAATCGAATGTTGCGAACATGTAGTTGATAACTTTTACTCACCTTCAAGCTCAGAGAAGGGTCATGTGAGAATTGATACGGGCACTTCATAGGAATAACTGTTATGGTCATAACAAAGTTGAAATTCAACTGTCAACTTTATTATTATGTGCATGTATACTGTAACAGGGCCAAAATAAAAACAAAGCATTCCAATTTATCGGGGGTAGAAGCGGAATATTTTCACTCTAAAAATTCCGTATTCCTCTGCTCTCCTGAGGTAAATATTCCCATTCCCTACTAAAAAAATTTTGGATATTCCTTATTCTTTTTAATTTTCGAAAGTGTCATGCGCTTTATTGAAATATTCCGTATTCAGTATATTTTTCAGGCAAATATTCAATATTCCTCAGTTTTCAACCACGATATTCAATATTCCGCTTCTACCCCCGAAATTTACGCTTGTTTTGGGGACTAGTAGTTCTACTAGTTTTGAAGTCAAAGTCCTTTGAATGAAGAAGTCCGTATTGATATACGAAGATTTGTAAGTTAGAATGCTTGATGTTATCGTTTTGCAATGTGTTTAGTTCTTGATCGTTACAGTTGGTACACTTTAGAAATATACAGAAATATAGAAGAGAAATTAGAGATCTGTATAAATCAAGGATGAGCAATTGAGAATTGGTGGGAAGCACTGAGCAAAAGTTTGCAAATTAAGCTTTCGAAGTGGTACGCAGGCTCGGTATATACACGTGCACCGTTTTACTGAAAACGGTCAGACGTGAGGTAAATAGAGGATGATATTACACGGTAGTGCGAAGATATGAAGTTTATCCTCGAGAGTCGAAAACATTTCACGAGTGAGCGCAATCTTCAAACCACCGTGTAATTTTCTTTTTACTATATGGACAATTAAACTGCCCTAAGAACTCTTATCTATATTCATTTTACTTACTGTCAGTACAAACGTCTTCGTGATCTTTCTAAGCTGTTCTGGGGAGTTTCATCGGCGTTTGTTGTCTCCGTTGCAGTCGAGCAAATCTTTAGAGAGTTTTAGATCGTGTTTGGCTTTTTGTCCTCGAAATTTTCAGTCATGCAGCTCATTTAAGCTGTTTTCATCTTCCTCTGTGATTTTCACAAACCTACTGCCATCTTTGTAGTTCAAAAGGCAGCAAATATTTTCACTAGTGAGGATATGGAAAATACGTTACTCAGTACCCGGATGTAGATTCGTATGAGTTCTATGAGTGGTCTATTTTTCAGTAAAACCCTATAGTCCATATTATAAACTAGAAGTAATCATAGATTATCAAAGTGCGTTCGACGTATTTTTTGAAAGAGAAAGGACTGTGGTAACAGTCTGAAAAGCTGAAAAATTGCTGCAATGATGTGGACGGTGTACGTAATCCTGATCAAAAGTGCTTGTTTTTTAACTAAGGCCAGATAAAAAAAATTGCTTGTTTAGCGTCCCCGCCCGACCTGAGAAATGTCCCCGACCTCTAATTTATTTTATTTTTTATTTTTCATAAAAAACTTTAGAAAGTGTAAATGCGCCCGCGAACAACAATTCTTGTACCCAGACCCCTACATGTACCACTTAAAATATGCGCCGGCGCATTAAATATTTTAACATCGACGCCATTTTGTTTCTAATATGAACACGAGGTGAGTGAATAATGTCTAGTCAAGACAAAATAAGCTTCACATATAAAAAAAAAAAAAAAACACCCTCCCTACCTGGAAAAATTGAAACGGGTGGACGCTAAACAAGTATTTTTTTTATCTGGCCTAATGTGAAATTTTTTATGTCTTGACTTATATGTTAATATACAAGGGGATGCATCTGAGTATAAAACTGTAATTATCTTTGTGTAACATTGAATCATTGGATGCGATGCTTATGGGGCTATATGTATACATGTGTGTTTTATATGGTTATGGCATTGATTTGAGAATTAGTAGCACATTTTGCTGTGTGGTATACAATGTAAAGCAATAATTGAAGTTAGTGTAGAACACAAATTAACCCAGGCTATAGCTACATACATTTACATACATACATGCATACATGAACTTTATTTGAGTGTCAATAGTATTTAGCTGTAAAGCTAATTGGGGACACTATATTACAGGACATATAAAATACACTATATTACAGGATATATAAAGGGATTCATATAAAGTACGTATAAATAAATATTACTATTCAGATGTGTATAAACTGAATTCCAGTTCTTAGAACATAAACTATATAGGTATGCATGTGTATAAAGTACAGCCCATGCAGTTCTTTCGATTCAGATAATTCACATTAGGTTTCCCGGGTATTTTTCAAGTGAGAACAAGGTTGGCTGCAGAATATTGAGCGCCATTGTTAGTTCCAGAATAATTTATGGTCAATGTTGGTAGCCGGTTCCTGGCTTTGATCGCTTTGATCAGCCTTGTTTCAGGTCTGTTAGAAATTCAGTGTAGATTAATTGAACACAGCAATGAAGTCATTACTTTAAATTTCCCTCACCTTGTACTGTGTTGATATCAGTTCCAGTTCCTTGGCATATCAAAGTGTCGGTATAGATTAACTCTCTGTCTGAATGTATTCTGAATCCGTTAATTTGTATAACCAAGATGTACACAGTGTTCTCGTAACTCACAAGATACGGCGATTACGGGTATCTAGAAAACTCAGACCTTGTTTCTCTTCAGCCAGATTATATACTGTTTGTAGTTTCGGTATCTGTATGTACAGCGAAAAACAGACCATGTTCGACTTAAACTACCACGATGCACACGTGTAGTATTTAAAAAGCTTCTTCACAACTCACACTGAAATATTCATATCCATGTATTTCTCTTCAGCCTTCAGGTATGATTTATAGCATCTTGACCATTTGCAGTTTTGCCTTTTTGGTATCGGCAAACCGAACAGCATAATTTCGGGTTCAGCATAAATAAATAATTATGGCCGAGTTGAATGTTCAAGGTCCTCCAGATGTACTACACACTTTCCTCAGGCTTTGCTCAATTGTACTTGCGAACCTTTGAAACATCATTGCATTGCATTGCTGGAAAATAAGGCAAGTAACTAACCGATCGCGAAACAAAACAGAAGCCATGATGGCATTCACCAAAATGGCCGCTCGCATCGTGTATTTATTCTAAAAAGTACAAACATGAGGACGGACGGACATACACGAATCTCGATTTCTTTCGCCTGGGGAAGCACAGGCAGCCCACACAGGACCACAGGGAGTCCACTGCAAGATTAGTATGCGTTCTCCTTCGTCGAACGCAAATATGTTAATTTTCCTTAAGAATTAGGGTAAACTCTCTAGTTCAGAACTTGACAAACGCCTTTGAATTTGACGATGTGACAGTTAATAAGTTATGCATTGCTCAGAATGTCGCGACACATCCGGGACACTTCTAAGAACAGCAGCGCTAAATTCAAAAGCTGCGCAATGATATACGTGAAGCAAATAACAGAGGAAATTGGCCAAAACGCTTCAGAAAGGTTATGATTTCACTCATTTACGCAGAAAATAACCTTCATATCAGTTAGGTACCCACTGGCTTTTGTAGAAGAGAGATTAAATTATTTGCGTGAATATAAGAATTATCGGTTTTGGGATTTTTCAAAGCTGCCGGAGTGGTAAATGACGAATAGGTTACTTTTATGTCGATTTTCTCTTCCGATAATTACTTAATTTCTTAGGTACCCACTGCAAAATTTAGTTCGATATTGCATTTTCAGAATTCCCGCGAGGCACTCTTGACTTCTAAGCTCCTCCCTCATAAACAATAGCGCACACGCCGCCTAATTGAGCATTAAAATTGCATACTATTCGCGACACTCCCTTTCACGCTCATCAAATAAGAATGGGAAAAGGCAACCGTGTTCAAACCATAGTTAATAGAGTGGAATGGTTAGGAAACCCGGCAAACTTCAAAAGGGCTAACAAAGGCGCTGCGATTTAGGTTGGAAGGGGTAAGACAAAAGATTGTGCACGATCATAGTTCATTAGCGTTCCCTGAACGACTGAACTCACACGTTTCTATTGGCTGATTGATTAACATGTTGGAATTTCTATTGTGTTTTGTGCACGGTAGTGGTTGAAAAAAGCTAACAAAGACATATAACAAAGAAGGTCCCTGAGTTTCCTAACCATTCCACTCTATTAACTATGTTCAAACGGAGTGGAAGTGGCAAGAATATAGGGAGGGGAGGGAAACATGAACACAGCCGCAGAGAGAGAGAGAGAGCGTGAAGTGGAAGGCCGCTATGAGGCATGTTTACCGCTGCGGGAGGCTGAATCGCATCTGACATCAACTGCGCCTGTTCGCTAGTGGTGTTATTATTTATACTCGCATTGAAAGGGACTGGCGCGAATAGCATACTATTCGCGAGACTCCCTTTCACGCTCATCAAATAAGAATGGGAAAAGGCGACCACGACAAGGGAATGCAAGTTATAGGGTCTAAACCCCAAACCCCCAGCGATACACCCATACTTAATAAGCTGACCCCTCGATACCTAAGCCCTAACCTAGACACAAACACAACCCCCAAACTTAACTAAAGAGGGGGTCGCGAAGGGAAGTGCCTTAAATTGTTTAAAGTCTGAGTAGCAGGAAGTGGACGAACGAGTGAGGGAATCATCAGCCGACAATTAATAATTCAGAGGGGCCTGCAGGACGCAGCACTTGAGCGAGCTTAAATATTAAGAGGCAGTCAGAGCGTTGCGCCAACCAACATGACTCATTGTGTCGGCTAGCTGACTCCCTGATAAGGTTAGTGTGATAGCTGTGCCAGCTCTGAAACTGTGCAAAGTTTCACCTTCGTCGACTCCCGCTTCTTTCAAATACAATCGCAACCGAGATTGCATAGCGGAACCCGTGAGATGACTGTTGACTACCCTCCCTCCAGTCAGCTGGAACAGGTAGCCATTAGAGATGTTTCCAAACCAAGCGTATAAAATAGAAATAGTAGACAAAAGTTTAAATAGTTGTGCACCTGAGCTGCCATCCCGTGGGTCAGAAATTAAACAAGCCAGTAACTCAGAAAAGGCTATAGGGGAATGGAAAATATAATAAATGAATGCTATACCGCCTAAACGCGCGGGAGGACCCAGGAGATGACAGTCTGAGCGTCAGTAATCCGACTAGGGAATTAGTATCCCTTTCAGGCTGCCATAGGGCGGAGAATAAAGGGGGCAACGGAGCAGAAAGGTACAATGAGCCGACCAAGTAAACAACTGAGGCAAACAATATGACTATAATGAAAGAGCTAAAAGCAAAGGGGAAGCAGATAATTAGACCATGCAAACACTTGTGCAACTGAGCTGCCATCCCGTGCGTCAGAAATGAAACAAACCAGTAAATCGGAAAGGGCTATTGGGGAATGGAAAATATAATAAATGAATGCTATACTGCCTAAACGCGCGGGAGGACCCAGGGGATAACAGCCTGAGCGTCAGTAATCCGACTAGGGAATTAGTATCCCTTTCAGGCTGCCATAGGGCGGAGAATAAAGGGGGCAACGGAGCAGAAAGGAACAATGGAGCCGACCGAGTAAACAACTGAGGCAAACAATATGACTATAATGAAAGAGCTAAAAGCTAACGTAACGGACAAGGGGAAAACAGATAATTAGACCATGCAAACAAATATGACAGGTATGGCAATAAAAGGGCTAAACAACTTACAGAGCTAGGTTGGAAAAACCTTAGACCCCGTCCACACGTATCCGTTTTCGTAGCGTTTTCTTATTGTTTCAGGTAATTAGACCATTGTTTTCTATTCCCTTGAGGACGGAGAACAATACAAAAACGATACGGAAACGGATACGTGTGGACGGGGTCTTAATGAAAGACGTCAAAACCAGCTGGCTGGTCTCATGTTCAAAACTTTAAATGGCCATACTCCAGCCTACCTTTAAAAAAAAACGAGTGATGTACATGCATATGTATAACCTGCGCCGCTCTGATCATAGTCTGCTTCTCCCTAGACCAAACACGGAAGCCCTAAGTAAAAGTGTTTCCTATAGAAGGGCGTACCTGTGGAACAACCTTTCAAATAATCAATGTTCAATCACAAATTTTAGACATTTTATCGATCAATTATAAAATATATTGTATTTATTCATATTATAAATTTTGTAATTAGTTTTAACTGATAGGCTCACGGCTCTCTGGAAGAGCATTATGTATGAAGAGATTTTCCGTGATTAAATAAAGTATCGCACACGCACTAGATGACCCGCGTAGAACGAACGAAATCAGTCTGGTTATAGAAACCCATAACAATCCACTGAAGGCAACAAAACTGACGCATATAAAACAATTATAACTGGCTATACAAGCACAAATCCGTATTCGAGAGGTCAGGCACGTACAAATTAACACTATGGCTGCTCAACCCTGGCTACTCAGCCCAACGTGCATACAAAACCGTACAGGGGGAGAAAGGGAATTATCCAGCAACTGCACAAATCCGTATTTGTGAGGCCACGCACGTACAAATTAACCCCCGTGGGGGGGGGGGGGGGGTACTCCTGTTTGTGACGTATTATGTATGTGCCGCGGGGGTGGGTCAGGGTTTTGAGCTCAGTTTGGGCAGGTAGGGTCAGGGTTTTGACCTGAGTTTGGCAGATCAGGGTCAGGATTTGAGTTTAATGTGGGTGCAGTCAGGGTCGGGGTTCAGTATTTTTAGGCACCAGAGTTTTTTTTTCCCAAAAAGGGGGCAATCAGGGTTTTGGAGATCGGATTTTGGGTCAAACAGGGTCAGGGTTTGAGCCTCTTGGCCTCACATACATACCCATTTTTTGGTAATTTGCAGTTCAAACCTCATTCACCCTACTGCATTCTGCTCAATTTGCTACTCGTTCACGTGATCTGAGACTGTATGATTTATGTGCTAGAAGAGTGTTTGATTGTCTCCTTATCGAAATAAAGAAATGAACGCTACCTCTATTGTCCAAGAGCCAATAACTATAACTGGCTACTCAGCCCTGGCTTCTCAGCCCAACGTGCATACAAAACCGAACTGGGAGGGAAAGGGAAGTAGAAAAGGGCAGGGAACCGAGGGGGAAAGCGAAGATAAATAAGGGAATAAATACGAAATAAAGATTAAAACCTGAAGCTGAGCTGCCGGCTGGTCTGGAGGATTAGGGCCAGGACGAGGGACGGAGGCGCTAGGCAGGAGTTCTTGTGCAGCAACCGCGACTCTATCCACAAGAGGACGCTGCTCTTCGACTGCACCGTCTTGGGTTGCACGTGGGACTTGTAATTGAGCCATGGTCGTGGAGAACAGACTGCGGAGCTAGCTGAATCGCATCTGACATGAACTGCGCCTGTTCGCTAGTGGTGTTCTTATTTATACTTGCATTGAAAGGGACTGGCTCGAATAGTGCCGCCATTGCTGTGGCAAGGCCCCTCGAGTAATACATATTCAGAATGAAAATTAGAAAAAATAACGCACTGTATTTTGTTTTATTTACGAAGACAAATTAAATGTGCAAACCAACTGACGTCACGCATGTAATTAGCATATTTCTAACGGCATAAAAATGTTCGCATGATCTCGACAATTATGCCTGATTCAACAGGAAATAAAAAATGTTCGCGCTCTCCAAATTCATTTTTAATTGCACACAACGACTTAGGGAAGACTAAAATTCAATAACAACAGGGTCGATCTTTTTCACTTCATAGCCACTTTAAGAAAGATGGCAATGGCAATGGTCACATTGCCATCGATGCTAATGGCTACGTATCGGTCACGGAAAACGGTCAGATTTCTGGAATTTAAAGATCTCGAAGATCGTGAGGCATATATTTTTCCTTGACAAATAAGATTAACTCACGATTTCATACTGGTATGATACGACTAAAAACCTAGCTGCTACCCCGGGGGGGGGGACTCCCTTATGTGAGGGGTACATGGATGCTCGTCGTACCTTTTAGGGGTCAAAATCAGGAGTTTGGTACCACTTAGGGTATCCACCATCAAACACAGACATTTCTATGTAAAGCGGTACCTTTTAGGGGTCGGGTGTCAATTGAACAAAAAAGCTGTTATCAATTTACATTTCTATTATCTTTTAGGGGTCAAAATAAGCTTGAGCCACGCCCATTTTAGTACCTCTTAGGGGTCAAATCGAAAATGTCCGACGAGCATCCCTACCCCTTTTATATGGGAGTCCCCCCCCCGGGGCTGCTACTCGCTCCCCGCGGCGGTTAGCAAACCTTAAGAGGGAATTACAGTTGAATTTGTAGGAAAAGGGTTGAGAATGGAGGATGAAATAAAAAGAGGCAAAAAGAAATTAGTATACAAACCTAATTACCGTATTTCCTCGATTAAGCGCCCTGGGCGCTTATTTCAAATTTTGTTGCCAAGGGGGGCGCTTAATCGAGGGGGGGGGGCGCTTAATGGCTCACGGAAACTGGTCTTGTCGTCCCCGGCTGTTTCACAGCATTTACCCAAAGCGTTGAAATGGGAAGAAGGCTGAAGAGCTATGCAAGCACATGGATGGACTTAATAATCACGGACTGTGAGTTGGAAGAAAAGAAACTAATTTCCCTTATCAGCCAAACATAACTTTAATACGGTACTACATATAGGAACATGCCGTAACTTTGTAATAAAACGCAAGTTGTATGCCATCTCTCTTACTGTGCCATATTTATTGGGGGAGGGGAGGGGGGGCGCTTAATCGAGGGGGGGCGCTTATTTCAAATTTTGTTGCCAAGGGGGGCGCTTAATGGAGGGGGGCGCTTAATCGAAGTACATCTGCTCTCTTATTATGTACACACCATATATTCCATATGGGACCTGTTTTTCTGCACGCTACGCTCTGCTCTCTTATTGCATACACATTGTCTCTTCGATGTGGGATATGTTTTTGTGAGAAACTAATTCATCCCACATCGATAGCAAGGTGGGAGAAACCAAAGGTTAAAATTTTATGTCGTGCATATCAATGGCTTTTAGTTATCTATTCATTTTACAAGTAAGATAAAATATTCGCGGCTCGCCATTGTAAATGCCCATACAGATCTCCCGCTCATATTTTAACTACTACATAAAACCTTCTTTTTTTCCTTTTTACCTAAAACGAATCAAATCGCCAACCCGGGGCAATGTTTCCTTTTGAAAGCCATGAAAAATCCAGAAAAAAATCTAATAAACTAAGCGAACCTTGAACTGCAGCTTAAGTGAAGCGAATTTAAAATAACATACACTTCTAATGAGAAATAGCGTAAAAACTACGCAAACGTGGCAAAAAAGCGCATTCAACTGTAATCCCCCTTAATCGATTTTAGTTGATCATACCAGTGTTTATCTTCCCGCCGACGCAGATCAACACTAGTTTTTACAGGAACAGGTCACCCATCCTGACCGTTAACTCGTAGGTCACACGTCGTCCTTCCCCAGACTGTCGCGAGTTAAGTTACCGACGTGAAATAACGTAGCGGCTTGGGGCGAGTTCGCCTTGGCCTCGTGACGTACTTCCGGTACCAGCTTCCGTACCAGTCCCCACTCATATGAGAACTCGGAAATGGACAAAAAAAATTAAGTCTCCATTCAGCAAATCCGGCATTGTTTCAGAAAATGTCGTTTATTTACCCTCCATATATAATTATACAGCATTGTTATAACATTTCCGGTTATCCTAAGGATTACTTACATTCTGCCGAATGTTCTGTTATCATACTCCGGAGAAACTACTACTTAAACTGAAAAAATACCTCGCCCAAACTGTTTTATTCAAAACTTAAATGCATACTAATATGCCAGGTTTAATAAAGAACTCCTAGCTCCTAGCTTAGCATATTAATAATCTCCATCTCATGACTAATCTTCGTTCCAATGCTTGCGTTTCCTTGTGCTTCGACTTTTTCTGTAAGTTTTATCTAATAATAATAATAAAATGAATTTATATTGCGCAAATTACATATATATATATATGTATATAATGTCCAAATGTCTTCAGGCCAACAGCTATATATATATATATATATAATAATCAGAATAAAGGTGAAAGAGAAAAATATGCCCTGAATGGGATTCGAACCCACGGCCTCGGTACACTAGTCCGATGTGTTAACCACTACACCATCAGGACGACCACGCTGGAAACGCAGCCGACTTTGGTTATTTGTGGTACCGTGAGTTTTCCCAGGCTTTTTCTCTTTCGGGTTCGGGACGGGAAAGCCCATAACTTCTCAACTAAGCTTTCAACCTAAGGATCATTATTGATTCACAGGCACATACGTCCAACTTAGGAATTGCATAGCCAGAAGGATCCGAATGGATACGAGCTTATTTTAAATATATATTAAGTATATAGAGAGAAGAAACCCGTCCCTAATATTAGGGACGGGTTTCTTCTCTCTATATACTTAATATATATATCATGGCGAACAATTTCGTACAGTCAGCGGTTGTCATTGCGGGCGCGTACGTGAAAATCTATTTTTAAAAAGAAAGCCGTTGATGAGAGTTTATAGAATGAGGAGAGGTTACATGGACATCGACAGTCAAAATGGCGGACGAGCTGCTGTTTTCAACGTCCTGCGCGAAGGGAAATATAACAGCTGAACGAGTCGGGTCTGTCCCTTTAAACTTTGTACGTTTGGGAAGGAGAGTTTTGGCGTTAAAATGCAGTTATTTACAGGACGTTTGGAACCACCACAGCACGTATTTCAACTCGTTTTTCTGGCGTTAGAATCTACTTTGGTATCTGCAGAACAGATTCAAACTTGTGGACCTCAAACATGAACTACTCGGAAGACTTTGTGATTGAGCTTTCTGACTGGCCTTTACAGTATTTAACAGAAGATGTATGGCGGCTCTAGCTAATTTGGGTCGTTTTTTAGCAGAGCATCGGGAACCGGTCTAATCATCCACAACTTGTTAGCAATCATAGTCGAGGGCAGGAGCAGGCATGTTAACTGAATTTAAAACTTGTGGACCTCAAGAAATATAAATATTAAAGCAGCAAATTGGAAAATTGCGAAAAGGTAAGCCTTGTCTTCACTGTTTTCACTAATTTTGGAACGACGTGTAATGCATTCTACGCATGCGCGGCGGCCATGATGTACGATATTGTTCGCCATGATATATATATATATATGTTCAAATGCGCATTACAATAGTCATAAGACGAAAACATTCTAAAAACTAATAAAAAACTATCCTAAAAATAAAACGATATATAATTATAGAACAGCACTACAACTACGTAACGGCTAGATCATGCAAACGCCTTCTTATCAGGTAGGTCTTCACCTTAGCCGTTAAAGCAACCGATCGAACTTGCGCTCCTGCATGATCTCTACTGGGAGCGCGTTCCATAACTTTGGAGCAGCACAAGTAAAGCACGGTCTCCAAGAGTATCTTTGGTCTTAAATCTAGGGTAACTAAGTATAGTATTGTCATCAGACTTTCTAAGATTATAGAGTGATGGAGGCCTATGCATAATTAATTGAGATTAGTATAAACGTGCTAACCATTAAGGACTTTAAAAGTAATCAATAAAACTTTGAATTCAATTCTATATCTGACTGGTAGCCAGTGTAAGTTAACTAGCAGTGGTGTAATGTGGCAGAATTTACTTTCATTGCAGACTAATCTAGCACAAACGTTCTGTACCCGCTGCAGTTTGTTAATCTGACAATCCGGATACAAACATTTGCGCGCGAAAAGTCAACATAGTGTAACATGGCGCGTTGGACGATTTCTAATGCAATCTTCGTTTTTGAATTATCTTAAAAAATCTTCAACGGTTTGTTGCTTCGTGTAACACCCTCGCCGTTAACGTTTCGCTTAATGTCGTCCCAGAAACCTGTTCGCTATGCCCACGGGAGCAAACAAGACCCCACTCGTCCGTCGCCATTTTATCAACGAGAGTGTTATAGAGTAGGAGCCTATAGGTACTAGTTATATGTTGCATTATAAAATAGACTCGATAGTACGCGCGCTCTGATTGGCTGAGAGCCGTGTTTCTATTTAAGAAATAGAAAACATTTCCCGTGTTTCTATAGAGTTATAGAAACACGAGTGGGAGTTTGGGAGAACGAGAAATGGCAGTGGGAACACGAGCCCGAAGGGCGAGTCTTTCCACAGCTATTTCGAGTTCTTCCAAACTTCCACAAGTGTTTCTATAACTCTATAGAAACAAGGGGAAAATGTTTTCTATTTCCTTTATAAAATAAACGAATAAAAGCACGGAAACGCTCGCTTAATTTGATAACCAAAACGTAAATTCTCACAACTAGCTCAAGCGCGCGCTCAACTGTCTAAGTTTCTATAGAGTTATAGAAACACGGCTTACAGCCAATCAGAGCGCTCGTACTATCGAAACTATTTTATAAAACTCTTTAGAAACAGAGTAAGTTGAGCGCGCGCTCAGTTTTGATTGCGTGGTTAGGAGAATTTACATTTTCGTGATAGTAATAAAAGTGTGATTTTCCATTGTTTACTTATTTTCTGTGGGTTATTTTATAAAGGAAATAGAAAACATGTTCCCCTTGTTTCTATAGAGTTATGGAAACACTTGTGGAAGTTTGGAAGAACTCGAAATGGCTGTGGAAACACTCGCCCTTATTTTAGGGCTCGTGTTCCCCAACCTCGTGACCAGGGTCTTCTCGGTCAGATCCAAGATGGCGGCTACTCCGAGAGAAGATCCTGGTAAACGCCGAACTGTCACGTATTGTGATTGGCTCTTCGCTTATGACGCAGGGGTTGTTTTATTAATGCTTTTTATTAGCCAAACGGACTGAGTCCAGAGAGATGAACTTGTATATAGATTACATTGCTCAAATTGTATCAATAAAACGATTTTAAATAACCTTAAAACACGTTGTGTAGGTAGAGCAATATATGAAGTGCATTACTGGGTAGTTTTCTGGTAAGTTTAATCAGTAGTAAAGCCAGGAGAAGCCGTTAAACCTGAATATGTGCTATCGATCGCTTCGCTTCAACGCTAACGGGAAATGAACGGCTTTTTAGGATTCTCTTCTACCTTAGATACATCCTGGTAGCTTTGTGATACCCTTCCACTGTTTCTTTATCCAAGTAAACTCCATTTCGAACTGTTTAGTAGACCTGTTTTCACTTCGTCGTTCGCCGCGTGGAAATACCGTTAATCGCATCTCGCTCACTCCGGATTGGGATACCTATGGTTTGTAGGCACGTGATGAAATATTCCACATTTAGTTTGGCCGCCATATTGGACGCCCACATCACGTGATTAAAATCTCCAGGATTTCTGGAGAATTTTGGTCACGTGATTCAGCATTTACCAGGGTCTTCTCTCGGAGTAGCCGCCATCTTGGATCTGACCAAGAAGACCCTGGTCACGAGGTTGCGTGTTCCCACTGCCATTTCTCCTTCTCCCAAACTCAGTCCCACTCGTGTTTCTATAACTCTATAGAAACACGGGAAATGTTTTCTATTTCTTAACTAAAATCGTCCCGTGTAACATACCTGTTGCCACATCAATGTTGCGCTAAACGTTTTCTCGTGTAACATGCATTAAAAATATTCTTAAGGTGAAATACAAGTGAAATACAGTTATTCAAAATATTTTGATGTCCGACGGCTCTAAGTCATGCACACAAATATTGTTAAAATCCTTCAAGTAAAGGCCGTGTTTTGTATTTAGCTTCAATCTAATGGAAACCCAGAACTTAAAGGAGATGGCCTTTTTGAACGGTTCTCTCTGGCCTCCTCTTGTTGAAATGTACGATCAAATACGCTGGAATAACACAGCCCAGAACACCTCAAATGCACCATAACAGTTCTTCCTTGTAAACAAGCACATCTCTTCCTATATTTCTAGTTTCTTGCACTGCTCAGTCTAGTTTACTCAAGGCAGTGTAACACCCAGTACGGCTGCAGCCTTTTCCATAATCTTGTCGTAGGTCATACTTCCTGCTGACAGATTTTTCTTGAGCCACTTGCTGCCTTTCTCAGCGACCATCTCCCACTCGTCCTTCTTGTCTGCAAACGTGCCGTGCAGACACGCCAGGGCCAAGCCTGTGGCCCACACAGTCTCCTTGTTATCAGCCGTCACGTCCGCTGGGCAGGTCCTCTTCAGTACATCCAGGGCTACACCGCAGAGGGAGGCCAGCTGTTCTGTCAGTTGCCATGCACCCGACGCCTTCTGTAGGGTCACCAACTCAAGTACTGTATCTCGGACTTCCGTTCTAGGAATTCGCTGAGACTCGATTGCGTTTGGTTGGCAGACAGAAGGTTTTGCAGTCAGAGTCTTTGCCTTCCGGCTAGCACACCTAGGCGGAAGCAATTCGTATGTCTCCAACACTAGTTTTTTCATTGCACGGGAAACTGGTTGGTGGCTGTCTTTGTCCACTGCGACGAACGAGGTCACCTTAGATATGACGTTAGCAGACTTACTTATGCTAATGATTGGAGCCTCACCAACCATCAGCTCGATGTTCTTGTAGTGTTTGTCTTGCTCTTCTTGTATCCAGGCCTTTGCAGCCAAACGGTGCAGCAATTGCATTCTATCCACTGGATTGCCGCATAAGGCGCTAAACTTAATCACGTGACGAATGGTGGTTGACGTTTCACCCTCGGCAGTTTTGCCGCTTAACGTTGCGGTGCCTTCAATGGCGAGAATGTGCTTTGCTTTACTCTCGTCTTGATTTGTTAGCAATCCGTACAGAACAAGACTGCTTCCCTTGAAGACTGGTGGTAAAGAATCAGGAATGCCTTGAGCGTTCCAGCCCTTGGGTAGGTTCCACGTTATTTCGACATCGGTAACAACAGGCTGTACGGCTTTCTTCAACGTGTTGATCACCTGTTCAATAAGAAATAGCGTTATCATGGCAACTAAATTAAATTCATAAGCCAGGGTGTGGTTGTTCAAAGAATTGATAACGCTATTCACCGGATAAAGCCCTATATCCAGTGGATAAAATAAGCTGCAACATGCAATATATAGTTTGGTTAACATATATACACTGGATATAGGGATTTATCCAGTCAATAGCGTTATTGACTCTTTGTACAACCGCACCCAGACCTTTTTAAAGACCAGAATGACCAGAATGGTTGGCCAGTTGTTCGAAGCCCGATGAGCGCCGGTTTATCCTGGATTCAATTTTAACCCGGCGAGGATTCTGGGGCTGTACTACTCATTCCTGTCTTAAAGTGTCACTACGACGAAATTCGACCGTTTCTTTTGGCATTCTGGATTAGCTTAAGGAGAACTGAGCCTAAATCAATCCAACGACTATACAAAGACGTATTCGAAAGAAATAAGTGTATTGGACATTAGCACGATAATTGTTTTGTTTATTTAGATTAAATATCAAACAGTATAAACGTTGAACATTAATTTCTGTTTTACTCAAGGACATTGTCAATCGACACCTACATGTGATTTCACAATAGCTTTGAACCGAGTAACCACGTTACTATCGTTAGCTTGTGTGATTTATATCCAGATTCGCGACCGCGCGGAGATCCACCCTTCAGGTACCTCAGTTTGATTGTTAAATCGTTCCTATTGTGTAATATAGCATTTCATTCGAGTAGCTTATTTTATAATCATGTATTTTTACTGTTTTGTGTCAATCTAGTTCTATCAATTGTAATCCTTATGGTTTCACAAATATGATCGGAATGCAGTCAACTTATGTAAGAATATTTTGATCTATTTCAGAATCTTGAATTTATTCATTATTAAAAGAAATCTCCGAGGCCGGTTGCCGTTCGTATAATTCTTCCTGGTGTCCAGTGAACCAATAAGGTCTGCTATTTTAGTTCCCGGGAGAGGCATTGTCAGAAATCTATTCTATTGTGGGCGGGGCGTAAATTTATGCAATAGCGCCTGTCAATCATAAATCACTATTTCTGAGGCTCTATCGCACTTTAGTTATTGCCACCCATTCACTACATATTCAGCCAAGTATTGCAGAAGTTCTGATATCATGGAATGAGCTAGCTAAAGAATAACAATTTTATCGAGGACCCCGGCGAGAGCTCAGTGTTATTTACCGGGAACGCACTCGATATTTTTTCTATTTTTTTTTCTATTCCCGCCACCGCCAAGACAAAACACTGAGTTATGAATAAACTAGTTACCAGGTTCTTACAGGCTAATCGAGAGCAATATGGCGGATGAAAGTTCACAGAAGGGAGAAGAAGACGTTGGCCGTACGAGTTTCGTTTTGATGTTCTGTCGATCTGTGGCAGTGTACAGATATACCTTAAAATCACTCAAATTTAGCCTCACTGGGAAGCTGTCGGTAAACTGACTAAGTCACATTTGGATATAGTTGTGTGATAATATGATATTTAAGCTACTGGATTCCATCGTTTAATACAAATTAAGAAACGCTTATGATTATTCTCCAAAGTTGATGAAAGCAACCATCAGTGTGGCTAAAATGAAAGAAATTACTGTGAACATGGAGGTCAAAACACACGGTTAGTGCATGAATTCGACTAAGCTTGGGAAGCCAGAATTATTCGTTTCAACTCGATTACATGCAATTTTACAGTCAAGAACATGCAATAAAATACGATCCAAACGTAACATTTGAAGGTTTATTGTAATTCTGTTTCACAATTTGACACCAAACACAAACTTCCATACAAAGAACTGTACAATTTTGAGCAATACAATGTCTATTTACGGTGGTAATTTGATGCCTAGTGCGCACGCGTGGCATAGATTTCTGACAATGGGGATGGAGGGGGGAGTATTCCCCATATTTGGTGGTCGGGAGTGCTCGTTGCCGTTTTTTAGGGCCGGGATCGTTTAGGCAAAAAACGATTTTATTTCTCTGTGCTGCGCGTCTATGAAGAGAAAATAAGTATTAACCAAGCTAGCTTATTTTATCCACTGGATAGGGATTTATCCGGTGGATAGCGTTATCCACCCTTTGAGCAACCGGAGCCGTTTGTACATAGCGGAAGTTGTAATGTAGCTTTTCTAATTTTCTCTTCATAGACGCGCGCTACACAGAGAAATAAAATATCAGAACTTATTTCTTTCTAATACATCTTTGTAGAGTTGTTGGGTTGATTTAGGATTCAGTTCCCCTTTAATCGGGCTTCAAATGTATATTGACTACGCTCTGGTTACTCACTCAGATATAAAGTGCCACTACGACGAAAAATTACCATTTCGATTTGCCACTTTTTCAGTGTCAATAGGTCAATCAGTATTAGAAATATCCGAAATAGTAAAAAATAATCCCATATGGGCATGTTAAACCACGAAATTTTAGGAGAGTTTACCGGTAAAATCTGTCCGCATTACTGGAAGCCGGTGTCAGTATTCAGCGGAAGTGATGTCATACACTTAACACGACAACCTCGTGGCGCGAAATAGTGTGCATAAAAAAGTAGCCAACCTCGCAAAGATAAATATAACTTTCTTCTTATGTGTATGAAGACGTTTTTAGTAGAAATATGTCTACAGGCGTTGTGGTCTGCAGGCGAGCGTTAAGTGTATGACATCACTTCCGCTGAATAAACATTTGTGAAAGCTGAACAAAGGGAACGGCCTCCAGTAATGGCGGACGTTTAGATTCAATATTCGGAGCTCAAAACATAAGACTTCCTGTCGTTGTATCGAAAAACAATTTGAACTGGTAATAATATATCAACTCTACTTTATGAATATGCAAAACCATTGGTATGTCCAAATTTGATCGTAGTGGCACTTTAAGGCATGGGTCAAGAACTATTACACTCCTATAATAAGTATAGGGGTGGTGTACTTTAGTTTGGGTTTACTCGAAAACCTTGATTTCAGGATCATGATATATAATGTAAATCCACCCTTCAATCATTTTTGTATAGATGGTTGCCATGGTGATTGAAGCTGTGACCTTTGAACTCTTTTTTAGAAAAGTACAATTCAAAGCTTCGGGAGGAATGTAAAGCGCACAAAATTCAGAGGTAAAGGCGATGGAACTAATGCGGCTTATCGTGTAGTTTGTGCGTCCAATTAGGATTCGATAAAGTCACAACCTTAACTCATTTTCACGACAGTTTCCATGGAAACATGGAATGTGACCTATAACCTTTATTTAAAGTAAATTTTAGAAACTCCTCCTGGCGTACAGTAAAAGGTTCTAATTTAGTGGATATTTTTATGCAAGTGAATCAAGATTAGTGCACACATGGAAACTGTCGTGAAAATGAGTTAAGGTTGTGACTTTATCGAATCTGTCAAAGTGTCAAGAATACATCTTACAATCACGAAGAGATAGACCACCCCTTCTTGATTTGTGGCGGCCATATTGAGACCCATGCCTTAACGCCCCTGAGCAGGAAACTTGACCGCATACATTGTGTTTCACTTGAAATTAAACAGCTGGAGCCAACTGGATTCAAAAAATATTTCTCACCTTCGCCTGCATTCTGTCATCTGATGTCACAAACTCGGCACTTCCTCTTCCTGCTCTCGCTACTCCCTTTACCAGTGCTGTTGAAGCCCCATGACCAATGCCGAACGTAAAACATCTTTAAAACAAAACAATGTTAATGGAGCCTGTCGACCAAGAAATGATAAACTTTCTCATAACAAAATTAATATAAAGACAATAACAACTACTCAGACTTGCAGAGTATCGAGACAATTTTTACGAAGGGTGGCAAAGATTCGACTGGATTAAAAATACTACTTTTAAGAGAAATTTTGAGCAACTTGAAATCGGTTCACTGAAACCGAAATCAAGTTTGAAGAACAAGCGTTTGTATAATCCACTTTAATTATAATCTTTGTCATCCTCTATCGAAAAAGTTTCAAACGTATCAGGACATTCGCATGGTATTTCTTTTCTCTCTCAGGGTGTTATTTTTGTAGTCATGTTGTCTAAAAAAAGAAACTTGAAAGTTCAATAATATATGGAAAAAGTCGCATTTGGTTATTATAAACCAGGCAAAGGCGAAAGAAACTGGGAGGAGGGGGAGGGGCGGTAGGGTTTTCAGCGCAACACTGTACCTTATACGGTATGAAATTTTGATGTCTACGCTGGCGCTATGTTTCAAGTTTTTCATACTGATTGTAACTATTTCCACACTTGCCACCGTAGCCTCATAAGCTTTTCTCTAGTTTCATTTCCCTAATAATAAAGCTTTTAAAGTCATATTTGAATGTGATCAGTTTGAGCTTGTCAAAGTGATGCTAAAAATAGCTGACATAGTTCCCTGTAGTTCCACTTCACCGCTTCCCGGTTAGCTTAGTGGATAAGCGCCGATCTGTTGTAATTGTGCGGGAGGTCGACGATTCATCGAACTCCGGCCAGACCAACACCCAGGGTCTTAAAATTACTTGAGTAGAAGGTGCTGCCTTTGTGAAACAATTTTGTTCACGAGCTGCAAATGGTTAGACCTTCACGTCTTCTCGGATATGGACGTTAAAACGTAGGCCCATCAGTGGATAAAGAGCCACCTCGTGGATATATGCTACTGATTATTAATCCATTATTTAATATTATTATTATTATTATTATCATCACCCTCCTCCTCCTCCTCATCGTCATCATCATCGTCATCATCATTAATCATTATTATTATTCACTTCTGACTGAAATACGAGCTTTTCAAAGTGATACTAAAAATAGCGACATAATCTTACCAGGCATATTGACACCAACCTGGCTGCATGTGCATTCCGCTTCACCTCATCAATGACTTGCTGAGTGTTTCCCACCCCACCATCTGTTAACAGAAACACTTGACGAGGGTATCCTTTGATGAGAGGCTGAGTGAACACGTCCCTTAGTGGCGCAAGAATATCTGTTCCTCCCAGGTCTGCATTCATCGACTCGGCGAGATTACAAGCTTGCTCTAGACTAGGATCACTGTATACTGTACTCTTTGGGAATAACTTCACAAAAGAGCTGCCAAAGCCAATCACATTGAAGTAACAGCCGTCAGGTAAGCTCTTCAGGAACAGCAGCAAGGTTTCCCGCGCGCTTTTGATATTCCCGCCACTCATGCTGCCACTTCGGTCTATCACAAATATGAACTCGCCTCGTTCTAGTGCTGCCGAGTTTTTGAAGTCGGGAAAAAAGTTCAGCATCACTACCGGTTTGGCTAAGAACTCGTCTTGTTTACCATCTCTAGTTTTTGTCACGCCATTCTCGACCAGAGCGTGTGGCTCGAAAGGCTCACAGTTCAACACATGAACTTCTACATCTACATCAAACTTGTATTCCTCGCTCAGTCTTACTACAGCTTGGCGTTGGTCTTCGGGGTTGATCTCTACCTTGAGTTTACTGCAAGGAGAGGTGATCTCTTGAATAGCAGAGGCGCTCTGCATTTCAAGTTCAAAATCAAATGAATATTTCAAGTTCACTGAAGCGACTTGAGGAATCGAACCGGTGACACTCGCCATTGAATTGGCTGGTGTATATCTTGGATTAAGAACAGTTGGTAGCACAAAAACGACTCGACCTTCCTTCTCCACGACAAGTTCTGTTACGAACGTGAGCTCCACTGTGGCTGTCGTTTTAGGAGGAAGGTTTCCTACACTGATCTGAAAGATGTCCGAGCTCTCGTCGCTCTCCTCGAGAAGGAAGGCGCTATGGCCGCTACTAATGGCATCATCATAAGTATCCCGAGCTTCTTGCTTCTCTTGAATCTCAGCCACGATGGTTCTACCATCGATGGTAGCTTGAAAGCCACACACGGCCGCTTGTTCATCCAGAGGGAAGATGTAGATGGCCTCGATGGGATTCTCTTCGTTGTTGTTGTACTCCATAGTTGCTACAACTTGAGCCGTGTAGCCATGGACATTAGCTCGAATTCGAATACTTTCGAGCGGTACATTGGAGCCAACGGTTTTGTTGATTAACCCAAACCTATGCATCGTAGCATCAAAAGTTCTGATTCTTGTAGTGCAGGTTTTCTACGCTGATAACAGTTCGTTATGGCCCTCTTCTCCTTTGAACTTGTTTATTCTGTCAGTTAATTTTTATACGTCATCTAATGTGAGGTAGAGTGTAAAATGTATTCACGAAATGAATATAAACTACACTCTGTAATCCGCATACATAAGTATATGTTCTTTAGTTGCTACCTTCTATTTGATGAATATGAATTGTGGTATGCACATTTGAGCAGAGATTCTGACTGTGATTGGAATAAAATGCTTTTCCTAGGATCCGTAAAGAGTAAAGGAAATAACGGAAGCAACCCAAGCTGAAATGTACTTGAAACCTGCTAGACGACAGACCAAGTTATGGATTCAGTTTGGATATCAGACACAGATTCCATTGATTCCTAATTATATCCCGGGGGGTACTCTCTAAAAATTAGGATCGGGGTGTGCCGCTGAACCCTTGAAACCCTTGCCCTAATTGTATTTTTGCGAACCTGCCAGGCAAAATGGCAAAAAGGTACCCTGTTCCAGACTAGAAACGATTAAAACATATAACCCTGTTCCAGGGAAAATGGCAAAAAGATATCTTGTTCCAGGACTATGTGGATATGTTGTACGAGATCTATGCTTCCAGGACTACATTCACAATCACAATAAGCTGCTTAATTCTTTGGAACATGCATCACAGATATTGATGATCGGAAAGTACCTGGTCCACATGAACCACTTTCAGCTGGTATACCGCAACATCCTCCCTGTTCCAGACCATAACAGAGTGATTTTTATGGCGGGTGATTACCGTCAAAATTATACTTTTGATTTTGTGGAACGCATTGTATTTAGCAGTGAATCCAGTTTGATGCAACTTTGAATTCTATGGTGGTACTTTGAATTTTCTATGTCTTGGTTTTCCACTGCATCTCGAATTTTCGGATATTAATTGAATTTTCGGATACACTAGTGCACTTCAGGAAACATTGAATTTTCGGATATACTTCGAATTTTCGACTACAGTTTGAGTTTTCCTATACATCTCGAATTTTCGGGTACATTAGTAAACTTTCGGAGACACTTTAAATTTTCCGATATACTTTGAATTTTCGGGTACACCTTGAATGTTCGGATACACTTCGAATGTTCGGATACACTTGGAATTTTCGGATACACTGAATTTTCGATACTCTTTCATTCCATCGGGTGAGCCTGGTAACTAGACAGGCCTCCCCGCCAAAGCGAGGTTATTTATTTCCCGCCAAAAATAATACAGTGGAACCCCGTTATAATGGACACCGAAGGGACAAGAGAAAGTGTCCGTTATAACGGGGTGTCCGTTAGGCGAGGTTCCACTGTATATTCCTTTCACTTGCACTGTCCCACTGGAGGCTCGATAAGCAGTTTTATAGACTTTCTCATGACTCAGCGAGTTAGAACTGCTGAGACAAGCTACAAATATTCTTTCATCGAGCGAGCATTATTCTCGGCCTTCTACCAGCAGGCCAGCTCGAGTACAACTACAAGTAATGTGAATCCCACGGGGGGGAGGGGATACTTACATGAAAAATGGGTATGTATGTGAGGCCAAGAGGCTCAAACCCTGACCCTGTTTGACCCAATCCGAGCTCCAAAACCCTGATTGCCCCCTTTTTGGAAAAAAAAAACCTGATTGCCCCTTCTTTAAATTGTTTTCAAAACACGGTCGGATATATATCCTGGCCGGTATACCGCGTACCGGGATTTCATGCAAAATACGGAACATTTCAAGTCGGGACGTGGCATTGGGTAAACAAATCAGCAGATGAAGTACATAGATAAAATTAGCGGCGTCACGATGTATGGGAACCTCAGTGCTTGCATGTGGGCAGGCGATAAAAATGCGGCAACAGAAAGTCTTTTTTTGACATAGTAGCTAAAAAAAATGAACTGCCTAAAAAATACTGAACCCCGACCCTGACTGCACCCAAATTATACTCAAATCCTGACCCTGATCTGCCCAAATCAGGTCAAAACCCTGACCCTACCTGCCCAAACTGAGCTCAAAACCCTGACCCACCCGGGCGGCACATACATAATACGTCACAAACAGGAGTACCCCCAGGGGGATTCCCAGGTCGCAACGGAGCTGTAATGGCGGACTTTAGAAACCTCTTCTCGCCATATGAACCAACTGCCACTACACCATTTAGCTCTTCACAGAAACCAGAGGCAGTGGAGGTCGGCCTACCCCATACATGGGGTTGGCAACAAATTAGTGTTTGTACCTCCGCCAGCTACTGGGTACTGTATCCGTCATTTGAGGGATGACAACTATGGCGTTATATCCCCGCCAAAATTCGACTTTCGCTTGCTAAGTTCAAGTTTACAATTTCACTTTGTTGTCCATATCAGTTTTACGATTCGACATTGTAGTTTCGTATTGCGACATCGAATTTTTACTTTCGATATTGGAGTTTTACTTTCGACATTGGAGTTTTACTTTCGACATTGGAGTTTTACTTTTCGACATTGGAGTTTTACTTTCGACATTGGAGTTTTACTTTTCGACATTGGAGTTTTACTTTCGACATTGGAGTTTTACTTTCGACATTGGAGTTTTACCTTTCGACATTGGAGTTTTACTTTCGACATTCTAGTAACGCTTTTTAAGATTTACTTTTATTTTACTACGTACGATCATGTCAATTTCACATAATAAAAACACAGTTTCGCGTTGTAAATTGGTTGTGTTTGATCATTTTATTGGATTTTCACTTTTCATCTTCCGACACGCATGAATGCTTCACCCTTCAAGAGGGAACCCACTGTACTAACGCGGGCGCACCAATATGGCGGCAAACGCGAATGACTACATAGTACATGCTTACGATACAGTTAATCAAACAATCACGACTCTGGAAAGCCTGATTGATCCACTTGAAATCGATGGATTAGTCTTAAGACTCGACTACCTCATTCGCTTGTTGGTTAACCTTGACAACCATTCTCAAATGGATGAAATTATCAGCCTGCTCGGGGAAGCTTGTACTAACCAGCTGACAAAAACGAGGCCCAAGTCCAAGATGTACAACAGCAAGCCGTTGAGTTTGCTCCTCAAGTTTTCTATCAGCGGCGTGGACGACCGAGATAAAGAGATAAAGGAAGAGCAGTTATCTTTTCTCTTGGAGGGAGGATTTAAGGTCACCACCATTGCCCAACTATTTAGGGTGTCAACACGTACAGTGGAGATCCCTCAGGAGGATGAAAATATGGCCTTTCTGTGTCAGGTGGGTATCCGGAAAGGTTTTTGTTTTGTCCTCTTTGGGGGTTTCAAAGTGCGAGTGAAATTTGAAATCTCTAGCTACAATATTATAAATTTGGGGAATAATAGAGGTAATCGGCTAACGCTGTTGCCACCCAATTCAGATCATGTGATGTAAACACACATTACTCTGGAGAATTGACTCTTTGAAAATTAATTATATTCAGATAGGCATGACTGCATTTATTATGATTAGAATGAAAAAGGAATAATTCCCCAGAGTAGCATCTGTTTACATCACATGATCTGAATTGGGTGGCAACAGCGTTAGACGATTACCTCTATTATTCCCCAAATATATAATATTGTAGCTAGAGATTTCAAATTTCACTCGCACTTTGAAACCCCCAAAGAGGACAAAACAAAAACCTTTCCGGATACCCACCTGACACAGAAAGGCCATATTTTCATCCTCCTCTCCACTGTACGTGTTGACACCCTAATTGCCTAAATAGTTGGGCAATGGTGGTGACCTTAAATCCTCCCTCCAAGAGAAAAGATAACTGCTCTTCCTTTATCTCTTTATCTCGGTCGTCCACGCCGCTGATAGAAAACTTGAGGAGCAAACTCAACGGCTTGCTGTTGTACATCTTGGACTTGGGCCTCGTTTTTGTCAGCTGGTTAGTACAAGCTTCCCCGAGCAGGCTGATAATTTCATCCATTTGAGAATGGTTGTCAAGGTTAACCAACAAGCGAATGAGGTAGTCGAGTCTTAAGACTAATCCATCGATTTCAAGTGGATCAATCAGGCTTTCCAGAGTCGTGATTGTTTGATTAACTGTATCGTAAGCATGTACTATGTAGTCATTCGCGTTTGCCGCCATATTGGTGCGCCCGCGTTAGTACAGTGGGTTCCCTCTTGAAGGGTGAAGCATTCATGCGTGTCGGAAGATGAAAAGTGAAACTCCAATAAAATGATCAAACACAACCAATTTACAACGCGAAACTGTGTTTTTATTATGTGAAATTGACATGATCGTACGTAGTAAAATAAAAGTAAATCTTAAAAAGCGTTACTAGAATGTCGAAAGTAAAACTCCAATGTCGAAAGGTAAAACTCCAATGTCGAAAGTAAAACTCCAATGTCGAAAGTAAAACTCCAATGTCGAAAAGTAAAACTCCAATGTCGAAAGTAAAACTCCAATGTCGAAAAGTAAAACTCCAATGTCGAAAGTAAAACTCCAATGTCGAAAGTAAAACTCCAATATCGAAAGTAAAAATTCGATGTCGCAATACGAAACTACAATGTCGAATCGTAAACTGATATGGACAACAAAGTGAAATTGTAAACTTGAACTTAGCAAGCGAAAGTCGAATTTTGGCGGGGATATAACGCCATAGACAACGGCCATAGCAGTTGAAACTAGAACTCACCCAATTCTGTTGCTAAACTACGCTAAATGGTGTAGTGGCAGTTGGTTCATATGGCTCCGTTGCGATCTGGGACTGGGGAATTCACATTACTTGTAGTTGTACTCGAGCTGGCCTGCTGGTAGAAGGCCGAGAAGAATGCTCGCTCGATGAAAGAATATTTGTAGCTTGTCTGAGGAGTTCGATGGCAGTAGTAAAACTGCTTATCGAGCCTCCAGTGGGACAGTGCAAGTGAAATGAATATATTATTTTTGGCGGGAAATAAATAACCTCGCTTTGGCGGCGAGGCCTGTCTAGTTACCAGGCTCACTCGATGGAATGAAAGAGTATCCGAAAATTCAGTGCATCCGAAAATTCAGTGCATCCGAAAATTCAGTGCATCCGAAAATTCAGTGCATCCGAAAACTCCAAGTGTATCCGAAAATTCCAAGTGTATCCGAACTTCCAAGTGTATCCGAACATTCAAGGTGTACCCGAAAATTCAAAGTATATCGGAAAATTTAAAGTGTCTCCGAAAGTTTACTAATGTATCCGAAAATTCGAGACGTATAGGAAAACTCAAACTGTAGTCGAAAATTCAAAGTATATCCGAAAATCCAATGTTTCCTGAAGTTCACTAGTGTATCCGAAAATTCAAATAATATCCGAAAATTCGAGATGCATTGGAAAACCAAGACATAGAAAATTCAAAGTACCACCATAGAATTCAAAGTTGCATCAAACTGGATTCACTGCTAAATACAATGCGTTCCACAAAATCAAAAGTGTAATTTTGACGGTAATCACCCGCCATACATTTTGATACCCTGTTCTACACAAAAAACTGATTTATATACCCTGTTCCAGACTAAGAATTGTCAAAAACCATACCCTGTCGAGCGGCACATAACCCCCCCCCCCCCCCACCCCCCCCCCCCCCCCCCCCTCTGACTCATACTGATATTGACCTTGATCTCGAATGTTATGAATTATCTATAATCATGAATCTTATCTGTTACTTGGGATTTCGATTTTTAACCGATTAGCCGATCCATGATAAACGGTAAATAGTAATCTCGAGACGTCTGAAGTTTTTAAAAATAATAATATGCTTATTTTTAAACTAAAGAATTCCATTTGTGTGATGGAGGGCAGGTAAAAGCCCCATTGTATTGATAACGTCTGATTCATTCAAGAGTAAACAGACTCTCAACAAGAGAGGGGTAGGGTCGACATATAACGCTTTCCCCCTCTTCTACTTCGCTGTTTGTTGTTGTTGTACTTCCCTGTGAGGTCTAAAACGAGGCTATGCCATGCTGATGAGTCCTAACAAGGACGAAACAGCTGTACATGGTTGCCACTCTACCGGTAATAAGATGTGAGCATGCGTATTAGACGCTAGCTACGTCATAGCGTGTGTTGTGTAGTGCCATGCAACGAGTTTGGCACTTCCAAGATGGCGGACTTTTTTCCCGCTCTCCATGTATGTTACTAAATTTTCGATTTGTTTTCTTTATTTTCATTTTATTTTGTTAACCTTATTTAATTAGTAATATAGGTACTATCATCTTTTTTCCGTCCCGCATTATTAATATTAATATAATGAATGTATTTAAAAATGCCCTTAAGCTATTTTTAATACTTTTGTTAGTGCTATTTAGCTCGATTAGCTTTAGCTATTTCTAAATAGCCAGTACTCCAGGTTTAGTTTTAAATAATTGTTTTTAATTATGTAATACATTAGGTACGAAATAAAGTTGTTGTTGTTGTTCTTTCTCTCCTCTTTCCTCCTTTCCGGCCTTAAGAGGCTGTTGGTGTTACGTTCACAGGCTAGTAAATTACACAAAGACAGAAGGTAAAAAATTTGAGTGGTGCTGTGGAGTCGTAAGGATAAACTGAAAAAGGTGATAGAAGTGAACTGATTTCCCTGGAGTACTGAAGTCAATAGTCTTTATTGGCCATTCACTTTGCTTATTGAGTTTTCAATATCGGGACGGCTTTTACCCCTTGCTGAACTTTACACACCTCACGGGGCAAACCGCACCGCCGAATAATATTAGGGAATTTAAGATACGACGACTACGGTCTACGACTACGCATGCCAATAAAGGACTGGAACGAGACACTCGTGTTGGTTTCATTGTACCGTAGCGAGTCCACGACGGTGAGAAGTCAGCGTGTTTTTCGTAGTCACCACAACAGAGTACGTTAGTTGGATTTAATGTAATAATTCACCACTCTTTTGGATATTTCAATAGCTAACCATATAAATACACAATAAGTTGCTTTCTGTTCGAATTTACAGTGTTTCTGGCCATAGCTTATGTGGGAATTTTTGGTCAATTCGGTCGGCAACGCGATGGCTTCAGCTCAGTCTCGCCAAAATGTTGAAATTTTCGCGCCATTCGTTGCGTACTCGGCCAAGTACTCTAGCTGACCGCTAGGCACGTCCAACCGTAGTCGTAGTCCGTAGTCGCCGTATCTTAAATTCGCTACTAGCTCAACACCCGCCGCGGCAAAACATCACGCGCATGCGTATTTGCTATTTCTTGTCGGCGCGCCGCCCCTAGTTTCCCGCGAAAACTGAAATGAAACAACAGGCACATACCGTGATTTTGAGATTTCTGCTTAAAAGTATCCATTTGTGAACTGTTTTGTCAAAAAAAAAAAAAAACTACTTAAAAGATAAGCCTAAGACTTTAACAGGTTGAAGTTTTCTTAATTTGTAATTCACTGTGAGTTTACCAAGTTATAAAAATATTTACTAAAAAAGTTGAAACCCTCGGTAATTTGTATTTGATAGCAGAGCCTTCGTTCTTTTGGCCAGCGGAGCATATCGTTTTGCCGCGGTGTGGAATAGCTCTAACCTGGGTAAATAGCTCTGGTGGTAGAGTGCCGCTCATGAATGCGGGAGCTCTGGGTTCGAATCCTGGCCGCGTGCTTGGAGCCGTTCCAACACTTTCTCTTCATTAAAGAGAAGAGGATTCAGTTACCTGGTTACAACAACCTGCCCTCCTTTCAAGTACCAACCTCGATTCTATATATGCCACAAGTTTTACCGAAATAAAAAAGAAATAGAAAGCTAGGCTTCAATGTAGAACCTATTTTTCTCAATCATCTGAGAAGCCTGACATTGTTTCACGGCGGACCCAGTCACTTCCGTCACGTGGCCGCGTTTCTTATGTGCATGAGTCGATTTTAGATAAACACTGCGATCCCCGCCCAGATGTATGAGGCACCAAATGTTTCAAAATTATTTTCCAGCATAATAAAGGGAAAAACATGAATGTATACCAAAGTAGTATAGAGTGAGTAGAATTAGCCCTTTTATTGTGGTGTTATGTTAATTTTTGTGGCGTTATGTTAATTTTTGTGGCGCTCTCATTAATTAGTCACGGTTCCATTGTCTTGGACTCATGAATAAAATCGGGGTGCATCTCATTAAAGGAGAGGTGAATAAATTATCTATAAATCTTTCCGCATGAACAAAGTGCGGAGGATTTCATTATCTATTGTTTTCAAATGCGGAGGAATACATTACATGCGGAGGATTTCACAGAACCCCTAAAATTACAGCTATTACCTCCGCTATCACTCTTAACGTAATTCTGAGTTCCGAATATTTATAAACCTTTACAGTAAATCCACTATCACTCATTAGAGCAACTTTGCTATTGTCCTTAGGGATTAGCGATAACTGAAAAGTGAGTCATCAGTACAGTATGTCAGAAACAATAGCCCCTGATAACACCGCTTGGCGACCTGTATGTACTGAGCTTCAAACCGGGGGGTAGGGGGCACTGCTTGCATAATAAACGAAGGTATGTGAGGCATCGTCTTCAGAGCCCGACCCAGTTTGCAAAATAAAATGTAGTGAAGGTGTTTTTATTAACCAGAATTTCCATGAAATTTATGAAAATCAACCCGAATTGATAGTTGATTTGCTCCAAAACAAGACTTAGTTTGCCAAATTGGGCTCAAACAGGAGCTCAAACCTGTATCCGGTACCGCCACATCTCATTTACGTCGTGTACATGAGTGACTCCCAGAGCCATGACTCCCGCATCTGACCCAACTGTCCGCCATTGCTTCCGGTCACTCCACAGCACTCTTACTGCTCTGCTTGAAGCCACTAATAATTGGTGTGTAAATATTGACAAATGTTTCCTTAATGGTGTAATATTTATCGATTTAAAAAAAGGCCTTTGACACTATTAATCACAAAATTATAATGCAAAAACTAGCGAAATATGGAATTGACCGAATTGCATCGTTTGACTCTTATCTATCAAATAGAAGTAAAAAATGTAATGTGAACGGCCACGTGTCTAGTGAAAGCCCGATAACTTGTGGAGTCCCGCAAAGGTCGATAATTGGACCATTACTCTTTTTGATTTATATTAATGACCTGCCAAACTGCCTAAACGAAGGATTACCAAGAATGTACGCCGATTATACTAATATTAGTTTTGCCGCCTCAAGCCAGAGAGATCTTGAAACAAAAATCAATGCGGAACTAGAAAATGTAAATATCTGGCTCAAAGCAAATAAGCTAAGTCTCAATATCGCTAAAACTGAGTTTATGGTTATTGGGTCTCGCCAAAAATTACAAACTCAAAGCGACTGTTACCATCGACGTTCGTATAGAGGGCCGTAAAGAAATAAAAAAGCGAACAACACAAAATATCTGGGAGTCTATATAGATGATACATTGTCCTGGCGGAAGCATATAGACGAAGTATAAAAAAAAAATATCCTCTGGCATTGGCGCACTTAAGCGCGCAAGGCCTTTCATATGCAGAGATACTGCAGTAAAAATATATAAAGCCCTGATTGAGCCGCATTTTGTCTACTGAGGCTCAGTTTGGGATGGCTTAAGTAAGCAGTTAAATGATAAACTGCAAAAACTGCAAAACCGAGCAGCCAGAGTAATTACTAAATCAAGCTATGACACGAGTTCAAGTCTACTGATTGATATGCTTGGCTGGGACAACATATATACACATCGAAAAAAACAAAAAGCAATGGCGATGTACAAAACCATATGCATGCATAAGCTAAACCCAGGTTACCTTCAGGATCTTTTTACAACTCGTAATACTAACTATATATGATCTAAGAGATTCTGAAAGTAAATTATTTTGGGACTGGACTACCTAAAACGTAACTTCAGCTACAGTGGGGCCACACCGCGGCCACACAGCGGTCAAACGTCTGCGCGTGCGTATTACGGTCAGTCTGGTGGCTTTCCCGCGCAATATTTACCTTAAACCGTATTACAGTGAACTTCTACCCCCAAAAGTTAAGAAAAATACGTGAAAGTTAAGCTTTTTATTTTCACAGTCGACGGGAAATTGAACAAACTTTAAACTGTGAGTTTACCCAACTTTTTCGTAATTTACCAAAAAAGTTCTCAAGGTTTTCAAACGAGTGTGTGAGCAGTGTCGGCCGCCGGCTCGCTTTGAATTTGTTTTGGAAACGTTGTTGTTGAAGACTTTTGACGCATGCGCAGACGTTTGAGCGCTGTGTGCACCGCGGCAAAACGGTATGCTCCGCTGGCCAAAAGAACGAAGGCTCTGCTCTCAAATACAAATTACCGAGGGTTTCTACTTTTTTAGTAAATAATTTTATAACTTAGTAAACTCACAATGAATTATAAATTAAGAAAACTTCAACCTGTTAAAGTCTTAGGCTTAGCTTGAGTAGTTTTCTTAGTTTTTGACAAAACAGTTCACAAATGAATGCTTTTAAGCAGAAACGTTAAAATCACGGCATGTGCCTGTTGTTTCATTTCAGTTTTCGCGGGAAACTGGGGACGGCCGCGCACGGACAAGAAATAGCAAATACGCATGCGCGTGACGTTTTGCCGCGGTGCAGTCTCGTACCCAGAGCTCATCTCACAGAGAGAGATGAGCTCTGGGTACGGTTTACGAGACTGGCCGCGGTGTGCAGTGGGGCATTCCTATGGAATAATCGCCCACATGACCCAAGAGTGTTTAACCATATAAAGCACTTCAAAAGGGAAATTGATACCTTGTATGCTAACGGCAAACATGTAAAACATTTTAATGCATTATTACATTTTAATTTTAATCATCAAATACAAAAGTTATGTGTGGGCTGCCTGTGATTTCACAGCTCACAATCGACCACTATTTTTGAATTGAAGCCTGGCACTAGTCTGAGGCGGAAGTGAACATGCGCAAAAGTAAATTTATGCGGCGGGCTCAGAATTTTGAAAAAAAGAAACCACAGAGCAGCCGATTCAGCTCGCACTCGCAGTTATTATTCGATTTCCCTCTTTTAGTGCACAATAACACTTCAGATAAGGATTCCCAATCATCACGGACTAGTGAAGGAACATGTAGACAAGATATAGAGCTTAGAAGATGAAATAATCACGGGAATAATCAGCGGAAACTGAATTTTGTCGCATGGCCAGCGAACAACACTCAACAGTGAACTGAAGATGTCTACGAAATTGTCGAAGCTGCAACTCTGGCTGAAACGCAAGTGAACGTTTAATCACTGAAAGTATGCATTCACTGTTTGGGGGAAAAGGTGGAAGAGTTCCCCCTCCGACTCGGAAGCTTGTTATCCGAAAGGCTAATAGCCAACGGGATTTACGGCCAATAACAGAACGGGTTAGTTGAATATTTTCAAGAAATTACGTGTCTTGACTCGGTTGTTTCATGAGGTTTTTTGTAATGTATTTTTATGGTTTATATACTCATGATTTCCACAGATAACCTTGGAAAAGGTTTTAGGTATCACAGCTTCTACAAACGCTTCGTTGGCGTGTAATCCAGTGACTGGGATCATCGCCTACCCGGCAGGGTGAGTTTGCTCTCAAATATGTTCAAATTTCTGGCCTATAATTAATATCAACCATCCATGGACTAAACTGTTGAGTTTTATAGTCACTATTTCTCCATGGGACGGCTGTTATTAAGTTGCCATTGTAAAAACCTAGCGAGTTGATAAAAGATCCGAATTAGTCCGTAATTTGTTCTTTCTGGTTCGCTGTTTGGAATTTTCGTTCGAAAACGTTGAAAATTTCACTCAAGCTACAGGAATTATACCACAATAGTGTTAATAGAATGCAAAACGATCTGTTTAACCGGTTTGTTAAAATTCTATATATTATAGTTATCTTGATAAATAGAAAAGATCGCGATCGAAGTGGCTTCTTTTAAATATTCTGCACTGTTTACTTTACTTTAGAAAACAACTAAGCTTACTACTTAACAGTCAACGGAGCCTAGCTACATGTATTAAACTTTCTGGAAGATTGTCGAGATTTTGCCTCGTAAAGTTGGGAAAACCGATTCTAGACGTGATCAAATTACTACGGGATGAAGTGTTTGCCTGATTTAGCACTAGAACGTATACAATATGCATAATTTATAATCCTCTACTGGCCAACACGTTATTGGTACTGCTCGAAAAAACCTTGGAAACAACTGACAAGTTATTGCATTTCCGATACCTTGTTCCCTTGATAATAAAAACTTGAAAGTCGTGTACTGTATTAATATAGTATTTGTTCACGATTTCTTTTTACAAGTATATTCTTTACTGCTAAACTGAAAGCACACAATGATAACCATTAGCGTTATCCAAAACGAGACTTAATTTTTCGTACAAATTCATAAATATATGAAAAGCAGCTAGCAATTACCACCATTTACACAGAAAAGATGCTGATTTCCGTATGATAATCGATCGTAAAGATTATGGTTGCTGTTAAATCTTTTATTAAAAGGCTTGAACTTTATTATCTTTTGATGTGTGATGTACATGTGCACGTTGAATGTTGCTTTGACTCCCCGAGTATTTGCTTCTCTGTGAACGTTTTTTTATTTGTTCAGGCTTGCGTGACATTAATATATAGTAAACTTTTGAAAGAACCGATTATCGGGTAAGTTTCCTATATAAAGATTAAGAGAGCAATCTATAAAAGTTATAAAACGCAGTTCCGAGTGAACAGTTAACTGTTTATCGAGCGTAATTCGAGCAGCCATTTTTAGGAAAGTTCTTCATCTAATTTGTTTACCATTATAAACTCGCGATTACAAAGCGTGAAACAATGTTGTATTGCTAAGACCTTGTGTTGGGTCAAAACAATACCTTGCGACAGTCACGGACCACCAGAAAGAATTTGAGTACGAGAGAACGAAATCCTTCCACTAGTACTAATTAGAGGTTTGATAATAAATGTAGTAGAATTAACAGAACAAACTGAAGTTGAGAATATTGCATTAATTAATTGTTACAGTGATAATTCATCTTCAGCCATGTGAGAAGTTTTCTTGCAAATATGTGACCTTGACTATGAGTTGGTTGCTGGTAATCTTGTTTAGCATTAGTTAAATATTCCAAAAGAAAATGAAACTTTGGTTTAATCTTACTGTTTTGCTAATTAGATATCAAGGATTTTTAAAAACAATAACAGGGGTTTCATTACTGTCTTAATGTTCAATGGGTTAGAAAATGTAAGATTAGAGGTGGAGATATTGAAATATATGTTTTACCACGATAGCCAGTGCTTAATATGTGAATCACAACCAGTATTTCCAACCCCCTTCAGTTTCTAATGAAACCCCCAACTTAAACTACACTGGTGAAATATTGTTTACATATGTTGGTCCTGTTTCAGTATTAAATTCCATTTCAGCATGATTGAATTTTAAAATATACTATCAGATGTTACTTTTGTTTATAATATTAGTTTTGTGACAAGATTTGAAATATGTGCGACAAGGCTAGAAGAAAAAGAAAATTGAAGCTTGCCTGAATATATATATCTCATTTGACTATAAGAAGCCTACTTTGGTTATTTGTCCATCAGGCAAGTGTTAAACTTATCTACTAGCCCGTCATGAAAATTCACTATCCCTGCATGGCCAGGCTATCTAGGACACAACTTTTGTTGTGCTCTGGTTTATTGCCTAAGTGTTCAAAAGGAATGAGAAAGCAAACTTGATTGCTGTGACACATGGAAATACAAGTTCCTACATGTGATGTGTTACATCATTCACTGTTTTGGTGAACAAGGGAAACATCATGCATCAAATATGCAGCTGATGCCATAGTAAATGCTACATTTTGTCATTACTTAAGCTTTCTTTCATTTCTAGAGCTTTAAGAAACTTGTGTAATAATTGTTATTGCCTCATCATTAATATTAGCTTCGAAAATTTCGTAGACATCTTCAATTCACTGTTGAGTGTTGTTCGCTGGACAAGTATATTTATTTGTTCTCTAAATATGAGAGTGTTCATAGTTTTCTGCATGCGTCAGTAAAAATTGGTGAGTCATGACGTGTGTGTAATTTGTAAACAGAGTCACAGATTATCAGCTTCTTTTTTGTGTAAAGGAAAGGAACAAATGATAAATTGGGACCAGTGACTTTCCATTTTCGACCAGTGCATTTTTAGCTCACTCAGGTCCCTGATCCCTGGACCACCAGAGCAAAAAGTTAAGTTTGAGCACTGCCTTATGTACTGTTAGTAGTACATTCCTATTCAAGAAAAGTTGCTTATATTTTGACATGTACACGTGTAGTGAAGCATACGATGTACACCTGGAGCCCAATAGCCAGGTGTCACAGCATAATTATTCACAAGTTGGGCTATTTTTAGATTATTTTTCCCACCAATTAGTGGGTTGTACCATATGGCCAGCGGTGGAACAAAAGATGCTTCATTATCTACTTTTGTAATTATACCAACCAACATGGCTGCTATGCGGGATAGATGCTCCTGGTTTTGGGCTCCTGTATACACCTATAGCTAGTATAAAAAACACACATTTATTGATCCCATTGAACAATGAACAACAAACATTGAATTTTAGGATTAGAGTGATTGCAATAAACCTGTGAAGCAGTTCCTGGAATCATATGAGCTGTGAAATGTTTTGTTTTCATTTGTTTCTTTGCATCTAATATACTACTGGTATATTTATTATAGAAGATTTTGTTTCATGGATTTATTACAATCACTTGATTAAGAAACTGAACAGCGAGCCTGGTGCACACTTGTAAAAGAGACATTGCCAAGTTTTTAGGTCTGAAAATCATTGTTCAATGTTTGTAGTTCATTGTTCAATGGGATCAACATTTTTGAAATTGCTGTATTCTTACTCAATCAGCTAACACGTCATCACAAGACAAGGAAATAAACAAAAATATTATATTGTGTGCAATTCTAAAACTTTAGATTTAATTAACATTTGATTATTGCTTGTTGCTAAGGTCCCTAGCTAATGATACATGTAGTTACCCATTTCCAGCCGGCTAGTTTCCCTTTTTCACAGAAATTACATTGAGAAACTATTTAACATTTACATGGATTATTTTGCAGGTGTATTGTTGTTCTTTTCAATCCACGCAGGAACAAGCAGGAATTTATACTGAATACCTCTAAGTAAGGATATCTAAACTTTTCCCATATAGATGTTAAACACTTTCTTGACTGGGCTTTGAGTGGTTTTTGATTGAGTGTCAAAAATAAATAATTATGTGATTACTTTATTTTGTATAATTTGCTTAGCTTTTCTATTGGCTGTGAAAAATGTTTTGTAATTATCAGCCAATCACGTTCTAGACTACAACCAACATTGTTTTGGTCCATATCACAATAAATTTTCATTTTAGCAAGTTAGAGTTATCCACAGTTGCATTAAGTAAATAATTTACTTTTCTTCATGACTCGGGTTCAAGTAAAACCAATCACAAAATAATTACTTTTTAATTAGTTACTTTCTGATTGGCTTATAATTGTGTTTTTACTTGCTTCTGTGATTGTCTCTGTATTTACTTGGTTATAAGAGTACATTGTATATATGTAATTTAGACAAGGTTCAAAATACCCAGCAAGTATCAGGGGCCCTGTGGCATGCTTGCACTGCCCTGGGCCAGTTCTCATTTTGGACACTTACACTTATAATTAGTAGAGCTATACATGTATATTGCTCATGGTTTAGAGTTTGCTTGCAGCTCAGATTCCCTGAAATTTGGTCCTTAGTACAGTCCATTTCTTAACCAGCTGGGCCTGGTTGTTTGAAGCTTGATTATATATTAAGCTAATCCAGGACAATCTTTAGTTAGATTTGCTACAGTAACTTGTGAACTACATGTTTGTATCTATAGGTAATCATACGGTTTCGAGTGCAATTTGGGATTAATTTGCATGAGTGGGTTTTTCAAAGAGTATCAAAATTGCACAAGCCCGAAGGGCGAGTGCAATTTGAGCTCTTTGAAAAACACACGAGTGAAAATTAATTCCAAATTGCATGAGAAAACCGTATGATTACTTATTAATAATAGACATGAAAAAAATTATCAGGAAGTGACGTTGGCGAGTCATATGCCAAAGTAATTTATTCAGTCAACAAACCATAATAGTTCACACTTTCAAATTCATTCAAATTGTTCGAGTGTTCTCAGAAGTCGAAAGGAAATATTTTATTCACTTTCCAAAGAAATTTGCATCGTATTTCCTTTTTAATTTTCGGCACTATGTTTCCTTTTTTCTGCACTGTGTTTCCTTGAAATTGCATTGCCCTCAACCAATCAGAATTGAGCATTTTTTTCATGTATATTATTAGAGGTTAAAAAAACATGTTCATAGAGGAGAAATAACAAGTAGTTTCTTAGTACTTGTCTTGCTAGATTTAGAAACAAAAATAATATATTCTACGTATACCGAGAGAACCATTTAACATTTAAGTACATGTAAGTGACTTTATTTAAGTGTCAACGTACAGTGTATTTAGCTTTGCAGCTAATTGGGGACACTAGTCCTACAATTTTACGTTCTTATCTGAGAAGACATGAAGGTCTAACCGTTTACTGTATTACATGTATGTAAAGGCAGCACCTTCTACTCAGTTATTTATTTAATAAAGACCCTGAGTATTGGTCTGGCCGGGGTTTGAACCTGCAACCTCCTGCTCAACAGACCGGTGCTTAACCACTGAGTTAACTGGGAGGTTAAGACTTAATCTTCCCTGGTTCATTTATTTGTTTTTTGTTTTTATGACACTCAAATGAAAACTGCTCTTAAGGACTGAATGATGAGTAAATGAGATGAAGCTTAATTTCACCTCATTTTGTTTTTTTGTTATGACTAAGTATTTGATTAAAATAATTTTGTCATTATTATTATTATTATTATTGTTGTTACTATTTTAGTATTATTTATTAATATCACTATTAACAAATTAGTTTGCCCTATGTGTTGTTGCATTTATTTAATGCTATATATTAATGTTAGATAATAGCCCATTTTCTATGTGTGGTTCCCCGGTGGGACAGTAGATGGTTTGTGTCTGAGCTTCACGCATACATTGGCATCTATGCTGGTTCAGCCAGGGCATCGATATATTGAGTGGCCTATTATCTTGATATACTTTATTTCTTCTACTTATTATTTATCTTTCAGTTGTTAGTTCTTCAGGTTTATATTAGGGGATGCATGAATCATTTGGTGTCTAATACCTTGTAGGGACCTCACGTCCTATTGTATTTTTCACTTGCCCCTCACAGGGCAAATCTTGAAATAAAGAAATAAAAAAATATTAGGATTTAAACTTTTGATCATGCATGTATTTCACTCTGTGAAAATTACTATTATTCACAAAGTAGATATTAAACTTAACTTACTTTCTCTTGTAATAAATATGGATTCAATAGAGTATAAAAATAAAATAATTGATTACTTATTCCCCAGAAAAACTATTACAGCTGTGGCATTTTCCAGAGATGGTAAATACTTGGCTACTGGGGAGGTAGGTCAAATGTTTTGCCTAAAGTTTATTCTGGAATACTATACATGTACATACATGTATGCTTAATATGCATTCCATCCATCTTTTCTAGCTCTTTTCTCGCGTGATTGGTGGAATAAAGTCACATTACCAGATAACTGCTCTCTGCTAGATGGCAGTTACACAGACAGTATCAGAGAATACCATAAAGTTCTGAAAGTAGTAACAGCATTTTTCAGATGCCTCTAAAGATTTCTAAAGGAAATGTAGCAGCATGTGTAGTGCTGTGATAATGGCCGGTCCCTTGTGGGACAACATTGTGTGACAACTTCGTGTAAGTCTGTGCAACAAAGACAAAGTTCAGTTAAATCTACAGTATCTATTTCAGCACAGTTCATAGCAGTGCAAGTGAAACATTGTTATTATAGTAAGTAGACTTACAAGCACTGTAGCAGCAATTAAATACTAAACAAGTGTGTAACAAAACTTGCTTGGTTTACCGTTAGTCGTGACTGCATGACATATTTTGTATTATGAAACTGGTGCCCCCCGAAAGTAATAGCACCCTGAAAATTAAGTGGTCCCAAGGGCTGCAAAAACTGAAAACAATGGAGTTGTTAATTACTTTTGGAACTTTATGTAACCAACATGCAAGACTGTGCTTGCAAGGGTTTTGGTAAATGAAGATAGTTGAAAGATTATTATAAAGACTCACAATAATGGTGGCTTTGAAATATGAACTGATATGTTTTGTCCTCGGACATTATCTGTTTCTCTGTCAGAACTCTTGAGCTTTGTTTCCTTCAAGGTTTGCTCTTGAAAATAGTTTGCTTCTCTGAACAGATACTATCTGCAGACAATTAATATCAATGCTTATAAACTCATCAAATATTTTCTCTCGCACGTGATTGGTGGCATGCGTCACGTGACCCGATATTTTCTCTCCACCAGACAATAAATATCAGCGAATACTCCCCCTGTGAGCATAAGTGTGCATCAAAGAAAATACATTCTTGTATTTGAAAGATGATAACATATAACCTACATTTGGCATTAAATTATAGCCTGATATTTGTCCTTGGACATTATCTGATCCTCGAACCTCACAGTTTCCCTCAAGCTTTCAATCTCAGGATCTGTTCTCTTCTTGGAACATGTAGATAATATCTGTGGCTGAAATATCAGGTCATATTTTTGACACCACAAATAGCTTATTGTTTTTCTATTTTGATGTGACAAGTACATGTAGCTGGTTATAGTCAAGACAGTTTTCTGATTATTTCTGGACACCTGCAGTGAGATTTGGCAGATTTACATCCACAGGTAAAAACCATTGATTGGAAGAATTACATTTTTCCATGACGATGCATGGGTATTAATGAATTCCCATTGATGTATTTTTGGAAAATTTTCCTGTGAATAATTTTTTCATTGTTTCTATACCCATCTTGTGTTGGACGTTTCATATTGTTTTCAAATTCTTAGATGAAGTGAAAACTAGTTCTACATGTATTTTAAATAATTAATATATTTTTCTTGTTTTCAGAGTGGCCATTTGCCATCAGTGCGAGTGTGGAATGTTGAGGACCCAGCCCATCCTCAGATATCAGAAATGGCGAAGGGACACAAACATGGTGTATCATGTGTGGTAAGAAAAAGGGATCAAAGAAGTAGATTACAATCGATTTCAGTGTTGGAACATACTTGGAATACAAAAGAATAGTAGAGTAATTAAAACCATGATAAACCAGTAAGCCTGCTTATAACAACAACAACAACAACATTTATTTCACTCAAACTATTACAAAATGTAACTTAGTCTATTGATTAATGAGTCGGAAGACCCGAACAAAACCATACAGCTATCTAGCCGGGACCACCATGCATAATACAAAACTAGAGTTAACATTAATAAATAAGTAATTAACATGAAATGCAAGAATGCCTAGACAGAATTACGTTTTTGCTAGAATAAAATAGACTTGTGTCATCTGCAAATAGGAGAAATTTAATTGAAGATTTTGACGCATTTGAAATGTTATTGATATATAAAAGAAAAAGTACAGGGCCTAATACATACCCTTGTGGTACACCACATTCGAATGTGAGTTGGGTTATAAAGTTTCATTAATAGAAACTACTTGTCTATTTGTCAGGTAAGATTTGAACCAGTTGAGTGGAATACCTCTAATTCCATAGTGTTCTAATTTTTTGATTGATACATTATGATTTACTGTGTCAAATGCTTTTGCAAAATCAAGAAAGACCACTGTGGAATACAAGTTATGTTCAATTGATTCAGTAATATTATATATTAAAATCAAGTACTGCAAGTATAGTAGACTTTTTTTTCTGAAAACCATATTGATGTTCAAATATATTTTTTTTAGTTTCAAGAAAATGTTTTAATTGTATTAGCATAATTTGTTCGAAAATTTTAGAAAATACAGGTAATAAAGCGATTGGTCTATAATTAGTAATAATGAGCCTCGATCTACTTTTATTAAGAGATATAATTTTTTGGATTTTTAGTTTAACAGGAAAATTTCCAGTTATAAATGAGTGGTTAATAATTAATTCAAGAGGGAAGGATAACTGTTGGCTAATTGCTTTAATTAATTTAATTGGAAAATTATAATATCCTAGGTTATAGGTTATCGATAAGGCTTTTTATTTTCGCCAGGGCGAACGATTTTGTCGAATGAGTATACAAATGTACATCAAGTGATTGCTCTATTATGCACTTAACACTGAAATTGGTTGTAATTGAAGGGTCCTTGCAAGAACAGTCGAACTTCTGATCACAATCTTGATTCTCCTTGAAGTTCTTTGTTTTCTAAGGGAGAATTTAGAACTTGATCACAAGTCACTTATACAGTTATTTGTTACTAATTGAAGGGGTCCATGCAAGAACAGAATAAGTGACTGCTAATATCACATTCTTAATTCTCCTTCATATTCTTTGTTTTCTGAGGGAGAATTTAGAAGTTGATCACAAGTCACTATACAGTTATTTGTTACTAATTGAAGGGGTCCATGCAAGAACAGCATACATGTAAGTGACTACTGACCACATTTTTAATTCTCCTTCACATTCTTTGTTTTCTAAGGGAGAATTTAGAACTTTATCTCAAGTCACTTACTCTGTACTTGCGCAGATCACTTCACATTGAAGAGGTGAGCAGAAGAAAGAGTTAAGTGATGACAGATCAAGTTCTCAATTCTCCAATACAAAACAAAGAAGGTAGAGGAGAATTTGGAATTTGATCTGTCATCACTTAAGTCTTTCTTCTGCTCACCCCTGGGTTAATCCTAGGGTTAATCCTAGGGCCTCTCATTCAGGGGGGTGCTTTTTCGAATTGGACCTTTTTGGGTGGTCTTAATTGTAAAATTTTGTCACAAAAGAGGGCATTTGCGTGAGGGTACTATTTCAATAAAATATTGTACTTACATTGTATACATGTTGGTAGATGTTTATTTTAAGAAGAATCCTTTAGTCAAAGAGCTATTAGTTGTGATTACCTGTGTTTTAATCAGGGTGCACTAAAACCTACATGTATGTTCGCTTGTCCAGGACAAGTAAAACTTTTGGATTTGGACAGTTAAATCTTTGGCATGATGTGTCCGTGGGACATGCAAGCACATTTCTGTTTGCATGTATAAACACTGAAATACATCTCCGGGGTTGGAGATAATCCAAAAATTTCAAGTGAAAGCAAGTAAAGCCTTAGGAACCTGGCTAATTAAGACTAAATTCGGCCCTACATGTAGGCCCTATACCAAAATTAAAAATGGTGGAGTCTCAAAAGTGGCAAAGCACATTCTTTGTATTTCTAACAACTTGCTTTTGTATGGGATTGAGCACTTTTGTGCTTCAGACAACCAAATTGTTGATCTACTCATGTATGTCAGTTGATGACAACTATACCAGAATCCTTTTTGAATTCTTTTTCTTTATATTCAGATTTTCCAACTCCTCTTAGAATACCACGAACAATGGTCTAAATTATGAGAACAAAAGAATCAACACAAACGATTTCAGTAGTTGTATAATCAGCTGATACCACAGACTGTGCAAATAGCCAATTACAGTACCAATGTAATTTAAGAAACATTTTTTTTCCCATTATAGTACCATTATTTTTGTTTCAAATAAAAATGTTATTGGTATTAGGATAATTGCTTCTGAGAGGTTAATTTTTGTACAATCATGTATGTTTAATTAAGCTTCTGACTTACTCACTTCACAATTATCTAACTTTCAAAAGCAAAAACATTTTGCAAAGAAAAGAGTTTTGCCTTTTACAGTACATACATGTAATTCACAATACTGTGATTTTCACAGTGCTTCTCTCATTTTATACAGGCATTTTCTCCAAACTTGAAATATATTGTTTCTGTTGGCTATCAACATGACATGTTGATAAACATATGGACTTGGAAGGTAAGGTTGCTTTACTGATTGGAAGTTTATCTGCTAAAACAAATAGGTTAAAATAGGTTTGTGCTCTAATTAAGAAATAGAAGCATTTACAGTGGTCCCATAGAGTTACAGAAACAACAGTGGAAGTTTGGGAGAAATGGCAATGAGAACACAAGCCCAAAGGAGGTGTGATTGCTTTTCCTTGGTATATATATGTGTGACGTATGATATGGGGAAATTTGCGCTGAATTGAGCCACCACACAAGTTAGATTTATTAGCAGAAAATGATTGTGTTGTTTTTCGAAAACTAATATTTTCTTCATAGACATGCAGCACAGATAAATAGATTTATTATTAATAGCAGAACTTATGCACCTATCAATGTTAAGCTGGGGGGAGGGGGCAAAGGATGGGGATATGACATTTTCTCCCCAATTTTTTTTGGGACTGTCGAACATGTTTTGATCAAAAAATAAAATAATATACAAAATTCCCACCCTGCTGCCCTACTTCTTAATATGTTTCCTTTAAATAACCCCATCCTGGGGCAGGCAGTGTATGTCAAAATCCCCACCCTCTGGATAGCTCTTCTGTCACCCACCCCCTTGGGCTTAACATTGATTGGTGCATTATTTCTCTGGAATACATCTTTGTTTAGTCATTGGGATGATTTAGAGTATAATTCCCATTAATTTCAGGATGGTTCAAAAGCTGCTTGCAATAAAGTTTCCACGAAGGTAGGCTAATAAGCAATTATTATTTCCTTGACACTTGATAGCATAATTTTAGGAGCAAGAGAGAAAATCATTCCACAAAACTTTCCGTGAAACAAACATATTTTTTAGAAGCATAATTGATGGTGATAGAGCATGATTGTTATAGTTCACCACAAAGTTTTGGTGCACGCTCATTGGCTAAAAGCGATCATGTGACGTGATAATTGTTACCCACAGATGCACAAACTATCAGGTGTTATACACTGTAGTTCACCACAAAATTTTAGCGCATGCTCATTGGCTAAAAGCGATCATGTGACGTGATAGTTGTCGTCTGCAGAGGCAAACTATCAGGCGTTATAGTTCACCACAAAATTTGGGTGCACGCTCATTGCCCAAAAGCGATCACGTGACGTGATAGTCATTGTCTGCGGATGCAAACTATCAGCCGTTATACATGTAGTTCACCACAAAATTTTGGCGCACACTCATTGGTCAAAAGTGATCACGTGACGTGATAGTTGTTGTCATCGGAGGCAAACTATCAGGCAATAGTGCCCGCTGAGCACGAAAGACAATTTTGTGTTGAACAATAATGCAAATAGACTGTGTCTGTCTCGGACCTATCGGCTGATAGTTTCCCTTGGAAATTTGATGTTCTTAAACCTAGCATATAAGCCCTCGAACGCTTATATTTGTTTTAAGAACATCAAATTTCTGCGGGCAACTATCAGCCGATAGTTCCTCGACGAACACAGTCTATTTGTATAATATTGCCCGCTGAGAGCGTAAGACAATTTTGTGATGAACAATAACGACAAATAGACTGTGTTTGTCTCAGAACTATCGGCTGATAGTTCCCCTTGGAAATTTGATGTTCTTAAAACTAGCATATTATATAAGCCCTCGAACTTCGTTCTCTGGCTTATATTTGTTTTAGAACATCAAATTTCCGTGGGCAACTATCAGCCGATAGTTCCTCGACGGACACACTCTATTTGTATAATAGTGCCTGCTGAGAGCAGAAGGCAATTTTGTGATGAACAATAACAACAAATAGAGTGTGTTTATCTAAGAACTATTGGAATGCTCTCCTCGTCTTGTCAGGACTGTGGGTAGCTTTTGCCAAGTAAGTTTCCGTGTAATGCTTTTATTTAATACAATCATGGTTCATCACACTCTAATTCTAGGTTATGTCAACCAATTATAGGACTTGCCAAGGAAAAACCCAAAACCTTGGTCTTGTATTCGTTTTAAGAACATAAAATTTCTGTAGGCAACTATCAGCTGATAGTTCCTCAACAGACACACTATTTGTATATCATAACATTGTCAGTTGATCAATCAATCAATGAATGAGCTGATATGATATATGTAAATAGAAGTTACAATATAAGAAGTTCCAATATAAATGGGTTTGTTTCTCCTCTGTACACGTCCATGCCGTTAAAATCAAAATTTGAAATTCAAATTGCAGAGCAGCACAACTGTATAATTATCAGTCCTTGTTTCTCCCTTGTTTCGCTGCTCAGCGCTGTAGCCTACAAACCTCTGTCGAACGTCTTGCTGGCAATATTTGGTTAACTTTGAATACAACCAAAAAAGTCGAAATATTGCTTATTGGCAGCTCAGACTTTGATTAGCTTCGATAATAATGCCGCAATTTTCGCAGCTGTGAGAAATTTTATTATGCAAACTAAACTATTTTGTAAATAAGTTATTTTTCGTATTGGCCAACCTGTTTGTGTGCGTGTGTGTGTTGTGAAAAACAAAAGGAATATATTATAATTAAATGTAATGTATAGTAGGGTAGAAAATGCTATCTGTAATTTACATGCGTCCCCAAGATGAGCCATTTAGAGCTCTTGGGATCAATGTTAAAAAATATCGTTTAAATAAAAAATTAAAAGAGAAAAAAAATATCAGTCCTCCCCTGTTAGAATGCTATGTTTTTAAAGTTTAAAATTAAACACAATAAAAAGGTGAACAGAGGGAATATAGGTGTTAATTAATGACTGCTAATGGTATTTTATGACTGTTTATGAACTCGATAGCCCCCTTATGCTGAAGCTAACATTAAATATTTTATGTTTGATGTAATATTTCAAAGCCGAAAATGAGGACTGGACGGGATTTCAAGTCTGTGCAATTAGTTCCAGTCCGAGGCGGAGCTGAGGACAGAAACAATTGCGAGGACTTGAAATCCCATCCAGTCCAAATTGGAGGCTTTGAAATGACATATCTCATTGTCATTAATTATTTGGGAGGGTCATGTCGTTTTTATACCAGGTACAGGTTGACAATTGATTTGTTCATCATAATGAAGCAGTTTATTGTTTCTTGTCATTTGGGACTTAAATTCAAATTCAAAACTGAATTTTGTAAGTTTGACATCATTTCAACATTGCTTCTCGTGAAAGAGACTGAGAGCGATGAAGAAGAGTTTAGACCACTCAAACATTTCAGAAAAGTGCGGAGCCGTGCCGAAGAGGAAGAAATGTTGTTAAAAGCTGTACCACTGTCAATGCGTTACAAGAACAGTTGGGTAGTAAAGGATTTGAGGAATGGAGGAACGCAAGAGAGAACAAAATTGCCTCTTTGGAGGCCACATTAGCTTTGCCATTCCGCTATAGAAAGCATAGAAAACCTTGATGTTGAGATGTGCCGAGAATTCGAACACATGACGATCCTTGAAACCCCGGAAAGTACTCCCAGAACTTCCAGGAGTACATTCAACCATTTATTTTTCATTATTTTCCAGACTGGAAAAAAAATGGTTGAATGTAGTCCTGGGAGTTCTGTGAGTACTTTCCGGGGTTTCAAGGATCGTCATGTGATCGAATTCTAGGCACATGGCTGGTTGGTTACCATTATGAATAATTAATGAGGATGAGATTTGAATTTCGTGCGCAATAAGCAATCCGTAGGGAGCACTCAAGTGGTGCATCACAGAGATGTTCACTCCACAAAGGCTGAGTGACAACTGAAGGTTTCCAATTTGGCCTTTTTATACCAGAACTTCTTGTTTAATGTACCGGTACTCAAAGTTTTTGTTCATTTTTTAGGTATATGCCATATATTTTTCTGAAAGTGCCAACTTTTTTGTCACCTGTGGAGTTCGACATGTCAAGTTCTGGTACTTTGACACAGAGTCTAATAAAGCAAAGGTGAGCACTGCTATCTAGATAGTTTATCAAAGTTAATAATTACATAACTGCTCTTTTCAGTTGGGCATGTCACATGCCACTTTGGGGCATTCCAGACATGATGTGATTTAGTCTGTTCTCAGCTGTCAGTTAACGGTTTCACAGCACATGAACGTGGTGTTACATTGACAACACAAAATTATGTACAGAATCTACTGAAAATCCTTCACCAACGATAGGTGGGCACACCAGTAATCTTACAAATTGAAGTTCTTATTGTTCCGGTAATTATTCTACTTTCATTGCGCTTTGTGCAAAATCGACTCAACAGTTTGGCAGCTTTTCAAAAATCCTTAGACTGCAAGTGATTATTGATTTTTCCTTATGATTGATGCAAGTATTGCTCCATATTATTATGAAGGGATCTTTTAATTTTTTTAAGTTATTATCACTTTTATCACAAGTGCTATATTTATCATTATACTTAAATATTATTGTTATAAGTAAAGTTTTAAATTAACTATTAGTTATTATTAGCTTAATTAGTATTAATTGCTGAGCCGTATACCGTGTCTAAATAAAGTTAATTGATTGATTGATTAACTGTGCGGGAACATGAAGTTCATTTCTTGTTAACGCGGAGTTCATGTGCTGTCAATGACATGTTCATGTGCTGTGAAAAATGTAATGTTTCAGTCAAAGCAGGTCAAGTGCAAACACTAGCCCCAAGAACAGCTGCAAAGGTCTGACTAATTTGAATCATTCGTAATGCTTTTATACACGACTTTCATAATGGCCGCCTCCTAATTTGCATATGCGATTTCCCGTTTCGGTAGTTTATCTACATGTATAGAAAATATGAACATTGCCATGTGAAAGAGCATGTCGACATTAGTGAACTTGTGAAAGTTGAGTGATGTAGCTTAAAAAGCAATGAAGTTACAGCCAGTTGAAATTAGAGACATTTGTATGAGAAAAACAACGGAAGCCTTTCTAGCCTCGCTTTCATGTTTTTCTGCATTAGAAATGCTCATAGCTCAACAGCAATTTTCCACATTGCTCTAAAACTCAAAACCATTACTAGTTTTAATGTGATCTTTCATGTGGTAGGATTAGTTTTCCTCTACAGATTGGTCTTCAAAATTATGCAAATTAGGAGGCGGCCATTATGAAAGTCGTGTATATTTGAAGGGCTGTGTGCAAAAAGGGTGTAAGTGTTTCCTGATCACATTCTAAATTCTCTCCTTCAATTTCTTTGTTTTCTAAGGGAGAAATTAAATCGTGATCAAGAGTCACTCCCGTTTTGCACACAGCCCTTCGATTTTGGCAGGTACATGTATAAAAGTTGGATTGGATCGAGTTGGATTGAAGTGTGAAAGTTCTCATTAAAATTTTGCAATCACCACTTTTGCAGTTAAAAAACTTTCGGTTACTTTACTTTGTTTGTAGTAAAAATAATATCAAAGGCTCCACCTCTCCCCTATCCATTCCAGACTGCCAATTCATTTCATTCCATTTCGTTCCATTTCGTTCCATTTCGTTCCATTTCGTTCCGTTCCGTTCCGTTTCGTTTCGTTTCGTTTCGTTTCGTTTCATTTCGTTTCATTTCGTTTCATTCCGTTTCATTCCGTTTCGTTCCGTTCCGTTCCGTTCCGTTCCGTTCCGTTCCGTTCCGTTCCATTCCGTTCCATTCCATTCCATTCCGTTCCATTCCGTTCCATTCCGTTCCATTCTGTTCAACGCTTCAAGTCGTTAGCAACCCGTTTAAACGGCTTTTAAAGTCGTTGATCTCATCAACTAAAGCATTAGAAAATTATCCTTGCCCGTTTAAACGAGTTGAGAAGTCATTAGCTCAGCAAGAGAACCCGTGTACACGGTGGCAACTCGTTAGAATATTTCGCTACCCGTCTGAAAGTCGTTATAAATTTTTCGCTACCCGTTTAAAGGCCTGTTCAAACGGATGCAACATCGTCCAACATGTTGGATCCAACATTGTTGCACGATGTTGGACGGGGGTGTTCAAACGGATCCAACATCAATTCAACATGTTGGATAGTACTGTGATATCGCAAAGGATTCCGGTGCTGTTTACGTTCGCCTTCATCTTTGCAATTTCTCGGCCGAGTTTTCAAGAGCTCGTAAGCGTGTTACTTTGGCTTTTATGTCTGAAATAGTTATATCTAGTTTTTCTTCCATCTCTTTGTATAGGCCCTTTCTCTCTCGTTCCTGATGTGATACGTCCCAAAGGCAAACTCTCTCCTAACAGATCTAGCAGTTCGTCAACTTCGGCGTCTGACCACTTTCTCGTCTTGCACTTTCTTTCCCTGTGTTTACAGCCTTCCTTTGTACATTTTTAGTTGTTTTGCTCCTGTTTTCCTGCTCAAAATCTTCTGAAAGTACATGTACTTTACTACAAATTGAAATGATCGCCTAATCGTCTGTTAGTAAACAAAATCAAATCTCCATGGATACAGCGCGAATGAAGTGCGCGTGCGCGAGTCCAACATTGTTGGGAAAGCCGTTCAAATGGATCCAACATGTTGGGACATGCTTCATCGATCACGACAACAAAAGAAATGTTGGACGATGTTGGATGAAAAGCTTGACTAGTTTCAAACTTCATGCAACATTGTCCAACATCATCTAACATCGTCCAACAGGGTGTTCAAACGGATCCAACATGTTGCATCCAACAATGTTGCATGATGTTGTGCCAACATGTTGCATCCGTTTGAATGGGGCTTATGCACTAGTCAATTGAAATTCCGGCCCCCCGACCCCCGGGACATAGCGGGGAATGTAACATTTATACAGTGTTACATTTTGATCTTTTCCCCGCCCATCGGGGACAGTTGACTGTTACAATACCCGCCCCTATGGCCCCGGCATGTGCCTCAGAATTTTCAATTGGGAGGAGGCATTGAAAAATTGAATCAACATAAGCTTAAATCTGTTGTTCCATTATTTGAAAAAAATACATTGTCTGTAGCACATCACTAGCGGATCCAGGGCAGGGGTTTCGGGGGTTGCAACACCCACTTGATTCCTGTAAATCACTGTAAATTCATTTTTTTAAATCTTGATTTTAAAAAATCCTTTTGCAAACCCCCCTTTCACAAAATCCTGGATCCGCCCCTGTACATTTTTTATTACTATACATGTTTTCCGCACTTTTACAGTCTCCACTCTCCACCATTGTCTTGTTTATCAGAAACCGTTGTCTGTCAACAAAAAAAACAATGCGACAAAGGAATATAAAGGAAATGTCATGCAGCTGCGTTTAAATATATTTTTAAAATCTGATAGTTTGCCGTGACACGCAAATACATGTAACAAAGAGTGTGTAATAATAAACACTTCCTGATCTACTACTCGTGACTTAACTCAGTATAAACACCCAGGACTTGTTTAAATTAACTACGATTTTTGCGTGTCCCTAGCTTCCGCCATGTTTGATACACGTTGTTGATGCTCGGGCCCAGTCCCGCTCTCTCGTGGCTGGCGTTACAACCACCGCTAAAATCCCCGCAAATTTTGCAAATCGTTACTTTCACCGTTCCACCGGAAAAATGCAGCGTTAAATGTGCGTTATTCCACGGCCATGTCCCCGTTAATGCCCCGCTATGTCCCGGGGGTCGGGGGGCCGGGGTTTCAATTGACTAGTGCATTAATGACTTGCGTTAGGAATTTCACTACCCGTTAAACGACTTGGAAAGTCGTTTATAGCTCAAACATTATAAGCCGTTTAGTTAGTCTAAAGGTTGTTGCGTTTCTCTCTACGTACGTAAAACGAACGTAAAAAATAGAAAGCAAAAATGAATTTTTACGCGAGCAAACCAGGCCTTGTGCACGGAGTTGCTGTACACGAGTGTAACATTAAAAATTAAAATTTCTAATGCTACATTTTATATTTTTTCTCAAAATCTAAACATCCTTTAACCCCTAGGACTTCATAGAATAAAACTTCAGTTTAGGTGCACAGAAAAACGAGCAAAAAACTTTTGAAAATGGTTTTATTTGAAATAACAAACGAATTTGTTCAAGTTCTGTCGGAAAACGTTCGTCATTTTACTCCACATCGCAATGATTTTTTATCGTTTTAAGAAATATCGGAGGCGAAATTGCACTTGAAATTAGCCACAAAACATTGTGATTTTCTTGTACTTTATGCTTTCTTCAAAAGAAATATCAGTTAAAAACTAGCGTTAGAAATAAATCAATGTCGGGGAAAAACACTTGTTCCAAGCTTTCATTGTGCCTTTTTTGCCTTCGATCGCATAAATCACGCATCTAATAACATTTTAAAAAAACACTTTGGCTTTGTACAGTTATAGGACTATTCATTTCCAAACTTATATGCTATCTGTTTATTCCCCCTTTTTGAGATCAATAATATCACATGCGTTTGATTATATATTGTGCACTACAGAACAATTGACGCACTACGATGTCAGAGTTTACTCAACAGTGCAGCAGTGACTACGCTATGCTAAAATGGTATTGCGGGCCAAATTGGAAAAACCCAGAAGATGTTCAGTCAGTGCCCTTATTTGCATCAAATCTCGAAAGGAGGAGAAGGGAGAGGATGACTTTGGTGGGATAGAGAACTTGACACGCACAAGCACGTTACTAGGTAGGGGGTTCCAGTTTTTTTGGGGGAGGGGGGGGGGGGGAAGCTCCTCCAAAACATTTTTATTTTTTGAAGCATCCGAAACGCTAGCTATTTTTGGTATTTTGAAGGAACTATATTTTCGGACCTACATAACATAAGTATTACTTGTGTAGGACTTATGAAGTAATATTCCTACCAACCATAACACTTAACCTTAACCTCAAAATAAACCCTAATTCTAACCAGGTGTATGGTTTTTAGCCATTAATCACATTACATTACATGTGTATGCATGAGGTTTGATGGGTTGATCAACTGCTAAGATAGACGGCCCATAGCTATGCGTACGGGTTCACAAATTGTTGCACCGATAGGGTAATCCTTATTTTTGAGGCTATTTGCTTATATGCCTCTATGTCATGGTATTGTGGATAGTATGCCTCTAGCCGCGAAGGACTGGGGCCGCGATGGAGTCGGACGAGCAATTCTGCAAATAGCCTCCTGTACGTTTTACGTAGCCTGTTTTTCATAAGTCATTCCACCTTACCGAGTAAAATGACATCTTGAAGATTCTAAACAATCCAGGCCAAACTGGCAAAACCCAGACCACTTGATTTTGGAATATGTGAAAGGGGGTTTACCTAGGCCATCCAAATAAAATGTTCCATTTATCATTACCCTCTGGCTCGTGAAGGTGAGACGATCGGTCGGTGAAAGAAACCGTTCGGTGTCTGCAACCAATTCGGCTAGAAGACTCACGTAATTTTTTTAATGTATTCCTCGACTACTTTTTCTTCTACTAGTTGTGGATTGACAATTTGCATGAGAAAGGCAAGAAACTAAGGGCAGAGTCCAAAACCATGTATTTCGAATGGAACCCAATTTTGTCAGGGGATGTGGGGTGGGTGCCGGTAATACTCCCTACCCCTTTTTTCGAGGGTGATTTTCTCGCGTTGTAAAATAGGGAGACCTGATTTTAATGCGGACACACGTTCTTCATGTAAAAACTAGAAATATAGTTACTTCTTCAATAAACATAGGTGGTGGGTTCCGGTTACAACCCCCCTACCCTCAAAGTTGGGTCCCTTAAAAAGTACCATTGTTTTGACCTCTTCCCTAAAACGTAGAGAGCTCGGGAAAGAGGTGTACCGGTAGTTACATTTGTTTTACTTTTTCCAAAACATTGGGTCGGTCTTCAACCTTTCATTTTTTTTGCTTTCCCCCAATTTTTTTTGGGTTGGTCGGTCGATTATAAACAAAACATTTTATTTGGAAAAAAATTTGAAATCTAGATGACCGTAACTTTTGAGAAAAAATTATTATATTTTTCGCATAATTTTTTCCACCTTTTTTTTCGAGTAGCTGCTGTTGCAGTGATATGTGTATTCCCAAAAATTTAAAGCCAGCCTGTGCAAAAAGTTAAAGTAAAATAAAAAGTGTACCTACAGTACCTACTGACCTACTGATCTGATCGTTTTTGAAAGTGTAATGATAACAGAAATCCTTTATTGTACCCAGGGTACTTACAGTACCGCCGGGAATTATAGGGACATTTCATGCAATGCCCGCGATTTTACCGCGAAAAACCGCGGTCATTTTTGCGGTGACCACGGTCACTCCTGAGGTCGCCGCGGTCACTTTTGAGATCGCCGCGGTCACTTTTGAGATCGCCGCGGTCACTTTTGAGATCGCCGCGGTAATCGTGCCGCGGTGGTCATGCCGCGGCGCTAACCGCGACTGCATGTAACATCTACATGTACATCTCATACATTTTACTTTGAAGCAGTTGGCTTCATTAGAGCGTGAGCGTGAACGGCGGTCTCGAGTAAGAAAGACAACTTACGAAAGTTAACAAAAGATTGTTAGCGCGCCGTGTCTTACTAAATGCTTATTTTGAAGCAGTTGGCTTCGTTAGTTAATAAGAACGCGAACGGCGGTCTCGAGTAAGAAAAACAACTTACGAAAATTAACAGAAGATTATTAACGAACCGTGTGTTAAAAAATGCTTATTTTGAAGCAGTTGGCTTCGTTAGTTAATCAGAACGCGAACGGCGGTCTCGAGTAAGAAAGACAACTTACGAAAATTAACAGAAGATTGTTAGCGTGCCGTGGCTTAAGAAATGCTTAAAAAGAAGCGGTTGGCTTCGTTACAGTATTGTGCAAAAGTCATGCAAACATATTTCGACGAATTTCGCTCTTAATGTTCAGCGACATTTAGACGATTTGTCAAACGAAAATTTGGACCGAGTTATCGAAGTATCGTGATCCGAAACGTGTCTGTTGATTGCACAATTACGTATTTTAACCTTTCTTTCACTAGGATTAACGCGTGACAAATTCGAATTCATAACAAACAGTTTTACAAACGTACGGTGAGATGGTTTTGGTAAATACCCTGCGTGCCAGAGGCGTCAAAAAGTCAAGATTCTTACTGCGCAGTATAATAAAAGTTCCTGTCAATCGTGAACTGTCAGCCAGACGCATGTCTCATTTCTGACACAAATACCGCGGGGAAAGTAATTTCCATTTACGCGAATTGACTGATCTGATTCGATGCATTAAAGCTCTTAAAAATAATTCAAAAGGAATTGCACTTTCCGAGTAGAAGTTTTCTAGTAAGAGTATAGAAGTTTTTGTACGTCTTTCAATATGACAAACGTTGCTTCAAAACTCTGTCGATGTTCTGTAAAAACATCAGACTGACACGTTCACGCCTGACTGATTGCACGTGGAAATTCAGACTCCAAGAAGAGTTGAGAATTTAATACGCACCCATTTACAATTATTTCTGCCGAAACCTTTTGATACTGGTAACAAGAGAAGGATCTGCCGTAAATGTGAAACTACACTGAAGCAAAAGTTTATTTGGTGTTATGCTTCGTTAGTTAATAAGAACGCCAACGGCGGTCTCGAGTAAGAAAAACAACTTACGAAAGTTAACAGAAGATTGTTAGCGGGTCGTCTCTCAAGAAATGCTTATTTTGAAGCAGTTGGTTTCGTTAGTTAATAAGAACGCGAACGGCGGTCTCAAGTAAGAAAGACAACTTACGAAAGTTAACAGAAGATTGTTTATGAGAAGTTTAATGCCGGTGATCGTTCTTTTGGGTGATTAGGCTCAATGCATAAGCTGTTTGTCATCCATCACATTCAAAGCTTTCAAGTACGAAGACTGCTAACAACGTACATGTATGTCCATTGCGGCACCGCGGCAAGCACCTCGGTTTATCACCTCAGTTTGCAACCGCGGCGTCCTCAAAAACTATCGCGGTCATTTGTGCGGTGACCGCGGTCATTTGTGCGGTGACCGCGGCGCCCTACTGCGGCTCCGCGTCTGGTGCACGAGGTTTTTCCGCGGTCGGATGTCCCTATAATTCCCGGCGGTACTGTAGAAGAAAAAGAAAATATACCTCATTTCACTAACTAAAGAAGCCTACATACATAACTTTAATTTTCTCTTTGTCCATCTGGAAAGTTATCATACTGATCTAGCCTGACATGAAAATTGTCCAGTTTCGATTCGAAAATTACTTTTAATTTACTTTAAATTACATTTAAATTACTAAAAAAGAATGTGATGACTACAAATGCATTTATACAGGGTTACCTTGCATTGTTCTTATGTTAAACATTCATAAATAGCAGCGAGAAGGTGCAAAACGCGAAACTACAACAATATGCAGAGTTGTGAATAGCCCACCTTCTTGCTGGTATTTATGATTGAATGATAAACTTATATGTAAGAACGAGGCTTAATCCTGTATAAATGCATCTGTAGTGGTAATTTTCAAAAATGAAACTGAACCATTCACCAGCCTGGCCTGTACAGTACCAACTCTTGTGAACTTTTTGCTTTAACAGCACGATAAGACACTCCCCATCATGGGAAGGGCAGCTCTTCTTGGGGAACTGAGGAATAATACATTCTGTGACATTGTATGTGGTATTGGTAATAATGCTGACTACACCTACTGTGTCACTAACTCTGGTATGCTGTGCTCATTCAGTGGCAAGAGAATTCTTGACAAATGGGTAGAATTGAGAGTGAGTATTATTGCTGTGATGACGATTTATTATAGTTACAATGTAGATTATATAATACTGTACACTACATAATGTATATTTGATATAATGGCCAGGACTGTGATTACATGGTTAGTTTTTGGTCCACAATTTCCCGTACAGATCTCAGAATTGAAGCAAAGCTGGTTTTCATGAAGTGAGCCATACTACAAGTAAATAATTATGTTTAAACTGCCTAATATAATCCCTAGCCAGTTGTCTTTTATTTTAAAAGTCAACCTGGAAAACAAAATGACCGATATAGGAAAAATAAGAATTACAGTCTGCCAATTAACTTCATTTATTAAGGGATCAAATTTCAATGATGTCATAATTAAGGAATAATCTAATTATAGGTCCTTTTGCTCTGTTTTTATGTCAGCTCCACTTAGTAAAGGATCATTCTCTAAGATTATAAGTATCAAATGTCTGACACCTGCAAAACAACTGTATAAATGAATAAATTGAATTCAATTAATTTCCATGCATTAGCATAACGTCCCTTAAATGATGTCATTTCAAGGAATTGTAAAGTTTTTTATAGCAATACTACAATGATATCATAATTAAATCGCCCAAAAATGGTTGAACAAGATTTAGCACACTTTACTACACCCAAATAAATGATTTCTGGCTAGGGCTTATAGGCACTTTAACTTATTAAAGGGATGTCCTCCACTGGAAAACAATGTTGCTTGTTAAATGCCTACATGGATGCCTACATGTAAATCCATTGCTGTGTTTTGTCCCTTTAAATTGGACGCTAGATGTCACAAATGGACCGATTTTCTGGTCCGTAAAACTCATTTGAATTTCCCGGGCACTGCTATCTTGGATCTTATGACGTCACACGGTTGCCCCTATTGTTACACAACAAAAGAGCTTATTGTTTTATGGCAATAGGAGCAACCATGTGATGTCATAAGATCCAAGATGGTGACACCAGTGAAATTCAAAGGAGTTTCATGGCTGGGAAATTGGTCTGTAAGTGATATCTAGTGCACAATACTATTTACAACAAAACAAATACAATAATTATATTTAAGCATCCATAAGGAACATTTGAGAGCAAACATTGTTTTATTCAGTGGAGGTTCCCCTGCAACTCATTTCCTTGCACAGGAAGAAAATGTCAATTCCCAACTTGGGTCAAACCTAGGGAAGTCCTGGGTCTAGTCTGGATTTTCAACTTGGGAAACATTTAATACCCAGCTTTGTAAAAATAGAACAAAATCCCAACATTGGATGAAATTGGCAAATGTACAATTCCCAAGTTCTAATTCCAAGTTTGGGTGTTCTAAATAGCCCCAAGTCCAAACCAACATTGGGTCAAAGTAATAACATCACAGTGATAACTAAACATAATTATAGAAATCTTGAGTTATCCTGGTATTAGTTAGACCGAAGACTGGAATTAACTTCTAGATATTGGGTCTGGGTCACGTTTACCTTACTATATAGTGCCTACTCAACTTGAGAAATGTAAATACAAGGGAAATCCAACTGCAAAAAATAATCATTACAGTTCACACCCTTTGTCCATGACTATAAATGTCAGTCAGAGCAGATTGTCTCTCACACACTGTCTGACAGAGGGTAAACTATTGATTGTGGTTCATTTAGCTGCAAATGAAAGAAATGTAATGGTCATATGCATGCTGTACAATTAAAGCAGTATAATAGAATCTTGGTTTTCTTCATAAATACACATGCACATATATAATTTGTGTGAAGTACAATGTAATTGTAGCAGAAAAATAACTAGTTTAAATGTTTCCACTTTTGTAAGACTTTCAAGAGGGTTTTAAATAAAGTAGAGTACATGTATATACAATGTACTGCCCTCAAGTAACCAGCACAAGGCAATCCAGCACACTTTTTGTTCAAATCATACAGGTTTTCTTTATTGTACATGTATATATATAAAAAATAATATATAGAGAGAGAAAATGGAAAGTCGTACATGGATGTCTTGTTATATTTACATTGTTAACCCAACATCGGGTTAATATTTACCCAATTATTGACTAACTCTGGAATTAATTATTGTAGTGGTGTTATGCTTACCAACATTGTGTTAATATTGACCCAATTATGACCCAGCTTGGAGAAAAAGTGTTTGTTTTTATTGTTAACCCAATGTTGGGTTAATTAATATCCAATTATTCACTAACTCAAATAAATTTTCATAGTTTTCTCATGTGTACACTACATTGTGTTAATATTCACCCAATTATAATAATAACCCAAGGTTGGCAAATTCTGGTCCAATATGGGAAATGACATTCATAAGTTTTTCCAATTTAACCCCAATTGTGTCAATCTGAATTAATTCCATGCCAATCGTGGGTTAATAGCATGAAATAGACCCAAGCTAGAAACAATTTTTCCCCAAGTCCAATCCAGACTTGTCCCAAGGAATGCTTTGCTCACAAGCTTATATTAACTTGACTCAACCTCGCCCCAAGCTTGCCCCAAGCATGGGAAATGAGAATTGTTCAATTCCCAAGTTTGACTCAAGTTGGTATTTAACATTTCTTTCCTGTGTTGGTCCTTATGTTACGGCCTGCATGCTTTAAACTATACACAGATGGCTCATTGCATCCTTTCTGAGCCAAAAATATTTACACCATTGCTATTCAGGTCCAAATAAACAGTTGGGACTCCCACTTTAGCAGGGTTAGAATAATTATTTAAAATAAATTATTGAAGCTTGTCCAAATACCTCATTTCACTAAGAAGCTGCTACTGTGGCTCTTTGTCCATCAGACAAGCTGTCAAACTGATCTACTAGCTATAGCCTGACGTGAAGATTCACTAGCCCCAGGCTATTGGAAACTACTTGTTGTGCCCTGTTTAGTATCCCAGTTTACTTGCATGTAAGAGGTTTCTGCATGCAATATCTAAGAGTTGCAAATTTAGTAAGTTAAATGGAAATTTGCCAGTACCACAAGGAGTTGTCCACTAGTCGAAGTTTGACTGTAACTGACACATCCACTAATTCTTGTTGAACTACATGTACATGTATGTCTTCTATTCACAGGCATCCAAAGCGCAGTGCATTACTGTCAGTGAACAATACATATTTTGTGGATGTACAGATGGCATTATAAGGTGGGAATACTGTTATTTTGTCATATATACTTGTTTAGGGTGTATAAGGCCATTGCCACAACATTATTTAACATCGGTAACTCATGACAGTCTGGTGTGACTGATAAACTTTAGGCCAAGTGGGGCCTATAATTTTACAGCCTTATCTGCAAACTCAAGACATAAAGTTTTAACCATCTGAAGTTTGAGAATGAGATTGTTTCACAACGGCAGCTGACCATCTACTCAGTTATAATTATGTTAAAACCCAGGCTGGTGGTCTGGCTAGAGTGGCACGTAACTGGGAGGCATATTGTACAGAGGAACCAGGGTGCTAAAAGAATTACTAATTCGTGTATATTTTGTCTATTAAATGAGCTGTAACATCTCCCACAATAAGATGTCTTGCAGATGCACAGACAATAACCAGAATGATGTGTTTATTCCAGAGTGTTTGACCCATCATCTCTTCAATTTATTACCACTCTTCCTAAGCCTCACTTCCTTGGAGTTAATGTAGCTGATGGAATTGACCCCAGGTAAGCTCAATCTTGACAGCTGCCAGACAAAAAAATTGATACACCCTTCCCCCATTTCTGTGCTGGGTGTAAATTTAGAAGAGACATTTTTATTCAGTGATTTGGATGTACATGTAGTGTTGCAAATACAATCAGTAGCAAAATGTTTCAAGACCTTGAGCTCCAATATAACAGTAGCTTTTATTAATATTTCATTTTCTTAAATACTAGTTGTAATAGTGGTCACAGGGGTGGGGTGGGTAAGATAAGATAAGATCAGATGAAAACTCTGATGTTTTTAATTTTCAAATTTGGTCCAATTATGTATTACTGTCTGGTATTAAAAAAAGTGCCTCATTATGAAATGAAAAAATCGATCCCGTTTTTATTTTATTTTATTACTTGCCTCAGCCATTTTGTGCAATTAAAAATCAATTTGGAGAGCACGAACATAATTTTATTTTGTATTGAAGTCAGGTGGAATTGCCAAAATCTGGCGACAATTTTTACGCCGTTAAAGATATGCTAATCACATGCATGACATCACTAGGTTTGTGCATTTATATTGATTTCACAAAACTGACTGCAAGGATTCTATAAAATAATAATAATATTATGGCCATCTTCAAGGTTTCTCAAAATACTACATAATTTATTTAAATTGAAAACTGGCCAGAAATGCACTTATTTTGTAGTATTTATGGGGACGAATATAAATGAGTACACCTTGTGACGTCACGCATGCAATTACCATATCTTTAAAAACATAAAAATCGTAGCCAGATTTTGGCAATTCCACCTGATTTCGATACTGAAAAAAAATATGTCCGCGCTCTCCATATTGATTTTTATTTGCACAAAATGACTAAGAGAAACCTAGAATTTAATAAAATAAAATAAAAACGGGATCCATTTTTTCATTTCATTGGCACTTTAAAGGCAGAAGCACCTACCGGTACATGACTTGTACATTTATGTGCCTAACGTATATGTAACCATAATAATTATTATTATTTTCTTTCCCAGTCATTTAATTGCAAAGACTGAAAATGTGTTGTATGCTGACACTGTGGCGTTGGCACTGGATATGAATAACTATAGGGTATGTTTGTTTTGCTTTTAAACAAAGCACAGTTAGCAACTGTTATTCCAGTAATAAGTAAATTTACTCTATTTTATAATTAATTATTTGCGAGCTACAGTGGATTGGTCAATTTGCAGAGGAAGCGATATTAATATAAGTAAACATCCTATTAACCATGTTTGCTCATTATATGTACCATAAATTATGTACCCTTGGATTTTCTGCTTTTTTTATGGCCCACATGCTTTGACAAGGCGAAGCAATCACTACATGCTTTGACAAGGCGAAGCAATCACCTACATGTCCCTAGTGTTAAATTAGAATGCAGCATGAAGTCGTTTTATTATCATGGCTGTATCGTATACAATCAAAGTCTGTAAATTAATTAGTTTCTTTTTTGTTTTTTTTGTTTTGAATATTGATCATTGATGTAGTAGTTGTGTATAGGGCCTCCGTTGATAACAGTTAAGTTGTAATTAGCTGAAGGAGTTACCCTATCAAAATAAAGTTCTATACTATACTATACTTGTGCTTGGACCATGAAAAAAGAGGGAAAACTTGATCCATAACTTATAATGCACACCGGACAAACATGGTTAATAAGAGGTATATTATTTTTTCTAGTTTGTTGTCAACTATTTTTTTCGCACCCCTTGATGATAAATGAATTGATTATGACCTTCCATTCTGAATTTTTTACTCTGGTTCCTGGGGCCGATAGATCTTTTTGGTTTGGGGGCCATTATCATAACAATCCAGGCCTGACGACAGAACTCGAAGAGGGGGGTTCGTTTGCAGTGAGTCGCGTAGAAGATACATGAAGCAAGTGGGAAAATATCCAACCTCGATTCCATGTGTCAGCAGACAAAAGAACCTTACAGGTGTAGGTGGGGTTTGTCGGAATCCTCAAACCTCCCCTGTCGACGGGCCTGCAATCAAGCAACCTCATATGCCATGATGCAAAATCAAAATTATGGTGACCACACCTTTCAAACATCCTGGATGTCGTATCCACAGGCAGCCCAACTATGATTAGATATTTAATCCTGCTCAATCCAAGATGGCGGTTTGCTGCCTGGTTTTTTTAAGCAGAATGATGCAGGTGCTTGCATTGTAAAGGAAATTACTCATGCTATCAGCCTTAACACTTAAGGACAATTATCATTGAAATTCATAAATTAATTATAATTATTAATGCATTTGTAGGAATAATTTTGCATAAAAATGGACAATTTCTGATTTAATGCTATCCCTGTTAATAATAAAACCAAAAGAACAATATTTTCTGTATTCAATTTTCAGAATAGCCAGAATACTGTAAGTCCCAAAATACATATTCCTGATCTGTGTTTATTTTATTAACAGCTAACTTGTGTGTACAACGACCACAGTTTATACATCTGGGACCTGAAGGACATCAAGAAGATTGGCAAGATTTGGTCATCTCTGTACCACAGTGCTTGTGTATGGGGGTTAGAGGTAGGGAAGATTGATTAGAATATCCAGATTTTTCAGGTTTTGAAGAGGCACTGTCAACCCCCAAATGATAAACATTCTCACAATGAAAGACACAAATAACTACTCAGATTAGCAGAGTAATTATTTGTTTTATAGATCAAATAATGTACTTGAGAAAATTTGAGACAATTGTGATGGATGGCAAAGATTCGAGTGGATGAAAAATACTGCTTTATAGAGAAATGTAGAGTTCTGCAGTATTCGGCTAAGGCAAAGCACTTACATTGAGGGAGGGAATCATGTTAATTATAAGCAGAGATTCCATTAGACCAGCATATAGCGGTTTTTACTGATAAGAATTTGAATTGTACTGAAACAAAAAACTGGGCTGCTTCTTTTTCATGTGGTTCTGTACCAAAACAAAATTTGTACTGGCTGATAGATGAAAGAGTCTAGCAGAATCTCTGAAAAGAAGGAATTGGTTTGGTGGAGTGGGCACCATAATGAATGTTATAAAGACTTGGTTCTGTTTGTGTTTTAGGTGTACCCAGAGGTGACTGACAACAAGCACGCTGCCCTCCCCCCTGGGACCTTCCTTACATGTTCTGGTGATGATACTGTCAGGGTCTGGAATGTAGCAGAAGGTAGAGAACTGTCAGGCTGTAGTCATTACCAATTCTTTCACTTTGATCCCTAAGGGTGTTCTCTTTTTTTAAATAAAGTAAAGTCATAAGATTTCATTTATAGAGGGTATAAACGTGTTTACCTGAGCTAACATGTAGTTCAGTAATCTAACCATTGGCCCTCTGTTGACTTAGTCCTACAGTTTTATGTCCATATCCGAGAAGACAAGAAGGTCTAACCATTTACTGTTGGATTATGTAAAGACAGCACCTTCTACTCATTTACTGTATTTTTAGACCCTGAGTGTTGCTGAACAGGCTATTACAGAGTAACTCAATAGTGTTGGCCTAGCTGGGGTTTGAACCCTCGACCTCCTGCTTAACCACTGAGCTCAAACCGGGAGGTGGTTCCTTCCCAACCTCCCTTTAAATTTTATTTTTTTATGAACAGTCTCATCCATAATTATAGTTGTCCGTAAGTGATTCATTTGGTAACTGGTTAGTAACTTGTTGGTAAATGGTAAGTAAAATAATGGTTAGTTGACCATGCATTTACCAAACACTAACATGCATGTACTTGCTGACTACTTACATGTACAAGTCATGCATGTACCTGCACTGTCTAAAAATACCATTGGCGTAATAGTGAGGATTACAGTATTTAAAAAAATATTACTCTTCAGGTTTTTTTGATAGTCCAAAGTAACTTGGTGCTGATAGAGAATAATTTATATCCTCATCATAACAAATTTGTATTTCATATTGACTAGCAAGTGCAACTGTATACATGTACAAATGTATGTATATGGAAGAGCATTAATGAATTGTATTATTTTGTTCTTTTTGTCAGGCACCAATATATCCTTTCAAAGAAATATTTATAGCAAGGTATGCAAGCCATATTTTTGTGTAAAACTGTATGTGTTGTTCATTCAAGTTTCAAAATTTCCATGGAGAGTGTATGAAGGTGAGTGGGTAGCATACTGGACAAAGAACTGAGAAGTTTCTGTGTTGTAAGCTGTACTTGGTTGGTGGTTGTTATACTGGCATGGTTTTTTTGTGGTTATTTAAACAGGCCCATAATTAGTAGCTGGAGCAACATGACAGACAAGGCAACGTTTAATAATTGTAGTCTGCCAATGTCGTTTATTAAGGAATCAAATTTTAATTACGTCTTTTAAGGGATAACCTACATACATGTATTATACTGTAGTTTGTTTTGCTCTATTTTTATGTCAGCTCCACTTATTAAAAGATCATTCTCTAAGATTGTAAGTATTGAATGTCTGACACCTGAAAAACAACAATTATTATTACTGTATAAATGAAGAAATTCAATGTTATGACTCAATTCATTTTCCACTCATTTGCATAACATCCCTTAAATGATGTCATTTCAAGGATTTGTAATGCTTTTTATAGAAATAATACAACCATAAATCACCCAAAAATGGTTGAACAAGTTTTAAAACACTTTACTGTGCCGAAATAAATGATTTCTGGCTAGGGCTTATAGGCACTTTTATCTAGATTTTTTTTTCAGATTTACAATGTTTGGGAGAAAATCTAGATGACCGAGGCGAGTGCCTGGTCTTGCCTCTTGCTATGTTTAACCTGCATTTAACTAACTAAGTTTGCATATTGTTGCAGGAACTCATGAGAGTTCTTTACATGGATGACTGTTATGCTAATTTGAAGGACAAAGAACACAGTCCCAGTAAGTATTATTTATTTCATTATATAGGCGAATCCTTGCTGACGTCATTGTTTACATTTTTGCCTGATTAGCATAAATTAAACTTCAAGCTACAAACAAACAGACTACATAAGTTGAACAATAATTTTGAACTTAGTGATCACTGAACATTTGAGATTTAAATGTTAAATATTTATGGGGAAATTGACTTTTCAAAACAGTGCCATGCAATTTAACTTTGAAATGGTATTAACTGTAAAATGGGTTGGGTGGCAAGAGTTGCTGACTGCAGCCATACATTCTTTGTAAATTTTGAGATTTTTAAACGCTCATTCCTCAAAATATATTTATCATAATTATCACTCTCAATTTTTTGGTGATTATCAATTGTGACAATCTCTTTCAATTTATGGACTCTGTTTGTTTGTAATTTATGTATGTCGCTTGAAGTTTAATGTATGCTAATTAGGAAAAAATGTAAACAAAGATTTGCCTATTGTGACATGTACACAGTATATAGGGATTGAGGTTGTTGTCAGACAGTGGCCTATGACCGACCATTTTGCAAAGAATGGATGATAGATTTTCAAAATGGCAGAACACTGGTCCAATTGCTTTCTGTTTCCTTCCATTCAAGATTTTTGTGGAAAGTGCTGAATTAATGTCCTTGTAAATTATTGTCCTTTTGATCTACATGTAACCCTAGCTAGCTAGGACAATAATTATTGACAGATAGTATATAACGTTCCAACAAAATCCTTGATTATAGGATTGTCATCAGTATCATTTAGTACACAATATAATTGTTTTATTTATTGCTCCAAATCAATGCAACAACACTCATCTGGCTTCCTTTGCTTTTAGCATCTAAGAATGTTCATGATGCCAGCAGTGATAGCCGCAATGGTTTGAGGACCATAAGTGCAAGTCCAGATGGGCAGCACCTGGCTATTGGTGACAGATCAGGAAATGTCAGGTATCTGTAAACTTGTTGTCCTTCCAAATGTGGTGGAGATAATCATGCCTGCATATATTGATAATTATTGTCAAAATGAATATTGTAGCCTGCAGTGTATATCAATCTTTGTTGGCAGTACATGTATGTTTAACTATCTTTGACAAAAATAGTATAGTTCCCTACATGTATGAGAGTAGAAAATCTACAAATTAAGGTAGTCTGTACAAAGGAAAGCCCTTTGTATTTTCTTTTCAGATTTACATGTAACTTATCAAGAAGCATTAGAATATTATACAGTTATTACTCAGGTCTGCCCTTGCTAACAGAATGCCGTAGAGGCATGCAAGAAACTTGCAAATACAATGAGATATGTTGCACATTAGTTAAAATAGTTCAGCATGGCCATTGTCTGTGCTCAGCTACAAGTAGAACACAAGACATTAGTAGTGAAAGCTAGGCAAAACAAATAATCAGTTTAATGACTTTATTGAGAACCAGAAGGTTGTTAAATTAATTAATTATATTTATTCTATAAACTACAGTGTTTTACAAGGATTTAATATATAATTTTCAATAAAATACCAGTGTATATCTCTTTCTAAATAGTGATATCTTCACGTGTGAAGATATAAATGATATCTTCACATGTGAAGATATCACCTTTGAAAATATGACTTGCTTTCAAAGATTTCTAGCCTTTTAAGTAGGAGATTGAAACTGGTATTTCATCGATAATTATATGTTAAACATAACATTACATGGCTGCTTGGAGATACAAATTTTATCTTCTTGTGTTGATGAAATATCTTACTTGTTTGCTGCGCTCACCCGTAAGATATTATTTCATTAACACTCGGAGATAAAATCCGTATCCTCTATTTCCACCACTGAGAAATATCGTATTTGAACACACGTAAAAATACGATAATTTTACGTGTGTGGATATCTCCTTTCAGCCAATCAACGATGTCCATGCACGTCACCTGCTTACCCTTGTTTAGAACAACCGGGCCTAGATCAAGTATTGTTTATAAAATAAATATAATAATACATGGACGCTGGAATTTATCTTCTAGTGTTCAACTCGATATATCTGCACGCCCATGTATTATTCTCTATTTATATTTGTATTTAGTGCTATTTATTAGTGTAACTGTGCTCTTTTTTTTGTTTTACTGTGTATCTGGTCGTAATTCAGTTGTCTGTACTGCAATAGGGATAAATAAACTGATATTAATTGATTAATTTACAAAAAAAAACATTCTCCACAGAGTTTATGACATGATGTTTCTAGATGAAATTCTGAAGATTGAAGCTCATGAATCGGAAGTCCTTTGCGTAGAATTCTCTCCTCCTGATTCTGGTAAAGAGACATTCATGCATGTACATGTACATGTAGTTAAATGTATCCTTTAGGAGCCTATAGGCCGAATAAGCCTTGATATCCGAGGATAAAGAACATATTTGATTTGATTTGATTTGATTTGTGTAGCAGCTCTTATAAAGAACTGATATTACTAGGGGAGGCCAACAATTTGTTGATGTGAACTGAAATTCACTGTAACAATATTGTCCTGATCTGTTGAATAAAACTCTGCTCTTTTATCTCTACATGTAGTTATCGGTTGATAGCTATGACTTAATGTAGATACATTTGTATGAGAGTGGTGATGCTTAAAACCTACCAAACGAAGTCACAATTCAACGCAAGTTTTTAACTTGCATCCGGTGTGGCCACCTACTTGCGCTTGATCGAGCTCAAATTTGAGCGCAAGTCAACGCAAGTTTTTCGTGGTTTGACCACCATCGCAAGTTGTCACAAGTCTGTTTTTGTTGTTAAAGCTCAAGAATTGGTGGAACAGTCGTGCACAAATTAAAGTAATCGGAAAAGCAAAAGAAATCACAAAAAAAGAAAAACATGTACATCAAAATGAAGATTATTAAAAAACTTGCGTTGACTTGCATGCAGTCGTTTGCCCCACCCAATGTTTATTGCTTATTTTCTAGGTTACAAGCTTCTTGCTTCTGCTGGCCGGGATCGTCTTATTCATATATTTGATACAAACAAAGACTACACATTAATACAGACCTTAGATGACCATTCAGCCTGCATCACATCTGTCAAATTTAATGGTAAGGTGGTCGACATGGTTTGTACAGTCTTGAAAATCTACAAAGTTTGACTGCTCATCTTCAAAAGTACTTGAATTTCTTAGTAAGCTCATTTTCACCAAAAGTAAATGTAAGACAGGCCTCGAAATTAAGTGAAAAACTTTGTCACCACTTGGCTACTAGTAAGTAAAATCTAGTCCAACACACTACATGTAAATATAGTTGAAAAATTGAATGACATTTAGCAGTGTTCCTGTACAATTTAAGTATATAAATACTTAATCTTTTTTTCCTTGGTAAGTCTTGTTATCTTGTTACAGTTGATGACAATGGAGATTTTCAATTACTCAGCTGTGGGGCCGACAAGTCTATTATTTTCCGCTCTGCTCAGCATGTAAGTAGCTAACCTACAAATGTAGGTGAAAGCTTTATGCAAGATATATTATGTTGTATTGCTGTTATTTTGATTTGAGTTGTCTGAGTTTTTTCCTTTTCCTTAATTCTTTTAAATAAATGTAATATATGCCATTCTTGATATGCCTTTTTGTTAAACCTTAAAGATTTTCTGCTGTCGGTGATATTATATTGTAAAGTCCTGGTCAAACAAGAACTTTAAAAAATACATAGTCTATAAGAAATCAGTGACGAGAGTTGGATGAGAGATGAGTTGTGAGCTTATATTGTTATGTACATGTACATACCTTCTGGGAATACTAAAAGCAATGCTAAATTATATTGCAATTGTTTTTACGCTTTCAAGCTCGGCATTTCATATCATGCAAGATTCTCTTGAGTCCTGCAAAGCTCAACGGGCAACAGAGAGTCTTTAACTACCACCAACCCAGTCAAACAAGGATCCGTGTTGATGTAACTGCAGTCCAAATGGACCTTTTGCAGAATACAATCACATCGTTGTACTGGAAGGCAAAACATATCTGACTTCATTTATTTAAAGGCACTTGTACGATATTGGTGGTGTTTAAGAGCGGATTTCAATTGAGTGTCGGAAGTATTTTGGTTTTGCGTTTACTACAATGTAAGTTCTCCTATTGGCTGAGAAAGTAAACCAACCAATCAGAATCCAAAGTAAAACCAAATGCAAATTGGTTTTGGTTTTGCTTTGGTTTGTCCTTGGCTCACAGGGAAGCCATTTATGAGTTACTTGTGATTATTCGCTCCTATGATTGGCTGGCTATGGGTAATTTGCGTTTGGTTTCACTACACTCAACTGAAAACCGCTCTATTAGCAAAACCTGTTTGTAAATGCTATTTTTCGCCACCAATTGATTCTCAATCTTTCTAAAACTGCGTTGTGACGTTTCTTTGCCATGCAATATTAAAGCCTTTCCCATGGGATCACGAGCTCAATTCATTGGTAATCAGCATGTAATTGTTTCCAGTAAAGCCTTTCCCATGGTATCACGAGCTCAATTCATTGGTATTCAGAATGTAATTGTTTCCAGTAAAGCCTTTCCCATGGGATCATGAGCTCAATTCATTGGTTGTTGAAGTGATATACATGTATCAGCATGTGACTGTTTCATGCAAAAGGCCTATTACAACAACACTGAACTCTTGCCAAGCTGAGAATTGATAACATTCTAAGGGCCTATTGTTGAGCACCTCTATACATTAGATATACTAACAGCGTTTCAGACTTAGACATTGTTTAAATCAATCGACTCTAAGGGTTGCCATTCATATGATAATGAGAATTGGAATCTTATAATTACAGTACAGGGATAATCCTCTGTCTAATTTTATGCTTAAAAGTGGCTAGATTAGGAGATGCCCTCAGGTCATCATGCATCCTGTTTATTGCAGTGTTTCGCAGCCACGTACATGTATTTGAAAGAATGCAGACCCACTGTAGTCGTTTTAACTGGCGGTATTTTTAGCTTCATAACCCTCCGTAGGTTGTAGTTACTTGAGTGTAATGTAAAAAAGGATCTAAGGTACGCAGGGGCTATGTTATGGAGACATTTGTACAATAGGATAAGCATGTCCTGAACTCTTCTGAATAATGATATACTATTAATTTTCTTCACGTACTAAACCTATCATTTAGGGCAAGCACTTGCTTATTTAGCATCTTCAACTTATCGGCGTTTCTGGCTCCACACAAGTGTCACACACTGCTGCAATATTGTAAAATTGGCAGTACAAAAGCCTTGTACAAGCACACTTTGATATTACCCGGTATGAGGTTTCTGAAACGCTTGATAACTTGGAGTTGCATGTTAACCTTTTTACAGATTGTAGACAGATGCTTGTCAAACTTGAGTTTACAATCAATATTAATATCCTAAATCCTTATTCTTTTAAATTGTGTCTTGTAGAATCCAGATTTACAGTTTGTTAGAAATACAAACTATTTTGGTAAGACGACTTTGTATGATATGGTCATTGATTCCTCAAGGTAAGCAGTACTTGAATGTTTAGTTACAGTAGGGAACATTAATCCCTATTTAAAGGGTTAGGGTCTGTTTGCACGTCTCTAACGTGCTGTGGTCACCAATAAAGGACTGCATTAGCCAATCACCTGCTTGGATTTTGTACTGTGCACAAAGTTGGAATATTAATTAGTTATATTTTCCTACAATAATACACGAAACTTCTCATTCTAATTTGTTGAGGTGTGCCTGCAGTTCTTCTTAACGAATTTCCGAGTAAGGTTTTTTTTAAATAATTGATCGTTTGCGTTGACGTCACAAAAAATTGTCTCAAGAAAAATCTTATATTAGTGAAATATTTTTAATGCTGTGTATAGAGCAGGTCAAAATATAGAAATGACCGAAATTTTGGAGCAATAGAGTACTTCGTACCCGAGCTGTCGGCCAAATAATATTCGAACAATTTAGTGTAATTAGTATGCGGCGGCCATGTTGGTGTACCGCTTTAGTACACCAAGATGGCGGCCAAAAACGTACTCTACAAATAAAGCTGTTTTCCCCATCAATATGATTAGCATTCACTTCAAAACAGTTTAGATATCACTTTTAAAGGTTTATCAAGTCTAAAATTTGAAATTGGCCGAAATATATGGATTTCCTTGACATTTAGGAAACACACTGACCTGGGCTGTCACAAAATTCAAAGTACTGTAACTCAAAAACAAATCACCGTATCGACGTAATTTTTTCGAAGAATACTGAGAATACCGATATCTAAATCATATTAAAAGAACAGCTTCATATATCTCATAGTTTAGATTTTAGAATTTTGATGACGTCACATGCAAAGGATCTATTGGTTGCAAGCTTAATATAGTATTTTAGAGTATTATTCTATGTGGTTTACAATGTGTTATAATTATAGTATACTAAAAAAGCTGCAATACATCTTGTTCACAGAAATCTTGCAGCCACTGCTTGCCAAGACAGGAACGTAAGGTAATAACTAAAAACGATGACATCATCCGAGATAATGTATTCCCCCAAACGTTGATGAGATTCCTTTCCCGAAAGGACAAATTCGTTCCCCTCTATACTACTACTCGTATACCACAAACTATAACTACCTGTTGAAATAAAGCAAAGGTGTTATTCATCATTCTGACTCATCCTTATAGCACTCGGCTTTGTCTGTATCCAGTGATTCTAATGTTAAGCAATGGAATGGTAGAAGTAGTCACCCCCCCCCCCCCCCCCCCCAAGAAAAAAAACATGGTTGCCAGTAAAATGTTTGAAGTGCTGTGGTGCTACTCAACAAGATCATTGTAATGACACACTTCACCCCGTAATCTAACAAATTATTTATATTATTCTCCAGAGTTTATGATTCTGTAACTGGGAAACAGATGAAATGCTACAAGGGCTCCCAAAGTGACGATGGAACGCTAGTAAAGGTATGGATAGTTCCCATTAGCTTAATTCTACATGTAATGGTTTTCTTATCATTCGTTACAGGTCATATAGTGAGTAGTAAACGCCCTGAGTAGTAAACGCATTCGTATAGTGAGTAGTAATCGCCGTTTTTGAATTGTAAGAACTTTTGCTTAGAATAAATGGCCAGTTAAAGATTAAGGAGAGAAGTTTAACTCACATGAATTCAAAAGGCTTAATGCCGGTTTTGGTGAGTCATAAATGTTCGTCAATTTCGGTAGCGGAACTTTGAATATGAAGTAGTACCTCTTATGCCAATACGAAAATGGTATTACCAAATAGAACAGGCATTTGGCCTAGTTGTCTTAGTCATTCTTGTTTATTGAGTTCCCATGTGTATCTTGCATTTCTAATAATTGGTCATATAATTAATACATAACATGCTTATCAACTGTCTGTACTTCTCTTCAGATTGCCATGGATAACTCGGGCTTTTATGCTGCTACAAGCTGCTCAGATAAGACACTTTCGTTCTACGATTTTGAAACTGGAGAATGCATGGCGAACATGGCTGGTCATTCAGGTAAGTAGAATATTTGTAAACGTTTCATGTTAAAGTACGGACATACACTGAAACATTGCCAATGCAATTGTGTCCACACCGTGTGTTCACACCCACACCGCGGCAAAACGTCACGCGCATGCGTATTTGCTATTTCTTGTCGGCGCGCGGCCGCCCCCAGTTTCCCGCGAAAACTGAAATGAAACAACATGCACATACCCGTGATTTTAAAATTTCTGCTTAAAAGTATCCATTTGTGAACTGTTTTGTCAAGAAATAAGAACTACATGTACTTAAAAGGGTAAGCCTAAGACTATAGCGCTATGATAAAGCCTCTTATGTTGTACTGCTGTATTTCATGGACGAGTTGCAAAAAGGACAATGTAAATAGGATATTTAGACTGCAGAAGCGCTGTTCCAGAGTTATTTTGGACGCAGGACCACGTAATTCTACGGTAGTCATTTTTAATAAGCTTGGTTGGCTTCCATTTTATTTAGAATCTGATATTAAAGGTACCTACTAGCATATAACCGCATAATCGGTGAAACGCCAGATTATATTAATGAGCATGCTAAGGCTTAACAGTTTTCGTAATTTGTAATTCACTGTGAGTTCACTAAGTTATAAAATTATTTACTAAAAAAGTTTAGAGCGGTTTTCAGTTGAGTGTAGTAAAACCAAACGTAAATTATCCACAGCCAGCCAATCACAGGAGCGAGTAATCACAAGTAACTCATAAATGGCTTCCCTGTGAGCCAATGACAAACCAAAGCAAAACCAAAACCAATTTGCGTTTGGTTTTATTTTGGAATCTGATTGGCTGGTTTACTTTCTCAGCCAATAGGAGAGCTTAGAAAACGCAAAACCAAAACACTTCCGACACTCAATCTAAGCTCTCGGTAATTTGTATTTGATAGCAGAGCCTTCGTTCTTTCGGCCAGCGGAGCATACCGTTTTGCCGCGGTGCACACAGCGGTCAAACGTCTGCGCATGCATCAAAAGTCTTCAACAACAACGTTTCCAAAACAAATTCAAAGCGAGCCGGCGGGCCGTCACTGCTCACACACTCGTTTGAAAACCTTAAGAACTTTTTTGGTAAATTACGAAAAAGTTGGGTAAACTCACAGTTTAAAGTTTGTTCAATTTCCCGTCGACTGTGGAAATAAAAAGCTTAACTTTCACGTATTTTTCTTAACTTTTGGGGGTAGAAGTTCACTGTAATACGTTTTAAGGTAAATTTTGCGCGGGAAAGCCCACCAGACTGACCGTAATACGCACGCGCAGACGTTTGACCGCTGTGTGGCCGCGGTGTGGCCTGTGTCAACCGTTGCTACGTGCTGAAAGGTTCGTTTCACATACAATTCATTGACTATGCTTCTCTGAATGGAAGTGTCATGGGCGAATACAGTACACCTTGGACTTCGCTAAGCTCTAACTATGCGGTAACTCGCTTGAAGCTTCCAGGTTTCAAAACTCCCTCGTAACCATTGCGCCGTTGCGAGTCGTGTTATTCAGATTGTGTTAAAGGATTTGTATTTGCCCAAAAAAAATCTCAAACCATAAAATAGAATCTAATAAACAAACGTAAATAAAAGTGGATTTGCCAGGGGTTAATGCCACTCAATCAATTTGAGGAAATCAGGATGAGGAAACTGAATGATCTAAGATATGTGTTTTGATTGCTTGTTGCAGAAATCGTCACTGGCATCAGATTCACCAATGACTGTAAGCATTTGATAACTGTCTCTGGAGATGGGTAAGCAGGAATTGTTATTATTTATAACCCATCAAATATTTTCTCTCGCACGTGATTGGTGGCATGCGTCACGTGACCCGATATTTGCTCTCTGCCAGACAATAAATATCAGCGAATACTCCCTCTGTGAGCGTAAGCGCGCATCAAAGAAAATGTTTAAAGAATAACAACAATAACCTACACTGTGGTGTCTAAATATGCCCTGGCATTTGTCCTTGGACATTACCTGATCCTTGAAGCTCACAGTTTCCCTGGAGCTTTCAAATAGGTTATTGTTTTTTATACGATAAACAGTGTGAACCATCTGCTCTGATTGATAGCAAGATGTATGTGTTATTAGAGTTTATAAAATAGATTCGATAGTATGCGTGCTCGGGTTGGCTGAAAGCCATGTTTTAGTGCTTGAAGTTAACGGTCGTCCACTCGTCTAAAACGAGTACAAATCGAGTAAAAACGAGTAAATGTTTCCTCCACTCGTTCCCTGGACGAGTAGATGTATTTGTTCTCTAAATATGATTTTGATTTAGAGCCAGAACATGGCACAAACGATTAAAACAGTGATGATTTACCTGTGATCGCCAACACGAACGAAAGCAAACAAAAGAAATGCCAGGCTTTGCTAGATTTTGGCAACTAGAGGTCTGGGCTGGACTTATTACGAATTGAATCATGGGAAACAATACGGCGCTGTGTTTGTAATTTTCTTCATGCGGCAGTAAAAATTGGCGAGTCGTGACGTGTGTGTAATTCATAAACAGAGTCACGGATTATCAGCTTCTTTTATTGTCTAAAGGAAAGGAACAACTGATAATAAGTTGGGACCAGTAACTTTGGACCAGTGCATTTTTAGTTCACTGGTTCCATTGACCACCAAAGCAAAATGTTAAGTTGAGACTTTATTTTTGTAACATTCACACACATAAATATACATAATTACATTAAGAAAGTACATTACATGACATTAAGAAATTACATTAAGAAAGTACATTAAGAAAGTACTGGCAATCAGAAAATAGATAAACTAATCGAGTCAGATTGCCACAATGAGTAACTTACAATGTTCGGTCAGGATAATGTCAATACACATTCACAAAACACACTCACAAAGTGAAATAGTAATTAAATAAGTGAATACATAAAATAAAACTATGGAATAAACATAAAACTATGAAATAAACATATGAAATAAACAGGAAATAAACATAGGCATCAGTAAGATTCAATGATATTAATTTTAAGAGTTTTTTTGAAGGATGGTTTTGATAGAAGTTTATAGTCGTCGCACAGCAGTTCGAGCAGTGCTGTTTCTATAACTCAATGCGCGAGTGTTTTCACTGCTATTTCGAGTTCTTTCAATCTTCCGGAAAGCATGTTTTCTATTTCCTTTATAAAATAAACGAGTAAAGGCACGGAAAACACTCATTTATTTGATCATGAAAAGGTAACTTCTCCCACCTAGCTCAAGTGTGAACTCATCGTTATATGCTTCTGTGTGTTTCGCGCTCGTGTTCCCACTGCCATTTCTCGTTCTCTTAAACTCCCACTCGTGTTTCAACATCTCTATGGAAATACTGAAAATGTTTTCTATTTCTAAATAGATGCACAGATGGCGTCACGCTTTGCATGAAATATAGTTTGGCCTCCTTTTTCTCTCTCAATATTGTATTCTCTTATAGATGCACAGATAACGTCAAAATGTGACGAGAATAACAGTCAGCACTCGACTGCGGCTCGTGGTGTACGTCCTTGTTCTCGTCACTTTTTGACATCACATGTGAATCTATTACGAGGACAGATTTACTGCAAAATGTCATCTATTTGTTAAAGTATATATGTGGTCCATAACTTATGGTACGGACCGAGCAAACAAGGTTAATAAAAGGTACAATGTATGTACGTATTGTAATTGACCAGGGAAATTCCCTAATTAATGAACTAATTATTATTCTGGAAAATAAATATAATCCGACGCAACTTCCTAGAATAACAGTGTGAAGAATCATAGTACTTAGCCTTTAATAAAGATCGTCGACAAGCAAGAAGTTTTTTTAGGAAGAACGGTTGTTCCGAAAGCTCAACAGATGTACAATGTATTTTTTCCCCACAAGTCACACAGTGTTTAACTGATTTGTAGACTTGCCTGATACCTTTTAACTAGTTGTCTTTCATTTCAGGTGCATATTTTTGTGGGCAATACCTTCTACCTATACACAGGTAAATGATACTTTTTAAAAGAAATCTTATCAGAACTTTTCCTGATATAATGTAAGTTGTTTCATGACTTTGTTGCAGAATATGGTTGAACGACTCAGTGATATGGGACAAGAGCTCCCTAAGGAGCTGCAACCAGAAACACCACTTAGGTAGGAAACTGGGAGTGATACCCTAGCAGAACTTGCTAAATAAATGATTCGAGCATTCTCCACACAAATCTTTTCACTATACGTTCAATATTTACGACTCACAACACCCTTCTCACATGTTGATTTTTACTGAGGGAGGAAAACCGGAGAACCCGGAGAAAAACCCTCTGAGCATGAGAATCAACATCAAACTCAACTCATATGTGGCATATACAGCAGCGTCCATAACACATTAGGCTCCAGCAGGAGCCCCATAACCAGGAGCGTCCATCACACATACTAGGCCTATGCCACAGCATCCATCCCGCATACTAGGCCTATGTCACAGCATCCATCCCACATACTAGGCCTATGTCACAGCGACCATCCCACATACTAGGCCTATGTCACAGCGTCCATCACACATACTAGGCCTATGTCACAGCGTCCATCACACATAGCTAGGCCTATATCACAGCGTCCATCACACATACTAGGCCTATGTCACAGCGTCCATCACACATACTAGGCCTATGCCACAGCATCCATCCCGCATACTAGGCCTATGTCACAGCATCCATCCCACATACTAGGCCTATGTCACAGCGACCATCCCACATACTAGGCCTATGTCACAGCGTCCATCACACATACTAGGCCTATGTCACAGCGTCCATCTCACATAGCTAGGCCTATGTCACAGCGTCCATCACACATACTAGGCCTATGTCACAGCGTCCATCACACATACTAGGCCTATGTCACAGCGTCCATCACACATAACGAGGCCTATGTCACAGCGTCCATCACACATACTAGGCCTATGTCACAGCGTCCATCACATAACTAGGCCAATGTCACAGCGTCCATCACACATACTAGGCCTATGTCACAGCGTCCATCACACATACTAGGCCTATGTCACAGCGTCCATCACACATAGCTAGGCCTATGTCACAGCGTCCATCACACATACTAGGCCTATGTCACAGCGTCCATCACACATACTTGCATTTTCACTTTTAGAACAGTTTCCCGCTATTGTTGAGTTGCAATTATTCCTAAGGGAATAAAATCACAAAAGCGTAGCAGCCATGTTGTTTGATATAACAAAAGTAGCCAATGAGGCATCTTTAGTTCCGCCATGGTGCAACCACCTATGTATAGACCCTTTTAGCTTGCCTGTTTGTTGTCCCATTTCAGACCACCTGATTTTTCTCTTGAGTAATGCTTTTCTGTTTTCTGTATCCCAAGAGGAAATGTATCACGTGGTCTGAAATGGGGCAACAAACGGGCAAGCTGAAAGGGTCCATTGGCGGGGAAAATAATCTAAAAATAGCCCAACTTGTAAAAAACAGTATGAGAGCTCTATAGGAGATATGGACACTCCTGGTTATGGGCTCCTGACACATATGACGTCACGTCCGGTAGTTAAACCCAGGTCAGTGATGAGAGGCGTGCGGTTACACGCTGCACCATCCAGCTCCCCTTGACGCATTGTCGATGACAGTTTGACACAGTTTAGGGACTTACTGTTGCCAAACAGTGAAATCCAATGAGCGCACTAAATATCCTTCCTTATTAGGAGAGGAACATACAAAGTACGAAACCCCGTGAACTCGGAATCAAATGGCTTCGGATCTCCAGCTACTACAGCAATCACAAGAGAATCCTACGGTACGGCGGTTACTTTGTAAAGTGTCGATATCCCACTTTCGATATATGCTTCACTTGTCACGCACAAAGGTTTCATTACGAGGCTCCGGGATATAATGCTCAGTCGTTCGTGAAAAGTGAAAATAATTAATTTAATTTACCCCGGAGCCTCATGTTGAAACCTTTGTGTGCGACAAGTGAAGCATGTGTCGAAAGTGGGCTATTGAATGCTGCACATGTGAACCTATATAAACAATCACCTTTTCGTGGCGTTGAAGTATGCCCAGATATTTCGTTGGCAGACATTATCTGTTCCGAGAAGAGAACAGTTCCCTGGAGCGAAGCTCGAGGGAAACTGTGAGCTTCGAGGATCAGATGATGTCCAAGGACAAATATCATGGCATATTTCGACACCACAATGTACATGTAGGTTATTGTTGTTATCATCCTTCACATATTTTCTTTGACGCCCGCTTATACGCTCACGGGGGTGTATTCGCTGATATTTCCCGCTCGCGGAGAGAAAATATCGGGTCACGTGACGCATTCAACCAATCACGCGCGAGAGTAAATATTTGATGGTTAATAAGCCGTGATATTTGTCCGAGGATATTTATTCCGAGAGTGAAGCTCGAGAAGAACTGCGTTTTGAGGAACACATAATGTCCAAGGACCAATGTTAGTTCATATTTCAACGCCACAAAGCAGGTTATTGTCTTTATATTTTCTTTTACGGGAGACCTTGTGTGCGTTACGTTCATAGCGGAGAGCGGTTATCGGTCACGTGACGCGGTTCTACCAGTCACGTGGGAGAGGAAATACGTCAGGTTCAAATGAATAGACTCGCGGTCTGATTGGTCGATATCCATGTGTTATTATAGTACAGATGCAAAGATGACATTAGGTTTTGCTTGAAGTCATTTTGTATCATCGGCTATGTCTCGTGGCGTACTTCTTTGTTCTCGTGACGTTATGACGTCATCTGTGCATCTATAAGAGGATCTATAACTACATGATCGCTCACAACTTTACCGTAATTCTTAGTTGTTTGTTTCGTTTTTCAGTGGCCAGCCCTCCCGTAGCAGATTATAGGTTCAGCGTGGGACAGTTGCCATCTTGGGCCAAGAAACAGGTTGGTAACAATGTCTTTGATTATTGACCACTGAAGTACTGGAAAGCCAGCTAATTTCCCTAGAACGGAAAATCCATGGGAAAATGCTGTAAATTAAAATGTACAATATTTATCTTGGAAATCTGAATAGTCTAATTTGTTGTTCTTGAAAGGTAACCAAGCCTTAGCCTCGCATGGAGGCTGGAGTTGACCCTGTACTGATACAAACCCTCTTTCTATGAATATGGATATATTTTGATTATCATGCTAACTAGATACAAGCCATGGAGGATGGAGTTGACCCTGCACTGATACAAACCCTCTTTCTATGAATATGGATAGATTGTGATTATCATGCTAACTAGATACAAGCCATGGAGGATGGAGTTGACCCTACACTGGTACAAACCCTCTTTCTATGAATATGGATAGATTGTGATTATCATGCTAACTAGATACAAGCCATGGAGGATGGAGTTGACCCTGCACTGATACAAACCCTCTTTCTATGAATATGGATAGATTTTGATTATCATGCTAACTAGATACAAGCCATGGAGGATGGAGTTGACCCTGCACTGATACAAACCCTCTTTCTATGAATATGGATAGATTTTGATTATCATGCTAACTAGATACAAACCATGGAGGCTGGAGTTGACCCTGCACTGATACAAACTCTCTTTCTATGAATATGGATAGATTGTGATTATCATGCTAACTAGATACAAGCCATGGAGGATGGAGTTGACCCTGCACTGATACAAACCCTCTTTCTATGAATATGGATAGATTGTGATTATCATGCTAACTAGATACAAGCCATGGAGGATGGAGTTGACCCTACACTGGTACAAACCCTCTTTCTATGAATATGGATAGATTGTGATTATCATGCTAACTAGATACAAGCCATGGAGGATGGAGTTGACCCTGCACTGATACAAACCCTCTTTCTATGAATATGGATAGATTGTGATTATCATGCTAACTAGATACAAGCCATGGAGGATGGAGTTGACCCTGCACTGATACAAACCCTCTTTCTATGAATATGGATAGATTGTGATTATCATGCTAACTAGATACAAGCCATGGAGGATGGAGTTGACCCTGCACTGATACAAACCCTCTTTCTATGAATATGGATAGATTTTGATTATCATGCTAACTAGATACAAGCCATGGAGGATGGAGTTGACCCTGCACTGATACAAACCCTCTTTCTATGAATATGGATAGATTTTGATTATCATGCTAACTAGATACAAGCCATGGAGGATGGAGTTGACCCTGCACTGATACAAACCCTCTTTCTATGAATATGGATAGATTTTGATTATCATGCTAACTAGATACAAGCCATGGAGGATGGAGTTGACCCTGCACTGATACAAACCCTCTTTCTATGAATATGGATAGATTTTGATTATCATGCTAACTAGATACAAGCCATGGAGGATGGAGTTGACCCTGCACTGATACAAACCCTCTTTCTATGAATATGGATAGATTTTGATTATCATGCTAACTAGATACAAGCCATGGAGGATGGAGTTGACCCTGCACTGATACAAACCCTCTTTCTATGAATATGGATAGATTTTGATTATCATGCTAACTAGATACAAGCCATGGAGGATGGAGTTGACCCTGCACTGATACAAACCCTCTTTCTATGAATATGGATAGATTTTGATTATCATGCTAACTAGATACAAGCCATGGATATGGAGGATGGAGTTGATTATCGTACCCGCGGCACGCTGGGCTCACCGAAAGCGCACGCGCGTGACATTTTGCCGTAGTGATTGATCCGGGTGTTTCTTGGGGCATGTTTTATTTTGGGTTACCTGTGGAATCCTGGATAAGTAACCCTTCTCACATGGACGTAATGTTGGCTATAGTAACAATAGGTTTGGCAAGGTCAGCCTCGACCTGAGCAGTTTCAGAACGAGGTTAGATGTGCAAGAAACAAAGGTTTTTTATCCTGCTGCCATAGTCACTTCTTTTTCTGCTGTTCCTTTCACAGATCATCGCCGAGAGTGGATTGAGTTCAGTGTCCCCGGAGCATGACGTGGGGGGTCCAGTACAACCGGGTGGACGCTGGGCACAGGTATTTCCAGTCAACGCATTCTCCCCGTTGAATTAACAATTATCCTTAAATGGCAAACACGCTTGAAATAATGATAATCGTTAATTCTGTGACAAATCCTAACCCGAACCACAAACCAAACCCTAACCATCGGACGAGTTCACGGGTAAACGACGGGTTCTCGCTTACCTAGAGCTAGGTTCACAGGTAAACAAGAAAAGAAGGTAAAGAGAGGAAAATATTTTTTGAGCGCTACTACTCGAACTCGTAACCCTTTGCGTGTACTGCAGTCTACCGCCGTTCGGAACGTAACAAATGTTTATCTTTATCCTTGACGGTTTTAAGAATGTCATTAGAATTAACAATTATCATTATTTCAAGCGTATTCCAATTGAGAAGGATCAAGGTTTTTTCAGTTGCGCCATAGTTAATTGAGTGGAATGGTTATGAAACCCAGCGACCTTCTTTGTTATATGTCTTTGTTAACCTTTTTCAACCATTACCGTGCACAAAACACAATAGAAATTCCAAAATGTTAATCAATCAGCCAATAGAAACGTGTGAGTTCAGACGTTCAGGGGACGCTAATGAACTATGACCGTGCACAATCTTTTGTCTTACCCCCTTCCAACCTAAATCACAGCGCCTTCGTTAGCCCCTTTGAAGTTTGCCGGGTTTCATAACCATTCCACTTTATTAACTATGGTTGTGCAAAAGGTGGCTGGCTTGAATATTAGCACAGCCTGTTACGTGTCGAAATGAGTTTTGATACATTTACTAATAAACTTATTGATATAAATAAGTGATTAATCAACTTTTAGGTCGATCTGACGAGCATCTTGTGTGCTACTTATATTCTATAAACTAACGATAAATAACTCTTAATATTTTTACTCGTCAATCTCAATTTGGCTCACCTACGAATAACTAGTAAAAATACACAGCCGTATTAGATGCTTAGCCGAGTAGTAACCTCTATAGTATATACCACACCAGTGAATATCACTTTTCGCGCGCTCTGATTGGCTACTCAAACAGTGAATATGATTTCATATTTATCTCCGAGCGAAGCTGCGATCACCCCGCGCGAGTTTTTGTCCATTTGACAGAAAATAAAATAACTATTTGGTGCTGGCTTATTCACTAATGTGTGGTATATACTAAAACAATTATTCACCTCAGTGTCGGTGAATAGTTGTGGATATTTACCTCGCCGAAGCGGCTATGTAAAAGCGGTAAAGTGATCTCTTAAAGTCAACATTTGTAAACAATCAGGTCAACATTTGTTATCATTAATATCGATTCTGTATCAAGTGAATAGTTGAATGGTAGAATATTTCTTGATTTGAGTGTTTCGCCTATGAGTTATAGAGGTTTATATTTCCAATATGCTAATGTGTGACGTGAATTCGGGAATTTACTTTCATTTCTTTTTTCTTGTGAATGAAACCGTTTTCTGATTTTGACAAAATATTTGGTAAAATCACTGATATGACCGTCAAATATGACATAGATGTTTATGAAAGGTCATTTATCTCTACACTGAAATCGAGAAATATTCTACTATTCACCTGATGTAGAATCGATATTAGTGATAAACATGTTTGACTTGATATACACTTTAATATACATGTATATACGCGTATTAAAGACTTCCAGTCTTCTTTATTTTTTCTAAGTAATCGAAGTAACACCACTTGATGTCAAATCAACAGCGCGTCATCGACGGTGATCTCCATGTTGTGAGTGAAGTGAGTCCATTGCGACCTATCAGCCCATCATTGGATGGTAACGCGTCAGGTGAGAACAGTTCACGAAAACACTCTTATTTTATGTTCGAGCTGTTTTTGACATGCCTTTTTGTACTATGAGTCATGTGCTGATATAGCACTCCAATAACCAATGAATAGGCCTTTTGCAGGAAACAGTCACGTGCTGATATAATACATCGTTAATGAATGAATTGAGCTCGTGATCCCCATGGGAAAGGCTTTACTGGATGGCAAATTAATGTATTTTTGTTGGGCATTCGTAATTAGCACCTAGTGTTCTTCCCTAAGGACTTGGAGTTGTTATTTAAGATGATATTTGCATATATCTTTCACTTGACGCCAGCCAGTTTACACGGTCGGCATCCTCCTAACACGCCTTGCTTGATGCGTATGTAGAATATACAACATAAATATTTTCTATGCGGCGGAGCGCAGTGACAGAGCATAGAAGTACATTATCCTTCTTGCATACTCATTACCATTTAGTTATGGAAGAGACCTCGCCTCCGATATTAGAGTATCCCTTATTACCCTGTTAGATCACGGGCTGTCCCATTCCCCAACCTTATCTAAGTTACCCATAATATCTCCTCCCCAGCCCTAACTTATATAGTAGCTGTTTCTTAGAATTATCTAAAATGCGTGAGTAAACCCTCTCATATTGTTCTGTTCGCTGTACTGATCCGTCAGATCCAGTGGTAGGGTAGACAGAATGTCTGCCGCTCTGGCAAGGTTTAGTACCTGATTCAGGTTAATATAATGGCGAGTAGTGGATGTAGTTTTTCATCCAATATGGTCCATGATCATGATTGTATCAAATTTCGAACCCGAAAGACCCAAGGAGATAGCACACCCACTTCTTAATCCATGTAGTGTCGCGTGACGGTTATGAAAGGCGGGCAGGTCTCTAGTGTAAGTAGAAAACCGCGCCTGGGTTGCACTTGTGCCTACCCTGAAAGCACACAGGGCACGAGACCGACGGCACAAACAACTTTGGTACCGTTGGCAATGGCTGAACGAGAGAATTGCCACATCAGAAATCCGTGCTGTCTAGACCTCGCCTACCCTGAAAGCCCAAAGGTCCTGTGGAGATGTACCTAGGTGGTAACCTTGTTTGGTTGGGAGAAGTAACGCTCCTGGAGAACCCTTTTTTGCAACCAGAACTCTCCTTCTTCCCATGACATTCATCATCGGCCACCATGACGGCAAAGGGGACATTTTAGGGGCCACTACCGTTACGACTGCATTTCGCGATGCGATGAAGCGTAACAACGGGGGGTACCAGAACGAACGGGGAAAAAACGTAAGCATTGACCGTTACAGACGGAAATATCCTGGTTGAACACATTTACCCCTGCAGAGTTGGGGGTAGGGTAGGGTAGGGTAGGGTAGGGCATGAAATGTCGCAGGGGGATTCCGTGCTTATCCCGTTGGACATTTGAGTCAAGCGACATGAGGTCGAAGTTGTGACCATCAGTTCCCCCAAACGCGGATTGGACGGTTTCCCAGGATGGAGGTGATAACATGGCGTCCGATTTTGACAATCTTCTAGAGAACCAGTCAGCTATATTCCACCCTGAAGGAACGTATGTCATGTCCAACTGGAGGTTTCGGTCAGTTAAACTCTCGAAAATACGCTTTGCGATTTGGGCTAGTCTTCTCTTCCGCCCAAGCCTGAAGAGCAACCATGTTATCGACCTGTACATCTATTCTGCAGTCACGGATGTCATCTGGAAGGGATATTAGCGCTTGAAGGACCGCCAACAACTCCTTTACCTTAATGTGCTCATCCATGATATCATCACCCCAGTAATCACCAATAGATAAAATCCCGGAAGCGAGCTGAATCACGGCTGCCCATCGAAAGGAAGAAGCGTCTCTGGTGATCGAAATGGCAACGCGACGCTCATCTCTCCAGGGAATCGTTTTGTCCCAGTTGTCTAGAAATCTCCACGACAGGATTTTCTCGCGCAATGTAGGTGAAAAATTCACTTTTCTACCCGTAGAAGCTCTGCAGCCATTTCCCTTATGTAAAATTTCGCGGCGGGGAATGCGAGCGAAAAAGAAGTACACTTTCCCATTAACTTCTGAAGAGATTTTAAAGGGACACGTGATTTGTGTTCGAGTACGTGTTCTCTGAGTAGTGCGAATTTTTCTCGTTTGACCGTTGGTATCCTAAAGGCTTGAGCCTGAGAATCGACGATCATTCCCAAGTATGTAATCTAAGCCGTTGGATTAAGCACACATTTAGAGAGACCCAGGAAATATCCATATATTCATACCGCCTCCCGGTTAGCTCACTTGTTAAGCTCCGGTCTGTTGAGCGGGAGGTCGCGGGTTCAAACCCCGGCCGGACCAATACTCAGGGTCTTAAAATAACTGAGTAGAAGGTGCTGCCTTTGTGAAACAACTGCAAATGGTTAGACCTTCACGTCTTCTCGGATAAAGACGTAAAATCGTAGGACTAGTGTCCCCAATTAGTTGCAAAGCTAAATACATTTGACACTTAAATAAAGTTACTTACTTACTCTTACTTATATCCCAAGTTCACTAGCACCCTGCTAACGATGAATACTACAGCCCTGGTAGCCTGATTTTCAGACGGTCGAGGTCGTCCGCTCACTTCCTCCCACCTACCCGTCTGATGGACTTTGACAGAAACCGTGTTCTGGTCATTGTTTCATTTCGACCAATCAGAGCGAAGGTTTCATTTTTAGAGAACTGAGGTATGCATGGAATGTCTAGTGCAGCCTGCATGAAGGTGAAGCCAAATGGCGGACGATACAAACGGACTTGATATGGCTTTGGAGAAAGCGTGCGAAACTTTCGACATTTCTAAATTATTTCCCGAACAGAGAAAGGCATTATTATACTTCGTTTCCCGGAAGGACCTTTGTTACCACAGCTGCATCTATAAGGCGACGACCAGGTCGAGAATCGAGAGAGGAGAAATTATGTAGTCTTCTACAACTTCTACAGAACGTCAGAATCACGGCTCTTACATGCACTGCAGGATATGTTCTACAACTTCAAACTTATAGAAACAGAACGTGGAGAAACATGTTGTCCTCAGACGTGTATAGTAAATATGTCATGGTAAAAGTTGGATTACATTTGCCTAAATATTTATGTTATCAGAATTTTGAACAGCCTTGATTTTGACAAATTGTAAAGTACAGCAAATCCGGTAGTTAGATCAGTGCTGTGACCATGCGCTTGAAATACTGTACGAAAAATCCTATTTAAAAAGTTCCTGCTGCCCTAAAAACCATAGCAGCTCAAACAGGGTATGGTTAATTCTGAGAAATCGACATGAGTTTGAAGCTGTAAAACATAAGAATTCTGCAGTGCAGGAAGTGCGTGATATAGGCGAGCTGTACTAGAAGGCTACATCATTTCTCCTCTCTCGATTCTCTACCTCTCTATTCTCTACCCCCGTTTCCGGGAAACGAGGGGTAATATTGCCTTTCGCTGTTCGGGAAATAATTCAGAAATGCCGAATGTTTCGCACGCTTTCTCCAAAGCCATATCAAGTCCGTTTGTATCGTTCGCCATTTGGGTTGTCCTTCATGCAGGCTCCACTGGACATTCCACGCATACCTCAGTTCTCTAAAAATAAAACCTTCGCTCTGATATGATTGGTCGAAATGAAATGACGTCAGGAACACGGTTTCTGCCAAAGTCCATCAGACGGGGAGGTGGGAGGAAGTGAGCGGACGACCTCGACCGTCTGAAAATCAGGCTACAGCCCTGGCGGCTTGGCAGCTATAATCGGGAGTTCTCTCCGATAAAGGGCGTGACCAATACCCCTCTAGGGAACATAGTTCTCCATTGAAGCGGTCGTCGATGTATAATGAACAGGCAACTCCAAGCTCCCTGAAGAGGTGTGTAGGGCGAAGTCCAACCGTTTGGTATACAAAAGGAGAATTCTTCCACCCAAATGGGAGGGTTACACCAACTAGCCACCACCCATGCCACTCAATCCCGAAATATTGTTGTGATTCCTTTGAAAGTAATATGTGGTCGTAACCAGTTGTAAGAGTTGGTGTACACAAATCTAGGGAATGCCACCAAAGTTTCGAGGGAGAAGGGTGTATCCACCATCCATAAGTTCAGGAACCTCGCATCAATACATAACCCGGCTTGGTTTTTCAGGCTCGACCGTCAATGGGAGAACCAGGTGGGGAGGTAAAACCTCACCCACCCTCCCCCAAACACGAATCGCCCCCGTCTCTAAGCATTTCATGATCGACCCAGTAATGAACTGTGAGAAAATTTTACACGAAGGATGGTTCTTAAAATCCTTTGGAGGTAGTACTGGGGAGTTGTACGAAACACCCTTATATGTTCCTTTAAACGTCTGCATGAACTTTCGAACGTCAACACCAAAAGATAGCCATTCTAATACGTTTTCTTTTGATTCATAACCCCTCAAAATAATTTCCCAGAGGTTCCTATGGCACCCTAACTCGCCAGCTTTGAAGGTTTTGGGGTGTCGGAACGACAACTCGTGCATGTCGGGTATTTCTCCAGAAACTACTGCTGTCCGCACACCCAGCACTTCGCAGGCGCTCGTGGCATTCTGCCACCTCGCCTTCGGTAGGGGAAACTGTGCGTCTGTCCCCCAAACTGCTCGCATCTGCCTACGGGTGTATCTGTCATTGCCTTGGCGATCACTCTCGCAACCTCGGCTTCTTCCTTAGACGCTACCAGCTTGATGAGTATTTGATGGAGAGAGGCTTCCCCAATCAGAGGGCGGCATTGGCGTTGGACTATTGAATAACGATTTGGCCTGTCGTCTCTTTTGTCCATGGCAATGTTTACGACCTCTTCCAGAGCGGTCATGGTGGCGTAAGCGTCAAACAGAGCCGCGGGACGCGCAATCAGGAGTTGCAAGGATGCCATGGCTGATTCAACCGCGAAGGCATCCGATTTCTACTTCCATTCATCGAGATCCTTACGAATTTCCTTCACGGCTACGGCTGAAACCTATGGGAAAACAACACGTAACGGTCACTCATTGCCCTTGCCTACAAACCATAGTGTTTTTCCCTGAAGTTTTGTGCTTTTACGTCACAGACCGCTCCCCTGGCCGAAATCACGAGACGGTCCTTGACCTGGTTTTATAAATCATGCCACTAATCTCTCAACCATCTTGTGGCCCGTCGTAGATTACTCTACTGGTCTTCTAAATCCTACTATTTGAGACGATTTAGGCCACCGCATGGCCGTTCACAGGCTACTCCCCATGTCTGTATCCAGGTCGTCAACCTGCTTTCACGAACCCTCAACCGGTTCTAGGCTACCGCATGACCGGTCACAGACTATCCACTGGTCTGAACCTGCTTTTAAGAACCCTTTATCGGTTCTAGGCCACCGTGTGGCCGGTCACAGACTACCCAATGGTCTGGACCCAGGTCCTCGACCTGCTTTTGTGATACCTGAATAGGTTCTGGACCCTCCCGTGGCCAATCTTAAATCCTTTCACTGGTCTGTGCCAGTGTCTACTATGCTTAAGCTGATTCCCGAAACATTGATCTCATGAGTACTCGAAGTAAACTCAAATCCGTCTCAACGGTTAGAATGATAATAACAATACGAATAATAATGATGAAATTTTCATCCAGGAGGCTCTTCACCGAAGCGATTTTGAAAGGTCCTTCCACCGTTAAACAAAACATAGGCGTCACAACGAAGTATTAATGCCCGACGTGCCATAATACAGAGAGAAAGCACCGAACAATAAAGTAATTGATACTAAAACAAACGAATCCCAAGTATAGAATATATTAGCGAGCACATGGTCTAAACTGTCGCGAAAATATGAAATGAAAAGCTGTACAAGTACAAGCAGAACAAAATCCCGCCGAACAGCGTCCACTAGCATCCAATATTGTCAACATAGCGAGAAATTTACCATAAGCTATACGCGAGTAGAATAAAGAAAGAATTACCTCGAGGCTTTCTTTACTCGATACGCTTATTCCAGGGTTTGTTGAAGTATTTTCATTACTTTGGGTTCTCTCCCCACCAGACGAAGACTTGGTTTTGTCCGGCTGTTGGCTCGGCAGCTGAGAAGTCCCGACCGTTGGTTGGAGACTTTGTACAATTTCTAGAACTTCGACGCGAGAGTTTGTTTGGCTGGACGGACGCAGCGCCATATTCCAATAGGCCCTTTGCAGCTAACAGTCACGTGCTGATATAATACTTCGTTAACGAATGAATTGAGCTCGTGATCCCCATGGGAAAGGCGTTGCCATGGATGCTGGAGAGCAAGCTATCTTTAAAACGGCTGTTTTAGAAAGATCGACAATCGATTGGAGGTGGAAAATAGCATTTACAAACAGGTTTTGCTAATATCAATTCCGATCTCGTACAAGGCCTTTAAATAAATGAAGTCAGAATTTTTTTGCTCTCCAGTACAACCACGTGATTTGTTAGCTGCAAAGGGCCTATTGAATGGTCCGCTTGGTTAGTCCAACTGACAACTATGCATAATTAACTCTATGCTTTATATAATTATAATGCAGTCATGCGCGAAGTCTCATTAATATTCATTGGCATGAATAGAGGATCAGACCTCGGCACAAATCCCTTCATCGTCCGCATCTGCTATCGAGCTAATGAATTGACTATTCATAAACTTTTGGCTTGGACAATCTTCAAACGTTGTTTTAGAAAGATCGACAATCGATTGGAGCGGTTGGAAAATATCATTTACAAACAGGTTTTGCTAATAACAGTACCGATCTAGTGCCTTTAAATAAATGATGTAAGATGTTTTGCCATCTAGTACAACCACGTGATTGCCTAGCGGCTTCTTTTGATTTAATTTAGTTCAGCACGGCAGTGGCGCAACTTTTGAAATGAGTAATACGTTACCGCTCGACACTTGTGTTGTGATTGGACCATTATACGGTAACTTTATTGTTTTTGTACTGCTCGTTCTGAAGCGGGTTAGGGTGTTTTGTATTGTTGGGTAAGCCAACACTGGCTTGTTTTGAGCGGTACTGTCTGGCTCGTTGAAATGGGCCTTAAATGTATTTAGCCGGCTGTTGTCATAATTGTTGAGTTGTTAGCTCCTCTTGTCAAGTTTGCTAATTTTGGATTGCAAATAATCACGTTCAGAAAGTGTTAGTGCGACTAAAGCTGCTTTACTAAATCATCTTTTGTTCGCTTCTCAGAGAGAAAGAAATTCTCTACAGGGTCAGAATCGTTCCAGGAGCAAGTCGAAACCTTGGCGAATAGCGTACGTAGCAGTAATTGTATTCAATTGACGTATTTTATTTCCCTTTCCTAATAGACTTAAATCACACAGCGGACATGTTGAGTCCCAGGAGAATAAAACCTTTGTTCTTGTACTTCCAAACTCGACACAGAGACGAGGCTGGAAGTGTAAAAGCTATTGTTTGTAGTCAAAATGGCACCGCGTGATAAAGGACTATTGGGAAGTCACATGGATAACTTGCGCTTGCGTAAACACAGTTAGAGAGGACTACCGAGTGGCTATTGATTTCTGTACGGCTTCACCCAACTACTAACGACTACTAACGACTACGTTTGATTTATTTTCTTGATTGTTTTATTTGTTCTTTTCAGCCACTTGAAAGAAAGTGCTCCCTAACAATGGGGGTAAGATGGCTGCTCCGTTTTTTCGTTCTTCTTTATGATTTATTTATATTTATATTCTATTTTTAGTCCCATAGCACTGCTTGGAATACATGGTTTCCATAATTTTACCTACTCACTGAACATGTGAATGGTCTCCCTGTCCATTACTCATTTAACTTATCAATGGTTTCTCTGTTCCTTACTCCTTGAACTTCGCAGTGGTTTTCCTGAATATTATTTCCTGAACACGAGTGGTTTCAATGAACAAATCACATTTACTTATTGGAGCATGAATGGTACGTTTTCCTGTCCCTTTTTAAACATATAAATGGATTCCCTGTTCCTTCTTAAACATATGAATGGGTTCCCTGTTCCGTAAGAATATGAATGTTTCCCTATTCCTTCTTAAACATAGGAATGGGTTCCCTGTCCCTTAAACATATGAATGGGTTCACTGCTCTTTAAACTGATGAATGGGTTCCTATTCCTTAACATATTTGTATTTATTCAGGAAGATGACGACTTGTTTCCAGCAAATGCCAGGGCACATCTTGATGCATTAACAGAGAAGGACCTTATGGCAGGACAGGTAATTAAATGACAACGTATTGAGTTTGCTTCCTGGTTTGTCTCTCGACATAAATTAATGTGGTTCTTGTCAGTGCTTTAGAATGATTCCCTTGTTCTGCAGCACAGAATTTCATGTAGTCTGATTTGTCGCTTAAAATGGGTGGTTATATGGCCAGTGTTAATGGATAGCTATATTGTCTTGCAGCCCAATGGCGATGTTCCAATGGGTGTATCGATGTCACGTGGTAGCGACCTGTTCACCCGCACAAGAACACTGACAGGCGAGAAACTCATGCTCATCCAGACAGAAGAAATCAAATTCGAGGAAGCTGAGGAATTCAAAGAGGACGACGTCAAAGAAAGCATCATCTACCTTCCTCCCTGTCAAGACGACATGGACACAGAAACAGCAAGGTCAGAAGTGGTCCCCCGCCGCGCTCTCAGGAAAGGGCACCCTGCTGATATGGTGCCTTGTAGTAAAACCCCAGAAATGGTCCCCTTTAGTATGATCTGGGACAAGAGCCCTAGGGAAGGACACTCTGCATGCACGAATTTACCCAATAGCGCACCAGTTGATATGGCGCCTAGAAACATAGACTCGGAAATGAAAACTTTAGAAAACGTCTCTTTCAGGTTTCTCTATGATAAGGGCCCTGGGGAAGGAAGGCATTTACTTAAACCTAAGGACAACCCGTTAGATATGGTGCCTGGCTGTAAAGGCCAGTCTGGGATCCGTGTCAAAGCGGATTCTCAAATCATCAGTAACGTTTTCTACCCGGTAAGTCTCGCAGGAAAGCCCGTTGCAGATCTCGAAAGCTTGCAAAAACTAGAATCTGACAATGCCCCCCAAGAAATGTCGTTCCAGTTCGATGATGTTCCCTTCGTGACGACGCGACTAGGGGATGGGGTTGGTTATCATCAGAATACTCAGACGAAGATCGGCGTCAAGTCGACGGGTCGTGACGATGTTAAAATCACTGTTGAAGATATTTTTGGGAAAAGTGTAGAGTTTCTGATTCAGAAGGACAGGGGTGGGATTAGGCGGTTTGTGACTAAGAAGTTAGGTTTTATCTTATTGGTTGTACTTACGACAATGCTGCTTGTGTATTATGACTTTTTTGCCCTTACGATTTCGTGAGTATGTCGATTGTGCTGTCTCGTACCCAGTCGTTGCTAAATCAGCTAAACAAGGAAAAATATGGCCGAGGGGACTTGGACGAGTAAGACTACAAGGCGCGTGGGGCATTTTGCAGCATTGTCTTAATTTATACCCGTCCCAAAATGCCGCGCGCGACCCGTAATCTTTAATACTCTATCCAAGTCCCTTCGGTCTGTATTTTTGGTCTTAGCTTATTTAATAACGACTGGGTACAAGCCTGTAGTGTTACAGTAAAATAAATAAAACGTTTAATAGTGTTTTCTTAAGATTTGACTCTTTTTGTTTAAAAAATAAAACAAATTTAAGGGGAAGAAGTAAACAATTCTAAACCGACACATGTCTTAAAATTGTTATATTATATAAGTACGTGTACGGTAAAATAGGTAAATAAGTATTAAGTGCGCAATATTAATGCCTAGAATGTCGTAACACAGAAACTGAATTCTGAAAGCAAGAGAATAAGGAATTCGAAGTTTCGATACACCTGTTTGAAAATCCGCATCTTAAAGCGTTATTTTGCCGAGCTAGCAAAGCTAGACGCCCATAATCGATTATCGTAGATCGTTATTATAACCGATATCTTTAATACTCAAGCCTGAATGATGAAGAACAAATGTGAGCTAAGACCACAGACGCCTGTTAACCTGCTGTTAAGTGATAAAGTACAAGGAACGTAGAAAACATCCTCTAAACTAACGCTATGATTCCGTACGAGTGGGCCAAAAATACGACACGTAGCCTTACCGTAACCGGTACGGTAAATTACTGTACCGTAACTGTAATTTGATTGGATCAGAAAGACAAAAACAATGAGAAACCATTTCAACGCCACGGCGTGCCATATAAACTGTGTACAGCCGTCCGTCTCCTCAACAATCAGGCCGTGCTGTAACGTGACAACTCATAGAGCAGATTTCGTATGAGTGGGACAAACTACAGCACTGACTACAGCACGGTTACCGTACGGCATGCCGTGACGTTGAAATGGTTTCCCTATTTTTGTCCTGCTGATCCAATCAAATCACAGAGTTACAGTACAGCACGGTTACAGCACGGTTACAGCACGGTTACAGCACGGTTACAGACATGCCGTAGTTTGTCCTACTCATACGAAATCTGCTCTAAGAAATCCGCTCTATAAATGTCAATATATGTTTGGTTAAAACATAAAGCAATAAATATATGTTCCATACGTAGTCTGCTTATTAACATTACCATTGGCTTATTCTACTAGCCACGTTACATCTGTTCTCCATGCTCTTTCCATACTTTGCAGTACCGACAACTCGTAATAGTACTGTTCAGTTTTTCGTGGTTCTTTGATCACCGTCTTTCTCTTCGCTTGTAATAATCTCCATTTTTCTATCCATATTATTGCACCTCTTATTTCCTCTCATTCTCCCCATCCCCCTTTGTAGCAGTACAGTGCGACAACTTTATCCGGGGCCACTTAGACAACGAGAACCAATCACAGGGCCACTTCGACAACGAGAACCAATCACAGGGCCACTTCGACAACGAGAACCAACCACAGTGGGTCACTCAGACAACGAGAACCAATTACAGGGCCACTTGGACAACGAGAACCAATCACAGTGCAGAACGAAATCAAACCATTTGAGCCAATCAGTGTCGAGTAGAAGAACATAGCATTTCAACTGGCTCGTGCTTCGATCTGGTAAAAGGCACATTTTGTGGGCTGGTCCAGAAATCGAAGTCTTTGAATTAAGAAAATCACGTGGATATGCTAGGATTTGTATTTTCTAATGCTATGTTTTTGTTTTATTATGTTATTAGTTCTCGTTGTCTAAGTCTGTAATGTGATTGGTTCTCGTTGTCTAAGTCTGTAATGTGATTGGTTCTCGTTGTCTAAGTGGCCCTGGTTACAGTAGTCATACTGTGTTTAGTTCTCGTTGTCTAAGTGGCCCTGGTTACAGTAGTCACACTGTGTTTAGTTCTCGTTGTCTAAGTGGTCCTGGTTACAGTAGTCACACTGTGTTTAGTTCTCGTTGTCTAAGTGGTCCTGGTTACAGTAGTCACACTGTGTTTAGTTCTCGTTGTCTAAGTGTCCCTGGTTACAGTAGTCACACTGTGTTTAGTTCTCGTTGTCTAAGTGGCCCTGGTTACAGTAGTCACACTGTGTTTAGTTCTCGTTGTCTAAGTGTCCCTGGTTACAGTAGTCACACTGTGTTTAGTTCTCGTTGTCTAAGTGGCCCTGGTTACAGTAGTCACACTGTGTTTAGTTCTCGTTGTCTAAGTGGCCCTGGTTACAGTAGTCACACTGTGTTTAGTTCTCGTTGTCTAAGTGGCCCTGGTTACAGTAGTCACACTGTGTTTAGTTCTCGTTGTCTAAGTAGCCCTGGTTACAGTAGTCACACTGTGTTTAGTTCTCGTTGTCTAAGTGGTCCTCATATCACAATTTCTTCTTCTTTTTTCCCCGCTTTACAATGTTGTAAATAATGTACTCTGTTTTTAACAGTTCATGCCTCATGACACTAAACCTAACACCGCCCCTTTTCTCCTCTTCTGCCATCACAGTATTAATAGATTTTCCGGGGTAAAGGAAATCACTCGACATTACGAGGCGCTGAACTCAGCCAGTGGCCGACAGCTTTGGCGCAAACTTCAGCTAGGGAGATACGATGTTGAGAATATGGGCAATATTCGGCCTCAAGCAACGCATATACATGACTGGAATGTCGATAAACTTGACTATGTACCAGTTAAAATAGAGAAAATAGTCAGGTAATGTGATGGGAGATATCCGCGATAAAAATAAACGTTTAAATCCAACGAGGATCGTTTAAAACACACATAAAGTAACCATTAAAAAGTTAATTATACGTTTCTAATACATCATTACTGTAATATTCAAGTTTTTGATGATTCTTACTCGATCATTGAAACTTAAACACATACTACCCTGAGTTATTTAAATAATACTTCAGGTGAAAACCATTTTAACAATGTCAAGCTCTAACCCGCTAAAATATTAATTCAAAAGACGTGAAACCTGGTTTCTATTAGCCTGCTGTGCAGACGTATTTTTTCACTCATAAATTCGAAGAAAAAAGTAACGTCTGCTTACTCGAGCGCTTAATTAGTTTTCAATATGCAAGCAGACGTCAGCACGTTTGTTTTATTTTTCTACCCAATCAAAGCTACTGTTAGAATTTTAGTGAATTGGCGCGCCATTGAACACTCACCTATGATTGGTCGATGGCAAATGTATTGTCTGAATTTCTTTTAAATGTAACATTACGTCACTTTCCAGGATATGGAAGGTAAAATCTGATTGGACCATAACACAATGAGGTCTGCATATTGGAAACTAATTAAGCGCTCTGGTAAGCAGACGTTACTTTTTTGTTCGAATTTATGAGAGTGAAAAAATATTTCCGCATAGCAGGCTAGGTTTCTATAGCCTTTTCTCGTTTTTCCGTGATTTTCTCGTGTCGTGCTTTGCAAGTAAAACAAGTTAATCGTTCTTCTTGTAACGCCACTAAATGATAATTAACATGAAATGAAAATTACTCCCAGGCCACGCATTCCCATTTCGGTGAAAAAGAGCGTGGAAGCGAGGCTATGACAGATTTCGTGCGAAATCGTGGTCGTATGCGAAACAACAGCAGGTCCGGACTAAAACTTAAAACGTTATTGGTTGACATGTAAGAAAACAACCTGTTAACTATAACAAACTACTAGAAACTGCTCAAGACCTGGGGCCAACACAATACAACTTTTACACGTGTATTCTATAAGTCTGACCATTGTTTTTCGTAGTTTAAACAATGACCACACTTGTGAAATACACGTTTTATTGGATTGGCCCCTGCACGTTAACTAGTAAACCTTGGCAAATAGGCTTTGAGATTTCCAAGTAACCATTTTGTTTTACTTGTAGGTCATTCCAAGTGACAGCCTCTCAAAGACCACAGAAACGTTCGGTCGAAGATGGTCAAGACTTAGAGGTATGACGTCAGCTAAACATATTAAACTCGCAAACTGATTAGCTATTTCAACGTTTAATTAACCTTTTGCACTATAGAGAGAAGGTGAGGGTAGTTCATTGTAAGCGGATCTAGAAATAAACGTTAGGTTGTTTATTTTCAGAACTAACAGGCAGTGGTAGTGGTCAACTCGAAAGCCCTAATCGGCTACTTTGACCACTGCGCACGATTGATTTATTATATTTTTTCTGACTTATATTTACTTCTCATATAGCGATGTTTCGTGTGTCGTCATCTATTGTCATTAATGTGCCAACCAGAGATCCATTGGTTCCTGACACAAAGCGGGCTTTACGAATCATGGTTGACAAATTAGCATAACAATTGCAATGTTTATCAACACGAAACATCGCTATTCCCTTTCTAATATTCATAAACTGTAATATTTTTCTCTTTGAACATGTGCAACATAAAGGCTGGTTTTCACTAGCGACGGAAGCGACGGAAGCAGAAACGGAAGCGTAAGCGTAAGCATAAGAAACTAATGTTCTAGTGAAAATGAACACGACGGAAGCATTAGCATAAGCCTCGTTCAGAAGCGAAAATCTCGCTTGCATGCTATATTTACATTGCTAAGTGCCTGGGAATGAGTATTCTGATTGGCTAAATTAATCTGCTTCCGCTTCTGCTTCTGCTTACGTTTGACAAGTTTTCACTGGAACGGAAGCGACGGAAGCAGAAGCGGAGACGCAAGAAGAAGGAAACCTTCCGTTCCTTACGCCTATGCTTCCGTCGAGCTTCCGCTTCCGCTTACGTCTCCGTTTCTTGATTTTCACTAGGACGTAAGGCTCCTTACGCTTACGCTTCCGCTTCTGCTTCCGTCGCTAGTGAAAACCAGGCTTAAATCTGAACTGAACTGATCAGGCGATGCTTTGATATACTACGTATAGAATATTACGTATCATAATCCATATTTTCTCTCGCGCGTGATCTGTTGAATGCGTCACGTGACCCGATATTTTCTCTCCGTGGGCGGGAAATACACCCCTTGTGAGCGTATAAGCGCGCGTCAAAGAAAATATTTGAACGATGATAACAACAGTAACCTAAATCGTGGCATCGAAATATGCCCTAATATTTGTCCTTGGATATTATCTGATCCTCGACGCTCATGGCCAGTTTCCCTCAGATAATCTTCCCTCAGTTCTCAGCTGAATCATTTCCAAACCGTGATGCTTAGCGGCAATTTTGTTTATTTTCTCTTCGTGAAACTAGAAAATTACAAAAGAAAATTTCCAAAAACAGATTCAAATTGAAACTATAACGCAAAACACCAGGATTGTAACGATTTTCGAAAGATTGGAAGAAAACTTGTGCAAAATCGACGTTTCAAATGTGACAAAATAACGGCCATAGCGCGCAAAGCATAACGGTTAGTCTATAACGACTACACTGGTTCCTAAAGATCACTCCCACTTTTACGTCTCATCAATGTTACCATTTGCTAGAGTTCGTCTAACTCCTGTCATGTCATTACAGGATGACAGCAAGCACAAACTTGTTGATCACAAGAGAAAACAGCCTGGTAAGCTATTTGTTGTTGAACTTAATTTCTACATATTGTGAAAACAAGGTACTCGGGTACATTGTTAAAGTTTAAACGAAAAAACATATTACGGTGCTTCTCTTATTTGCGCTTCCTGTGATGTGACTTTTCCTGGTGTTTGACAGCTGTCACTCAACTCTAATCCTGTGATTTGTACTATAATAATAATAATAATAGTCTATTCATTCCTTATTGCAGTAAGCTGAATTACAAGGAAGGGTCATACAAACATACACTATGCCATTTACAATAACATATATATAACTACAATTATATTACATAATAGCCAATATAATGTATTATAGTACGACTACGTACTGATCCTAAGTGAAATGTTCCTGGTTTAATGGTGAAATATTTTCTAATCGCTTAGTTTTGAGCACAGTAGGTGCCACAGAAGTGCGGCCAGCACGCAAATTATAATGATGCCGAATAGTATGACGCGGCACAAGAGACTGAATTAACGGAGATGATGTACAAGCGCGGGTAATGAACTTCACGCAAGCATCTTCTATAATAATGATAATGGCCATATTTATATAGCGCCATATCACCGCAGTCTCATGGAGCTTTACATATTACTGACATATCCCGTCAGTGAATTATTTCGGACTGCTTTACGGCGCTAATAGCTGCCACGCAGTTTACAATGTTGAGTGTGTGGTTAGTGCAATGGCCAGACTGCTGTACCGGGTGACAATCCCCTGCTCTTTTTCGAGTATTACAACAGGTTCTTTCACGTCCCCTTCAAATACTGATTAGAAGTAGGAGGAGACAAGGCCAACGGCTTATAAACGTCCCTGCCCAAGGACGCGGCCGGGATTCGAACCCCCGACCTCCCGCACTCTAGAACGTGCTCTACCAACTGAGCTAACCAGCGAGGCGAGGATCTTCTATCCTTTGATAAAGCGTGTATAGACACGATGCAGACAAAGCATCGGCGTAAGACTGACAAGGGAAGATAATATGTAACGATGTACTGGCTAATTTTGGCGCCTTAACCATTCATATGCTGAAAAAATCTACAATTTGTCTCGCCTCGTCTATTTTAACCAATGAGAAAACAGCGGCTAAAACTTCACAGAATATAAATTCTGGGTGTGAAATGTGAAAGGTGCTGCAAATGCGAGGATTTGAACAGGAACAGGGCACGAAGAGCACACATTGGGGTTAACTCGGGAGATTTTACAGGGCTTGAAATTCGAGGAAAATACCCTAGCAACTGTTGCTCGTTCCACTAAAAAATATTAAACATTAAACAAGCTTTAACTTTACCCCTGATGGCGCACAGTGTATCGCGTTGTTCACAACGCTCGCGTTACGTTGCATTCAAGTACGTCAACAACAACAAGTGTTTATTCGTACTATTTTGGAAATTACAATATGTAGAGAGAAAAACAATTAACTTTCCTTCTCCACTAGACCACTAAATAGATTTAATATTAAATAAACAAAGAGACAACGAATAGTTTAGCAAGAATCTACTAGCAACAGTTGAGATTTTACTCGCATTTCTAATGCCTAATTTCGAGCCCTGAAGAAGCTGTAAGCCATAAACACCCAGTGTTCTTAGAACAACAAATATGTTCATAGCGTATCGTGTTTTGCAGATGATTCATCGAGCGAAGATGAAGATGGCGAGGATCCGCTGAACTCTCTTAGTGACGTCAACAAAACAGGAGGCGCAGGTGATGAATCACGCACTAAACTTGAGAGCCCGGATGAAGAGGGTGACGACGAGATGTGCCGCAAGTACTTTGACTACCTCGGTTCCACACCAACAGAGACTAAACCGGAAGTTGAGGTTGCACCGGAAGTGCCTCCACCCCCGGAGAACCACGGTTCACCACTTACTGCTCGTTTGAGTATCTCGGCTCGGTTTCTGTCACGATCTCAACAAACCAGTCTACGGTAAGTTGAGTGGTCATTGATGCTGTTGATTCCTTCCCCTCCCCTCCCCCCTCAAGACTGATCTAGTAAAGGAACAGTGACTGTGTGGCGTGTCGGGGAGTCCAATAGCTGATATTACAGTTGAGTCTACGAATAGCAGTTTCAGCGGTACTATTGAAACCGTCATTATTGGGTGACGCTAACACCCTCTTAAACAAGCACGACTAATTTAGATACATAGTTTGAATAGTGCTTCATTACATCGAAGTGAGGCATTTGCCGTTGAAACTGCTGTTCGTAGACGCAACTATAATTGTCCTGTTGGCAGTTTTAACTTACGGCGGTGGCAAGTACAATCACAGGACCTATCAAGGGTTCGAAATTGACAGTCGCTAACTGCGAGATGGGTTTTAGAAATAGGCCTTATTCAGGAAACAGTCACGTGCTGATATATCACTTCGATAACGAATAAATTGAGCTCGTGATCCCATGGGAAAGGCTTTACTGGATGGTAAACAATCTTCAAAAAAATGCAGTTTTAGAACGATCGCCAATCGATTGGAGGCGGAAAATCGCATTTACAAACTGGTATTTCAACTAACACCACCGGTCTGATACAAGTGAAAAATATTTTTTTGCCCTTCAGTACAAACACGTGATTGTATCCTGCAAGAGGTCCAGGAATTGCGAGTAGAAATAAAATCACCACTTCCTTTTTGTACTCCTTCTGGTTGACACAATGCACATGTCAAGCGACTAACTGGGACGTAACAATACTTCAATTGGTAGCTTGACTTATTTTCTTCCTCAACAGGAACGCTGTGTCACACGGCCTGGACTCACTGGCTGAAGAGAAGGCAGAGAAAGCCCGGGAAGCATCACTAGAAGAAGTAAGAACCAATCAGATCTGCATAATTTATTTTAGCACTGAGACTCTGGGTGCCAGAGTCCTGAAGAAATACAACTAAGAAGCGAAGGGAGGAGAAAGGAGAGAAGGTCCTCTGGTGAAATCCGTCGAGTCTCACTTCCATGCACTGAGTTTCAAGTCAATCATATAACACGTCAAACCGGTTTTGCTGGGCAATAGCACTCTTTCGATACATGCTTCACTTGTCGCGCTCAAAGGGGTAAATTAAATTTATTACTTTCTCGGAGAATAGAATAAATTTAATTTACCCCGGAGGAAGTGAAGTAATATGTAAAACACGAAGAGCTGTTTTAGAAGCGATTTCTAAATACAGTGAGAGGGGGTTGAAAATCGAGGCAAAGCCGATCTCTCTGTATTTAGTTTTGACCGGTGACGTAGCAGTAGCCTAGCCAATAGAAAGGATGGAATAGGATGGAACGTCGTGAAGCGTGAAATCTTACAGCATGATCACACGAACTTTAACGGTGAGATCGCCACGTGGAAATGAAAATTGTAACCTTTTTCTAAACCACACGTCAATCAATTTTCGCAAGTGAAACAAGTCGACATCTGGCGACTTCTTCACTCGAAATAAAGAAAACATATATAAAGAAGTCGACTTGTGGCAAGTCTAAGGCTCAATGGCGAGCCAATGAAAATTACCGTGACATCCAACACTCACGGTCGCGCCTGGTAATGAGTAGATTAACCAATCAGAGATGAGGTTAGAATTCTGATGCTAATATTTTTCTGGAAGTGAGATTCTCGAGGTCTCCTTCTGTGTCCTTCTCTCCTTTCATCCTTACTTTATTTTATTTCTTCGGTCCTCTGTAACCCAAGGTAAGAAAATATTTTTGGATGCAATGAACATTTGTGGAACTTAGGCGTCCTTATGTCAATGGTACACGAAACTTTTGTTGGTGGTTTGCATGTGACGTCATCAAAAAAATCTCAACTATAAGCCTACAAAGCTGTTCTTTGTATATATGTATTCTAGACATCGATAATAAAAGTCTACAAAGAAAATTTTACTTCGATAGGGTGTTTTGTTCATGAGGGGGAACATGAATTTTATGACAGAACGGCTCAGCGTGTTTTCCGGAAGGCATAAAAATCGATGAAAACCACCAATTGGTGGTTTCAATACTCTAGTACATTTTACTGCACAAAGACATCTGTGTTCTGTGTATAGAGTTTCAAAATATCATGTTCATCCTGCCAGTTAGTTACTCAACAGTGCTCGATTTTGTCAGGTGATGTTATTTCATATTTTCGGGGCTGTGTCACGGTAAGACTTTACATTCGTTTTTCCGGGCCGGAAAGAGCTATTTCCACCGATTTTGATATGAACTAACGAACCTCTCGGCCGCGTGGGTTGCTTAAAATGAAACTAAATATGTAAAAATAACTAACAAACAGTGTATATAAACAGTCTCCAGGGAATATATTGAAAATCCTTTCAATCATGCAAGCATTGAGGGAGGGAAGTTTAACTGTTCGTATCCAATTAACAGCCACTAAACGAGCGATTATTCGATACATGCGCAGTACCATGACATAGCCCCTTCAACCTTTTTGCAGCAAATTCGATTGCTTGCTTCACTGCTTTCTTGTTTTGACCAGTAGTTTATTTATACTTCGGCCATAATAAAACATGGAATAAAATAAAGTAAACTATGCAATGCAACACAACGTAGCCAATTACTTTGGTTTCCTTTAAAACGGCTATAATGAAACACATGCATGAAATAAAATAAAGTAAATTAGTTTATACCACACCAGTGAATATCACTTTTCGCGTGCTCTGATTGGCTACTCAAACTGAATATGATTTCATATTCACCTCCGAGCGAAGCAGCGATCACTTCGCGCGAGTTTTTGTCCTTTTGACAGAAAATAAAATAACTTTGTTGCTGGCTATTCACCTGCAGTGTGGTATATACTAAGACAATTATTCATCTCCACTTCGGTGAATAATTGTTAAATATGCAACACAGCGTTAAACAAATTACGTTGGTTTCCTATTAAAAAAGTCTTAATAAGCAGCTTTTAAGAGGTGAGGTTAATTGTCTTCGTGATATTTCAGACATATACGTAAATACCTTAGCTCTGTGGTTAAGCTCTGGTCTGTCGTGCGGGGAGTCGCTGGTTCAAACCCTGGCTGGACCAAGCTGCATTTGTGAAACAACCTCGTTCTTGAACTGCGAATGGTTAGACCTTCACGTCTTCTCGGATAAGGACATTAAATCGTAGGTTCCACGTCTGCCTCAAGTTTCTCAGTCTCACCAGACCGTATCGCGATAGGATATCATGCGACCCGGAAAAACCAGAGCAAACGAGAAGAGAAAAAAAATGCATTTTTAATAGATTAGTTTTTTGTTGTGACTTAGCTGTATATTAGTAAGATTTTACTTAAGTATATTATTAAGGTTTTTAGTATTTTAAGGTATTTTTGTAAGTATAGTTTTTAACATTATTATAGTCCTAGCAATTATTCAATTTACTGTAATCCTTTACTATAATTGTAACTTTGATATGTATTTTTATCAACTCCAATAAAGACTTATTATTATTATTAGAGCAAGGCTTTTTCCCGTGGAACTTAGCTAGACTAACCTCTGGCATCCACTGAAATACCTGGGCACCACCTTGTGTGTTTTTTTCATTTCAGCACAAGCAAGAGATTAAAAAACGTAAAGAGGAAATGGCACGAGCTGTGGATGCAACACGCAAACGACTGGAGGCAGTAAGTTCTCTCTCCTCATACGGGGTCAAGTGATTGTGTGTGTGCAAAATATTGCTATTTTCCATCCCAAGCGCAATGGACCCTTTGCAGGAATGCAATCAGATGGCAAGAAAATCGGACTTATTTATTTAAAGTGCCTATAACCCCCCATTTTTTTTATTTATTGAAACTTTAAACTATTCTTTAGAACTTAAAGCAACAATTGGAGGCTAAAACTCAATTTTTTTTTTATGGCCTTTCAAACTTGAGAACCAGAACCATGTGGCTGTCAGTTTCAATTCCCTCTGGAGACTAGTGATGCGTGTTTAGTAAGGCGTCCTTTTCTACTCCATACTTCGCACTCTACGACTCATGTTCTGGTGAAACTTTACTTCTTGAATATTGTCAACAATGACTTCATCTAGTTCAGACTCCGAAAGCGGTAGCGGATTATGAGCTAGAGGAGGAGGAGGAAGATGTCACAATGACGTCACAACTCCAGGCCCTCTCCAATTTTCCTCTAATTAGTGACATCTAGCAACAGTTGCTAGTGGTATTTTCCTCTAATTAGTGACAACTAGCAACAGTTGCTAGTGGTATTTTCCTCTAATTAGTGACAACTAGCAACAGTTGCTAGTGGTATTTTCCTCTAATTAGTGACAACTAGCAACAGTTACTAGTGGTATTTTCCTCTAATTAGTGACAACTAGCAACAGTTACTAGTGGTATTTTCCTCTAATTAGTGACAACTAGCAACAGTTACTAGTGGTATTTTCCTCTAATTAGTGACAACTAGCAACAGTTACTAGTGGTATTTTCCTCTAATTAGTGACATCTAGCAACAGTTACTAGTGGTATTTTCCTCTAATTAGTGACATCTAGCAACAGTTACTAGTGGTATTTTCCTCTAATTAGTGACATCTAGCAACAGTTACTAGTGGTATTTTCCTCTAATTAGTGACATCTAGCAACAGTTACTAGTGGTATTTTCCTCTAATTAGTGACATCTAGCAACAGTTACTAGTGGTATTTTCCTCTAATTAGTGACATTTAGCAACAGTTACTAGTGGTATTTTCCTCTAATTAGTGACATCTAGCAACAGTTACTAGTGGTATTTTCCTCTAATTAATGACAACTAGCAACAGTTACTAGTGATATTTTCCTCTAATGAGTGACAGCTAGCAACAGTTGCTATCATGATACTGGTATTTTCTTCTAATCATTGACAACTAGCAACAGTGGCTGGTTGTATTTTACTCTAATTTCAAGCCTTGCCTAGGAACAAAAATTGCAGTTTTAGAATATTTTGCTAACAAACATTCCCACTCTCGTTATAAGCCTCGTACTTGAAGCAGCGGGTGATATCAAAGTGCTTTAAAGAAAATGAAAGAACAATGACTGTATAAAGGGGTAAAGTTGTTACGCGATACAGAGTGGTTTCATTATCATAAAAGGCCATTTCTACTATGACGTCAGTTGATACAATTACCAGAATCCTTTGCGCTATTCTGAGAGGGTTCGAAGCAAGGATAACTTTATCCTAGGATAGCGCTAAATCTGTAATTGTAATCTGTACAGTTTACCCTCGGGTTAGTGATTTAACCCTAGGATAGCGCTAAATCTGTAATTGTAATCTGTACAGTTTACCCTCGGGTTAGTGACTTAACCCTGCATGGGTTAGCGTTTGCCCTTGCTTCAAACAACTGGGCCCTGAATAAGAAAAATAATTCGAAAAGGTTTCTGGTAGTTTTAATCAACTGACGTCGTAGCGGAAATGGCATACTGAAATACGGTTTCCGTTGCAGCTCGGATGGAAAGCTAAGGAAGACATCCTCAAGAAAACTCCTCCCTCACCAAGGAACAGCCAAACACTACCACCAGTGGCCTCTTCGCTTCAAATCACACTAACACCCACGTCTCAACGGCCAGGGAGCCTCGACTCCAATTCCACCGAGTTATCAGACGTGGTGCCCGTGTTAGATCGTGAATCACGGCGTAACAACCTCGAATCAGAACCCACGGCCATCTCGCAGGAAAGAGTGGGAAAACTCGCTCCCACTGATCCCAGTCAGCCAGTAACACTCGACCCACCGCTAAAGACAGCTTCGATAGCGAATTCGTTTCCTGTCTCCAGTGAACACACGCAGCAAGGTAGACATGGCACGGATTTGAAGGTTACTAGTATAGTCCCGAGTACGGTCGGTGGAGATACGCCCGCCATTGGTCACGTGTCCTCTACCTCTCTGACGTCAGATACGACAGTGGTAACAAACTTACGACAGGTAGGAGTTGCTTTGCCGGTTTTCGTGTTCTGTCACACAGTGCAAGATACCAAAAGCAATAGAAACAACTCTAGCAGTTTACGGATCTACGCGCTCCTTGAATATATAAATTATCTCCATTTAAAACACTTTCTATCGAACTAAAAGTTGATCATGGTATATTAACAGCCATGGGATGAGAGGTTCAGCTGCCGTTTAAGGGCTGCCCTTCCAACAGAGCAAACTGCACTTCGCTCCCTACAGCGTTTAGCATATCTGTATGAACTCTTTGTTGATGAAAACAGTGTCTTGATAGATAAACATGCTCGAGAATCCCGCATCTTTCGCTCGCGCTCCTTAAGTCAACCAGACAAAAGAGACGCTGGAGAACGTTACTGCTAGGACGAGTTCTGGGGCGTGATACGCTTCTGCCTTCAGAGTCCAGCCATATGTTTAATTAAAAGTTCACACTGTCGGCAAAGTCCAGTGTTCAAGACAACCGCCATCAGTATGTCTATAAATCGCATCACAAATAGCAGTGTTTTATCTTGTCGTGTCTGCTTTGAATATCAAGATTTATACGCTTGAATGTGTATCACGCCTCAAAACTCGTCCTAGCAGTAAAGTTCTCCAGCGTCTCCTTTAGGAGCGCGAGCGAAAGACGCGGTATTCTCGAGCATGGATAGGTAAATAGATAATTAAGAACTCAGTTGGCTGAATTGCGTAAATGTGTTGCCTCACTGGTTAGCTCAGTTGGCAGTGCACTGTCTAGAGTGCGGGAGGTCGGGGGTTCGAATCCCGGCCGCGTCCTTGGGCAGGGACGTTTATAAGCTGTTGGCCTTGTCTCCTTCTAATCAGTATTTGAAGGGGACGTGAAATAATAGGTGGTACTACTCGAAAAAGAGCAGGGAAATGTCACCCGGTACAGCAGCCTGGCCATTGTACTAACCACACACTCAAAATTGTAAACTGCGTGGCAGCTATTAGCGCCGTAAGCAGCCCGAAAAAAATCACTGACGGGATATGTCAGTAATATGTAAAGCGCCATGAGACTGTGGTGATATGGCGCTATATAAATATGGCCATTATTATTATTGTTAAATATAATAGTTAATAAATATTTTTAAAGAGTCAAATATCAATCATTATCGAAAAGGCAGAATTATATTACTGAACGACATTATTTATTTGATACGTGACTGCAAGCAGATGGGATAAAGTGTTTTTTAAATGACTTGGCCTCATACTTAGGTGGCAACAGACTATGAGGTCTGGCCTCTCTTTCGACCGCTCCGTAGACTGGGAGGTTGTGGGAAGGAGAGTCCAGTAGATATTTCATGCACATGCACAACACTGTCCAATCAGGAGTAAGATCAAATCTGTGTGATCATGAATATTCGCGGGCTTACCGAATATTTACCGTAACATATAACCTCCTGCAACAAAAACAAATATTTTCTTGCTTTAGATTTTTTTATTTGTACTCATACGACTACCACTATATCCTTCAGGTGAGAGCATTAACAGTTTGTATTTACACTTAGAAGGTTCAAGTCCACGCATTTCGTTTTCACTGAGATCAGTCAGCTTCACTGCTGTTACCCCGTGCTCCTTAGACATTTGATCATCCATCAGAGATACGAGTCTGCTGTGGTGAATATATTAAAGAATCACGTACGAAAGGAAATAAAGTACAAACCAGCGACGTGCCAAACCCAGTGCTAAAGTTGACGAAGACATATTTATCGCTGCATAGATTAAAATAATCTTCTAGTTGTTCAAACTTTGGTACACATTTATAATTGCACACTTTCAAGGCATGTTTGACAGCATTGAGAAAGGTTTCGCCAAAATTGGACAACGTTGATACAATACACCACACTCCACTGGCACTCTGGGTAGGGGCTATGTAACCAGGTCACATCGTATTTTATGGTGTAGCCTGGTTACATTTATGACTTGCGCATGCAATATCTACTGGACTTCCTTTGCCGCGACCTTCTAGTCTACGGAGCGGTCGAAAGAAAGGCCAGGTCAGGATTCAGGTCTGTCATGCAATTGAGCGAAATTGTTTATTGCATGATTCCTTACGTCGATCAAACAGAATGCCAAGACGTGCGAGCTCTAGGCTGTCGTAATATGACGTAGAACTACAGTAGTTATTCCATTTAACTCCATATTAATGTTATATTCATCAACAGACTCGGTTGGCAGTGCAACTTGTGCCAGAAAAGGACGACAGCGTTTGGGTGCTACGCGATGAGGTAAAAAAGAAACCCAAAGAGTCTCGGTCTGCCACTGATATCCTTGCGCTCTTTACCCACACGAAAACGCCCCCTGGAAAAGGCAAGTCTAAAGAAGATGAACAGAGCACTGGGAAGGAAGACGAAGAAGGAAAGGGGAAAGACAGTGCGAAGGAGAAGGATAAAAAGAAACAGAAAGAAAAGAAAGAGAAAGACAAACCCAAGAGGGAACCTTTTGTTGTTGGCAAGTTGGAGAAAAGGGACTCGGCAAGTTCGCTTACTTCGCACACGAAGTCGTCATGGCGAAGGTCTTTGGGGTTTGGCGGATTTTCTTCCAAGTCGAAGGATAAGAAAGAAGACAGACGAGGGTCTACGCCGTTTGTTAGCACAACCAAGGCAGCTGATACCGCGTCTCAAGGAAAGAAAACCGACAAAGTGCAATTACGAGACAGGAAAGGCCGCATGACAAGCGAGGAACGACGGGCAAAGTCCAGATCTCTTGGAGACATAGATCAAAGGCTGAAACCGCTGAAGGAAGTTTCTATTCTCGATTCAACTGAGCCGCCATCTCGTGTAGTCTCAACCGCCGATATCCCTCGAGAAATCGAAAATAAGGAAAATGCTGGTTCTGTGAATTCTCCGATTCGTTCCCCTGAAAGCGACACAAGTTCAGAACTGTGCCCGGGTCATATCGCTTTGACAGCTGAGCGGGATTTGTTTGAACCGCCGTATATTGAACGCAAATCGCTGGCCCTATCACGTGGCTCATCGCCAAGTGCGGATAAAAGTGGCGCTGAAGCGCATACTGAAATAGAAAAATCTGCTGTACCGAGTAAGAGTGAGTTACAGGCTCGGTTGCCCGTGAATAAGACTGAATCCGAGAGTGTATATTTACCAATGGACAAAAGTGGAGCACAAGATGGTAATGCGACAAAACCTGTGATAAAGCAGGCTCTATATGAACTTAAGGCTTCGTCAAAATCGCCTTTACTAAGTGGACGCGAACTGAAATCTAAAACAATGCCGAATGTAAGCGATTTATCGGCGGAGCTGTCAGCGGCTTTGGCGTCGCCTCCTCCCCAGCCCATCCGCCTGCCAGGCATGGACAGTAGTCCCCAGGTCTCACCCCCGCCATCGACTGCCAGGAAGTCACCGGTTGGCATTGACAGAGGTACGGTCTTTGAATTCTTTGGGGAACTTTTTACTTCCACAGATGCGCAACATACCAGTTTGTACTTGGGACATAATAATAGTAATGTTGCGGTGACCCTGCCCTTATTAGGTTTCATTATCATTCACTTTTTTAGAGTAATACAGTACCGCTCGAGACCTGTATTCTGATTGCACCATTATACTGTAGCTCTATTGTTTTTGTACTGCACGTTCTAAAGGTTAGGGTGCTTTGTATTTTGGGGTAAGCCAATGCTGTGGCTCGTTTCGAGCGGTGCAGGCCGGCTTCTTTTTTTATGGTGAATCCAAGGTCGCATTCTTTTGGGAAATGATCTTGAGGGAGGTGGCCTGTCAGCGGCCATCTTTTTCTTCATTTGATCCACACAGCGGTCAAACGTCTGCGCATGCATCAAAAGTCTTGCAACAACAACATATTCCACAACAAATTCAAAGCGAGCCGGCGGCCGTCACTGATCACACACCCGTTTTCAAACCTTGAGAACTTTTGGGTAAATTACGAAACAATTTGGTAAACTCACAGTTTGAAGTTTGTTCAATTTCCCGTCGACTGTGAAAATATAAAGCTTAACTTTCACGTATTTTTCTTAACTTTTGGGGGTAGAAGTTCACTGTAATATGTTTTAAGGTAAATTTGCGCGGGAAATACCAGACTAATACGCACGCGCAGACGTTTGACCGCTGTGTGCATTTGATCCAACTAACAACTCCACCAGACGCGTGCTCGCCAGAGGTTCCCGCCAAAATTCCCCACCGTATTTTCTGTTCATTCCAAGAAACGGAATAGATCCCAAAACGACACGATTACCGTCCCAAAAGGACACGGCCTAAGTAAATAAACAAGGTCTTGACTACTAAAATCACTGCATTAGTGTAACTAGAACAGAACTGATTGGTCGTCCTTTCCATGCGTCTACTTGTGGTTTTAACGTCTTCTTTTGCTGTCCATAAACTAATCTCGCGAGATTACCGGATATAAAGGCGTATACTTTAGGAAATGCAGAAAGGCGCAACTTTCGGCGATTGTTGTGGAACTTCTGAAAGTTGGAGAGCACTGAATTGATCGATGTTGCCAACCGGCAAGTTTTCATTCCATCTGGCCCAGTTAGAATCAGCCTAAAAATTGTTACCAGACAGTTGCGCCCTTGTTATTAGCCTCATGCTAGCAGCGAGGCTAGTGAAAGAGCAAATTAGATTTTACCTAAAGGGATTTCACTGTTAAGTCGCGGAGCAATGTACGCAGTAGTGATTTCTGCGCGTACTCGTGTAAATGTGATAGCGAGTTGGAATGACTGTTTCAGTTCCTCTTCCTCGGTATAAGAACTCTGGATTTCTCATTCCCTGTTATTTCTTCTTGTAGATCCCACAGGTACACTAGACCGTCAGACATGTGAAGAAGCTGTCAATCAACTAGTGAGAGCATTCCAGAGCGTTACAGACCTACACTCGAAGGTGAGTTAAGAAAACATCGCATGCTGGTTAACTTAGCAGAATGAACAGAACAGCGGTTTACACGGAAGAGGCAACATTGCGTTCTTTTGGGAAGTTCTTTTGGGAAGTTCTTTTGGGAAGTTGTGGCGGAACAAGTGAAGTCGGAAAGCGTATTCATAACGGCTTAAGAGCATGAATATCGTAGGTGTTGGGTTTTTGTTTATTCTTGGCATGTCATTTGTGCTTAGAGGCCAGCATGCAACGGTGTATGTATGTAACGGGTTACTGAGAGATCTACTCATCTCGCCGTTGTGCAGCAGTCTGAGTGCAAATTTCATCCAATTGTATTATTTCCTAAGGAATTAGTTTAAGGTCTTAACCCCCGAGACCATGTGCTACTGCATTCGATCGGGGAATACGTTTCCCAGAGGTTTTTTTCCTAAAGAAGGTTTTATTTCTGGGTTTTTCGTATCGGGCGGAGCACAAATTAGATATTTGTTATTAGACAACACCTTATTATAGTCTGTTTAAAAACACTAAGTGTAAAACTGTAACACATGAACTATAACTCTTTGCGGTCGCACCGCCTAGTGTAAACTGATCATTGTGATACACGTTAAGTGTACAAAGCTATTATAATATTGTGAAGTGTAAATCTTTCTGAATTACGTGAAGTATATATAGTTGTTATAACATATGAAGTGTAAGTCCTTGTAACACACGTGAAGTGAAGTGACACACGTGAAGTGTAAGTGATATGACACGTGAAGTGTAAGCTGTAATAACACATGAAGTGTAGGTCATTGACACACGTGAAGTGTAGGTCATTGTGACACACGTGAAGTGTAACCGGTTATGACACGTGAAGTGTAAATGATGTGACACACGTGAAGTGTAAATGATGTGACACACGTGAAGTGTAAGCTGTAATAACACATGAAGTGTAGGTCATTGTGACACACGTTTGTTTGTTGGTAAATTATGTTGTAATATATCGGATATCGTTGCACGCCACGGCGACAGTACAATAACACACTCCATACAGTTGTATTGTTCTCTATGCGGTAAAGAGTTATGAAAAAATCCTTCTAATTCTACGTTAGTTCTCAGGTCCCTTCGGTCAAGATAATTCCCTTTTTGTAAAGTCTGTTCTCTTGGAAATTGTTATTCCGTTAATCCTATACCGGAATAGGACTAGTCCCTAAATAATGCGGCCTCAGCATTAGACAAGCATATACCTGCAAATGTTTATTTCACGAGGGCACTAATCATTGGACAAATGAGTGCAGATTTTACTTATCAAAACCAATTGTACTGGATCGAAAGCAAATTCAACGTCGCTGATTGTTTTTTGTTTTTTTGCCTCGTGTATTTCACAGGCTCTAGAAGAAGAACATTCTGACGGTAATGAGGACATGCTGACTTTATTATCAGCCACATTCTCGGCCATGGAGGAGCAGATTTATCACTGTCGAAACCGAAGGAAATATAGTTCTGTTGGACCCAGGCACGCGGCATCTCACTTCAACCCACGACCACTCAGCAGTAACTTTAGCTTCTCAACTGGAAATCTCGACACGATTAGACATGGTGAGCCCGCTAGCACTGCAAGGATGACTCGGGGGGCATCTGAAGCATGCGTATTAACTGCAGTGGAAGAACACGAGGCCGCTAATTTAGAATCAGTGCTTGAAAAATACTCTGACAAATTAGTAGAACTTGTCAAGCAGAAACTCACGAAGTGATGAGCTAGTAGAAGTGTTATTTGTACATTTGTAAGTTTGATTAACAAGTAAATAATTCTTGAAATTTCGAGTTAAAAATTTTCTCAAAACTATTTAAAGCATAATGCTCTGTTTTGAGAAATGCTTCGCTTGGTGACAAATTGATTGATATATTCAGTGCAATGTTAAAATTCTTGGGTTGCAACAAGAGAGCATAAGTAAGAGAGGGACTCTCGTAGTGTGTGGCACTCCCAATTAAAAAAACACGTCGAACCGGTTTTGCTGGGCCATTGGTCAGCCAATGAAATTTACCGTTACATCCAGCAGTCGTGGTTGTGCCAGGATTCAAATGTTAGCATGGAAGTTAGATTCTCTCATAGCACCAGAGGGTCTATGTCCTGCTCTCGCCTCTTCGCCTTTTATTTTTTCCAGCCTCTGCTGAGAACAATACATTTTGACTAGAGCGGATTCCAATTGAGTGTCGGAAGTGTTTTGGTTTTGCGTTTACTAAGCTCTCCTATTGGCTGAGAAAGTAAACCAACCAATCAGAGGGTCTCTGTCCTGCTCTCGCCTCTTCGCCTTTTATTTTTTCCAGCCTCTGCTGAGAACAATACATTTTGACTAGAGCGGATTCCAATTGAGTGTCGGAAGTGTTTTGGTTTTGCGTTTACTAAGCTCTCCTATTGGCTGAGAAAGTAAACCAACCAATCAGAGGGTCTCTGTCCTGCTCTCGCCTCTTCGCCTTTTATTTTTTCCAGCCTCTGCTGAGAACAATACATTTTGACTAGAGCGGATTCCAATTGAGTGTCGGAAGTGTTTTGGTTTTGCGTTTACTAAGCTCTCCTATTGGCTGAGAAAGTAAACCAACCAATCAGAATCCAAAGTAAAACCAAACGCAAATTGGTTTTGCTTTGGTTTGTCATTGGCTCACAAGGAAGCCATTTATGAGTTACTTGTGATTACTCGTTCCTATGATTGGCTGGCTGTGGGTAATTTGCGTTTGGTTTCACTACACTCAACTGAAAACCGCTCTAAACAGCTTGTCGTTGAGGATTTCAGGACAAGTTTATTTACACAAAGGTTTTCATTCTCCTAGGAGTAAACATGGCCGTCGTTTGGATAAGGTCGAGTTCCTGAGGAGAGGAATCGCTCACTTAATGAATTCATGAAATGACCATATGAACTAACATAAATTAACAGTGGTTTTAAAATGTACAAATTTGACAGCATTTGAGCGACGATGGTGGTTCAGTGTAGTGGTTGCGACGTTTGCTTTACGAGTAGGAGGAGCGGGGTTCGAGTTCCAGAAAATCTCTGAAATTATTTTTACCTCACCATTTTCTTGAGGTTTTTCTTGAGAACCGGCTCTAGGTGGGTAAGATCTTGTTTACTGACCGGTTAGTTTTTTTTTATTTTTCAGGGTAGGTAGTTAGTTTATATTGTCATTTCATGAATTAATTAAGTGAGCGATTCCTCTCCTTAGGAGCTCGTTGGATAAGGTGTATACCATAATAATGGTTCTCGAATGAAATTAAAACTTTTGAGACTCTGTACTAGAAATTTGAAAGAAACTTCAAACCTGAAGCTTTCGCTCTCAACTGAGAACTTTGATCACAGTGAGTGCGAAGGTCTTCATCATTGCATAATAATGATGTATTTTTGAAAATGATTTCATAAACAGGAGTTGTTTTGCATGAAGATTTTCTTAAATACAAACCAAAAATTGGGTATTCAATAAGAAATTGCGTCAGATAATGATTACGAATTCATTAGTTTTATGGCATATCGAGTGTAAATAAATTCTAACAAACTTCAACTGAGTTTCCTTATGTTAGGTGCCTGAAATGATTGTGGATATTACTTGATCTAAACGAATTTCGAGATTGAATGAATGAATGAATGAATCTTTATTTAAAACACGGAATCTCTTCAAGTTATACTTGGTTTCCAAGAGAACCGTTACAATAAGTTAATAGTATTTGGACTAATAATATAATTACAAAACTTATGTTAAATATATACATTAAAAATATATTATAAACAGTCCATGAGTCCACAAATATCAATATTTTGGAGCTCCGTTCGAAATATGGTTAAACTGTTTGCCTCTTTTGTAAAACTGGGCAAAGAGTTCCAAATTTTGGCTCCACTGTAAGAAAAACTTCTTTTTAGTGCTTCTGTTCGAGGTCTTGGGATATGAAGGTTTGCATTTGAATGACGTAAGTTATAGCTACAGTGTTGGGATTCTTTTATAAAAAGATCAGAAAGATAGCTGGGCGCTAGGTTATTTACTGTCTTATACATCATAATAGCCCTTGTTTTTAGCCTTCTTTCTTTTAATGATTCCCAACACAATTCCTTACGAATGTCTGTTGACCTAATTGTGTAATCAGATTTAGTTATTATTCTTGCAGCACGATTTTGGAGAGTCTGTAACTTATTGGCAAGACCCAATCCAAGGTTATCCCAAACAATAGAGCAATATTCTAAGGGTGGAAGAATCAGTGCCATGTAGACTTTTATTAAAGCATCTCTTGGTACAAAGGGCCTTACTCTCCTCAATATCCCAAGACCAGAGGATACCTTTTTAATAATATTATCAATGTGTGCGTGCCACCGAAGGTTTTCATCTAAATATACACCGAGGTGTTTAGTTTCCTTCACTCTTCTTACAGAAATATTATTCAATGAGATTTCAATATCATAATCAAAATCCAATCTCTGTCTTGTACCTATAATCATAAATTCGGTTTTAAGAAGATTGAGTGAAAGTTTGTTAGCAATAAGCCATTTCTTTACAGATGTCAGTTCCATATTTATTTCGGTCTCCAGTTTACTCACGTCTGGAGCCGTAAAAGAGAGACTTGTATCATCGGCGTAAAGACGTGGCCTACAGTTGCTAACACAATTTGGTAGATCATTTATATAGAGTAAGAAGAGTAACGGACCCAGAATAGATCCTTGTGGCACGCCACATTTTATCAAACACTCAGAGGATAATGCACCATTTACTAAACACTTCTGACCTCTATTTGACAAGTAGGATGAAAACCATTTTAGAGTGGAGGGCTCTACCCCATAAAGGGATAACTTCTCAAGGAGAATGGAATGATCTACTGTGTCAAAAGCTTTTTTTAAATCTAAAAACACAACTCCATTTAATTGTCCTTTATCAATGTTTATATACCACTCATTTGTTAGGTCAAGAAGTGCAGTTGCAGTTGAGTGCATGGGTCTAAATCCAGATTGGTGTTTATTTAGAAGATTATTTTCTTGTAAATATTTGTAAAACTGTCCACAGACTAGTTTTTCAAATATTCTGGCAATGGTTGAGAGAATAGAGATCGGTCTGTAATTACCTGCCTCGTTTTTTTTGCCTTGTTTGAAAATTGGTGATAATCGAGCAATCTTCCATTCTCTTGGGAACTGTTTTGTTTCAAGTGACAGATTAAACAAATTTGTGAGAGATTCGGAGATCTCTTCAGAACAGTCACGGAGTACTTTATTGGATATTCTATCCAGGCCAGCTGCTTTAGAAACGCAAAGTTTCTTTATTAGTTTCAAAACTTTAGCTACTGAAAGCCGTTGTATACTAAAGACAGACTTTGCCTCATTTACGTAAGATTTAAACTGGCTCCCGTAGGAATCAGAGATCATACAATTTTCAGCAGCAAGTGCAGGACCGATCTCTGAGAAATACTCATTCATATGCTCAGCAATTTCTATTGGTTCAGTTAGTACCATTCCGTCATCTGTTTTAATTTCATTTATAAGTGTACCGTCTGACTTTTTACTTGTGAGTTGATTTAATAATTTCCATATCTCTTTTGGGTTATCAGAGTTATCTTTGATTTGTGTTTGATAATAATTAGACTTTGCTACTTTAATGCTCTGATTCACACTATTACGGACTTTCTTAAATTCATTCCAATCAGAGGACATTGCGGTTTTGGTAGCTCTCTTTTTCAAAGTATCTCTTTTATACATTAATTTTTTGAGATCTGAGGTAATCCAAGGCGCTGGTTTGTTTCGAACGCGTTTTGTTTTTATTGGTGCGTGTTTTTCTAAAACAGAATTGAACATTTCAATCCATTTAGACCATGCCTCATCGGGTTTTTCAAATTGATTAAGCGTCTCCCAAGGGACCCTATTTAGGTCAGCTTTAAATTTGGATGACTGGTACTTTTTGTAATTTCTTGTCCTAATCAATTTCGGTGGTTCGCCTCTACTTGTTAGTTTACGCACTGCATATATCAAATAATGGTCACTAATTGTGAGCGGGTACACCCCTGTTGCTTTAATCTTGTTTTGTTCATTAGTAACGTATAAATCGATTAATGTTTGCGAAGATTTAGTTACCCTTGTAGGTTTCTGAATGAGCTGATTAAGTTGATATGCGTCCAGAAGGAATTCAAGGTTCGATGCTTGATTATCAAATGGTTTGTTTAAGAAATCACAATTCATATCTCCTAAAATATGTATCTCTTTGTCTTCGCAATCGATTTTCTTAAGAAATAATTCAAACTGTCGAAAATAATCAACTGGTGAGTTGGGAGGCCTATACCATGTAGTTACAAGAAAAGGTTTTGATCGAAATTTGGTGATTTCGAGTGTCAATAATTCAAGACATGTACTGTCGAGATCATGTCGTACTCTGTAGTTTATATTACTTCTAACATAGAAGCATATTCCACCACCTGATCGATTTCTGTTTCTTTTGATAATATCATATCCATCAAGCCTAACTTCTCGGTCCGATATCGTCTCATCTAATCTCGTTTCGTTGATGGCAAGAATATCTATGGGATTTTTGGCCATGAGAACTCTTAGCTCATCTATATGTTTCAACAGACTTGCTATATTAATAGAGGCTAATTTAAAACCTTTATGTTTGCAGAGTTCAGAATCTAGGGAGAGACAATTACTAGGATTGGCTTCAACAGAAATGGAGCTAACATTATTTATATCAATATTTGTGGATTCAGCAGATCAACCTACCCTAATATACTTATTAAGATTGCTTGCAAGAACAGAGACTCCTTTTGCATTCAAGTGGAGTCCCTTGGTATTTAGACAGTCAGTGGCAATGTTTTCATGAGAGATTGTTGACCAGCCTCTGGATTTACAGAAAGAACGCAGTTTCTTATTAACTTTTGAAACCTTGCGGTTCAAATCAGCATTATCATTTCTTATTATCAATTCAGAGATTGAAATTTTTGTGTCAACTGATTCTTTCTCTATAAAAGTGCAAAGATTAACAATACCTTCCACAATTTTTGTTGGCTCATCCGACACGAGATTGTTTGTTCCCACGTGGACTACAATCTCCTCCGGCCTCTTGCGTATGCTTGGTTTTAGATAGTCTGACATATCCTCGATGGTTGAGCCATGAAAGGCTTTGACAGTAACCCTGTGATTTCTGTTGGACATTTTCCAGCCCTCGAGCTTTGATATCATAGAATCACCAACGATGAGCGTTGACCGCTTCTTTGACTCACTATGGCCTTCGGTTGCAGGTAGATTCTGAAATTCTTTGACCTCAGATGATTCCGTTATTTGAATAGGCTGTTTCTTCTTCTTGTTGTTTCTACTTTGACCAGTCGCTCCCACGGTACTCCACGGTTCTCGATTTTCTGACACCTCCACGTTCACATTTGAAGTAGACTGTACCGCAGGAACGATATTATTTCTGTAGTCTTTGGCCATTAATTGGAGTGCCAACTTTAAGGAGTCCCTTTCTTCCTCTACTACTTTAAGTCTGGATTTCAGGGCTTCATTTTCTTGCGACAGAGCTTTGTTCTTGATATCAAGTTCAGATTCCGCAACATGGTTTCCATCTTGAGAATTGCGTATACAGACCCACATTTTCGCAATCTCCTGCCTCACCGAACTAATCTCGCTGTAAATAGATCTTTTCTTTTTACCAACGTCTTTTTCCGTATCACTAACGTCGCCATCATAACTCAGGCCATACTGACTCTCACCTTCGCTACTTGAACTCGAATCTGAACCAACTTCAAGCGTTGTCACAGATGGCTGATCATGGCGGGAGTTTTGAACTTCAGGCATCACATTTTGATTGATTTGTTTCGGCAGGTTGTTCATGGTTGATGGATCCAAATATGTCTGGAGTCTACTTTTGAATTCTTTGGCCGAGGATCCTTGTACTTGTAGAGTCTTCGTACTTTTGTAGAGTGTCAACGAGACTGACTTCGTCTTTATTGTCGCCGACCTCTCGCCGTTAAATGAAACCAACAATGGTTCATGGAATCCACGAGGTAACGGGATGATCTCGCTCACTCATTCACTAAAGTCCGGTTTCCATATAATCTTGAGATGCTGAGACCTCGGGTATTCATATGATCGCAGCGATCGCAAGGAAACGTCGAGTAGGCCTGGATCCGATAAACAGGGCTGGCGCGAACGTTTTAGGCATGGCGGCTATAAATCAAAAATCGTCCATAAGCTGTCCTAATCTTTTTGAACTCATTTTGAGCCTCACTTGTGCTGATTTTGAACTTTTCGGCAATTTTTGCTGAGCAGTTCTCCTTTATCTGTTTGTTCTTAAAATCCTTGCTGTATTTGTTGTAAATTTCTGCACATCCTCCATGAAATTGGCATTGTTTACTTGTGTTTTGGATGCCATTTTGCCGAAAGTGAGAAAAAATGAAAGTGCATTATGGGATACAAGGCTTTGGTATGCAGTGCTTTCTGGGATATTTTGAATCGCAAGAGTGGTTTCCATATAAAAACTTCTCGATCGCAGAGATATTTTTTTCTATCGCAAGGGTCGTAACGATAGCAAGGATCGATGATCGCAAGGGCCGCACAACACTTTTCTGCGATCGCTGCCAGGCTTAAGATGTTAGCAGAATGGCATGCAAATAGATAAGATAATAGTAAACGATATTTGATTAAATTAATATTTAAATTGCCCTTGGAATTGACGTTGCTCAAGGCCTCATCGCTGGTTCTCTTCTTGCTACTAACTGTAAAGTACACGCCCGTATGCCTCTTTTCTAATGGCAGGCAGCTCCAACTTTAACAGACATTGGGTCCCCTAAATCACTTAGTGGTGGTGTCGTAAGATGACGCCATCGGTCACGTGGTTTTACAGGCTACATAGGCTATCACAACAGCATAAATAACTTAAACTGTGAACATTTCCACATGTTTACCCTTATGTTTAACTCGTGGATGCGCGCGCAAGTGCAGAAACGAGTTATCGGGATGGTTGGGGAATCACTCTGCTGTTAGCAGAATGGAATGCAACTAATTGAAGATCGTTGTGGAGCATTAATTGCTGTTGGAATTAACGTGGGAGATGTTTGTGCTCATTCACGTAGGAGATGTGTGCTCATGCGCCGATAGTGACGTAAACCATCAACATTTTCCTGCCAAACTCGCTTAATATTAATGGCAGTTGGCTCAAACATTCACAGATATGGTACTGCGTCCTCATAAGTCACTCAGTGGTCGCATCGTAATGATGACGTCATCGGTCACGTGATTTTTTGTACATGCCCGTATCGTCCTCATTTCAAATTGCACGCGGCTCAAACTTGACAGTTATCATATTGGGTCCCCATGAATCACTTAGTGGTGATGTAAAGATGACGTCATCGGTCACGTGATTTTACGAATACATGTATATCGGTCACAGACACTCCTGCAAATGAAATAGGTTCAGATCAGTGGAAGCTGATACAAGCAGTTATTGGCGAAGGCAACAACGAAGTTTCTGAAATATGAGGTAAGTATTATTATTATTATCCTGGGTATTATCGGACAGCTTTTCATTTAGGGAAGTGGTCAAAGCAATGGATTTTGAATGGGACCCAATTTTGTCTGGGGAGGTGGTGGGTAATACCCCCAACCCCTTTTTTCGAGGGTGATTTTCTCGCGTTGTACATGTACAATAGGGATACCTGATTTTATTGCAGATACGTTTTTTTCTGCCTATAGAAACTAGAAATATAGTTACTTCTTCAATAAGTATTTTATTCAAGAAGATATTTGTGGTCAAAATCTAGATTTTGCCAAAATAGGTGGTGGGTTCCGGGTACAACCCCCTTCCATCAAAATTGGGTTCCGCCAGAGTACCATTGTTTTGACCTCTTCCCTTACTGTGTAACTATGAGGTCTATTGCGAATGTTTTATAACTGCTTCGCTGTTATATTTTCTAGTTAAGTGTTGGATATGAATATTCTGCATAATTTACGGTCGATTGAACTCCCTAATACACGCGTATCGAAGAACAATGGTGGTTATAATTAATCTCGGCGTTTTTAGTCGTCCTAATATAAATTTTTGGTAAAATGTCTATCACGTGACCAACCACGTGATCACAAAAAGTTGAAAATTAAACTAAAAACGGGGTGATACATTGTATATTTTAAGTAACGATTTTGTGTTCATCTTTAAAGATCATTTCGGAATGGTTGACCCTGATAGACTGTTAAGGCGAAAATATAGAAAACAGGTCACGTGACCTATTCTTGGAACCATTTTTCGCCATTTAAATCCTCTTCAGTGATAAAAAGTCAACCATTCCGGACACAGTCTCATTTCCCATAACAAGCTTAACATTTCGAACCGAAAATCTGAAACAAAATAACTTCCGCCACCCCACTTTGATTACTTTGTTTTAGCAGCCTTAAGGTCACGTGACCTTCAAAATACCAATCCACACGATTACCGTTTTATTCCAAAGTTAAAGGGTATTTCGTACATAAATGACAAAGATAGTGAATTTTGAATGTTTTATCAGAACTGCTCAAAAACCATGCCTTAACATGCTTGAGGAATTCTTAACATTTATTGTTATCTAGAAATTGAATGGTGTACGTATATATATTGGGATGTGTGCCGCATTTCATTAGGAACTGTAGTTGAAAATTTTGTTTTTCTGTCGCCACGTTTTCGATTACTTGATTACGTCGACTAAATTTCCACTGCCTATAAAACAACAGTGCTGAATTTCGGCCAGCTTATAATCACAGTTTAAATTCACTGGGGAGTCTCCCTGAATTCGAAGCTCTGAATTCTCGAATATGAACTTAAATAACGTACTATATTCAAATAGGTTTCTTGTTGCATTTAAAGAATAGAACTGTTTTCTCCCAGTCAGTTGCCTCCGGGTCACACTGTATACATTTGGTCAAACGTTTGCTTCACATTTGCCGAGCGTTGGCTTCCAAAAAACTCAATTCTGTGCCGATTTGGACCGGATAAAAACTCGCCTCTTCGATATGTGGTTTCAAAAGTTCAGCTGGTTCAACGGGGCATTTAGACTTAAAGATAGATTTTTCGCGATCAATTTGATCTTGCTACATTGAATATACCGCCATACCACTTTGTCACACAATTCGTGTTACTTGTAGAATATTCTACACTACTTTAACTGTGTACTAGAATATTCCATTGGAAAGTTCCAGAACTACATGTTTACCCTTGAAATGGGCAAGTACTTCATGTAGCTGCACAAACTGTCCCAAACCCTTAAAGTCGGCACACACCCAGGTACAAGTCCCCTCGTGTGAACTAGAAAAAAATGTCATTTTGTCCCAGGGACTTGTCCCCCCAATTCAAACCAGTTTGATTTGAAGGGACAAGTCCCGGGGACAAAATGTTGTCCCCGCGACAATATTTTCCTAGTTCAGACGAGGGGACTTGTCCCTTCGTGTGTGCTGACCTTTATGAAACCCTAGCCCTACATTTAAAGAACATCCTAACCGTCAACAACGGGTGCTCACTAATTTAGGGTGTTTTGAGGTAGTCACTAATTTTGGGTGTTTTATAGGAAAATCACATGCCTGACGAGGTAATTCCACGTTAAATTGCACGAGAAAACCGGTTTTTCGAGTGCAATTTAACGAGGAATTACCGAGTCAGGCATGTGATTTTCCTTGAATCGCATAGTTCGATGAATTACTTGAAGATTTAGTACTTTTGTTGATATTTTGCTAAGTTATAAATAGCGCGCGTAGACGGAGTGGTGATTCCACTCTGAATCACCACTCCGTCTCAGCCAATCAGCGTCTGATTTCGCAAATGCACCGTGCGATTCAGCTTTGGCTATGCGATTCTAGAGCTAATCACTATTTTTTGGTGAATTTAGGCTAAGTCACAGTTATATTTACATGAAGTAGTAGTAATGAAGTAGAAGCCTTGAAAACACACTCGCCATCGTGGCGCTTAGCCTCCTCCGCAGGCATCTCTAATTTTCGAAGAAATCAGATTTAAAAAATCGTGAATTGGGTTCACCTGTGACTACGGGAGAGAAGAGGAGGACTGGCTCCAATCTCCCTATCTTTTCTTCACCTGCCACAGGGAGCCCATCAAAAATTAGAGATGCCTGCGGAGGAGGCTATGTGGCGCTATGTTTGTGCCATTCTGTGAGTGGACCATCGCAAGGGGGCGAGGTGGGGAATTGACCCTCGGAGAGGAGGACAGTCGCGGTGCAACAACTTCGTTAGCTGTTTCACCCTAATTAAATTGATTACCCGAGGGAGGTTTCCCAGAAACCGTTTGGATCATGTTTTCCGCCAACTGTCGGCGAGCGCCGGATGGGACGGGAATACCTGGGCACGTATTGTGTAAGAAGTGTGTTGATGAAGTTCCCTTGGCTCTCGAAACAAAGGAAAGGCCGCTGTTTTCCTCAGACTATGGACAAGTGATTGAACTTTGCCAAGAATCGAATTCATCGCTATTCTCCCCCCCCCCCCCCCCCCCCCCCCATCCCCCGCCCCTTTCCCTAAGGAAAAATCCCCTTACGTTTCCAAGCCAGAAGAAAAAGAAATAAAAGAAAAAGAAAGAGCGAGTGTTTCTTACTCTCGTAATGCAGGAAATGCCATTGAAGAGGTCTTAAATTTTCAAAATTGCCCGAGGGGGCATGCCACCGGCTGGACCCTCCTAACATGTCTGCTTGCAGCGCGAGTGGTAAGGAGCTCCTCCTACTTCAAACTTGGCCACGCCCCTGACATTTATCGTGTGATAAACTCGCTTTATTGAATTGACGATTGTAGAAACGATATGGTAGACGTCACAAAAGACCCCTTCTCATGCAGCGGTCATGTTGAGTCAGGCCAGAGGAATAAAAACCTTTATTTTTGCGTCTCTAAACTCGTTCTGAAACAGTGCTCAGTGCACCGAGGCTAGCGATATTGGCCACAAGATAAAGGACAAGAGATCTTTTCGCTTGGCTCAATGTTGTCCCTTTCAAATCCTGATTGGGGAATAATATTCTTTGTCCGAAGTATTTCCATATCAATGTATCTCCTCATGCGTTAACCAGAAATAAAAGAAACAATACACAAGGGGATGGTCACGTGATCTGAATGGGACAACATTGAGGTCCGATTTAGCTTGTATATTTGTTGTCCCAATTCATGTCACCTGAGTAATGTTTTCTTGTTTTTCTGTATCCCCGCAAGAGGAAATGTACAAATTTCTCTAATTGGAAATCAAAGCACTGAATCATTTGGAGAGCTGTCATATGATCTGAATTGGGACAACAAATGTACAAGCTAAATCGGATTATTACGTAGCATACTAAGGCCGATCCCAATCAAATGTTTCGTTTACCATCGCCCTCTGGCTCGTGATGGTGGGTCGGTTGGTCGGGGAAAAAAAACTTTAGAGAACTGAAACCAAGTCTGCTTGAAGACTCGCGTTAAAATGTCCATGTATTCCTCGACTACTCAGTTTTTCCTCTACTAGTTGTGGATTGACAATTTGCACGAGAAAGGAAAGAAACTAATATGTAGAGAGCTCACGGAAAAGAGGTGTAGTTTAATAACATCATTCTTCAATTTTATTTTACTATTCCCAAAAATTGTGTCGGCCATGTTAAACCTTCCATATTGTTTGCACTGTTTAATAAACGAGCAGCAGTGTTTTATCAAGTTTAAATACACGAGGTGCAGCCCAATGTTTTCAGACTTGATATTAAAACACGTGCTGCGAGTTTATTGAACGGCTACAAAAATGCTTTAAAATTCTAATAAAAGAAATTCATGTCCTTGGAGGATTGTATATTTCTTTCCAAAAAACACTATTGTTCAAAAGTGAGAAACCTAAATAAAGTTTTTGAACCTACTAAATGTCCACTATCATTAGTGGATCATTATTTTAAGGACGGTCGATTAAAACAGTAGAAAACAAAGAGTGAAATAACAGTTTGTTGTCACTATTGAAATAAGAATAGTTATGCAAATCATTTTCAGATTGATGTACACTGTTGTTGTGGCCATTTGAACATTTGCTGTTCATGCAGAAAGCCAGGAAGATGACTCCCAAAAGGATATTTAGAAAAGCGAAAAGCGCGGACCAAGAAGACAAATATTAGAGGAGTGTGTGCTGAAATCTACTAGACATTCCACTAAGTGGGCATTTATAAAAATAGAAAGGGCAAACAAAAACCCTAGCTTAGAACGCTGTTCATTTTCATTTGATGAAGACTGAAGAAGTTCAAAGTTTGACCGATACCAATCGATTGTAAACACGTCCGCTGAGTCACTGAATTTGTGGCTTGCAAAGTTTGTCCAGCCGGGAGGTTTGCAAGGCCTAATGGGCAAAAATATCCGGCCAGAACCTTGTACAGTGTTATTTGTGGTCTTCGACGCCATTTACAAGAAGGCAATGGCAGCAAAGCAATTTCGCTACTTGGAAAGAATGAAGGAAGGTAAGACTGGCTATCAGCTGCATTTACGAGCTCCATTGTCTTTACATTATTTGAAAACTAGCTTTGGCTTTTATTATTAGCTAACAAATCTAAAGGTTCATCCCTAATTAAAAATTCAGTGAGAAAGTTCCAAAATCAATACAAAGCCAAGAGAACCCTAGCCTGCTATGCAGACGTATTTTTTCAGTCTCATAAATTCGAAGAAAAAAGTAACGTTACTTTTTTCTTCGAATTTATGAGACTGAAAAAATACGTCTGCATAGACCCATTCGAAAAATGGTGTCACCAAGCTTTGGTTGTAATGAAATGTTGGTACTAAAATAAACACTGTCACTTCAGAGAGCATGCAAAAATGAGTACGTTTGTAAAATTTAAGGAGCATAGCACCAAGTGTTGCGAAGTTACCGAGGTTCAAAATAAGAGAGTTTTGTACGAGATTCAGGACGTCAGTACTGACTAGCCTCGTTTTCATGTTTCTTCAGAGTTTCAAACGTTGATTGCTTTGTAAGGATATATTCTTCTGTTGTCAAAGAGCTACATGTTGCTAACATGAACTCGCTCTTTCATATAGGCTAGTTAATTCTTCAGAAAATATTGAATATCAATATTATGCAAATTAGCGGCAGCCATTTTACGAATGGGTCTATAGCAGGCTAAGAGAACCCCGTTTTCATGAAATTTCTTAGGTAAAGCCCTTCCACGTGACCAAATACACTCATCTCATTGGACAAAATGTATTTTGAATATTAATGATGCTTTCCCCCCCAAAAAAAAATGGGTCGCGGTCGGGCGATGGTAAACGAAATATTATATTGGGATGGCCTCTAAATATTTACAATAACCTAACTAATCTAACCACAAAGTAGTAAATAAAAACTACCTAGGCTAATTGCAGCACAATCGAAAATGGAATTGAAAAAAGGACTGTGACTGAGTGTGTGAGTTAATTCTAATTAAGAAATGAACCACGTCACTTTCACCAAGTCTGGATAGAGATGTTTGGATATTAATCGTGCATGGTTCAGAGCTTTTGAAAATCGCAAATAATAAGAGAGGTCAGTATCGGGTTTTGGGACCATATTTGGGACCATATCGATTTGGGACCATAGCGATTTTCGAAAGCTTGCTCACCATATCAGTTTTTATTGCCATCTATGGGCTATTAGTATAAACCAACTAGTGGACTATTACGAATCCTGCATTCTGATTGGCTACGCTACTATAGGTCTATTTGTGATAGCCCATGGTGGAGAAAACCCGCACGCATTTTCACGAAACAATTCAATGTTTTCAACTTCAATTTGTTTCTTTCTATTATTTTCTACTGTCCGACTAGTTAGTTTATACTAAAACAATTAGACCTCTCGTCCTCATGGGCTACGAGTTAAATAGCCCATTCGGCTGCGCCTCATATGGGCTATTGACTCGTAGCCCATTCGGGCTGCGGGTCTAATTGTTAATTATCACAGTTCGGCCATCTTGGATAAAATGTTTTGGCCCCGGTAGCCTCGCACTGGTGTGTTTCAGAACGAGTTTACCGGAAGAAAACAAAGGGCCGCCGCGTGATAAAAGCCCATTGACCCTGGAGCGCAGGGCTGATAGGGTGAGGGGAAACGGGGAGAGAGGAAGAGGTTGGGCAGGGAAGCTGGGTGGCACAGCGTGTTAGCGCTCGCCTCACCACTGCGGCCCGGGTTCGATTCCCGGATGCGGCGCCACATGTGAGTTGAGTTTGTTTCTTTCCCATGCTCAGAGGGTTTTCTCCGGGTTCTCCGGTTTCCTCCCTCCGTAAAAATCAACTGGTGAGTCGAGAGTAGTATGTACAGAATATCTGAATGTAGTGGGGAGTGTGTGGAGTAAAAGCAGGCCCCACCAGCTGTAAACACTAGCCTGCTATAACAAATAAAACATTTATTTTATTTTATTTTGGCTTGCAGACCCGTATCCATGAAGTCTCTGAAAGTGGCATTTCCTGCATTTTGAGAATATAAAGAAACACACATGGGCAATACACACCCCCGCTGGATACGAGCCTGCTTTGGTACTCCCGGCCTTCCAACAACATTTGTCTGTGTAACGTCAATTCAAGCGGGTCACGGTAGAGTTATTTTTCAACGTTTGCAAATTTGAGACTCAGTAGTTTTTATCTGAGAGCCTGGGCATGGGACGGGCTAATAATTGGGCAGAGACTTCATGTTATTGGCACGCCACGATTCATTGCAAACCTAACCCCACAAATAAAATAAAACCTAACCATTTTCGACCCCAAATCATTTTATCACGACCCTAAATACACCTGCATGATAATGACAATTTTGTACTTTGGAAGTGGCCTAGGTTCGTGGTGTGTTTAAAAGGGACTGTTCATTAATTTTCAAAATCAGTTGAAAGTGGGGGTACATTTTTGTGATGGTAAAAAATGTACAGTATATTCGGGGAGGGGTATATATGTTTTTAAAAACATATTTTTTTTTTGTTGGGGGAGGGGGTACATTTTTTGTCTTGCTTATTTAAAATAATAAACTCCTCACGTGGGGAGGGAAGCGTTGCGTGACGACACTAAGGACGGCTGCAAAGGCGGCATCACTCTAGTTCCCGGTCCAACATGGCGTACGAAAGTGCGTCCAACGCCAACGGGTTTTGTTATCATGCTCTGAGGTTGAAACCCGGCGAGAAGATCCGTGAGTCACTGCTTAAATATGTGGAGAATAATCGCTTGGAAGCCGCCTTTGTAATGTCTTGTGTTGGGAGTGTGAACAGAGCGACCATTAGACTGGCCAATGCTACTGCCGATGTTTATAAGCCCAACGACGTAAGTTGAACTGCGTATGAACTATACTCTATAAGTACAACTATATTAAGTATAAGCTTATTATATTTGACCTGAATCTACAAAGCCAACCCTGTATTGGAACGTTAATAAAGGGTTTCATATGCATTTGAAAAATAACTGATTTTCAACTGTAGACTTGGTGGACTTTGGCAAGGAAATATCCGTTTTTGAAAGGCCTAAAACAGCCCTGAATCATAGAAAAACACACTCAAAAACAACAACACAAGGTCAGTGAAGGATACATCTTTAATAGTAAGATATTCTTTTCAAAATATATGACATTTTCGAGGTAGTTTACACACAAAAATCAGTTCGCCATTACAAAGTCCTACAATAGTCGATAATTACCATCCCCGCGGCATTGGGCTTCCTGTGGTTTATTCATAACTTCTTTAGATTTTAATCTCTTTCGAGCCATTTACTTTCGATCATCACCTTCCGTGTGTGCGAGGCCATCGGAAAATGCATATTTGCACTTCCCAACATTTGTACTTTTCACAGGCTTTTACAGGCTATTTTAGGGCTGCAAAGGTCAATGGGAAAGAGAGATGCTACATGTACATGTGCCAGTCTGAAATACATGTAGGGTCATACATTTTGTATATTTAGTCTGCAATATAGGCTATGACCTTGACAAGGAAGTACGAGACTGCACATTTTCATATATTTCTCTTATGAAATGAATACAGGGCTGAGAAAGGGAATGGGAAATCTTATATTTTGGTCTGAAATAGGGTCAGGGTTTAGAGACCTGGATGGCAAACTCTCACCCAAAATTCCTGGGAGTACCCCCTCCCCTTGGGCAGTATTCACCCCACTTACAACAGTTTGTGGAAGCTAAGAAGAGGACAGTCTGGAAAATGCAATAAGCATATTTAACGGAAAGTATAGCTACAATAAAATAAAGTACTGTGTTGCAGTGTGATCGACACTCAAATAGGACCTAGGAGGGGGTGGTTTAGGGCATTTTTGACCACAATGTAAATCCTTGGATCAATCACGGTTTCTGTGAAACCCCCACACTTCACCCTAACCTTTAATGGTTAATCATTAATAAAACTGCATATCCAAGGGAGGGGTGGGTGTGTGGTTAGTTTCCCAGAAACCGGGATTGAGCCAAATCCTTTTAGAATTAAAATTAACAAATTACAATAGTTTACCATGGTACCTCCTCTTACAATGTAATAGGCCTTTTGCAGGAGACAGACACATGCTGATATACACGTACTTTAACAGATTGAGCTTGTGATCTCTAAGGTAAAGGTGTTGCCATGAATGCTGGAAGACAAGCTATCTTTAAAAACATGTTTTAGAAAGATCGACAATATTTATTGGAGGTGCAAAATAGCATTTACATTGTACAAACAGGTTTTGCTAATATTACTCTACCGATCTCATACAAGTGCCTTTAAAATAATAATTATGAATTAAGATTTTTTGCAACCTACATGTAGTACGACCATGTGATTGTATTCCTGCAAAAGGCCCATTATTTTGCATTATTGCATGGTCAGTCACAGGTAGCCCAAACTTACAATCTGGATTTATAAGTGATTACAAGAATTAATGTATGGCAATTTCACTATTACCGCAATGCTCTTAAATCTAATAAAATGTTTCAAAAACCTTTGCTTTCCCTTGTAGTGATTACCTTTAATGTCTATGGTGATTCCTTGGTGCAATATTAATAGTGAAATTTTCATTCACTCTAGCTTGTAATCACTTATACAGAGCATAAGCTTGGGCTACCTGTGTCAAAATTGATGTGGATTCAGGAGGTGCAATTTTTACACTCGTGCTCTTTCAATTGAATGTGTCATTGCTATTGTTTATGTGGCTATATTCAGTCACTACAAAAAAATGTTTCCTGAAAACACCCACCTCGCATCAGGTGCCGAAAATAAGCTTATTTCCAGTGCCCAATATTGACAGGCTGACATATAAGCTGCACCCCCAACTTTGAGGCAACTTGTGGTTACTTTCAAAATCTGAAAGGTTAAAAAACCTGTGGCTTATACATGATAAAATATGTGATGAAGAACATGGTACATTGAAAGAATATACCATGGTAAACCATTGTGAATGTCAAGTGGCCAGAACCATGAGGTAAATTGCACAACAAACTGATTCTAGGGTGGTGTCCTCTTCAAATATGGTAATCAGCCACATGAAAAACAAAGAATATCTGACCAATCATAACGATTATATTTTAAATTTCATAAAAGTACCAGTAATAACCAGTTTAACAAAGGACGAAATTTTACTCCGGGTTCTTAAAGGGATACCCGAGTGAAAATCAAATTTGGGCTCAAAAGCATCTTTCAGATGTACTTTATTCGGAAAATGTATTAAAATTTGATAAAACTTTTTCAGAGTTGAGAACGAGCCCCTCAAAGTTGGCCCTGCGAAGACCTGCGCGCCGCCATTTTGTTCACATTAATTCCTGTGACGTTTTTTACGTCACTTCGTCCCACCGGAGTTGTAGCGACTTGTTTTCTTTGTAGAATTTTCACACGCTCGGAATTAGAGTAGATTTTCATCGATATGGCAGAGCAATTTCGTACTAGAACAAAAATATGATGAAGACGATATTGTGAGAGAAGTTCAGAAGACTGGGAGGACGAGGAAAAGCATGTGGAAGGCGAGAATATCAGACGAACAACAAAAGGCGACTACCGAGCTAGTGCAAAAAACTGGTGTTGTGCTATGATGTAAAGATTCGCTGTGTGTTTTTGTATGGAACTTGTCAGCCTTAAACGCAAGACTAAGGTAGATTATGACAATATTGATATTGGCATTGCTTTCGAAACTTATGTATTATTGGAGCTATATAATTTGCGAGTTATCCGGTTCGATCTGTACTGACTGCATGGCTTTGTGCAACTGAAACGAAACACCTGAAAAGTTAAAACCTCCCTGTAAAAACCGATCATAACTAGCCCAACATAGCAGAATATGAGCATGGGGATGATGCGAGTTGAAAAGTGCGAGTTGAAAAGTGCGAGTTGAAAAGTGCGAGTTGCGAGTTGAAAAATGCGAGTTGCAAGGGAAAAGTAAGAAAAATGAGATTAGAGTTCCTGATTACATGTATGATCCGCTGCAATGGAGAATGCTTTTTACTCGGGCTGCCTGTGGCAGCACCGAGTCTTAAAATGCAAGCCGTTTTTTTTTTTAAGTTGGGTGTCGCAAAATTTCTGCGCATGCGTTAAAGGTCAAGTTCACCACCAATCAGATTGCACTGTGCTGGTCACGCAACAATCGCCAGGTTAATTTATTTACATAATTTAATACAGTAAATCAAGATGGCGGAGAACCCGCGAGGAACTTTCTCTCTAATTTGGAGTCCCATCTCTCAAATGTAAGCAGTTTGATGTTTTATTTAACTTCACTCGTGCGAAAGCCTTCCAACAGGCTCAGGATATTTCAACTGGCGCTATTGTCGGAGCCAAAGGACCGCGTTTTTTACCCAGATGGCCAGTGATTTTATATACGACACGTACGACGACCTGAAGCCAATCCAGAAAGCTAAAATTCGAATAAATAGATATTGGAATCTATAAGCCATCAGCTCGCTGTGCTGCATTTAAAACATCCGAGGAGAACATCTTATTTTGGGTAAAGGCACTTCAAGACCTATATTAAAAACTCTCTTAAAAACTGTCAGAGATTTAAATTTACCGTAAGTTGGATCGACCACTTAAATGAGGCAGAGACACAGTCAGAGAGTATTGAGATCAAGTTATTTCGTTACAGCGAGGATATTGACCTAGCGAGATCCCTGGGGGGAGGGGGGGGGGGGCGAAATCCCTACGACACCGGTTTATTTATGCCTCACAGTTATTCAGAGCTAAGTCCTTTCTATTTATAATTAACAATATTTCGATTGCAATCACAATTAGTTATAAGTTTAACGGTAGAATCCAATGAAAGTCGCCCTTTGTTGATGTTTCCACAGGGGTCCGGTCAGTTTTATAATTTCCTCTCAGAGTTCAGTTTTGCTCGATTTTCTTGTTCTGTCGCTTTTCTTCTTTGACCTCCTAGTTTGTTCATGTCATTTCCAGTTCGAAAAAATTGTTTTTGCAATCCGAAAAGTAGTTTATTCAGTTCTGTATATTCGATTAATGTCCGTAAGCCATATCCCATTTCTGACGGTTCTCACGGTTCGTTTTCGGTTCTATATATTAACAAGAGCCCATCTGGGCTTTCACTCGATCGGGCCACATGAGATTGAAGATGAAATACACTTTCATTTGAAATCCTTTTAGTAATAACCGAAGGGAAGAATTATTAGCTGAATTTAGCAGTCTTTAGGAGTGGCCGGTAGCGCGGTGACATGCATTCTCTGCTCCCCTAGTATATATATTTCTCGTGTATGCAAATTAAAGAAGTTGACCTCAGGGATCTACTTATTCATGTACCGCACGCTTACAATTTAGTCTGCTGTTCTCCAGGTTCAGAGTACTAATAGATGAGTGTTGCAAATATATGTTTATATTTGCCCCATATTATAAGTTGTATCCTGTCCACCTATGATGGAGCTATCATATGATATATTTCTCTACTGTTCATTCTACCCTGCGGCTCTTTATCGCAGCTCGAGTCCAAATTATCAGGTATTTATTAACTGAAATGCCTGTTGGTTATATACCCTCCTTCCCAAAACTGATCTGCTCATTATATTACAGAACTATAAAGGGAACTGTTGGAAGCCTTTAATTTCTCGAACCAAAACCTCGGCCGTGAGAGGATTCTTGTTTAAGTTGACCTTGAGAGTTGAATATTGCTTCGCTCATCATAAAGTATTCTGTGCGAGTGTTTATTTCTCCGGGGTATTTCTGACAGCCAAAAACACGCTCAAAAATATTTTAGTGCATGTTGACCTACAGATCACGGTGTTTGCGCTGGTATGTATTATGACCGAGAGGCATAAAACCTACGAAACGTACCTCAAACAAAAATACCGGGGTCTTCGGTCTTCGGTCTTCGTTTTATAGGTCTTCGTTTTATAGACACCCCAAGAATACCGTCCAATGGCAAAATCTATCAGCGCCACGAGGTCAACAAATCGACAAAGAAATGCAGATATATATAAACACGCAATGATTTCAACCTCACCGTACCTTAATTCATGACCTGACAAGACACTGTTCAGTTTCACTTTCACTCTCAGCTTTGCTCTTGAGTTTGAGTTCGGCTTTGTTAAAGACTTCTTATTCAGTTGTATGGTATTGTGCAGTATATTTGAGTACATTTGTATACCAATCCACAGAGATTCAAATAACAAAGCCGTGCCGAAAGAGAAGCTTAAACGAGAAATATTTTGTCCTCCTAGAAAAACACAACATCTTGCCCTTTCTATCGAAGAAGCCTTGGTTTCAGCAGAAAGGAAAACGCTAAATTCCAATTCGATATGTGTGGATCTTTGAGTCCTTCAGGTCCGGCGTCGTGTCGTATATAAAATCACAGGCCATCCGGGTAAAAAAACGCGGTCCTTCGGCTCCGACAAGAGCGCCAGTTGCAATATCCTGAGCCTGTTGGAAGGCTTTCGCACGAGTGAAGTTAAATAAAACATTAAACTGCTTACATTTGAGAGATGGGACTCCAACTTTGAGAGAGATTTGCTCGCGGATCCACCGTTTTGATTTACTGTATTCAATTATGTAAATAAATTAACCTGGCGAGTGTTACGTGACCAGCACAGTGCAATCTGATTGGTGTGAATTTGACCTTTAACGCATGAGCAGAACGAGTGCGACACGGAATAATTTTTTTTTAAAAAAAATTAAAAAAACGACTTGCATTTTAAGACTCGTTGCTGTCACAGGCAGCCCGAGTAATTAATACTCGATTCAGTTTTCTCCATTTGTGTATGGGCGTCAAACAGTTTCAACATCAACAGGTTCGGTTTCTTACGGAAGCTTAGAAGGGACATTCAATTCTTGAAAAAAAAAAAAATTTTGAAAAAACACAATCTTTTATTTATTTTGAAAAAAAGAGTTGATGTGCCACGTGTTGGGCGGTTGCTGAGCCCGAAATCAAAAGATGGCGGCGAGGGCATAGACTCCAGCTCTATCGAGCGACATTCAAGGATCTTGGATCTTGGATATTTACTTCCATTCTAGTATACATACGTATGACTAATAAAAGGAATGCTAGTGAATATCCCTACACATTAATTATTAATGTATAGGGATATAAAATGGTAAAAACCTGGCGAAAGCACTCTCGAGAGTGCTCCCACAGTTAGAGTGACAGACACATGACCTCCGCTGGAACACACACTGCTCTAAAGTGGCAGCAAGTGCCAATAAGATACTCGAAACTGGGTTGGGACTCCATTGAGAGTCGAAGACTTGTCCACAAAGCCCAACATTATTCCCAGCCCAAGGCACAAGGATCAATACTACTGTACGACTCGACTATTTAGCTACCCAATCTTCGTTCGAACCGGTCCGGGTGTGGAATCGCCTACCCCTTTTCGTGCCGCCGTTGGCCCTGTCATCCAACATATGCGCCCCCCCCCCCAATTAAGTTATTTATTTATTTCTCGGACTTTAAACATTGATATTGAACATTTATTATTTAATATTATTTTTATATTTTTATATACAGACGATTTCTTGTATATTATTGGCACTTGCCGCCACTTTAGCGCAGTGTGTGTCCCATTGAAAAAAATCACCAGGAAAATAAGCTCTGTTTGTTCATGGGAGATTTTAACATTGATCTCCTGAAAATCAACACTCGCACTGCTTCTGAAAATTTCATTAATGATCTAGGTTCATTGTTCTTTCAACCGACAAATTTTACAGACCACTCTTCAACTTTGATAGACAATATTTTCTTCAACTCAATCGAACATTTTATTACAGTGGCAATGTAGTGTATGATCTTAATGACCATTTACCCAATTTCATTATATTTAATAAGTTTTCGTCCCTCCCTCTTAATGTTAAGGTACATAAAAGAGATAATACTCTAAGAATTGGCATTCTATATTTACATCTAACCTTGATTCATCCAGTATGTTTGATTCCTTTTATAGTAACATATCTAAAATAATTGATAGACACATACCTATTCATGTTTGGTTATGTGCAAACAAGCTTTCACTAAATATAGATAAATCAAATTTCGTTCTATTTCATCCTCCCCAAAGGAAGGTAACATTAAATGTTAATTTAATTATAAGTAATACGCCTTTGCGACAAGATAATTGTATCAAATATCTTTATTGATTCTAACCTTAGCTGGAAATCTCAAATTGATTGTATTTAAAAAAAAATAAAGAGAAGTGTTGGTATTTTATCTAAACTTCGGTACTATGTTGACATATCATTCCTTGCCAAACTTTATTATGCTCTAATATACCCATTCTTGATATATGGTATGATAGCTTGGGGTAATTACATACCCAACAACTGTCCAGCCTCATATTGTACTACAGAAAAAGGCTGTGCGAATTATGACATTTTCAAAGTTTGACGAGCATTCAAGTCCTTTATTTAAAATATTGAATATTTAAAGCTAACTGATCTCATTACCTTCCATATTGCAGTTTTTATGTTCAAGTTTCACAATCAACTTCTACCCTCTGTTTTCAATACTTTTTTCACTTCAGTCAAAAGTGCCACGGGTTTCTGGAAAACCCGAATAGCGAATACCGAATAGCGCGAATAGTCGCGAATAGTGGCGAATAGTAAATATAAGTTAAAGATTAATACTTACAGAACGTAAGTCCTTCAACGAGTACGAACCTAGACGAACCTGACGAGAGAATCACACTGTCAACACGCGCCATTTTGTTTTCCTCATGTAACTCAGTTCCATGGATGGGTTACCTGTGGCACTCGAAAGCGAGGCTGATCACGGCGCATGAAGAAGCTTTGCCGAAATGTTGAAGAAAACAGCAAACGTTTTCTACGTACATCATCGTGCACCTGACAGACCTAGTTGGGTTTCCTGTGGCCTCCGGTTTAGGTCAGCGATCACCAAAGACCGCCTGGGAATGCTTCGAGTTTGTAGACATTTCTTTTTATAATAGTTTTTTTCGGATAGCGTGTTTTCAGTTTTCCATACATTTCTCTGTAAATTTTCCCGCGGACTTTGACTCGTTGTTACAGACAAATGTATGGTAAACTGAAAACACGATTGCACGCTTTCCAGCGCAGCTACACCCATCAAATTTTAATAAGTTTTTAAATAGTCTTTTACCAGACAGTGAATATTTCAGAAATTCGATTTTACTGAAATTTTTTGTCACCGGATTCACATACAAACACCGTATTTCGCGCCATGTTTGCACCCCTTTAAAAATGTCGGAATCTGAACCGCAAACTCTCTGAATTTCTATAACGGGACCTGAAACAACCATAGGGGCTGATGAAAGCCAGGACCCGGCTAATCCATAGATGAAATTGGAATTTAGCGTGTTGGTTTTTGTGGAGGGAGGAAAACCGGAGGACCCGGAGAAAAATCATCGGAGCAACTGGTCTATTAAATTGAGGAATTCTAATAGACCCTTTCAGCTTGCCTGTTTGTTGCCCCATTTCAGACCACGTGATATTTCTCCAGAGGATTCAGTACTTTGTTTTCCAATTATAGAAATTGGTACATTTCCTCTTGGGATGCAGAACTGAAACAAAAGCGCATTTAATGCGTACTCAAGGTAAAGGGAAAGGTCACGTGGTCTGAAATGGGCAACAAACAGGCAAGCTGAAAGGGTACGCTATCCGAAAAAAAATCGGCGCAAAAAAGAAGAAAGAACTAAAAAGAAATAGCTACAGCACGAGGAATTCCAAGGCGGTCTTTGGTGAAACCCAACTACGTCTGTCAGGTGCACAATGACATATGTAGAAAACGTTTGCTGTTTTATAATGTTCTCCAACATTTCGGCAAAACTGCCTTCTAACGATATCGATTGGCCTCGCTTTCGAGTGCCACAGGTAACCCATCCATGGAACTGAGTTACATGAGGAAAACAAAATGGCGAGTGTTGACAGTGTGATTCTCTCGTCAGGTTCGTCTAGGTTCGTACTCGTTGAAGGACTGACGTTCTGTAAGTATTAATCTTTAACTTATATTTACTATTCGCCACTATTCGCACTATTCGCGCTATTCGGTATTCGCTATTCGCTATTCGGGTTTTCCAGAAACCCAAAGTGCCACAGTTATAATACACGATCTGCAGCAAAATAGTCTTATTATCTTCCTAAAGCTAGAACCAATTACGGATTATTTAATATAAGATTTCAAGGACCAAAAGTTTGGAATTCAATTGAAGAACATATTAATTAGGTCTTCCTCAATTAGACAGTTTAAGCAAAAACTAAAAAAACGAATTTAGTCTAAGCAAATATTAGCTTAGTTCAGACAGTTTAAATATTAATAGCAACTACTGATTTTTAAGATAACAAGACTGGTTTCCTCCTCTCCCAAATATATGTATCTATAATATTTATGGTATAATAGACTAAATAGGTAGAATTTTCTGTGTGTACGTATGTGTGTTTTTTTATTTCTCCGACCTAAGTAATTTAATTCAGCCAAGTAAACTGGCTCCCTGGCATTTTTAGCTTTCTATAGTTATTTCAGGGTGCCAGTACCTTAAATATTCCAATTTCTTTTTTTTTCGTAAATACTATATGTAAGTAATGGGGTAAATAAAGTTGTTGTCCCAGCGGAGGTCATGTGCATGTCTGTGTCACTCCAAGGTAACTGTGGGAGGGTGCTTTCGCCAGGTTTTTACGTATACCATTTAATGTGTAGGGATATTCACTAGCATTCCTTTTATTAGTCATACGTTATGTATACTAGAATGGAAGTAAATATCCAAGATCCAAGATCCTTGAATGTCGCTCGATGGAGCTGGAGTCGATGCCCTCGCCGCCATCTTTTGATTTCGGGCTCAGCAACCGCCCACCACCTGGCACATCAACTTTTTTTTTTTAAATGAGAAAAAAAAAATTAAACCATTTTGTTTTTGTTTGTTTTTAACAATTTTTTTTCTCGAATTGAATGTCCCTTCTAAGCTTCCGTAGTTTCTTGTTCTATTTCTTCTATTCATGCACTCAGTTCAGTTTTCTCGGTGTCCATACGCTAGTCTGGGTACAGTTCAGACTCTCTTCTGTTCTCGAGTTCGCTTATTTCTAAACTTCTCGGCTCTGTTCAATTTCTCGGAATACTGATTCCGAATCGAAAGCTCGTAAAAAAAATGCTTGCTTTTTATCGTTTATCTTCTATCAGAAACAAATGAAATCATGACTTAAAGTCAAATTCTCTTGGACTTGGCTCATTTGGCTCAGCCTTCAAAATTTCCAGAGTCTGGGTCTTTCCACATGAAAGATCCACTCTGCGACAGATCATATATTTTCCCGCCATTTTTTTTTTGGTAACATTTCAACTCGCAACTCGCACTTTTTAACTCGCACTTTCCCTATCCTGGCAGAATATATGCAATGACACAAGAACGAGACACTCGGATCAATTTTATTGCAAAAATAATTCCATTCCCTTATTAAATTGTGTGAAAGCAAGCGCGGCATGTTTGTGCAATTGTGGTGGAACTTGGTGCGCACCCGCTGTTTCACAACACATCAGTTAGGTAAACGAAATTAAAATTATGTGGCTTGCTACACCCTGATTATCTCTCTGGGTCAAATTAAAAAAGTTTCGATTGCTATGCCGATATCAATATTGTGATAATCTACATTTAGTATTGTGTTTAAGGCTGACAAGTTCCATACAAAAAAACACACAGCGAATCTTTATAGCACTAGCTCGGTAGTCGCCTTTTATTGTTCGTTGATATTCTAGCCTTCTACATGCTTTTCTTTGTCCTCCCAGTCTTCTGAACTTCTCTCACTATATCGTCTTCATCATATTTTTGTTCTAGTACGAAATTGCTCTGCCATGTGGATGAAAATCTACTCTAATTCCGAGCGCGTGAAAATTCTGCAAAGAAAACAAGTCGCTACAAGTTAGCCGCAAGACTCAGGTGGGACGAAGTGACGTAAAAAAAACGTCACAGGAATTAATGTGAACAAAATGGCGGCGCGCAGGTCTTCGCGGGGCCAACTTTGAGGGGCTCGTTCTCAACTCTGAAAAAGTTTTATCAAATTTTAATACATTTTCTGAACAAAGTACATCTGAAAGATGCTTGTGAGCCCAAATGTGTTTTTCACTCGGGTATCCCTTTAAGGACTAAAATAATATTGAAATTTAAATGCATTGTTCTTCAACAGGTTCTGGAGCTCAAAGAATGCTTTGAAATATTGTCCCTGGTGGGCACGTTGTCTGCAGGGGGCCATCTTCATGTATCGTTGGGAGATAAGGATGGTAAGGTTGTTGGGGGACATGTTATGGGAGACATGATAGTCTTCACTACTGCAGAAATAATTATAGGGAACTGCGAGGGACTTGTATTCAACAGAGAAATGGACAGAGAAACTGGGTTTAAAGAACTTGTGATTTCAAAAAAGTTGTGAACTACATGTACAACATACCTTTAGAAGGACAACTGAAGTTGTTGTTTCTACACAAAGTTACAATGTATAAAGCAAGTTGATATATATGGAGGAGTTCAACCTGTGGCTGAAGTACTGTAATATGTAAACCACTCGGAGCGGTTTTAGAAGCGATTTCTAAAATACAGTGAGACAGGGTTGAAAACCAAGGCAAAGCCAAGGTTTTTCAACCCTTCTTACTGTATTTAGAAACTCGCTTCTAAAACAAGCTCCGAGTATTTTACATGGCTTCTCAAACTCCACTTTAATGATAAAATTAGCGATCTTAAAGTCTTGAAATACGAGCTGTATTTGGAAATGAGTAACTTTCCACACTTTCAAAAATAATTATTATTTTATTGAGATTCATGCATCATTGTACTTTATATATATTTATCAAAACTAGTGCAGTACTAAATAATAGACGATTGAAGCACATGCTTCACCATCTAATAATACACTAGGCTATATACATCGTAAGAGTTTGGAAACACATTTTTCTTCCTCTCATGATTGCATTAAAAACCCTAATTATAATTTGTTATAATGCTTACATGTACTGTTACAGTAACAATATCACACTTCTACAAAAACAAACCATACTATGAGTGCGTAAAAAATGAGTATATATTATTTTTAGCAAAAAAAGTTTGTTGAATAAATTTGTATTATTTTAAAATGGACTTTGATTTTGTTTAAATGCCACACTTCTACACACACCAACCATACTATGAGCATACATTATTTTTAGCCAAAAAAAAATGGAAACAGATGCTACTCTGGGGGATAATTCCTTTTTTATTCTAATTATAATGCAGCCATGCCTATCTGAATAAAATTTATTTCCAAAGAGTCAATTCTCCAGAGTAATGTGTGTTTACATCACAATCTGAATTGGGTGGCAACAGAGTTAGCCAATTACCTCTATTGAGCTTGTGATCCCCATGCAAAAGGTGTTGCCATGGATGCTGGATGGCAAGCTAGATCTTTAAAAATGCTGTTTTAGAAAGCTTGGAGGTAAAAAATAGATTTGCATTGCTAATAACACTACCTATTTCATACAAAGTGCCTTTTTTTGCCACCCAGTACAACCACGTGATTGTATCCTACAAATTATAAAGGCTGATGATGCTATGGAGACAGCATTCATTCTCTTGGATGCAAGTTTATCCAGCAGACTACTTGTTTGCCATTGGATCCATGCTAACACTCATTCCTGCAGAGCCAGTTTATCCAGCAGACTACTTGTTTGCCATTGGATCCATGCTGACACTCATTCCTACAGAGCCAGTTTATCCAGCAGACTACTTGTTTGCCATTGGATCCATGCTAACACTCATACCAACAGAGCAAGTTTATCCAGCAGACTACTTGTTTGCCATTGGATCCATGATAACACTCATACCAACAGAGCCATCTTCTCTCTTTATTGTGTAGCTGCGGGGAAAAAGAGAATTCCTGTTAATTGAAATTTATTTACTGTACTTAATGTTTTAATAAGATAAAGTAATGTATTGTAAGTCTAGATAGTTGTACCATAATTGAACCTGAGGCCTGGTTCAAACATCAACTTCTCATATGCCAAATCTAATGTTTGTGATGTTATGAATCAATAAAGTTCAACAGGTTTGTATTAAGTTTGACTGATCGTTTTATTCGACTGGACCAGTCGAATAAAAAACACAAGTTCAACACTGATTCAAAGGTCAAACTTCTCATATGCCAAATCTAATGCATAAATTATGTATTACCCACAATTCTAGGCTTTTGGGCTAAATGTCATGCACAAATGCCTAAACTCAGACACGGATGATGGGAAATATTGAAAATTAATGTTTTTCATGCTGCCACCAATACTTCTGTATGAATTGTTCTGTAGTCGAATACATGAAAACACTCCAGGCTGAAAAGTGGGGAGATCAGTTTCTCACTGCGAACCATGCTGGCAGCAACTTCAAAACGACACAAATACTAGTCATTGGAAATTACAGTGACTAGTTGAAACGTGATGAAAAGTTCATTAGTTGTCGTCTTCTGTTACCTTGAATTATTTATTTTTAAAGAAAGGGATCCTTTGGTTTACACACTACCCTTTCTCCTCCATATTGCCTTTGGTCACCAACCATTGACTTCGTATAAACATTCAGTTAGCAATTACATCTGACTCCATTAAATTCAACGTTTGAATAAAATAGGTACTTTACCAAATAGTTATTTAAGATTCGGTACATGCGAAGTTTGACATTTGAACTGAGCCTGAGGGGCTTTGTCTCTTTCATTCAATCTGTCTAATCGAAATTCAAGTAGTTACAATACATGTACTATTGTGGCCAACTAAGTGTTTGACTTCAAATCGTGTTTTAATTGTTACTCACATGACCACCAATGTAAAAAGCCACAAACAATTGTTGCGCATCTGATTAATGCTCAACCTGAATCCACATTAATTCAAGCAGGAAGCGCTTTGAAGAGGATGGAACATTGAGACAGAATCCACAAAGGCAAAAGAAAAGCCATGTTTACAAAAACTATCATTGCTGGTTGGCTTTGTCCTGCGCAAGCTTGCATTTATGAAAAAAACAGATCTCAATATTTTCATTTTCAGCCAATGAAATTGCTTGTTATTAGGATTCTCCCTAGTTTAATTATATTTAAAACTCTAATACATAACTCAATACTATATAATTATATAGTTTTCTAGGAGCTATTGCATGATAAAAATGTTGCCAAAGTCCAAAAATCCTCCACCAAAAAAGGCTAGCCTATGTTGTCAATAACCAAATTTGTTTGATAAACACCTGCATAATGTAGTTATAAATAATTTTTTTTTGTCTTGAATAAATATTAAATTCAAGTCGTTGCTTACTCAGATCCTGCTGGGATATTGATTACATCATTTTTCTCCAGGTTTCTTGTTGTGTCATTTACTATCACAGATGCTGTTCCTTCCTGTAAAAATACAAACATATTTAGTACATATATGTACATGTGTGTCCAAGTTGACTGCAGAAAGAGCAATACAGTGGTTGCGAGATTCTGCTAGTCTCTTCAAGTGCTCAACACGAACTTTTTTATGAACTTGTCCCTGGGCTAGTGATTGACAAAATCTAGTAGCCTGTACACTTATTTTTAGTTGCCCACACTACTGGTGCAAAAGAAAACTCTGATCTCAAATCTACGAGCCCAAGAGCTAGTGTCTCTCAAGATTCACTAACCAAACTTGAATATTTGGTATTCCAGGGACAGGTCTGCAAAACGCACGAGCATGCATGAATTTCCCCGGGATATGCTTGCATGCGTCATTTTATTCGAATTTTCACTCGAAATTTGGACATCAAAGCATTGTTAAAGAAAAGTACAAGCTTCAAGTCCTTTCATGGACCAGTCCCAATTTTAATTGGCTTGATGACTCAACTAATAAAAGTCTTGCAATTTTCTCTTTAACCCCTTGTCACAGGCGTAGTCTAGTAAATTAAGGAACGCTAACTTTGTTTGAATTAAGAGTCTGTAGGTTACAATGTATGTAATATTGTTAGTTATGTACTACAAGTCTATTTATTTAGCTACATATTTTATGTTTATTATTATTGGCTTATTAGAACTTTACTTTGAATGAACAACAATGGAACATTACTTTTGTTAAACCTCTACTTTACTAATCTAGAACAATATGGACCGCAGTTGCGTAACATCTATTATACTAGTTTCAAAGGACATTGGAGTGGACAATAATGAGTTACACGTATGTAACGAGTAACTTGAACCAAACTAAAACCACATTTTTCTTATGTAATTTGAGTGCAGAGAAATAAGCAATCGGGAAACGGAGCCACAAGTTGTACGGCTGATGGTAAACTTACGGAAGTTAGCAAGGTTTCCAAGAAACTAAACTGCAGGAGCTGAGCGAGCTTTGGTGGCTGTTCGCCGGGTTAATGGCGTGACACGAAAATAGAGCTGATATCGCGTGCTGATAGCACTGCAGAGAGAAACGCAACCAAGGTCTGCGAGCAGAATTAAGGCCACACAGAGTTGGAGGGAGCCGGGGTACAATGCTGTCCGTGTGCTAGTCAGGAAACCCAGGAATTGAGCTGTGGTAAACCTAGTGTAATGAAAGGACTGCCGGCTTGTGTGCGACGTAGTACGAGTGTGTAGTGATACATCTAAGAGATGTTCAATTTACTTAATATTTCTTTAAAATATTGTATCTTAAGATCGCGTACCATTTTCCTAGTTTGTTTACAATAGGAGCACGACCGTGACACCCCTGGTCTTTCCTGCAATGTGTTGAGTTTCTGAAGATTTTCTGAACAAAAACCATTTAGAACTGCTCCCACGACTTCTACTTCTGACTTGATATATACGCACATTTTGTAGACCTGTCAGTCCAGGGCTAGTGGACTGCCGCTGGTGTCGAGCACTGTCTTCTATCGGCCAGTGCTGGTAAAACAAATATTTTGGTACAGAGCCACGTGAAAAAAAGAAACAGCCCCAGTCTTTTTCCTTTAGAGTTCAATTTTTAACAAATTTGGTAAAACCAAGCACACTTAGCCAGTCTAGTGGAATCTCTGAGTAGTTACATGACATTCAGCTACTACAGAACTACATGTAGAGAGTTGCCTCAATTTCAACACCTATGTACGTACATTGACCTGGGATTCAGTTTGTTGTCAGACAGTGCACTTTGACCGATCATTTCGCAAAAGTGTCCAATAGATTTTCAGCATGGCATGATGCTTGTCTGATTGCCTTCTGTTTCCTTCCGTTAGAGGTTTTCTCAAAAAGCATTGAATAGTCCTTTTTCAGGAAACAGTCACATGCTGATATGATACTTCATTATCAAATGAATTGAGCTTGTGATCCCCATGGGAAAGGCATTGCCATGGATGATGGATGGCAAGCCATCTTCGAAAATGCAGTTTTAGAAATATCGACATTATTGTTTGGAGGTGGAAACAGCATTTACAAACAGGTTTTGCTAATACCACTACCAATCTTGTACAAGTGCTTTAATTTTAAATATATGAATTAGGATTTTTTTGCCAACCACATGACAGCATCTAGCTAGGGCAATATTATTGACAGATAGTATAAAATGTCAACACAATCCCTGATGTACATACCAGCTGCCAAAGCCAGGTTTCTCCCACTGAATGTCCATTCTGTTCTTCAGCACCATGAATGTTAACCTGCAAAATAAATATAACAACAGGAGCGACAAAACTGTACTACCTGGAAATGAAATGGCATGGAAAGTTGTTGACTTTCTAAAAGTCATTCTTAGCTTCCACCCCCCCTCCAACCCCGCACGCCTCTCGCTTCGATTCTCACACTCGCTTTTTGAGTTCGACTTGAAGCAAGTCTAGGAACGTTTTAACCATATTGGAAGTTGCGATAGCTGATAGCACTTTACTTAGACACTGTTTTCATAGTTTTTGGACAAAGACAAAATTTCACCAGTGGCAAGATGCTGCGGGCTTATAAGTGGTAAACTACTGTATATATATATCTTGCAAGACTTTCTCATACATGTACAATTTACACTTGGAAATTTCTGGAACTACAATGTATGAGGTTAGCATTATTGTTGTATCTGAATAGGGAAAAGTATTATTATTTCTCATTTCTTAAAATTTATGTGGTCTCCGCTTTCATTTCCCAGCAGATATTAAAACATTTTTATCAACTTTGTAATTCTTGAGTAAAAGAATTAGTAAAATGACGCCATAATGAAAATTACCTTGAATTCTCCATTGCTATAGATTGCCTCGCTGCCAGTTTTGTAATCACTCTCGTTGTCCTTAAGCCACTAAAAATAAAATGAACATGATTACAGACTTAATTATATTCATTTTGAAATCATTGGTGTTTCCTGCAATTTGATTGGTTAAAAGCAGTAGTGATTTCAGCTTAAATTGCATCATTTTGTGTCTGTTTTGCATCCTTTTGCTGAACCAATCAAAAAGCAGAATTTAAGAAGCCATTTCACAGCGTAGGGATTGCGTGATCGCTCGCGCACGCTCTTAGATTTTAAGTAATGGTCCAGATAAGAACTGTAGTAGAATCCATTGTTCTGCGGCAATGAGCCTCCCCCACATACGATTTTGCTTGAATATACCTTAAGTGCTATAGGAGGTATCTACAGTCCAAACTACATCTCGAAAATAAAGAATTTGTTTTGCTATTCGCTCTTTTTTCTGTGAAAACGCAAAGAAGCCACCATCCAGCCAATCGGATATAGAGAAAACAAAGGATTTTTCAATCGCAAATTTGAGAACTTTCCCCACACACGATATTCTTCCAAATTAAACCATAGTTAGTTTGATCAAAAATAAATTCAAACTACAAAAAAGTATCGAATGAAAATGCATTATTTCGATGGGTTTCTATTGAATTTATAAGTATCAACCAATGAAATTACGAGAAAGAATAATAGAAAATTAACACCTTTTAACATTCGTTGCCGTGGACACTACAGTTCTTATCTGGACCATTACTTAATTGCCTTCTTCAAAGCTCTACCCGCTTGACTTTTCTAGTTGTTGTAAAAAATAAAAACGTTTACGAACGTTTATCGTTTAAGATTTCAAAATGAATATACATTAAGTGGTAATAGAACTGAGTGGAGTGCAATTTTGGTCTGAAATCATACTCTTGATTACAAATTGCACTCCCGTTTTGCGGTCGTGCAATTTTGTAATCACTCGTATGATTTCAGACCTAATAATATACATGGAAAATGCTAAATTCTGATTGGTTGAGGGCAATGCAATTTCAAGGAAACACAGTGCAGAAAAAAAGGAAATTTCTTTGGAAAGCAATGAAACATTTCCTTTCGACTTCTGAAAACAATTTGAATAAATTTGAAAGTGTGAACTATTATGGTTTGTTGACTGAATAAATTACTTTGTCACATGACTCGCCAACGTCACTTCCTGACAAAATTTTTCATGTATATTCACTCGTGTTTTTCAAAGAGCTCAAATTGTACTGGCTCTGCGGGCTCGTGCAATTTTGATACTCTTTGAAAAACCCACTTGAGCAAATTAATCCCAAATTGCACTCGAAACCGTATGATTACCTATACAAATTACACTCCACTCAGTTCTATTACCATTATGTATAAACCAAGAAAATGTCAGATAAATGTACGTGTAGAAAATAAAAGATCAAAATAATATGACATCCATGTACAAATGAGAGGCATGGGTTTGGGTCCCACTGACAGTACCATATATTCTTGGTTTACATGTGACATCATCAAACATCTAAATTTCCAACTATAAGTCCTACAAAGCTGTTCTTTGTGTATATTCTAGGCTGATAATAAAAGTCTACACATAAAATTTCACGTCTACAGGGTGTATTGTTTCAGAATAAAAAAGTTATTACAGAATGACCCAGCGTGTTTTCCGCATAAAAATAAAAAATCCATGTAATTGTGTCAATTTCTCTTTTTAACTGGATAAATCAAACCCAATGATTTTGATGGGAAATTTATAAGCTTTATTTGTATTTTCATTTTATGGCCGCCATGTTGGTGTACCAGAGAGGGACACCAAGATGGTGGCCGCATACAAGGGAAGTACTGTACAATTGTTGTACATTCATTGGCCCACAGCTCCATTAGGAAACAATCTAATATTTCAAGATTTGGGTTATAAGTAGCCTGCGAATACAGCCGTCTCGCATCGGGAACCACAATCAAAACGTGGCCCCCGAAGAGACGTCTGCGTCTTGAGAGGGAAAATTCCGTCATATATGATAATTGGCTCATATATGCTAATTAGGCATACTAGCCAATCAAATGACGCGACCAGATCCTGGCCGCGAATACGCAGACGTCTCTCTCGGGGGCCACGTTTTGATTGTGGTTCCCGATGCGAGACTGCTGTATTCGCAGGCTAGGTTATATAAGTGTATTTTCTGTAGTTCTACAAGGACCAAAATGTTATATTTAATTTCTTCAATGTAAACCAATTTTGCGACCGTGTGTCATGACGATGAAACTGAACCACCAATAGTCTTTGGTCTAACAAGAACTAAAATGTTGAGGGAATATAACACAACTTTACTTCCACTATAAGCAAGGTCTACAGAGTTCTGTGTACAAAAGGTCGTGCTCAGTGACAATGGAAGCAACCGTTATATTCTACAGCCTTTCTAGTTTCCTCATTTTCAGTTTTTCATGAGTTAAAAATGTATCAACAATATCCTAAAATTAACATTGAAATTTAAAGATTTTATGGTTCGAGTACAACCAACCTTTTTAAGAGACAAAGGTTTCATAAGCTTTATCTTCTTATTTTCTTGAACAGGAGGGTCCTTGGATATCTTACCTTTTATAGAAATAAGCAAAAAAAGCAAAAATCAGACCAGGCTGGCCACTAGTAGCCTGCTTGCAGGCTCTGGTTAATTTGGGGTTCCTGTGGCGGGAGAGAGGTATAGAGAAAGGAGAGCCTGCAACAAGACCCTGTGTTTTTGAAATTCGCCCCCATGACGTCACATACCATTGCAAGTTACACGTTTCACAAAGAATTTTAAAATCAACATTTTCGACGAGATTCTGTTATAAATGTACCCTAGCATTGAACCCCTTGTATTTCTACTGCATGTTTGATAATAAAAACCTGAGAAAACGAGAGAAAACGGCAGAAAAATGATTTGATCATGAGTGAAAAGTTTTCAATTGCTGCTTACACCATAATACACGCCAGTTTCGAACAAAGTGTGCGCGCCTCTTCTACGTTCAACCAATCAGATAATCGAACGGGAAATTTCAAAAACACAGGGGTCTTGTTGCCACACCACGGCAAAACGGTATGCTCCGCTGGCCAAAAGAACGAAGGCTCTGCTATCAAATACAAATTACCGAGGGTTTCAACTTTTTAGTAAATAATTTTATAACTTAGTAAACTCACAATGAATTACAAATTAAGAAAACTTCAACCTGTTAAAGTTTTAGGCTTAGCTTTTAAGTTGTTTTCTTATTTTTTGACAAAACACTTCACAAATGAATACTTTTAAGCAGAAACTTTAAAATCACGGCATGTGCCTGTTGTTTCATTTCAGTTTTCGCGGGAAACTGGGGGCGGCCGCGCGCGGACAAGAAATAGTAAATACGCATGCGCGTGACGTTTTGCCGCGGTGTGTCTTGTTGCAGGCTCTCCTTTCTTTTTCGCCTCCTTCCCCCTCCTCTCCCCCACCACAGGAACCCCAAATCAACCAGAGCCCTAGAAATACAATTAGCATTACAAGGACATGCAGAAGGTTATGATCAGGAGCACTGCAACCTGAGAAATGCCATTTTTTTGGGTTATCATTGTTGAGGACATATTTATATTCTACATGCAACAGAGCACCATACATATAGCATGAGAGTGAAATTTTAGTGACATGTCTTGACCGACCGCCCGAACGCCCGCCCGAACGCCCACCCGACCGTGCACCAGTGCGCGGAACATGAGGTTTTCGAGTCCTGAATCGGGTGCTCGATTTTGTTTGGCTTTTAATGACGTCCTATCCTTTATATTCAATCCTCCGTTTATGTGATTTTCTAAATTATCTCAATGATAAGTGTAAATTTTTTGCCGTAATGCGTAAAACATTCAGTTTCCAACTTTAATTTCCGTTACATCTTTGCGTGCACGCATACGCGTCATGTTCTTTCTGTTGTATGCCGTCACCTTTCCGTTACGTATGCGCGTGCAATTCATCTGCACGTGAAGTATGTATTTTCATAATTATGTCTGCACGCACGCATTACATTTCCCGTTACATATGCGCATGCATCTCAACTGCACATGCACTATTTATTTTCGTAAATTAATTTCCATTACAAAAAATGTGCGTGCATCTCTTCATATTTGATTATTGAATATGATCAGTAGTCAGACAGTCCTCAATTAGTAACAGATTTAACTGTATAAGTGACTTGTGATCAAGTTCCCAATTCTCCCTTGATAAACTAAGAATATAAAGGAGAATTTGATCAGCAGTCAGACACTCTTCTTGCATGGCACCTTCAATTATATTAGACTCCAATCAACAGAAAAAAATAACAATTTACATAACTCACTTGGATCAGGTTTTCCTGTCTTAAGTTCATCAGATTCCCGGCATCTGAAACCATATTGATAATAAAAAGGTCACTGACACTGAGGTGAATGATTGTTTTCGTATATTCCACACTGCAGGTGAATAGCCAGCACCAAATAGTTATTTTATTTTCTGTCAAATGGACAAAAAATCGCGCGAGGTGATCGCTGCTTCGTTCGGAGGTGAATATGAAATCATATTCACTGTTTGAGTAGCCAATCGGAGCGCGCGAAAAGTGATATTCACTGGTGTGGTATATACTAATTAAATATAGCCTAATTCACAGCCATTCATGGGTCATCTCTACATGTACGCCACACTATAGCCCCACTCCATACTTGATTGTTTGTATGATATAAATTAATTGGCAACAACATGTTTATGTCAACATCACAAGCTCACCAGTGAGACTTCATCAAAATACACAATGCCTTCCAAATTACATCTTTCTGGATAAAACCTATATAAGAACAGTCAGAATGTATTTAAATCCATTCTACATGCATACTTTCAAGTTTAGCCTCTATATTTCCAGTAATGATTTCCTGCCTGACCGAAGTTCTGATGCGAGTGGTTCTTACATGTAGATTCTGAGAACTGCATTCTGAATTGGCAATACCTTAGAATGGGTCCAGAATGGCTGTTGGGTAGTAAGCAGCCATTAGTGTAGCCTGAATTTCAGCCTTTCGAGCGCGAGGCGGGTGAAATTCAGGCTACCATTAGTGGGGCTATGGTTACAGACAACCCTAAGAACGGCTATGAAGGAGACAACTGGTTATCTAATAAAATTGAAACAGAAAAACCCTCAAAGCAAACTAAGGGGGATATTAACAACTCATGCAACTCCCATATGGCGACAATTGATCTGGAATCGAACCCAGGCCACAAAGGTGAGAGGCAAAGCACTTAATGCTATCCTGGCTCTCCAAACTGGGTCAATATAATTAGAGGTTATTGACAAAGCGTTAGGTCAATATAATTAGAGGTTATTGACCAAGCGTTAGGTCAATATATAGAGGCTATTGACCAAGCGTGAGGTCAATATATCGAGGTTATTGACCAAGCGTGAGGTCAAGATGGGGGATATTGGCCAAGTTAATTTTTTTGTGTGTTTATGGACAGAGATGAAGTCGAGGTCCATAAACATGCAAAAAATGAACGAGACCAATATCTCCCCATCTTCACCGAACAAACTTGGTCAATAAGGTTTTTCTTATATGGCGAAAATAATATAAAAACTTTTGATGCACGTGCCAGGAACCCATTGTGCGGTAAACTGAAGAGCGAATAGAAATCAAGCTAAAATTAGACTGAGACTAGGAACCTTCGTGTCCGCGCGCCACAGGAACCCCGAATACGAGAATAAACTTTTCCGAATAAACCCACAGGAGCCGGCTCGCAGGCTAGACTGAGACTCGAAGTTGAACCTCGTGGCGGCATTCAAAACAGTTTGTTTTCCGACATCAAAAACGCTTTTTATGGATGAAAACTGACCTGTATTTTATTCAGATGCACCGATTGACCGTATTCCGGAATAGGAATAGATGGAATACGGTAGTCTCTGGAAATCACTGGTTCGGGCATATTTTTCACTGTAAGCTACAAATACTTGCTGATATATGATATTCACGATACATTTATTATTCCAGTGGCTAAAAAATCCCAGTAAACATGATTTGTAGTGATCATTCTAGGTATTCTTATTCCGGAATATGGTCAATCGAACGCACCCTTAGTTTCAATGACAACTTTACCAGGAACCTGAATGCATTATCTAGAGACAAAAATGTGCATATTTGTGAAAGATTTGAGAGTTGAAAACCCACAAGTTGAAATCACTTCAATCAGTGGCGATAAGCACATTGCAAAACCTGACAAAAAAGATCTGTAGAAGAATGTGAACAAACTTGTACGTATTAATAATGATTAGTAATACTCATAATTTATAAGCCAATTACCAAATTAATGTGAATGCTGAATTTCTCAGCCCATACAATAAAAAAGCTGCTAGTTTCTTTGATGAAACTGGTAAGTTTACTCGTTTCCGTAATAATTTTCTTGGTACCACGATTTCAGTAGCGTAGTGAGGTAGCCAAACTTTTCTTTGTGTTTTTGGAAGTCGGCCATTTCAACTTCTGTGTATTTGAGAGCTATGATAGTTATTTAGTTAGATAATATATCAATCTACCTCCACTAATCCAGCTTTGTTCAATTCAGACGTTTTTGCTGCAGTTGTTTTCATTGATTTGTCGAACATGCGAGAGTCGGATCCCCCCCCCCCCCCCCCCCCCCCCCCCAGTATACAATTACACTTACATTTGCGAAAAAGCGGGAGATTTTGGGGTCAAAGCGGGAGATGAGGCTAAATAGCGTTAGTCTCCCGCCAAAAGCGGGAGAGTTTGCATCTCTGCATTACCAGAGGTGAAATAAAGAGCATCCATCTAATACTGGGTCTGTGAGTCAGCACATTCTCAGATCAGGTTATTTTTAGAACACCTGAGGTAATAAATCCCATACCCCCGAGCGGTAGGCCGATAAAATGCTTCCTTTTTCACAATGGCAAAGTTTTCTCACTGTACGCAGTAACAATTATATATCTTTTCATAAATCATTAGGAAGCATTGTTTGCCTAGTACATTGTTGCATGAAATTATATTACTGTTCACAAGGTTTCTCATTGTTTTACGCGGCTAAAAATAGTTTTACAACAACATCCAATTTTCTCGCGTTCTGATTGGCTCTCCGCTATATGCAAAATAGTACATACAATGAAAATGACGTCACTCGCAAGTCGTGGTAGCTTTGCAAAGTGCTTTCCCGGCGAGGTTTGTGAATTCAAATGGATGTTAACTTCGCTTCCAAAAAACAAGAAAGTGAGGATTTCACAAGCATTTTATTACTAGGAGAAGTTAATCGGTAAGTCAAACTTCTTTGTAGTGTCACTGTGTGCCATTTGGCAAAATGAGAGTTTTCTCTTGAGTGGAGAAAGTTTCGGCGAATTTGTAGTCAGACTTTGTGACTAGACCAGTTGAGTAGTTCTCTCAGAGCTTAGCCTGTACACAGACCTCCGTAATCCCTTCAAAGGAAGGAAAAGGTGGTCTGTACTACGGATGAGTTAATCGTGTTCCGACATAATTTTGCATAAATTACATATCGATTTCCATTGGCCGAGAAACACTAGGCCGTAGGCGGTACACATTGTAGATTTCAGATTGTTCATTTCCTATTGTTAACGGCAATGCAAGGACGCGCTGGGAAGCGTGGGAAATAAAATAAATTCCCTTCTTCGATAGCCTATATACACAGACCTTCGTAATCCATTCAAAGGAAGGGATTTGGAGATCTTTCTATCCTCGAGGAAGTGGAAGATTGGATGGATTCGTGAGTTTGAGAACCACGTGAACTCGAGGTTTGAGAAGTCGCGCTCGTAAGCAACTCGCCTGACCGCCGAGGCTATTGATATTGCTTCTGGTTGATCGTCTCCCACAGCCAATTCGCTTTGCAAAAAGAGCTCTTGAACATGGACTTTCTTTTCGTTTTGAATAACTAGATATCTGAAGAAGAAGTTCGTTTGTTCCTTGCAAATTCTTTCAAACTTCCTAGCTAGGCACTTTCTGCATATATGTTGAGGCCGACTTTTTACTTGAAATTCGAGAGAAATAATTTATTCCCAGACTTGAAATGCAGCAGTTCCATGAACGATATTCTTATCATTTTTTTCTCGATATTAACCGAGTACTGGACACAAAATGACATAGCAATTCGTCTTAATACAATTCCAAACTAGAGTGAATCGAGCTCGGATTTTCCCACGGAGCCAGAACTAAGGTCAACATAACCGCTAAACCAATCAGCACCCGCTATGAGGCACCAGCCAATCAGCGACTGGTTACAGCATTCCTGTAACTATCCACGTGACCTAGAACACGATTAACTCATCCGTAGTACAGACCACCTTTTCCTTCCTTTGAAGGGATTACGGAGGTCTGTGTACAGGCTATCAGAGCTCAGAAGTTTTGAATTACATAAAAAAAGCAAGAAAGGATTTCACATGCATTCCATCAATTACAGAAGTTAATCGGTGAACCAAATTGCCATTTGTCTAAGAAAGCTTTCTCTCGGCAACGGTAATTAGAAGTGTTTACGTTCTGACTTTCAATGGCCTTTTTCGACTCGAAAGCAGTTCATTACGCACTCATTTGAAGCTATAAGTGCTTCGTCGTTGTAAAAAACAAATCGCACACATTTTGCCATTGTCTGAACTCGTATTTATCATAGAAATGACGCCATAAAATGTCTCGCTACGCTCGTTGTTCCACTTGAGTTTTGAACATTTTATGGCGTCATTTCTATGATCAATACGAGTTCAGACAATGGCAAAATGTGTGCGATTTGTTAACTTGATCTGGGAACACGCTGACTCACAAATGCATAACAGATGCTCCTGGTGTGGGCTCCAGTGGTTTCTTTCAAAATGTACGGGTTTTCTCTCTATTGATTATGAAGAGTTGTGAGTGAATTTGGAAAATCCTGAGCGGGCAAGATGGAAAAATCTTGCCCGCTGAGCAACCAATCAGATTACAGCATCCAGAGTCGTCTTGCCCGCTCGCTGAGCTGCCATATAATAAACATGTGTAATACATTGACATCACAGGGACAAATACCAGCAATCATTTTAACAATTACTGCAAATGTAGCTCATGATTACACGAGGGGTCGATCCACCTTACAGAAAAAGATAGTGGCTTGTACTTTGACCTACAATCATTTGCAAGTGAAAACCTTTAAATTCGCTATAAAATCATGGTAGAGTTTTTAAATATTAAACAAACAAACCAGTACAAGTGCAGTTGTCAAATACACTGTCCGGCATCGAAGAGCACATTTAGAGGATTTCTATGGGGTAGTTTGACTGTTAGATCTCTTATAAAACTTATACCCCATTCACGAGACAAAGAGATTGTGGTCTAATATACGCTCCACCATCTTTGTCCGTATGATGGATTAAGTAGAATGGCCCATTTCACTGTTGATACTATTGCGATGGTCACTCTGTAGATATAAACACGAGAGCAAGGCGATTTCGGTAAACGTGCGGGTTTCTTTACAAAACAGAACGAAACCAACATGCGCATTGCCCAAAATCAGCTCACTTCCGTGTTTATCCACAGGGTGGTCGTCGTGATAGTATCAACTGCGAAATGGGCCATTACATGTCCCTGATCTGACTTACTCTTTCAGTACTGGACCAAACTGTGCAATGTTGTTGATGTGTAACCACTTTTCCCACAGCACAGACACACCATCTTCACAGAAAGACCTGCATTGTATAATATTTATATACAGTGTACATGTACCAATTAATAACACACATTAAATAAGTGATCTGCTCAAGTGGATTTTCATAAAGGGTCTGGAAATGCATAGAATACATGTACATTATTTTGAAAAATCATAAGTTAAGTTGCAAAAATAATTTTATTATCATAACCACAGATATAGGAAACAAATTCCTCTTTATTATTAAATGTGAAACATATGATACAATAAGAAAGGATTTCTTCCACACCCTTGAAAATTTTAACGCAAAGAAATTCATCACAATTAAGTTATGTCCGATGATCAATTATTTAAACTAATCATAAACCCGCCTATGGAAGTATATCATTTAACAGCAAAGTTTGTTTATGATAGCATGCAGTTCATTAAGATCTATAAATATCTCTAACTAACAATGTAAAGTTGAGAGTGCTAATTAGTAGCCTCTATCTACAACAATATAATACAATAACTTTTATTTAAACACGATATACATTAAAGCATCGCCGCTTGTGGAGTCATGTGTAACATACAACGTGTGTAACATACTAGCTTGCCTAAAGGCCTATATTTAACAATTATTCATCGAAGTGGAGGTGAATAGTGGTGAATAACTTGTTTTAGTATATACAACACTCCAGGTGAATAGCCAGCACCAAATAGTTATTTGATTTTCTGTCAAATGGACAAAACCTCGCGCGAGATGATGAAATCATATTCACTGTTTGAATAGCCAATCAGAGCGCGCAAAAAGTGATATTCACTGGTGTGGTATATACTAAAAGTCGTATATTGTTTCAGTTATCATGAGTGCATGCATAATGCAATGTTATTAGCAACAATCCAATATGTACCGTCTGCTGTACAAGGTGCTAATAAAGTACATCATGTTCATGTTCAGCAATAAAATATGAAAGGGAGGTGTTAAAGTTACACTTTTAGATGTACATGTAAATAGAGTGATTTTAGAGATGGACCATTAGAAATCAGGGGGGAGGGGAAGTGGCAATTCCCCCCAAAAAATTGTACAAGCAGTTGCATGTTTTCCAAAAAAAAATGTGCAACTGAGAATACATAGGCAGATCCAGGAAAATTACAGTGCATAAAGATCACAATTCATTTCTAATGGCGTGGCCACCCCTTACTGAATTAGCCCATAAAATAGATTATTAGATTAGATATTGACTCATAAGTTTTGTTTTACAAGTTTAATAAGTAAAATCACGGACTCAATATAGTGTCAAAATTAACAAATGTGACCTCACACGCGAAAACGAACACTAACGGTTATCCGTTAAACGGTCTAAACCGTTAGCTATCCGTTTAAACGGTTTAGAAAATCGTTAAAAGCGTTAGCTAACACGTACAATGACCGTTAGCTTTTTCAGTATACCCGTTTAAACGTTTTCAGAAACCGTTAGCTTTGGGAGACAAACCGTTTAAACGGTTTGGCAGATCGTTAGAAGTTTTTGCTTAGCCGTTTAATTGCTCTGACAAACCGTTAGCTATACGAGCAAACCGTTTAATGAAACAACCTGTTGATCGTTTGATTCTAGCCCTGCATTAATTTTCAAAGCGTTCTTGTCATACGTTACCCTTGGATATACTAACTGTTAGTTCTTCGCAATAACTTGGAGGGGGCCACTTGGTCTTGGACTCCTTGGCTTGGCTTCGGTCCGGGGCTTCGGTAGATCGATCGTACGAAAGTCAAACAACAAAGCCCAATAAAAGCCGAGATACAACTAAAGCTGCTTATTTACATCGATCGATGCGAGATCTGAGAGCACAAGCTTTAAATTCTGTGCATCCTCTCATCATTAGGGATCATTGAGAAGGTATTCAATTGGCCAAAATCACCAGTCATCTATTCAATTCAAGAAGCCAGCTTTTCGGTGATTACTTACGAGTGTGCATTCAGCCGTGGAGACTGATTGTCTGGTTTTTGACACAAGATCAAGAGTGCCGCGAACTTTGCGGAAAGTGTGATTTTATTGCGTTGTAGTTTAAAATGTGCCACAAGCTTCTCAGCTTTACTGGAAATGATAAATTCGGTGCAATTCAAGTACTAGGGGCCGGAAGTGAATAGTGTTTGACTGCCTATGAATACATTGCCTCTCCCTGTCCCCAAAACGAACCCTAACCGTCACAAAACGAGTTCTCAAGTATTTAGAGCTAGGGTTCACAAGTAAACGGTGAAATAGTACTGAATAATTGCAGTATTTTTGTTATTACAACCCGACACGTGACTTCCGGCGCCGAGTATTTGATCAAGCCATAAATTCTACCAAATAAATATTCTTATTTAATATTTTTATTTAATGTGGCTCCATTTTCAAAGGCGAGGAAGTCCGAGTCTCGAATGTGTGACATTTTCCGCGAACTGATTTGAATAATCAATGAGCTCCGCAGTGTTCATTGAGTGTTTGTAATTTGCTTTGAGATCGTACTAAAAATTGTCTTCCTACCGAACCAAATGTTTTGAAAGTTTCATTTTATCTACGGATCTGAACAATTTCCACCGGCCACCTGATGTGAAAACTGGTTTGAGTCTATTCTGTCAAAGCGATACACTGGTGAATAAGTTTTTTGGATATTTTAATTTGTTGTCTGATTAATAATTTGCATGAGATATGTCGTACCGAATCTTCTGGAGTTTTGATTTCAGCTTCTTTGTGACGAGTTAATAAAACATTCAAGTCCGCGGGTATCCAGCTAATCTCTACTTCAGTTTAAGATATTAAAGTAAACTTTCATGGTTCTCAATGGTTCTCATATGCCACGTCTTGCGTGTTCTTCAGCGTTCTTGCGGGTCTTCTAATATGGCGTCATATCCCCGCCAAAATTCAAGTTTGCTTTTCGATGTTCAAGTATACAGTTCAACTTTGTTATTCACGTTGCGACATTAGATGTTCGCAATTCAACATTGCTGTTTGCTATTACGACAATCAAGTTTCACGATGCGTCATTAGATGTTCGCAATTCAACATTGATATTCACTATACGATATGCAACTTTCACAATTTTCCATCGGTGCAAATTTCCACACTTTGTTTTTCCGTAAGCATCCCAAGTTTCGCCATGCAACATTCAAGTTTCGTCATGCAACATTCAAGTTTCGTCATGCAACATTCAAGTTTCGCCATGCAACATTCAAATTTCGCGATTGAACTTCACGCATGAATGGTTCACCTTTCAATGAAGATTCCGCTGTACCAAGATAGCGCGGGCGCAAAAGAAGGCAACACGTGGGAATCACCGTGTTTCTTGTCATGATGAATAACAACAAAAACGCTAGAACGACCCTTCGTCTAGTGGCACAACAGCTGCTATCTCTTGCGAATGAAGGTGAGTATTTTAACTATCAAATAATTCACTCTTAGTCTAAGGGTGTATTCGTTTGGGAAATCCAGTTCTCACAAAAACACGAAATCCGAAAAGGGATTTGTTGCTACGGCAACTGTCTAATCCGTCTAAATTAAATTGGTCACGCTATCCAAAATGGCACACTGGCGAAGAGATCTCGCTGCGCTCTTCTTTTTTATGAGTTTTTTGATACTGAAATAGATGCAGATATTTTGAATGAGTGTGATGACAATGGAGCTGTTCTTTTGCTTCTCATGCAAAGTAACCAACAGACGAACCGAGTGCGAATATCATTGTATTTTGAAGAGGTTGTACCACACTACCGTCTGTCTGTTTCCGTATGTCTCGCGGGTCAATTCTTCTTGTTCTTTGTCTAGAGCTACCTCAGCATCAAACCCACGGAGGCAGGGCTCCAGTAGATTTAAGAAAGCATACGAGGTAATCCCGATTGCATGACATGAGGTCAGTGTCAGATCGATTTGATGTCACGACATCCATGCACTGCTTTTGAAGTTTATCACCGAGTCTACAAGGTAATCGTATATCGTTTGTTCATTAGTACTATTTTACTAATCAGTTTTCGGATTTCCCAAAAAAACACAAAGACAGAAATCCGGATTTGGATTAATCCACGAAATCCTTCTCAGAGATGGATTTCTTGGATCATGCTAAAGTCGGATTTGCCAAACGAACACGAAATCCGTTTTCGGATCTCGAAATCCGAAAACGGATTTCCCAAACGAATACACCCTTAGACTAAGAGTGAATTATTTGATAGTTAAAATACTCACCTTCATTCGCAAGAGATAGCAGCTGTTGTGCCACTAGACGAAGGGTCGTTCTAGCGTTTTTGTTGTTATTCATCATGACAAGAAACACGGTGATTCCCACGTGTTGCCTTCTTTTGCGCCCGCGCTATTATGGTACAGCGGAATCTTCATTGAAAGGTGAACCATTCATGCGTGAAGTTAGTTCAATCGCGAAACTTGAATGTTGCATGGCGAAACTTGAATGTTGCAAGACGAAACTTGAATGTTGCATGGCGAAACTTGAATGTTGCATGGCGAAACTTGAATGTTGCATGACGAAACTTGAATGTTGCATGACGAAACTTGAATGTTGCATGACGAAACTTGAATAACAAAGTTGAATTGTATACTTGAACATCGAAAAGCAAACTTGAATTTTGGCGGGGATATGACGCCATATTCTAAAGTTTACCTTCGGCCTTCTTGCGTCTTCTTGCGGGTTGAACTACTTGCGGGTTTTACGTTCTTGCGTTAGTTCAGTAATTTCAAGTGCAAGCTGCACGCAAGAACCTGTTGGCTTGCGGACGCAAAAAGAAGTTCTTGCGCGTGCATTATTTTACGGCTGTACTGTAAAGTTATCGAGTGGTGTTTAAGTTACGTTGTTTCTCTGTTGGTTTGCAGCTTCAAATGGGCATGAAAGTAGTTCATTTTCAGACTGGATGAAAGTCCGCAGTGACAATATGCAACTTTAGGCGTTGAACGAGAAACTAGCGCTGGATCCCTATAGCGCTTTTGAGTACAGGGATTCCGAGTACAGTTCTAAGATCGCTTTTGATCACGTTACTTCATAAATGACCGGAGAGGTTAAATCCACTTCACAACAAAGTTCTCTCAGTCCAGAATTTGCCGGTTGACTTTCAGCAGATCGTTTGAGATCGCCGTTTGTGCCGAGAAAGAAGTTTTGGCTAGGCCGTTTAATCGGTTATGCAGAGCATTAGTTTTTAGAGAGAAACCGTTTAATCAATATGGTAGGCCGTTTAAACGCTTATGCAAACGGTTTGCTCTTCAAGCCAAACCGTTTAACGGTTATCGAAAATCGTTAGCTTTTCAGGGCTGCCCGTTTAAACGGTTTGCCAAACCGTTAAACGATCTGAAAAAGCGTTAGGTAACCGTTAAAATTTGCCCGTTTAACGGATAACCGTTAGTGTACGTTTTCGCGTGTGAGGTCACAAATTAAGTTAGTGTACTGAGAATATTAAATGCATAAATTGATGCAGAATGCACATATTGCATAATCCCATATTCAGCATGGGTCAAGTTCGATGGTTAATGACAAGAGTGCAGTGTGCTTTCAGAGGATCAGAAAATGGCTGGTTTGTGTGACACTTTCTTGTTGCAATGACCTGGGCCTGGTTGTTTGAAGCAAGGGTAACTTTATCCCAGGGATAGTGAGTGCTAAATCTGTAATTGTAATCTGTTCAGTTTCACCTCGAGTTAGTGATTTAACCGACTGTGGTAGCACTTGCCGTTGGTTGGAAACAACTGGGAACAGGGCTATAAAAACTGTTTTGAATCACACAAAATCAGTATGGTGAAGGCCTTTTTGCACAGCCCATGCAGGCTCCATGCATAAGGGGAAGACCTAGCTCTTTATAAATGAGGGGGGAGGGGGACTCCGGTAGCTTTCACAGACCAGGTTTACCTTATAGCATCTGTTTCATCTGGCAGCCTTTCCCTTTCAATAACCTACATGTACAATAATTGTATGTATACATAAAGAGAATTTAAAGGTGCATTACTTCAATAGTCTTCTATTGAATTTATGAGTATATCAACCAATGAAATTACGAGAAAGAAGAACAGAAAATGTACACCGTTTTGCATTCATTGCTGTTCAGCCCTTTCCTTCTGAGCATTACTTAATTAACTACTAACAGTACATACATGTACATGTATACTGTTATCATAGATTAAAATATTTCAACGTAATAATATTATGTTACATACCAGTCCTATTGTGTTTTCAAATCGCTCTGGCGAATGGTGTATTCGGCTGGGAACAATGACAAACTTTAAATACAAAAATAAATGATAATGATTACTACATGTAACTGCAAAGTTGAAGAACAATACTTTAATAGCCTTGTATTTCTGAGATGCCCCAACTCCCATGTCCCCCCTACCCCCCCCCCCCCCCCCCCTACCCCCCACACACACAAGTTTGAGTTAGATGTTATACTGTTTTCAACTCCTTAATTCGGCCAATTCTACTATACAGGAGCGAAGTATGGGGGGTTGAGTCCAACAACAAATTAGACAGAGACCTTATCGAACTAGTACATATTAAATTCTGTAAATGGATTTTAGGAGTGTCCAAACACGCAACAAACAATGCATGCTGAGCCGAATTAGGAAGATTTCCTCTTATAACAGAAGCAATATCCAGGAGTTTAAAGTTCTGGCTGAAACTGCAAGTCTGCGATACCGACAAACTTGCACTGGACGCTTTTTTGGACTCAAGCCTCTTAAATAATCCTGCAATTGCAAGTTGGTACAAAAAAAATAATCAAGCTCGGATTTGGAAATATCTTAGTCCCCTCAAACACTATCGCTGATAACACATCAATAATTTGCAAGAAACTAAGCAAAGGCTATGCGACATAGAGTTCCAAAATTGGCACAGTGATATTTACAATGATACAAGAAGAAATGCCAATCAGAGAAATAAGCTAAGGACCTACAGAAATTTTAAAGTAAATTACGAGTTTGAAGACTATCTATGCATAAGAAACTTGAAGCATAGAACGGCTCTTACAAAGCTTAGGATAAGCAATCATGATTTAGAAATTGAAAAAGGAAGACAAATTGCTAGGCCATTTAAAAAGGTTGATGAAAGACTTTGTAATTTCTGCTTGCCAGTAGAAAGGAGATTGAGGATGAAGCTCATTTCCTCGTAAAATGCAATAAATATAACCATTTACGAAATGCGTTCCATGCTTCAATGCAAAATGAATTATTTTCAGATAAACATAGAAAAGTGCTCCAAGGAAAGTCGGCTAAAAATAATGTTAATTAAGCCCCAACAATAGGACAGCAGCTACAGTTGCAAAATTCATATACGAATGCTTTATGTATAGAGACAATGGCTTCAAAGAACTCTGATCGATTGTAGCCCAGTGAAGTGCACATCTATTTGGATAAATGTATAAGTACAGATGTATACGACTCCAAATAAAAACTATCTATCTATACTAAGAGTGTATTTTAATTGCCATTATATCAGATTCTAAATTTGTGTGTACCTTTTAGGTCTTTTTAAAAATCAAACCAAGCATTCTCTTCAGTTTAATGACTGCACGTCAAAGTTTCACCCAAGTAAGGATGCTTATCTGAAACTTTCAGGATACAGAATGCATGTATACCCCTAAAATGTTTAAGATTTTCCACATGGTTTACCCCTTAAATGACTGTACTTAATGTCTGTATAGTGAGTGAATATGTTAGCCTCATGCAGCATTGCTGGGCAAGCAAAGGGGGGAGGGGAGGGGGGACACTTGTATGATAAATGGGTAGGTACGTCTGAGCCACAGGTACAGATTTCAAAGAAGACTCCAAAATCCTGATTTTCAAGTTATTGTGAAAACGAACCAGCAGAGCTGGGGTGTTTTGGGTGATTTTTTTGGGGATTTTTTCACCAACTATCGCGGCCATCGAAAACCACTTGATTTTTTCTGGGATTTTTCCCAGACCTCGTTAAGGCTTGGTCATGATGGCGGCGGTTTTCGATGGCCATGATAGTTGGGAAAAAAATCCCCCAAAATGCCTTAAACGCAGGCTAGAGCTGGGGTGGTGCAGTGGTTAAGCACTTCTCATCTCACCGATGTGGCCCATGTTCAATTTCCGGACACGATGCCATACTGTATGTGAATTGAGTTTGTTGGTAATCTCACCCTTGCTCCGAGGGTTCTTCTCTGGGTTCTCCAGTTTTCCTAGCCTGAATTTCAGCCATCTACTCTGGTTCGTTCCTCCCGAGAGAGACGTCTGAATCCAATAGCCGATAATGCCGTCGAGTGACGTCAAGGCGGATTAACAATTTAATTGATGCAAATAAAACTGTCACGGCGGTAGTAAGAGTTCGTGGGCCGTGTGTCACAAAAACAAAGCCATCGCTCGCCTTGAGAAATTATTTGAGATCATGCTGGCCAAAATAAAAGCCTTACCTATATATATCTCCATCCCATTTGCCTCTCAAGTGCCTCTTATGTTGTGAAAACCTTTTCGAAGCAATAAATCGTTATATTATATTTGGAGGCAAAGTACAGTTGATCTTTGTCTTTCCGTTGAACCTGCCGTTCGAATCGACACAGCTACGAGATATTACCTATGTAAATAATGCAACAGAAAAGTAGAAAACCATGAAAGGATAATGTAGAATTTTCGAAGAAATTACGGGAAAGAACAGTTCCTTGAAGAGAGTAGTGACATTCTTTACCACTGCGAGTGTGAACAAATAATCGATTATCAACAACCCCGCGGACGCGACGGGACAAAATGTATATGTTTACAGGACAGTCGGCCGGTTATTGTGTAGGACCAGCAGGACACTTTCAATCCATTTCCAGGTCTTTGCCAAAGACAATCACTCCACTGAAACTCAACGATCAACAGTCGCGAGTCCAAAGTGACTCGGATGAGTTAATTATGGTAATTATGCGAAATTATAGAATATGAACCAATCAAAAATCACTACCAGGTTTTCTGGTAGTGACGTCACTGGACGGCATTATCGGCTATTGGATTCAGACGTCTCTCTCGGGAGGAACGAACCGAGGAGACGGCTGAAATTCAGGCTACAGTTTTCCTCCCTCCACAAAACCCAACATGCTAAATTCCAATTTGATCTGTGAATCAGTTAGCTGGGTACTGGCTTTGAGCGGCCTCTATGGTTGTTTCAGGTGGCTTTGATCAGCCTCCATGGTTGTTTCAGATGGCTTTGATCAGCCTCTATGGTTGTTTCAGATATATGGCTTTGATCAGCCTCTATGGTTGCTTCAGGTGGCTTTGCTCAGCATGCACAGGGCCTGATTTTGATCAGCCTCTATGGTTGTTTCATGTGGCTTTGATCAGCCTCTATGGTTAATTCTTTCAGGTGGCTTTGATCAGCCTCTATGGTTAATTCTTTCAGGTGGTTATGATCAGCCTCTATGGTTAATTCTTTCAGGTGGTTATGATCATCCTCTATGGTTGTTTCAGGTGGCTTTGATCAGCCTCTATGGTTAATTCTTTCAGGTGGTTATGATCAGCCTCTATGGTTAATTCTTTCAGGTGGTTATGATCATCCTCTATGGTTCTTTCAGGTGGCTTTGATCAGCCTCTATGGTTAATTCTTTCAGGTGGTTATGATCAGCCTCTATGGTTAATTCTTTCAGGTGGCTTTGATCAGCCTCTATGGTTAATTCTTTCAGGTGGTTATGATCAGCCTCTATGGTTGTTTCAGGTGGCTTTGATTAGTATCTATGGTTGCTTCAGGTGGCTTTGCTCAGCATGCACAGGGCCTGATTTTGATCAGCCTCTATGGTTGTTTCAGGTGGCTTTGATCAGCCTCTATGGTTAATTCTTTCAGATGGTTATGATCAGCCTCTATGGTTAATTCTTTCAGGTGGCTTTGATCAGCCTCTATGGTTAATTCTTTCAGGTGGTTATGATCAGCCTCTATGGTTGTTTCAGGTGGCTTTGATTAGTATCTATGGTTGCTTCAGGTGGCTTTGCTCAGCATGCACAGGGCCTGATTTTGATCAGCCTCTATGGTTGTTTCAGGTGGCTTTGATCAGCCTCTATGGTTAATTCTTTCAGATGGTTATGATCAGCCTCTATGGTTAATTCTTTCAGGTGGCTTTGATCAGCCTCTATGGTTAATTCTTTCAGGTGGTTATGATCAGCCTCTATGGTTGTTTCAGGTGGCTTTGATTAGTATCTATGGTTGCTTCAGGTGGCTTTGTTCAGCATGCACAGGGCCTGATTTTGATCAGCCTCTATTGGTTGTTTCAGGTGGCTTTGATCAGCCTCTATGGTTGCTTCAGGTGGCTTTGCTCAGCATGCACAGGGCCTGATTTTGATCAGCCTCTATTGGTTGTTTCAGGTGGCTTTGATCAGCCTCTATGGTTGCTTCAGGTGGCTTTGCTCAGCATGCACAGGGCCTGATTTTGATCAGCCTCTATTGGTTGTTTCAGGTGGCTTTGATCAGCCTCTATGGTTAATTCTTTCAAATGGTTATGATCAGCCTCTATGGTTAATTCTTTCAGGTGGCTTTGATCAGCCTCTATGGTTAATTCTTTCAGGTGGTTATGATCAGCCTCTATGGTTGTTTCAGGTGGCTTTGATTAGTATCTATGGTTGCTTCAGGTGGCTTTGTTCAGCATGCACAGGGCCTGATTTTGATCAGCCTCTATTGGTTGTTTCAGGTGGCTTTGATCAGCCTCTATGGTTACTTCAGGTGGCTTTGCTCAGCATGCACAGGGCCTGATTTTGATCAGCCTCTATTGGTTGTTTCAGGTGGCTTTGATCAGCCTCTATGGTTAATTCTTTCAAATGGTTATGATCAGCCTCTATGGTTAATTCTTTCAGGTGGCTTTGATCAGCCTCTATGGTTAATTCTTTCAGGTGGTTATGATCAGCCTCTATGGTTGTTTCAGGTGGCTTTGATTAGTATCTATGGTTGCTTCAGGTGGCTTTGTTCAGCATGCACAGGGCCTGATTTTGATCAGCCTCTATTGGTTGTTTCAGGTGGCTTTGATCAGCCTCTATGGTTACTTCAGGTGGCTTTGTTCAGCATGCACAGGGCCTGATTTTGATCAGCCTCTATTGGTTGTTTCAGGTGGCTTTGATCAGCCTCTATGGTTACTTCAGGTGGCTTTGCTCAGCATGCACAGGGCCTGATTTTGATCAGCCTCTATTGGTTGTTTCAGGTGGCTTTGATCAGCCTCTATGGTTGCTTCAGGTGGCTTTGCTCAGCATGCACAGGGCCTGATTTTGATCAGCCTCTATGGTTGTTTCAGGTGGCTTTGATTAGTATCTATGGTTGCTTCAGGTGGCTTTGTTCAGCATGCACAGGGCCTGATTTTGATCAGCCTCTATTGGTTGTTTCAGGTGGCTTTGATCAGCCTCTATGGTTACTTCAGGTGGCTTTGTTCAGCATGCACAGGGCCTGATTTTGATCAGCCTCTATTGGTTGTGTCAGGTGGCTTTGATCAGCCTCTATGGTTACTTCAGGTGGCTTTGCTCAGCATGCACAGGGCCTGATTTTGATCAGCCTCTATGGTTGTTTCAGGTGGCTTTGATCAGCCTCTATGGTTAATTCTTTCAGGTGGTTATGATCAGCCTCTATGGTTAATTCTTTCAGGTGGCTTTGATCAGCCTCTATGGTTAATTCTTTCAGGTGGTTATGATCAGCCTCTATGGTTGTTTCAGGTGGCTTTGATTAGTATCTATGGTTGCTTCAGGTGGCTTTGCTCAGCATGCACAGGGCCTGATTTTGATCAGCCTCTATTGGTTGTTTCAGGTGGCTTTGATCAGCCTCTATGGTTAATTCTTTCAGGTGGTTATGATCAGCCTCTATGGTTAATTCTTTCAGGTGGCTTTGATCAGCCTCTATGGTTAATTCTTTCAGGTGGTTATGATCAGCCTCTATGGTTGTTTCAGGTGGCTTTGATTAGTATCTATGGTTGCTTCAGGTGACTTTGATTAGTCTCTATGGTTGTTTCAATTCAGGTGGCTTTGATCAGCCTCTATGGTTGTAAATTCAGGTCCCCTTAGAAATTCAGAGGTTTTCTCTCTCCATAATAAATTTATTTGATTATTCTGAACTGTCTAATAACCTGGAATTCGACATGTGTTTACAAAAATCCTGGAACTGTAAATCAGAATTACAATGTTGGTTCAAAACTGGACCGGTACTGATGCACATTACATTGTATAATTATTATTTCAAAAACTAGAGTGCCCCCTGGGATTGCACGATTTTCTTTAAGAGAACATGACATTCAAGTGATCACAAAAAAACCTTCCTTAATTTTCATCATCTTTTTATTTGATGCTGGCCCAGCACAGCTGATTTTCAGTACTGTAAAAAACTAACCAAATACCGACATGTATGCTGGTACCACACACTACATTTGTATATACTGTAATGATATTAAGTAAAGAGCCTAATATTTACTTCAAAAACTCATGAATAATTAATGAGCATTTTGTCCAATCAGATGAAGCAAATCAGTCACGTGCATGCTCCTTTATACCTGATAAAATCTCATCATTCTAAAAGGCCAGCGGAGGGATTTGAATTCTGTTACAGGGGGAAACAGGGTTAATGATTGAGACAATGGAATTTCTATTGATGTTTCAGCTTTCTCATTGAATTGCTAATTAGGATGAACGTTTTATATAAAGAATACTAATGAACATGAAACTATATATAAAGTTTCATCCCAATTAAGAATTCACTGATAAAGACCCAAAGATAGCAAAAAGTACACGGAACATAAGGTACCTAGATAATAAATTTTGCACTAAATTTACTAATATTAGCAGACTAGCGAGATACACAGATATTATTTTTAAAATGAAGTTATCCAACTACCATTACTTGTTTACCGAGCCACTGTTTAGTTCCAATTATTAAACCAAACTCAAAGCCGTAAAATAATAAAAATGTGCATTAAACTAACATATTTTGTGCCGGAGTCTGCCGTCATGTCAGTCACATCGCTTTCCAAGTCTTTATCGAGGTAAACCACGACGCCAAATCCTTCAAGTGCAGGTTCTTCTTGCATTGCGAAACGCCGCTTCAAACAACATAGTATGGTAATTTCTTCATGTCATTCCCTTGAGATGTTCGTAATTGCAGGTGGTGATTACTAAAATATTTTGCATGGCGTTGTGAATACAAAGGTTCAACGGTTCATTAAGTAACCATTCCCTTGAGATGTGCGTCTTTCTTTCGTCATTGCATTCTTAAAGCATTTTTGAAGCCGTTTAAAACACTCACAGCACATGTTTTATCAAGTCTAAAAATTCTCGGCCTTCGCCCTCAAATTTTTTAACTTGATAAAACACTGCTGTTCATGTTTTAAACAGTACACGAAAGGTCAGGTTGATCCTTATGCAAGGACCAGAAGCACTACAGTTGTTAATATCCAAAACAGTCTGGAGGGATTAGTCAATTGAAAACAATGAAGATTATATTATCCTTATAATGCTTGCTAGAGTCAACCTCCATTCATGTAAATGTGCCTTATAATAATTTTAAAATAGCATAAACCAACTAGCTAGTGTCAGACTATTACAATTGAAGGGGTCCGTGCAAGAACAACGTAAGTGACTTCTGATCAAATTCCAAATTCTTCTTGATATTCTTTGTTTTCTAAGAGAGAATTTAGAACTTGATCAAAAGTCACTTACGTTGTTCTTGCACGGACCCCTTCAATTCCTGCATTATGATTGGCTACCCTACTATAGGTCTAATTTTGTGATAGCCCATGGTAGAGGAAAACTGCACATATTTTCACGAAAATTTAATAATAAAACAATTTCAACTTCAATTTGTTTCTTTCTATTATTTTCTACTGTCCAACTAGTTAGTTTATACGAAAACAATTAGATCTCTTGTCCTCATGGGCTACAAGTTATTTTAATAGCCCATTCGGCTGTGTGTCTAATTGTTTTTTTATTTTTTTATTAAATTAGCCTACCCCTGGACCTCTAAAAAGCAGAAAAGCTGTGGATACTTTTGTTTTTACGAAAATTCTTACTTTTAAGGACAATGCCCCCTGTTGCTAGTGCGCATATATTTCTTCTGCACATAAGCCTCAGTACGGGTGTCCCACAAGTCGACCTGTAGTCACGCATATTAGCATGATTGTGGAAATAAATAAAAATCACAACATTTTGTCAGTGGCTTGGAAAATGTGTTGACCTCATTTTTTCCCCACCTTTTTTTGTGCACATTATCCTGCCTGGATAAAATTAGTACATATCTCTCAAACAACAGAAAACGGTAAATTCTCTTGAACTTGGCAGAAGCGATGTATTTCGGGGCTGGAGGCGGAATCAACTTGCGACCAGCACACAAATCCTGAGATTTTGAACAAAGCGAGTTCATCGCCGTATTGAATATCCCAGCATGCAACACTCAATAAGACAAATGTTATACTTGCCAGGGAGGGCTTAGTATAAAATTGTCAAGGTTGTCATAAATAGGCGGTACTATAAAAATAAGAAACCGGCCTTTGTAACTTTTTTAAATGCACGGTGACCCCTGTTATTTATGTTATCAAATTAAAGCAGAAAGACAGTTTAGCGTTTGGATATATTTGATTTTAGAGAGAAAACTGATTATCATTGAATTTTTAACCAAAAATTTGATACCTGTCAAAGTTGATTATGGCACTGACACAATTAATATTTATTTATTAAGTAATACATTAACATGGCCTTAGGTAATTAAGCTGTTACCTATAGTGAGGACACCTCCATTTCAAGTCTGCTGACTCATATTTAGATAAATCATGCTTCATTCTTGGAAACAATTTTTTTTTTCTTTTTTTAAGTGCTGAGTCAGCATTTTTTTACGACATTTAAATATTGATTATCTTGGAAAAATGCATGGTTACCCCCAATTTTTTGGGGGGATTTTGATAGCCCTATATGTGACCTAAAATGCCCACATACTCATAGTCATAAAAAACACCTTATATTAGGGGCCACCGTCCTTAATTAACAGGTACAATACAATAATACATGAGGAATAACTTACCTCTCCCTCTTTGATAGGTATCCCTGTTGGTTTGCCTTTCTCTATAACATTTAGGATCATGTCACCCTTGATTTGGAAGAATAGCTGAGGGTGTCAAATTAGAGATAAAATTCAAACACTTGTAGACAAATAGATAGATTAATGTCTATAATATGGAGTTTCCATACTACTTAGCTACAGCAAAGGGACTACATAAATTATATGTTTATGTTGTACACCATAATTGTCTGACTGTAAAGAAAAGTAAAGTATAGTCACTTTATTTATAGAGGGTAAACACATTTTCTGCCAACATGTACACGTAGCTCTGTCAGTAATCTTCCACATGGCCCTCTGTTGACTTAATTAGTCCTACGTTTTTACATCCTTGTCTGAGAAGACGTGAAGGTTTAACCGTTTACTGTTCGATTATGTAAAGGCAGCACCTTCTATTCAGTTATTTTACATGTAAGACTCTGACTGTATAAGTGTCCTGATCAATGACATCATCTGCTACGTAGTTTTTGTGTATCAGTATTCTTTTTTCAAGAAATCATGAGTTTATAAAACATTTGCAATTTGTTCACTTTTCCATGACTGACATCACTATAATTCAATTCCAACCATTTATTAAACTAAGTACTACTAATTATGGAATTATATTCCTGTTGAGCTCAATTAAAGCATAAAAATCTAAAAATAGTTTCAAATTTTCTCTCGAACAGCATAAAATTATATATCATAAATTCCTACTAGCCTCTTCATCCTTATACAGTGCATGTATTATTTCTCTTCTTTTCTCTTTTTTTTTCTACATACATGTAGCTGTCTGATTTGTGCTATAAATATTGTAAGTTATTATTTCAAATTAATAAGTACTTATAATTATTCTAGTTATTTCTTGCACATTACTTCGGCTAAAGTGAACAATCTGCACCGTAAAAAAGTGGTTGGTACTAAGTGGTTGGAACTTCAGAGGTCGAACTTCAGAGGTCGAACTTCAGAGGACTCCAACTCCCAGAACTTGGACATGGAACCCTTGAACATTAAAAACTTAAAAGAAACTCAAATCACAGCAATCCTGAAGTGGTTGGTACATGTAAGTGGTTGGAACTCGGTGGTTGGTAAGTGGTCGGCCGACCACTTTTTTACGGTGAAGATTGTTCACTTTAGCCCATTACTTCTATAGTCTTTATAGCTCTGTCTACAATGTATGTGCATGTTTTCTCAACTTGTATTTGCTTCTTTCGCATAATTATGTGATAATTATTACCTTATATTATAACTTACATGTAACTAAACTTAATAAATTATCCAGGGTACCTGACTCGATTAGTTTTATACAAAGCTATTTCAGGTTTCCTGACACCCCCCTAATTTAATTAGATGTTTATCATTGTAAAATACGGGTGTGAAATAAAGTATTTGTTGTTGTTGTTGTTTAATATACTTTATTTGAGTGTCAAATGTATTTAAAGCATGGTATTGCTAATAAGGGACACTGTTTTAATAAACTCTATATCCACCGAGGTCATGGTCACAGTGCACATGCCAGTGATTGCATTTGTAGTGGCTGTAGATTATCCTACATGTACGTGATGTAACTTAAAGGGATACCCGAGTGAAAAACACATTGGGGCTCAAAAGAATCTTCAACATGTTCTTTGTTCAGAAAATGTATTAAAATTTGATCAAACGTTTTTAGTATTAAGAACGAGCACCTCAAAGTTGGCCCCGCGAAGACATGGGCGCCGCCATCTTTGTTTGCATTTACGGAAGTGACGTCACTTCGTCCCACCAGCGTATCGCGGCTACTTGTCTTTGTATGATTTTCACACGCTCGGAATTAAAGTGGATATATTTTCATCGAGATTGCAGAGGAATTCTTACAGAAACCGGAATTATGATGAAGACGACATTATGAGAAAAGTTCAGAAGACTGGGAGGAGGAAGAAAAGCATTGGGAAGGCGAGAAATTATCAGACGAACAACAAGGTCTCGTAACTGCCATTTAATAACAGCAAAACAACATGGCTTAAAAGACTCGAGTGACTTCTGAATAAGTATAAGAACTACAATGTATGTGAGGTACAGTTAAGGCGTTTATCATCCTAAAAACACCTAATAAGTGAGAGAGTAGAACGCTGGTGGGACGAAGTGACGTCACTTCCGTAAATGCAAACAAAGATGGCGGCGCCCATGTCTTCGTGGGGCCAACTTTGAGGTGCTCGTTCTTAATACTAAAAACCTTTGATCAAATTTTAATACATTTTCTGAACAAAGAACATGTTGAAGATTCTTTTGAGCCCCAATGTGTTTTTCACTCGGGTATCCCTTTAATGGCACCATGCGCAAATATAAATTGTGGCTTGTCCGCCTTCTCGAATTCGTGGCGGCTTTCCATATGGTTATCATCAAAGTATGTGCATGAAGTGGATTTCCGGACATTGATAGAAGTGTCAATCTTTGCAATCAAACGTAATCACTGTAGCGTAAAAAGTGCACCATGCTCTTGGAAGAACGAAACGTTTTTGGGGTGTTTTTTAATTAAAACTGCTCGATTTTGCTCAAAATAGTAAACCTATTGAAATGGCAACAATATTTGTTTGTGTCGCTGAGAAATATATGCTATTTAAGAAACATGTGGTAGTAAAGATTACTTGGGACAGTAAATATTACGCGCCTGGGTAAATGTTACTGATCCGTACGGGACGGCTTTAGAAATGCTACACGCTGATTGGTTAAGACTCAGTAATCTTTACCCTTAGGAGTATTACAGTGATTAGTGCATATTGAGATTGGCAAGTATACAATGATCTCGCCATGTGTTATGTACAAACTGCCTCTCGGTTAATTACAAATGTAGCTCTGTCAGTGCAGGAGGTCGCCAGTTCAAATATAAACCCTGGCCAGACCACCACTCAGGGTCTTAAAATAACTGGGAGAACTGGTGCTGCCTTTGCTCTGTCATATCTGTACATATACATAGTTAGACCTTGATGTATTCTTGGATGAGGATGTTAAATCATAGCTGGAACCCGGGGGGGGGGGGGGTACTCCCTTATATGGCCTATACGGGGACGTGCCCGCTGGACAGGGTACGGTTTTTGGCCTCTTTGTCCTGAACAGGGTATATAATTTTATGCGAGTCTGTCCTAAACAGGGTATATAATTGATTGCACGGTTATCCTCGTCACACCGATCTTTAACAGGTAATCAGTCAACATCAGATCATTTCAGAGACTTTTTGATTTGCATAATTGCAATTGCCAATAAAACACTTGAAAATTGTGTAAAACAAGATGGTCCTAAACTAGAGGATGTTGTCCTACACAGGGTAGGTATTTAGAGTTTTTCTGTCCTAAACACAGGGTCAGGGTTTCAAACCTTCAGCAGCACCACTATACCCAAACATGGGTCAAGTAACACCCCCCCCCCCCCCCCCCCCATGTCATGTGTACATATGTTTTAAAACATTCAACACAGAAAAATGCAATTCCATATTAAAACTAAAGAGGCCATAAATAATCACTAATTGATGAACAGTAAACTATGATCTTATAAATGAGTTATAAAAATGATAGCTTCTTTTCTTAAAATAGAATTAAGATAAAATACCTCTTCTCCTTCTTGAATGTGATAGACCTTCTGTTTTACCTCTGCACCTCCAAAATACATGATAACATTAAACTGCCCTCCCTCAAACCTGTTGGTATTAAGAGTTATATGACAAATAGATATACCTCCAGTGATCACAGCTAGGAAACAATTTGACCTAGTCATTATTAACCTCAACTGCAGTCATGCAGCTTAGTCCTAATCCTAGATGTGTTAAGGGGGGGGTACTCCCATATATACATGTAGGCTATACGGGTATGTGGAAATCGAGAGGGCATGGTTTTTGACAATTATTCTTAGCCTGAAACAGGGTATATAAATCACTGTTTTGGTCTGGAACAAGGTTGTAATGTTTTGGAAGGGCCTCAGGACGGTTTGACCTATTCACGGTCCCTTGCCACAGCAAACGCAGAGTCCGTTTATCTATTTATGATTTGAGTGGCGAGTGGAGTGCAACGTCTCGCACATATCATATCTATGGTGGCCAGTAAGGGCCATGTACATGTAATCATGACTTCAACTTTAATTTATGGCACGACTTTGTGGGGGAAATGACTTCAACTTTTTTTTTTGCCACAACCTTTTTTGTTTTCGGCATGACCGTTTATGTTTTTGGCATGACCTTTTTTTGGCACAACCTACTTTTTTGGGCACAACCTTTCTTTTGGGGCATGACCTCGAATATTTGCCACCTTTTTTGTATCGTTCTGATTATATTTATGTTCGTGGGCTCAATCCTTCAATCGCCCCAACATGGTGGAGAGTATAACTTATGATTTGTTAGAAAATGTATGTAATTTAAGTGATTTTAGTTATATAGTTGAAGCTCTTGTAAGCGTCCACCCTGAGCATTTGGGAAGGTTGTCGTTATGGGAGTCGATCCACTTTATACCAGAGGGAATTTTGCATTTTTATGATGTACAGGGCTAGGTACATTCAAAACAGATATTTCTAAGTTACAAGCAATAAGATTGAGTCTGAATTTGAAACTAACCTCACCTGTGTTTGGTTTAGGGTTTGCATTTACTCAGAACCACACGCAAAGCAAACATAAAAATTTGGGGGGGAGGGGGGGGGGGGGGAGGGGGGTGACACTGGGCCCTTCAAACCCTAACCCTGTACCAGTCCAAAAGTTGCTACTTTTTGCAACCCTTATTCCAGACTAAGAGACGTAAAAATATACCCTAGTATTCCAGACTGAAACTGGTATCAGAGTGTCTCCTTCCGAATTTCGGAAAATTGATACCCTGTTTTTACTAGCACAATTTTATTTGGCATTGATCAATATTTAATTACATGTAGTTAGCTCAATGCATGGAGAATATTTTTTAACCAGCTTGGATTCTAGTCACTTCTTTGACAGAAAGCTACAGTCCTTTCAACTTTGACAACATTAGTACTTAAGATGAGAAATTAAGAGCCTAGTCTTTTCTCCAACTTCTGCCCAAGGGATTTGATCAAATCACAGGCCGCCCAAGTTCTGACTGTGTAACAAGGTTTGTATGGGAGTTCTTCCGATAACTCAGAATAATAACATAAATCTCCTGTAATACAAGGTAAATAAAGGAAGAAGACTTACTTGAAGTTGTTTTGTCGTCCTACATTGTATGTGTATTTCAGGTCGCTAGAACGGTGTTTCATGGAATTCTTGAGTCATACGTTTCACCCCCTCTACCGGAGGGGAAGGCTGAACACTCGATACAACACAGGCCTTCGCTCGAGGACGAATTTTACACAAAATATCAATCCCATCGGCGTTTACTCGGCCGCGGTACAATCCATGGACATCAATTATCCCTCAGAAGTCCCCAGGCTTGATAACTCCTTTCCAAACCCGTTAGATTTGAACGATTTTTGAAGCAATTCGTGCACCTCAAACGGCCGACTAACCGCGTGGTCCATGGAATGGTGATTCTTGACAACGCGTTTTGGTAACCAGGCGTTTGGGTAACCAGGCCGTTACAAATTATTTCTTTCCCTGAGGGAGACATATCAAATTCATTTGACACTTTCTAGTCACCGGCGCTGTCCAGTGGTCTCGTGGGAGGGGAGGGAGGGATTAGAAAGTATCAAATGAATTTGATATGTCTCCCTCAGGGAAAGAAATAATTTGTAACGGCCTGGTTACCCAAACGCCTGGTTACCAAAACGCATTGTCAAGAATCACCATTCCATGGACCACGCGGTTAGTCGGCCGTTTGAGGTGCACGAATTGCTTCAAAAATCGTTCAAATCTAACGGGTTTGGAAAGGAGTTATCAAGCCTGGGGACTTCTAATTCCCCTTTCCGAAGTTCAAAGGGAGACTGGTGCCGAGTTCGTGCCGCAAGGAGTTATGGGGCTGATTTTAGGGACGCGTTCGCAAGATGGCGGATGTAGATATAAAGTGATGCGATGGGGAAGTATAATTGTTGTGTGCCAAAATGTTCAAACAACTGGAGAAATTCACCTGGTCTGAAGTTCCACTCTCTGCCAGCAGATCATAAAGTACGTGTAGAGTATAAAAGGCTGATCAGAAATGACAATCTAAAGGAATTCAGCACTAGTACGAAAATATGTGGTGCACACTTCCCTGGAGGAGAGAGGATGTCTCAAGCGCAGCTTCCAACTTTGTTTCCTTGGACTTAAAGCCCGAAAAAACCCGCTGTGAAATCATGAAATACGATCTACCGAAGAGAGCAAAAACATCAGAGCAGAGGTCCTCTCCCTCTTCTACAGTTTGCTGTGCAGATAATGTGCCAGAAGCTACTGTTAGTGAACTTGGCTGTGTGTCTGAAACTGAAAGCCAACTAGCCAAAACAAACTCCGGTTCACTTTCAGCATGTTCAGAGAATCCTGCCCTTGATAGTGATGTTGTGGAACCCCGCAGTATGACCACAGATGGCAATGATAAGTCAAGTCTTTATAATGAACAAGAAGCCGAAATAGTCTCTCTGAAAGAAAGGCTAAACTCCTTGGAAAAGGATTTTGATAAACTCAAGTACAAAAACGAACACGAACCTAAGTTTGACATTGATGTGTACAAAAATTGCGATGAGGATATATCGTTTTTTACTGGTTTTCCAAATTATGGTTCAATGGTCCTGTGCTACGATATACTGAAGGTGAAGGCGGCTAACCTCAGCTATGGAGGTCACCAACGGCTTAACTTTGATGTTAGAAAATCAGCTACCAAAAGGAAATTATCACTTTGGCAAGAATTTACACTTGTTCTGCTAAGACTAAGACTTGGCCTCCTAGAGAGGGACCTGGCAGAACGTTATAGAGTTTCTGTGTCAACTATTTCAGATATTTGTAGAACCTGGATAAAGTTCATGAAGTGTGAATTACAGCCCCTGTGTATTGTATGGCCAAGCAAAGAGCAACTTAAGTTCTATATGCCCCCTGTCTTTAGAGAACTGTATCCTGAGTTAGTTTCAATAATTGATTGTACAGAAATCAGAATGGAATCCCCTTCAAGTCTTGACAAACAGTCTGTCTGTTATTCAAGTTATAAGTCACATACCACAATGAAGGCACTTCTTGGAATAACTCCAAATGGTGCTGTTTCCTTTGCGAGTGAGTTATATTGTGGTTCCATAAGTGACCCAGATATTGTGGAGAAGTCAGGATTCATAAGCTATCTACACAAAGGGGATCTAGTTATGGCAGACAAGGGGTTCATAATCCGGGACCAACTGGCTGATGTTGGTGCTCGTCTGGTCATGCCCAATTTCTTGAGTGATAAGGGTCAGTTCACACAAACGGAAACTCAGCATAACAAGAAAATTGCAAGTTTAAGAATACATGTTGAGCGTTACATGGAACGTTTGAAAAATTGGCACTTGTTCGATCGAGTTATACCAATTACAACTGCAAGTATTGCATCTGATGCATGGATTGTTATAGCTTGCTTGTCAAATTTTTGGCCACCAATGATCACTTAAAGGTAAACACCTCATGACAATATTAAACTTTTTAATAGTAGCAGTTATTCCCTTGAATATACACATTCTATATACATGTATAATTTTGACAACAGATACTGGTACATTGTGTATATTACCAAGTTTGTTAAAGAGCACAAATAATTATATTTAAGGAATTCATAACGGTCCTTTAATTTTTAATTTATATCATATAGATGATAATTATGTCTCTTCATCATAATAATTATTGTCAAATGACTTGTTGATACTAATACTTCATGAATGCTAGTCATCATAAGTAGAAATAAGTTATCACTGACACAGATCTGGTAGCACCACAGTGGCAGTTCCAGGTGGAGGTTTCATGCAGGGGGGTTGAAATTATTAACTCCCAACTGGCTATTTGTTCTTGTTTCTGTATTTCTTAATGTTCAAAAATCCTTGATCTGCCCCTGTGCTATATATTTTGTCTTTAGAAAGTTTGATCACCAGTTGCAAAATTTATGCAAATTTACACTGACAGTCATACATGTATGACTAAATAATTGCATCAATTTGTCACAATTTATTGCCATAATTAGCAGCTTAAACAACACAATCATTTGAGTGGTTTGAGTTAACCTGGGAAATAGTTTTAGGCTATGTAACACTGTTAGTTAGCCTGAATGTCAGCCGTCTCAATAGCGAAATTGAGACGGCTGACATTCAGGCTAACTGTTAGTCAGACATAGTAAGTAAAAGAAAGTCATCGTAGTGACTTAAAAAGTATATTTTTGTTTTATTTCGCAGGTGAAATCAAATCACTCAAATTTGAACTTATTGTTAAAGTTACTCATTCACTTAATCTTGGGAAAGGTGTGAGCTTGTTCCATCGTGGTTCATTGTAGAGTACTCTGGGGTACACCAATTCTGGAAAGATGTTTGCAAAGTAGAACTTCTGCAGTTGTTCTAACACACTGTCCCAGAAAGATTTATCAAAGGCCACTAACTCTGTGTGAAGCCATATACCATTTGATACGATGAAGTGACACTTACTGTAATTACTACAAAAAAGTTGCTGCTGAATTTGGCTGTAGTATTTGCACTTAGTATTTAGGTAAATGTTAGCTCCATTCCTTTTGTAAATCCCTGTTCTGCAAAGAGTAACTTCCATTGATTCATCTTCTTTAGAAGTTACTTTTTTCACTTCAACCAAATTACCACCAGGACTGGTGATACCATCAGGACTGGCTCCCAAGAAAGGGTGACTCTCTGATATGAAAAATCCACACTTCTTGACAATATTCCCAGTTTCCTCACTGAACTTCTCGATGATCTTGGGTTCCATTTGAATCCCTTCCTTCATATAACTCGTTTGTACAATTGGCTTATACATAAGTAATTCAGAAATTGCCTTTGTTGGACTTGTCGAGTCCTTCATAAGACATCTTTTTGTCTTTGAGGCTGTTATTCTCGGCTTACGGACATTGTACCATAACATAGAATTATGCTGGTCTCTGGTTTTCTTTTCAATGTCAACACAATATTTTGTGGAATCAAACAATCGTTTCTTGACTCTATCAGCCTTGCTTGCAATTTCCATCAATGACATTGGGTGGTTCAACTTGTCAGGTGAAGTTAGTTTCCACTTAGATTCATCAGGGTCAGGGTTTTCTGATTCACCTCCTGGGTCAGTACATGTACCAACATTAGATGAGCTAGTGTCCTCTGGGAGATTGTGAGGCAATATTGTACTTAATGCCATGATTTTACCAGTCTGTTTTTCAAGTTCTTTTACCTTATCATAAAAATGTTTAAGGTCTTCACTGGTAGGTGTGGCTCTCTGATGGGGAGCTCGGACATCATTGCACTCCCTCGATACATGTTTGACTGTTCTACCATACTCATGTTTTTGGAATTTAACAGACTGAACTGGCTGAGGTTCTAATTTACGTTTCTTGCTAGGCACATTCCATGCACAGGGCTTTGATGTGCATGGAACATTATTTTCGTTTTCAACTGCCATGTCATCCCCCTTCCTGAAAGTCCCTTCTATTGCAAACAAAGTTGCTGCAAGATGGTTGCAGCGGCCATCCACACCTGCTGGGCAGCCACACACAGCCTTAGTTATATCACCACCTGATTCCACGATAATCTTCACTGTGTATACTTTACCCTTTTTCATTGAGGGGATTACCTTACTTTTAGCATAATGTCTATTATCATCCTTTTTTGAAAATATCTGAAGTACATGTCCAGATTTATAAAAATTATAGCCCTTAACAATTGGTTTTTCAGTTGATAGCTGCTTTTGGAGTTCTACATCATCTATCAAGTACTTCCAAATGTTACTGTAAGATAGTCTTGGAAGTTCAGATGTTCCACATTTAAACCCAGTTGAAGGAAAGTTTTCATCCATCTCAGGGTTCACTTCCTTAGCTAGTCCAAGCTCTAATCTCTTTTTTGCTATATTTGCACCACCATCTGGGTCCACAATGTCATTTGCCAGTCCATTTTCAACATAGTTATTGACCCTACATAGGAAGAAACAAAGTCAATGTTACCATGAGGCTAATGATTTAAAGCCATTAAAGCTAATTATTTTTATTTTTGTCATGTTTTTATCTTTTATTATAATTACCGGCATGGTATAAAAAAAAGATTGAATAATGATGGACTTCTGTTTGGAAATGTTTTCAGAATTTTTATATAAGACACTGTTCAAAAATTAGCAGAAGGGTGGAGAAAGGGTAGGGTCATATTGGGGTATATTTTTGCCTCCAAAAAGAGGTCATAATCAAATTAAGCTGAAACACCGTAAAGGATTAGGGATAAAATTATTCTTTCTATGGAGGACCACGCTATTTTAGACCTTTTAATTTAATTTTCCAACCACCATCTGAATATTTCTGACCATCATACAGTCACTAATTTGCATACATTTACGGTGTTTACAATGAAAAAAGTTAGCGATTGTCATTCGCTATTTTAGATATTACGTTTTCTCTGTTATCTTATTTGGTTTAAACACCAATAGTTCTTTGCTCGGGACATTCATTTTAAGTTTGTTGAAGGGATAATAAGCACACTTGCTGACGACAGCACTGATGTTTAAAAAAAATCCCACTTGAACAAACCTTGTCACGAGAACCTCTCGTTTTCCGGTAACTTTGGCACCACGACATGACAACCAGCGCTTTAAAACAGCCATTGTGCACTGTTCGGCAGGTTTTGGAAGTGTTGCACCAGGTACATCCTTTTCTTCAAGTTTTAAAACCTCTGGGTTTGCAGAAGAAAACTCTTTGTCGTCTCTGTACTCCTCCACCGTAGACATCGTACCTCTTCCCCTCCGACAGGATAGTTCTTTACAAAATGATTTGCACTAGCCCTCGGAATTAATTTAGATACTTGAAGTTTCTTCTACGTAATCTCTATCCAACAGGGTGACTTAGATTTGAAAAAAAACTTTTAACCTACATGTATAACCAAGAATGGCTTTTAATTTAGTTCCGGTGTTTTCACATATGATTGAAATGAAATTTGCCGCGTCCCTAAAATCAGCCCCAAAACTCCTTGCGGCGCGAGCTCGGCACCAGTCTCCCTTTGAACTTCGGAAAGGGGAATGTGTGTCATAAGTTTGAACACTTTCCAGTTCTTTGAAAAAAAAAATTGTTTGACTATAGATTTCAAGTGATGGCTCACAATGTCAAAAAAGTGGGATTGACTTATGTCACAATTACGTCATTAGTATGTGTGATCGGGTCAAGATTCTAACATTATCAGTTGTATGAATAAAGTTTGTACTGTTTGTGAAAATTTGAGCAGAATCAGGCAAAAATCTTAAAAGTTATGACATTTTGTTTAAATTTGCAAAGTGGCTTTGGAGTTTTGATCGAGACACCTTATGTCCAAAGTCCAAACAGTTTGCTTCAACTTCAGGAGCCATGGCTGCCATGTTGGGCTCATGCATGTTTTTTGCTCCAACCTCGTTCACAGAATGAAACAATTATAGAATACCCTACCATTTGGATCATTAACGATTCATTTTCTCAAATCTTCATACAAACCTTCTAAAAACGTAACCCACCAATTTAAAAAAACCTACCTAACCTGATTTTCAACCAAAAATCTACCTTGCAAGCAGAGCCTTCTTCATGAACTCAACGAAACGAGAAGAAAAGAAGGCTCTGCAGTATTCGTGTTGTTTTCGTATTGAGCAAGACTCTGGGCAAGTCAAGCCTGTTAACTAGTTTATCAGCATGCAGCTAATTTTTTGTTTTCTGCTGATGACCAATGCAAACCTGTGAGAGCCAACTGCAACAATTGCCCATATCATTATGATGTCATGGCATGTTTATGAGGGGGACAGAATCGACGTGAACAATAGAATTTTGAACTAAATCTGCTCTGCTGAGGAAACTTTAACTTCGAATTGTCTGGTTTCCAGATATCAGCTGTACCAATGTTTATCCCACAACATTTACCATATGTGGTGGCTGTTACCGCTATTCTACTTTCTACAAAAATGCATTTGATAGCGATTTCCTTTGTGTTGTTGCTGTTTTGTCCCCCTCCCACGACCATGATCCTTAGCGTTTAAACAATAAAATAATTGTTTTGATTTGACGTCATAATGATATAGGGCAATTAATGGCGGCCATGTGGACTCCGGTTTGGTCATCAGCATAAAACAAAACAAAAAGCTGCATGCTGATAATAAGCAATCATTGGATGAGGTTGAGCATAATAGCAAAAATTATCAAGACAGAGGTCTATGTTATCAGCCGAAGCCAAACCTTTGGCTGATAATTAACACAGACCAATTAAGGTCTTGATAATTTTCGCAGTCATGCGAAAACCAAATTCAATAATTGTTTTGTTTATTATACATAATGTTTTAAGCTCAAGTTTTAGCAAAGCAAAAAGCTATCGTAAATGAAACTAAATGAAATTCCCTGGAATGTCCTATATCTACGAATAACTATAATGAACACAAGAACACAAGCCAGTTTGTTTGGCAGAAATGAGAGATTTATTTCGACAACCAAATAAACAATAGACTACCATGTGAAATAAACCTCTGAACCCACAATATGGGTGGGAGGGATGGGTAAGAAATACTGAACTGTAACTAGAAATAGCACGCCGGCGAAACGACTGTTCGAAACTGATCAAGATCAACTACATGTACGTTCTAAATGGTATCCGATTACAACAAATCACATGATACATAATGAATGACTTATCAATGTAAATCGATCTTATTATAGAACCAAGAGAAATAATAACATAGGAATGAGGGAATTAAGTATTTTGAAGAGTCCTCCAAAATCAGCCAATGCCATATAAAATTGGTTTGTTTACAATTATATTTCTGATACAAGATGTTTTCTTTCTTATTCGAGCTAAAAATTGTATTTATTTTACGAGTTTAGGAGAATGACTAGAAACATAGCTGAGCGCTTAAAATGGCTCAAAATAATTTCACTGCTTTCTTGCGTAAAATTTGGTGTATTTGCTTATCATCGCGTACTACTAAGTATTATCTGCTAGCAGATTTATAATTCTAATATACAGTGTATATGTTGTAGGTCAAATTGACCTTGAGTCAATTCAACCTAGGTCAAATTGAATGTTTTACGCATTACGGCAAAAAAATTAAACTGATCATCAAGATAATTTAGAAAATCACAGAATCCCATAAATGGAGGATCGAATGTAAAGGGCAGGACAACGTCGTTAAAATTAAGCCATACAAAATCGACCACCTGATTCAGGACTCGAAAACCTCATGTGTTCTGCACTATAGTGGTCGGTCGGGCAAGAACATGTTGCTAAAATTCCACTCTCATGCTATATGCATGGTGCTCTGCTCACGTGGGAGCTCTGCTATTATCTGCTAGTAGATAATATTGTATGCATGCACACTTAGTGCTATATAGTTAGCTATCGAGAATTAGTTGCGTGTTCTCAGCCAATCAGAATCGGGATGTCCGAGATGTCAGTAGAATGTATAATAAACCGATTTACATGTAACAATTAAGCTTGACTTGCCCAGAATCTTGGGCGAACCGTCTTTGACAGCCATGCTCAATACGAAAACAACACGAATACTGCAGAGCCTTCTTTTCCTCTCGTTTCGTGGAGTTGAAGAAGGCTCTGCCAACGCAAACTACAAATGTTACTTAAGTGCATTACTACCGAGAAACCTAACATCCCTAAGTAAACACGCCAATCATCCCCTACCATAAAAGGACAGGCCTGATAAAAAGCAAGAATTAAGCTTTTTGATTAGAGCATCAAAATAGTCCAAAAATCATTCATAGAACGACTCTAATACACCTGGGCCGGGTTGTTCAAAGCACGATTAGTGTTAATCCTGGATTAACTCTGCACAGAACCTATTAGTTGTCATGGAAATTAACCTTGGATTAGCACTAATCGGGCTTTGAACAACCCGGCCCTGCACTATAATGGAGAATTTAGCACAGAGTTTAGCAAAGTTTGAAGTGGCGGGGTATTCGGAACCGGGTATCTTATAATTGTACCGATATTAATTTTTGTCTTTATCTTAAATCAAAATAAATGAACAACGTACAAGTACCGTACAACATGAAACTATTTCCCTGAATAATTAAGACAGTACAGACACTACAAGCATACATTAAAATGCAACAGAATATGGGAATAGTAGAGAGCTTACATGAGTTTGTGGCACAATGGCTCCTTGTTCTCTTCGATCCAGTCAATCATGTTGATCGGTTTACCAATCGCTGGACTAGCCTTTTTCTTCTTGTTGTCAACCTCTGCAGTTTTATCCTCTGAAGTCCTCTTAGACATGTTAAATATTGGTATATTACGCGTAGCACTTCAAAACTTGTTCACTTGTGCATGTGTCAGAGTGACACCACAGGAAGCCCAAGCTATATGAAAATTGATCATTACATTTTGAGGGGGGGCGGGGGATTGCCCTATATCATTATGACGTCACGGCTTGTTTATGAGGGAATCGACGTGAATAGAGTTTTGAACTAAATCTGCTCTGCTGAGGAAAATTTAACTTCGAATTGTCTGGTTTCCAGATATCACCTGTATCAATGTTTATCTCACAATATTTACCGTATGTGGTGGCTGTTACCGCTATTCTTTCCCCTCCCACGACCGTGATCCTTAGCGTTTAAACAATAGATTGTTTTGATTTGACGTCATAATGATAGGGCAATTGAATCCCAAAAGAATTTGTTCAGATCGAGGTTTGGAAATGAAAAAACATCCTGCACAACAAACCGAAGGCAAATGCCATTACTAAAAAGTCTCAAGTCTAGTCTTTTTAATTTAATTTTCGTCTCAAAATGCAGGAAATACCATTGAAGTGGACCTTCTTAGATTTTTAAAATTGTCAGCCCCTCCCCTCAACAGACGACATTATTTACACTCATTTTTACAATATAAAACATAAACGAAGATTATTGAGAAGAGAGAGAGTGTGTTAGGACCTCTGAAATAGCTTTTTAAAAAGGTACCAGCACCGGTAAAATTGTGTTGTTTTTGAACAAAATTGTAATGAAATAGAGTGAAGTTATGTCAAAATAAACGGCTCCTCGATAAAGTTTGGTCAGCATAGAAAAACTTTGTTATTTTTTTCTCTCCAAGGTGTTAATTCAAGTATCGCCTCTTCGTATCCAAAAAAAGATCTATTATTCATGAAAGACCGGCTAATATAATATAATAATAATAATTACAGTTCTTTTCCGCGCATTTCGACTAGCCTCAATGCGCTTACACTTTATGAGAAAATACAATAACAATCTAATTTAATCTAATCTAATCGAACTGTAAACCATGTATACGTGAATAAAAAAACTATAGATTAAATAAATATGTCTTAAGTGAGAGACTAAATTGCGTGACGGACTCAGCATTTCTGATGCTGGAAGGCATAACTTTCTAAGTATTTTGTCAATCTTTTTGGTCAAGCACAATTTTATTGGTTTTAACTAGAGGAATAGAAGTGTGTATCTCAATCTGCGATTTTGCATAAGATACAAGAGAAAAAAATGATATTTCTTTTTTTGGATACCAAGAGGCGATAATTGAATTAACACCTTGGGGAGAAAAAAAATACAAAAACGATATTCTAAATTTTCTATGCGAACCAAACTTTATCGAGGAGCCGTTTTTTTACATAACTTCACTCTATTTCGTTACAATTTTTTTTCAAAAACAACTAACACAATTTAGCCGGTGCTGGACCTTAAGCCGAAAAACTAAACGAATCAGGTACCCTAAGAGACGCGATTAAAAGCCACGGGGGCAGAGGCAGTGGAAGACTCATACTTCAGTTGGCAGGCAGATCACATACAGTAGTTCAAAAAAGGTTGACCCGTACAAATGGCAAACAACAAGCGACATTCCCACACCGAAATGGATTATGGGTGTAGCTGAAAGTCTCGTGAATTCATTTAATTTGTTTTTGGGTCAAAAACTTTAAAGTGCAAGTATCATGTCAAAAAAATAAAATATTATATTGTATTGTACTATTGTGTTTGTTTCTCACAAAAAGGTATTAATCTTGCAAATTTTGTAACATGTCTGGCATTTAATCCCTAAGTTTGGTTACTTTTCATGGATCCTGTGACGTCATAAGATGAATCAACTCCCTCAGCTCCCTAGAGAAAACTACTACAATAAACTCCCGTAGGTTTTCATTGTGACATCACAAGATGAATCAATCCCGCAATTCGGGTAGCGTTTATTCTAGTTTAATTTCTGCTCCTACCTCTCAAAGAAAACTAAGTTAGACAACTGAAGTATATCACAAATAGAATTTGGGGCAAAAAGAGTTCATGTTGTTTTATGGCGATACTTGTACTATTAATGGTCTTGTTACAGACGAATACGGCCATGTTTGAATTGGGTCTTTCAGTTTATCCCACTCTCAACTTTTAACGATTCACTAAAACATATTAGATACAATCAAGAGAGGATAACTAGTTATCCTCTCTTGATACAATATAATATCACTACTTGGCTAAATACAGAGCATTAAGGGATAACGGTACTTACAAGCTTTTTGGCCTTACTACGGATTTACATTAATGTGTAAACATTTGACAGTAAGTGAAAATTACTTCTTTGTCGATAACTTTCCCGCCCCAATGAACGTACCAAAGGAGGGAAGTACATTCACTAACTCTTAGTTCAATAGCTAGAGAACAAAGGTAATAAATGTTCAAATAACTCTTGATCACGCATCGCGTACAATTGCCCCTAAACTCAGGTCATGACCGTGTGGAAGACTGAGAACAAGCACACAACAACTCTATTGCTTTTCTCCGTTTTAGTAAACTGGTTTTGTCAACAAACTCGAATAAAATTTGTATATTTACTATTGAAACAGGGAAGGAACATTTTTCACGAGCGAGAGAAAACTATTTTATTTCCCGCAAAAAAAATATTGGACTCAGGTCCCACGCGTCCAAGTCGCCAGTCTTTTGGCTGAGTTTTACCGTGTTTTAACTTGAAACTAGGTACGAACCAGCTCGGTTTCTGTAGTGTACTGAACACACACTGCACAGTTTACGTAGTAACGGAGGCCTGGCTACTATATTTTCCAACTGATGGCTGACGAAGAAAGCCCTCTGGCAAGAGAAAAACGCTCGCGAACTTGGGCAATTTGGGGTACTTACAGTTCTGTGGCCAGCCGAAATATCGTACCACTAATTTCAAAATTCTACGTTGTATCGGTCTTTGCTTCTTCATAGTTATTTTTTATTTGATAGCCGATTAGATCACTAGTTTGATCCAACGTACACCAGCAGAATTGTCGTTCACGGTTGCTTGCTTGAACAATTCGACTTAAAGTGCATATAAGCCCTGGCTAATTATATTTCTTACGAAGAGACGAGAGGCCATAGACAACGTATTCCGGAATAAAAAGTTGATTTGATTTATTTGTCATGGTGTATTGGCCATTCAAAGTTGCCCAAAAACGTGTATTGGGTTGCCTGTGGACGAAAATCAAGCGCGCTCAGAGCGTTTTACAAAATTGGCACTGGGTCTAGTTTGACGTCATCAACAGAACACGCTCGATGCGCCATTGCATTAAAGGCCTTGCCGAATAAAGATCTTCGAAACGTTTAGCGCGATATTATCACCTTTCTCGGTTATCTATTCAATTATTTTGCAAATAAGCCAACGTTTTAAAGCGGCGAAGAGACGAGTTCTGTTGATGACGTCACGTTTTATTCTCGTCCCAGTCTCCGAAGGTGCGCGGAAATTATTCTACATTTGGAAGTTTAGTCGCTAAAAAAATAATGAAAACATTTTTATTTAGAAATTTCGGAATTTTTTCTCTACCGCTTTAAAAAAAAAGCATAATTGGCCAGGGCTTATATGCACTTTAACAATAATTTGAATAAATACTTAGGATTTTGTCTAAAATGCCTTTTTTCTTTACTAACAACGCACAAACTATGTATATTTTCTATAAATCGATGTTGTTGTGATAGAAAGGCACCATGGAGGATAATGCATTAATGAGATGACGTCAACCCGGTAAATCAACCCAGGCTTTTACTTACGCGGTCATGGGTCAGGAAAGGTCAGTTTTTCACCATTTCAAACAAGCGTAGAACATAGAATATTATCTATAAACCAAAAATTTCTTCGCAGAAGTACTCAAAACCTTTCACAGGTTCATAAGTAGAAAAATGTCAAGAAGGGTTAGAAGCACTTTAACACAGCGGACTAGTATGCCGAGGCCGTGGGTTCAAATCCCACTCAGGGCACATATGTTGTCTTTCACTTCTATTCTAGCAGGAGTATATTACACAGGAGTGTTCCTGTGCCCTTGTGTTGGCCCCTAACACAGTAGATGGTGTGTCTGTTTATAGCCGCGAAGTTCTGGTATGCGATTACGTTGTCTTTTGTTCTCTTGCGCTTTAATAGTATTTTTTAGCAGTTTGAACCGTGTTAATAGCCCACTTCCGTGATATGCTTTACTTGTCACGCACAAAGGTTTCAATACGAGGTCTCTTCTTTTCACAGAGAAAAGAATAAATTTAATTTAGCACGGGGCCTCGTATTGAAACCTTTGTGCGTGACAAGTAAAGCATATCGCGGAAGTGGGCTATTACAATTGTTCAGTGCATCCTGAATGGTTAAAAGTGACGGCCTTTGTTTCTTCTCGTGGGAAACTATATGCTAAAAATAACTCTACCGTCTACAGTGTTGTGTGACATTATAACACTCCTCTGTAATTCTAGTTATTTATATATAGAGATGGGTTTCTTATTTATGCTGTTTATATATATCCGGTTATTATTGATTTGAACTGAGTACAAGACCCGAAGATTTTAGCTCAAAACACAAGCAAAACTTCGATTCTCGGTGTTACGTCACGAGGCACCATTCTCCCAGTGCGCGGCCAACTTGAAAGGGCGTGGTGGTGTGCGAACTTTCAAGGCGTGTGATATCGGAGTGAATATTAGACTGGCCACCCATACGTACTCAATTCAGATATTTCAAATCACTAATAACCTCAGCTCGTAGTGATTATGTACTATTTGCAATATGAGTGGCGATGTTGTATAGGATATACAATGGCGAGCCGCTTATTGTAATATACTTATGATATGCACCACATAAAATATTAAGCTTTGATTTGATGTGATTGATGAATCGATGTGGAATGATTTAGTTTCTCACAGAAACATGTCCCACATCGAAGAGACAGTGTGTATGCAATAAGAGACCTGGGATAGAGGAAGTCAATTATCAGTTGTGAGACCTCGTCATACTAACGCTAGCATGTTAGTATCCTGGGCCGGGTTGTTCGAAGCAAGGTTCAGCGCTAAACCAGGGTTAAATCGCTAACCCAGGGTTAAACTATACAGATTGGAATTACAGATTTGGCGCTAACCTAGAGTTAAAGTTAACCTTGCTTCGAACAACCCGGCCCTGTATCATTCCATACATGATTTTAGTTGGCTTATAGTTAGCCCTATTAGCCCTATTAGTATTCTGCATCAAATTATACAGAACTCTAATAGCTAACTAGAATTTTGTATGGCGTTTACAGTGTATCCACGTGACCCGAATGCTGGGTCTGGATTGGCTAGTACCCTTATGAATTATTAATGAATATTATAAATACATTTTAACCTTATGACATACAGTCTCTGTCCTCATAGTGGTTTAGTGGTTTTAACCTACCATGCATATCTTGACCATGAAATTACGATATTGTTAGCATTATTATTATTAATATAATGCCGTTAATATTTCAGGTAAGGACTAAAGTTTAGATTGCATACGACAGACCTGACCGATACGAGGCGATTGGGTAAAGTGAGCTACAAACATTGCGCTACCGTTGTTGTTGATGCTACCGTTGTTGTTGATGCTACCGTTGTTGTTGATGCAAGTAAAACGAATGAAAGCAGCGAACATTTTATCTCACTTTACCCAATCGCCTCGTTTCTGTGTAGCGTGGGAAAGATATTCAGTGAGGTATGTTGTGTCAGTGTCGTAAAGGAGATCAGGAACCGGTCTAACTGAACATCGTGCACTGCAAACTCTACACCTGTAATCACAGCCACAGTGTTTGTCAATGCAATGCACAGGGACAATGGGTATCACATTACAGTTTTACATGTAGCTAAGACTGTGTTAAAGCTAATGATATAACGGCTTAAACACGTAATAGAGTAAACGAGAAAGGGAGGGCCGGGATACAATGGAGAACAGGAGCGCTTTCCATTCAACCCAAAAAAACGAAAATTCCGGTCAGAAATCAAATGGAACAGTAAAATTTACGGTTGGAAGTTTCGGAAAGTGTGGACCACCTCGCGAGATGGTCCTCTTTTTCCGAAAATTCCGGTTCGACCGAAATTTTCTGTTCCATTCAAAGTTCCCGGTTTAGATTTGCTGTGATTTGCCAGTTTTGAGAATTGAAATCGAGGCTACTAATAACCGGGTAGTTTCTGCGAATGGAACGCGTATTTTTTCCGACCGGTTTGTCGATCTAATTCGAAAAATCCCGTTCCATTCGACATTCGAAATTTTCGAAACTTCTAACCGGTCGTTTTGGTTGAATGGAAAGCGCCCCAGGAATAGACCAGTTCGCGGTAAATTCCGACATTTTGAAAGGGGTGCAAACATGGCGCGAAATACAGTTTTGTATGGGAATCGATTGGAATCCGATGCCAAATAAAATCCGTAAAAACGAATATCTGAAATATTCTTCAGATACAAATTTACAGACAATGTATGGAAAACTGAAAACACGATTGCACACTTCCCAGCACAGCTACATCCCTCAAATTTCGATATGTTAATCTTTTACCTGGTATCTGAAGAATATTTCAGAAATTCGATTTTACGGATTTTATTTGGCATAGGATTTCCATCGATTCCCATACACTGTATTTCGCGCCATGTCTGCACTCCTTTCAAAATGTCGGAATTTACCGCGAACTGGTCTATTGTAGCCTTGTTAAAGTGCCACTACGACGAAAATTTACCATTTCGATTTGCCACTTTTTCAGTGTCTATAGGTCAATCAGTATTAGAAATATCCGAAATAGTAAAAAATATTCCCAAATGGGCAAGTTAAACCACAAATTTTAGGAGAGATTAGCGGTAAAATCCTGTCCGCCATTGCTGGAAGCCGTGCCCTTTGTTCAGCTTTAAACAAAGGTTTATTCACCGGAAGTGATGTCATACACTTAACACGACAACCTCGTGGCGCGAAATAGCGTGCATAAAAAAGTAGCCAACCTCGCAAAGATAAATATAACTTTCTTCTTATGTACGTGAAGACGTTTTTAGTAGAAATATGCCTCCAGGCGTTGTGTTCTGCAGGCGAGCGTTAAGTGTATGACATCATTTCCGGTGAATAAACCTTTGTTTAAAGCTGAACAAAGGGCTCGGCTTCCAGTAATGGCGGACGTGTAGATTCAATATTCGGAGCTAAAAAAATAAGACTTCCTGTCGTTGTATCGAAAAACAATTTGAACTGGTAATAATATATGAACTCTACTTTATGAATATGCAAAAACATTGATATGTCAAAATTTGATCGTAGGGGCACTTTAAGTGACATATTGTCAGTTAAGCTATTGAAAGATTAAAGTTTTGCTAACTTGCTGCTGGAAGTCTCTTTTCTCTTGTTGTTCTTTGACGTGTTCCTTTTTGAACTCACAAACTTTGTCTAGAAGACGTTAGTCTTTGGTGTTGGGGGAGGGGGGAGGGTTGCAGGAGGAGGGGGGGGGGGGGGGGGGGGGGGGGGTAGAGAGAATCAGTCACCGTCTCGCACTGCCTTAGGGTCGTAAGATTTAACAAACTATGCTCTGATTGGGAAAGGAGGACGAATCGAGGCTCAGTTCAAGCAGATTCGAGGCCAAGGGGAACATCGAGGGGAAACCAAACTCACATACATTCCCGAAAGGGGCCAGTCATTACAACAACAACAATTTTATTTGTACTCTCTACATTCATACATAACAAAATTACTAGTGTGTGGTTTGAAGGAAGAAGAGCCCAGCTACTTAGACATAGCAAAAGCTAATCGACAAATGAATCGAGCTAAGTAGCTGGGCCATGCAGGAATAATTGATACAGTAGTTGCTCATAAATTGGACGGAGATAAAATACAAAAAAAAACAATACTAATACACACAAAGCTTATCTATAGTAAACATTAAATAATATTCTAAAGCTCATTAATATTCAATTAGTGCGAAAGCCAATCTGGTGCGATTGATTATACCACGCGATGCCCTCTATAAACTACAATACAAAACTCTTGATTATCGTACTCTAACCCTAACCCTAAGCCCGATTAGCGCTAATCCTGGATTAAGTCTTAACCCATGCTTTTGGTTCTCTCGTTAGAAGGTATTTGTTTCCAAATCTAGCAAGACAAGTTAGAAAAGTACTTGTTATTTCTCCTCAAGGAATGTTTTTAACTTCAAATCGGTAGTTCACAAGTTAGCAGATTGAACTAAAGATTATCCTTAATCCTGGATTAGCTTAATTAGGTTTCAAACAACCGGGCCCTGAAGAAGGCTGGTTTGGCCAGCCGAAATATTGTAATATTCAATATAAAATCCTACGTTGTGTCATTTATTGAGTGTTGCATGCTGGGATTTTCAATATGGCGGCGAACTCGGTTCGTTCAAAATCGCAGGATTTGCGCGCAGATCGCAAGTTGATTCCGCCCGGCTCCGTCCCCGAAATACGTCGCTTCAGCCAAGTTACCATTTACCATTCCGCTTTCTTTTCTGTACTTTGAGAGATGTACTCATTTTATCCAGACAGGATAATGTGAAAAATACGTGGAAAAAAGTGAGGTGAACACATTTTCGAAGCCACTTGACAAAAAGGCAAACGTGGCGGAAGCCTAAAAGTTAACGACCATATTCAAGCGCATAAATAACATTATTTCAAACTATGAAGTTCCTGTTACATATGTAATGTATCAGTCAATTCCAAACCCGTGCATGCCCCCCCCCCCCCCCCCCCCCCGAGCCACCACCGGGCATTTGAACATTTTGAAAAACATTCGATCAAATGCCCCACTACCAAGGCAGAAAAACTGTTCAAATGCCCCACCAGTTTTTCATCCAGGCTGTTCAAATGCCCCACCATCGAGGACCGGATTAGAAAATTTTACAAGGCAAAGACTATTGACAAATAAATGAAATCATTGTTTTATTCAGAATCTCTGACTCAAGCAATTCACAGGAAACACCGACGGCGAAAACCACCTTCAACGGTCAGGGATGAGAACAATCATTTCTACCGGCTCGATCGTTCTTGGTTTCAGTTATATACTTTATAATAAACGTATTAATGGTTTGAAATTGAATATGTTAGCTTATGTTCTTGGTATATAAAGTATGCAACAGGCACCAATCGGCCCGTCTTTTACCGATATAATAATTTAAGTTTTTAACTCGCCGCTGTCGAGGGTCGCAGTCAACTTATCACAAATCTTGTCACGCACTTAATATCACGCAGTCGGTCAAAGTTCATGAAGCAAAACGTTTATACATGTAGGTTTAAACATAAGTAATTTACCTCTGAAAGTGGCCTTCAAATTTGGCAGGTTTACTCTATCAAGCCTCTACAAATGCGCAATCATTATCCTGGAATTCCTCGAAGACACGTACGTTCGCCATTTCGACGCGACCGATGCGAATTTGTAGACAGAAAGAATGTATTTTTTTAACACCGATCAAATGCCCCACCCCCACCCCCACTGTTTGTCAAATGTTCGCCCCTGAGGGCTTATACTCGTCAAATTCCCCACCCTCGGGAGCAAGCCTCTGATCAAATGCCCGAGGGTGGCCCGGCGGGATGCACGGGTTTGGAATTAACTGATACATAAGAACTACGATGGTGCCCGATTCTAGTTTTCAATTTATTTCGAAAGTAAAGTGCTGTTTTCAGATTCTTTCGAGTTATATTCCCATCTCATGATGTGCAAACAATGAGTTAACGAAACACAACACTGCGGTTACATCACATCAGATTGTTTACTAAATTGAAATTTTGGTGGCGACCAAATTGCTATAGAAAACTTGACCTTTTAATTTAAACAGTACTTATTCGTTTAACACACTGCATTTGAGCAGGCATATATTCATTGTTTTGAACCCGAGAATTAACCGTACTACCGTACTTCATGGTCCCTTTTTTTAGTAGTGGGTTGTCGGTCAGGTGATTGTAAACTCTCGTCATTTAGCACATAAAATGTATTCTGATGAATAGGGATCGGGTTGTCATGTAAGAAAGATGGCTCTTGAACAAACTAATTCGTTGCTAAAGCTTCAGTAGGTTGGGTAGTCTCGGAACACTGGAGATCTTGGTCTTTCATTGTCTTCTGTTTAGTATTCTTGATTTTTTTTTAAAGTTTGAAAGTCGGATCTCAGCTTTATTATATCCGCTTTCAACTGGCCATTTTCAACTTCTAGGTCAATAATACGTGATGACAGCATCTTGATTGCGGTCTTGTATATATTATCTTGCTGCACTAATTTGTTTGAGTTTCGTTTCTTGATTCGTGTTTTGATGTGACGAGAGTAAGAATTCATTACGCATATCAGTTAGGTCAGCCTCCATGTTACAAATCAAGGTCATTAAATCAGCGAGAGAGTTCTTATTGCGGGCTAACAATCCTCGTGAAGAATCTAAAGAATTCCGTCTCTTCCGGTTTGAATTTGACTCATGTGTAAGGTGTTTTTTTTTTTCATTGACTTGTGAACTTGCAGGCTCTGTAACTTGTTTTGTTTTCTTAGTATAACATAAAGTGTTGAACATGTTCTCAAGCATGTCGCGCGTGACCTCTGTTTCTTTCATTCATTAAGTTCTCTACTTTCATCTGTAATCTGGGAAACTCAATCTTTGCATGGTTATAAGTAAAATCCTTCGACAGCTTGTACCGTTTCCGCTAGGTCAATATCCTCGCTGGAACCAAATAACCTTTATCTCAATACTCTCTGACTGTGTCTCTGCCTCATTTAAGTGGTCGATCGAACTTACGTTAAATTTAAATCTCTGACAGTTGTTAAGAGACTCATAATATTGGTCTTGAAGTGCCCTCACCCAAAATAAGATGTTCTCCTCGGATGTTTTAAATGCAGCACAGCGAGCCGATGGCTTATAGATTCCAATAACTATTTCTTCGAATTTTAGCTTTCCGGATCCTTGCCCCTTCACTGGCTTCAGGTCGTCGTACGTGTCGTATATAAAATCACTGGCCATCTGGGTAAAAAACGCGGTCCATCGGCTCCGACAATAGCGCCAGTTGAAATATCCTGAGCCTGTTGGAAGGCTTTCGCACGAGTGAAGTTAAATAAAACATTAAACTGCTTACATTTGAGAGATGGGACTCCAAATTAGAGAGAAAGTTCCTCGCGGATCCTCCACCATCTTGATTTACCCCTACCCCCTAGCTATAACTTCCGTTTCTATCTGTGGCGAGGTTATTGAACCCGCTATATTTCGCTATAAATCAGCTATTCAGTATACCTGTATAACGCGGTACACAGAGAGATCGTACGAGATCCGGCGGTAAACCAGCCAAAAACGCCGTCAAAATTATTTTAGTATTGCCTATTGGCCTACCGATCACGGTGTTTGCGCTGGTATGTATTATGACGTTAGTAAAATGAAATGTGGCATAAAACCTACGAAACGTACCTCAAACAAGAGCGGCAGTTTAAATATCCTGAGCCGGTTGGAAGGTTTTCGCATCTTGATTTTACGGTATTAAATTATGTAAATAAATTAACCTGGCGATTGTTACGTGACCAGCACAGTGCAATCTGATTGGTGGTGAACTTGAAATTTAACGCATGCGCATAAATTTTGCTGCACAGAACAATAAATAAAACTATAAATAAAACATTGTTGTGTATTGGCTCTCAACCCAACAATTGGCTCTCAACCCAACACGGTCACGACCTCGATTTTATAGTAGCGTAGAAGGCGCCTCTAATAGCTTAAAATAGAGGAAAAGGATAAAAATAAAACTGAGAAAGGAGAAAAAGAAGTAAAAAATAATAATTTTAGTGCCCGGCGTAGACTCGAACTCCGGTCGTTGGATCAAAAGCCCAAAATGTAAACCACTACACCATAGAACCGTTTGTTGAAACAACATTTTCAAAATAAGGTATATGTATTAGGTCTGAGCCCGTGAACTTTTGGGTAACAAACCGTTTTTTTACATCGATTCCGATTGGTAGATGAAACAATGGCACAACGGAGTGTCAAATTCACTGGGTAGGGACGGTCTACTTTTTGTCGCCTCGTTGCTAGCAACATCGAATTGACGTCGTAGGGGACGGTCTACTGTTTGTCGCCTCGTTGTCGGTCAGATGGACAAGAACATCCGCGAAACCCGAAAACTGCAAACTACGTGGCACTTTTCTCCCGTTAAAGTAAACCAGTGAAAGGGAAGCTGGGTGTGGTGAAGGACCTGTGTTTGGGCAACCGTTATTTGAAGGAATTTTGGCGATGTACGGGATTTTTGTGGGAATTCGAGGCGATTTTCTGGAGCTGATCGGCGGCTGATCAGCCTCGAGTTTGCTACCTTCCCAATAATTATACTAAGGGAAGAAAAATTGCTGTAACTTCGTCAAAATTGAACGGAAATGGCTTGAAACTTCACAGAAACTGAAAGGAACACACAAGAGACAGGTAAGACTAGTTTGACGATTTACTGAATTTTATTTTAGAGCAAACGGGCTTTCGAACTAAAACGCCATACATCACAGGCAACCCAAGCTCTAATTGTGTGTATTTGTCAGTATAATATAGGGGAACTACTAAACGGGGAAAATCACGAATTTTACTACTATTGATAGGTTAAAATCAACTGAAATAAACGTACCTTTGCTCTATATGTTGTCTTTTGTCGTTTATTAGCGATTTGGGCCTATTTTTCTTTTCGGATCTCCTCTACCTAAGAAAGAGACAAGGCAGCACACTCGGATTTCGACATCCCTGCACTCGAGGCCGGTTTTTTTCACGAAAATCGGCCCTGTGGCCAAATTTTCCTTTCTCACACGAAGGCCGATAATTACTCTTCTCCCACAAATGTTCAGATTTGAAAAATCTTTCTCCAAACCCTTCGAAAAGTCCCGATTTCGATGTGAAATCCATAGCTTTCTTCTTGCCGTAATGCTTAGATTAACAGCTTCGCCACCGAAGTTCAAATATCGCCTCAGCGGCCAGGCCTGCTGTCAAAAATCACTCTCTCCAGCGGAGGGACAGTTTGCAAAGTCTACAACTTTCCCCCGTCCCCACAGGTAGCTACTCAATAACCCATTGTACTAAACAACCAATCGCGTGGCGAGAAATATGTAAACATCATCTTCAAAAAATTCACGGAACGGAATTTCACTTCCAAGCCGAGTGTGAACAAGAAACTCGTGGGATGAGCTGGCCTGGCAGTACGATTCTTCGTTTGAAACCAGGCTGTCGGGTGATGTTGGTTTGGAACATCAGTGACGTACTGCGTAATGGGAGCAGAGGGGAATTTCTAGAGTGTGTTGGCGATAAGCTAAAGGTGAAATTTCCTGATGTCGGTCCTGTCCTTATTGGAAGACAGACCTGGCTCAAAAGGGACAAGTATGGCAGCATTCTGGGTAGCATATGTCAATATCCTATTGTCCTGGCATATGCAGTAACGTGCCACAAATCGCAGGGACTCACTCTTCCATCGGCGATAGTCCACTGCTCGCCTGAGTTCGTTCCTGCGATCAGTGATGTTTACATATTTCTCGCCACGCGATTGGTTGTTTAGTACAATGGGTTATTGAGTAGCTACCTGTGGGGACGGGGGAAAGTTGTAGACTTTGCAAACTGTCCCTCCGCTGGAGAGAGTGATTTTTGACAGCAGGCCTGGCCGCTGAGGCGATATTTGAACTTCGGTGGCGAAGCTGTTAATCTAAGCATTACGGCAAGAAGAAAGCTATGGATTTGACATCGAAATCGGGGCTTTTCGAAGGGTTTGGAGAAAGATTTTTCAAATCTGAACATTTGTGGGAGAAGAGTAATTATCGGCCTTCGTGTGAGAAAGGAAAATTTGGCCACAGGGCCGATTTTCGTGAAAAAAAACGGCCTCGAGTGCAGGGATGTCGAAATCCGAGTGTGCTGCCTTGTCTCTTTCTTCATCTGGTGCAAGATATATTTTTTCTGTAAACGCTAGGCTATGTTGTTACGCGTAACACGTAACAACCGAGTGAAGCACTGGAAACAACATATTTCACACAAGCAGTCTTTCAGACAGTCAGTGTAACAAGCAGTCACAGAGTCTGTAACAAGCTGAGTCACAGCTACAGAGTGTAACAATCCGTCACAGAGTGTAACATTGAGCAGTCACAGAGTGTAACAAGCAGTCACAGCGTGTAACAAGCAGTCACAGAGTGTACCAAGCAGTCTTGCACAGTGTAACAAGCAGTCACAGAGTGTAACAAGCAGTCGCAGTCAGTGTAACAAACAGTCACAGAGTGTAACAAGCTAGCCGTCACAGAGTGTAACAAGCCGTCACAGAGTGTAACAAACAGTCACAGAGTGTAACATTAGCCGCCACAGAGTGTAACAAGCCGCCACGGAGTGTAACAAGCAGTCACAGAGTGTAACAATTAAGCAGTCACAGAGTGTAACAAACAGTCACACAGTGTAACAAGCAGTCACAGAGTGTACCAAGCAGTCACAGAGTGTACCAAGCAGTCATGCACAGAGTGTACCAAGCAGTCATGCACAGAGTGTAACAAGCAGTCGCAGAGTGTAACACTGAAACAGTCACAAAGTGTAACAAGCCGCCACAGAGTGTAACAAGCCGCCACAGAGTGTAACAAGCAGTTACAGAGTGTAACAAGCAGTTACAGAGTGTAACAAGCAGTTACAGAGTGTAACAAGCCGTCACAGAGTGTAACAAGCCGTCACAGAGTGTAACAAGCCGTCACAGAGTGTAACAAACAGTCACAGAGTGTAACAAGCAGTCACAGAGTGTAACAAGCCGCCACAGAGTGTAACAAGCAGTCACAGAGTGTAACAAACAGTCACAGAGTGTACCAAGCAATCACAGTATTTTTCCGCGCCGATGAACACCACTTTTACAGACAAATATATGGAAAACTAAAAATGCAACTGCTTGCTCTCCATAAAAGCTACAGGCCTCAAACTTGGCCAATAAAATATTTTACCTAGTATCTGAAGTTTGCAATTGATCTTTGGCTTAAAACACGGAATAGGCAATACCGTCCTAAATCCTATTTACATGATCATTAAAATTTGGCTCCCCTGTGAAGCCCCAAAAATGCATCAATGAAGTCGAAATATGCTACACCTAGGTTTTTTTCACAATTATTAAACTAAATTTGAATTTTATCAGTTGGTTAAACTGAAAAGAAAAATTACAAAAAAATACTTTCTTAAATCTTATTTTCTTTGATGAGTTTCATTACCATTCTAAAATGGCTTCTAATTAATACTGTCTAGAATAAAAATAAAAATACTAAGTGCCAAGCTACTGATTTATTATTATGGTGGTTTCCATTAAATATATTTTCACTGTAACTTACCTCTTCTCATCTCTTAGTTAAAGTGCCTATCACCCTTTTGCAATTTTGATAGCGTATGAACCTCAGAAACGTTTTGAGTACTTCTGTGAAGAAAGTTTTGGTTTAAAGTGAATACTTTATGTTCTACGCTTGTTTGAAATGGGGCGGCCTTCGCCTCCTCGGAACCTGGAATAGTACTGGCTATCCAAACAATAGCCTACCCTGAAACAATACAAACCCTAACCCTAAAACAATGGAATTCTTTGACAGTGCAGTCCAAATGGGGTCCAATAAAATGCAAGGTATTGAGAGGTGAAGGCCTCCTGGTTTGAAATCGTGTAAATTGTGACCTTTCCTGACCCATGACCGCATAAATAAAGGCCTGGGTCGAAACCTGGGTAGACGTCATCTCATTAATGCATTATTCTCCATGGCGCCTTTTTATCACAACAACATCGATGCATAGAAAATATACACATTTTTTTAGTTGTTCTAAATCTAAATATATGTACTGCCATATATAGCTTAAAGCTAATCCCGGCAGGAGGCTGGTACAGCGGTCTGTGTCGGTGGCCAGTTCTAAAAACTACTTAATCACTAAGTTAATTGTCAAGTGACAGAAAATTAAATTAGAAATAAATAATCAAATATTACAAATAATAAAGTTAAGTGATTCAGAGGGAGGCACGAGCTTGGGCTGGAAACGCGGACAGAGTGGCGGGGAGAGAGTTCCAGAGCGGTATAGTGCGGACGTAGAACGAATGTTTAAATGTTAGTAACGGAAACAAGTCATTTTAGTCAACTTGTTAAGTATTTCTTCGAATTATTGCTAAGCCGAATTAATTATATGATTTCAAGATGACGTCTATACAGGTATCGACCCAGGCTTTTACTTACGCGGTCATGGGTCAGGAAAGGTTACATTTACACGATTTCAAACAAGCGTAGAAGATATAGTATTCACTCAAAACCAAAACTTTCTTCACAGAAGTACTCAACACTTTTCGGAGGTTCATAATCTATAAAAAATTGGAAAAGGTTATAGGTACTTTAACAGTTTACCTCTACCTTAAATCCACTCACATTAGGACTGCACTGACAAATAATTCCATTGTTTTAGCTACCTGATATGCAGTTAAATAGCTATATACCAAACAAAAAAATATATTGATATACGGAGCGTGACTAACAAAAGCTTCCAGTTTCTTATGAAATTTAAACAGTGATTTATCCCTCAAACAGTCGCAATAAAAAAAATCTGGCTCGCATGCCTCATGTCTCGCATCCTGACTTGCATGACTCGCACCCTGACTCGCATGGCTCGCACGTTAATACAACTTCAGAAAGACATTTTATAGGCGAGTTGTCAAATGGGTTTTACGCCCAAAAAGTACCGTTTACTACAATACGACTATTATAACTTTTTTGTCATTTCCTTTACACTAGTAAAGTTTTACGCCCAATTTTCGTTTATTAGTTCACAAAGTTAGCGTGTATATGAATTCCCGTCAAGTAGCATTTCTTTTCACAGAGAAAAGAATAAATTTAATTTAGCACGGAGCCTCGTATTGAAACCTTTGTGCGTGACAAGTAAAGCATATCGCGGGAGTCCGACTGCATGGCTATTCAAAGATAGTCATTTATAAAACTTTTTTTTTAGCATGAGCCGTACGGTACTCAGAGTAATACGAGCTCAGAGTGCACGTAATACTGAGAGTGCCCGCATGCTCATGCTACATCGCTGTGTTTTGTACTATAACAAAGGGTGTGGTGACTTACGGAAGCTGGTCGCTTACCGAGAATGGCATCAAAGGGAGCTCACTGGATTGTCTGTAATTGCGAGAACGGAAAATATTAATAGGGAACAGTAGATGGTGAACGGGAACTTGTATCCCATCTTCTTTTAACCATTTCTTCTAAGACTTCTTTCTCTCTCATCTTAATCTGCATCGGAGTTACATTCTAACTGAGATACGTGGTTACTGATATGGATGCATGGATGCCACTTCGAACTGTCTCTCTGTCCTCTAGTGATCCAGCTTGGATTACTCCACTCGTAAATACGATACAATACTTTTTACAATTTAACTATTAAATTCAGGACAAATTACATATACACAGTATAATAAAGTCTATAATATTATAGGAAAGTGCCTAGAGGGCTAAATTAACCGTAAGGTTTTCTAGTTAGCCACTAGCCTACATTAGTTACATTTTAGTGTGTAGCAGTCTAGGACCAGTAAAGAAAATAAAGGGAGGAAGACAAAGAGATAATGATGTAAATACAGTAGTAGTTTCAAGCATTACTTTATATTTTAAATTGTTCCGTTAATAGGAACTGTTTGACTTTTTTTGAAAAAGATAAGACGTTTTGTTCTTTTAGAGAATATGAAAGTTGTTGCCAATAAGTGTTTGTTATGCCAGTGTTTGTTGTAACACATGATTTATAGAGAGATTATTTGTAGAGGCATAGTCTGGTGTTGTATGAATGTGCAAAGATAATTTTCAAATGGGAGTGGTAATTGTTTTTTATGCCATAAATGGTTAAATTTAAGGATTTGTAGACGAAAAACATTAACTGTGAGGATGTTTAATAAATTCAATAAAGGGAGAGCACTGTATTTTTACTATAAGATATTGCAAAGAACATTGACCTTATCACTTTTTGTTTTATTTGGATGTTATTGTATGTGGGTTTTATAAGCACTACCCCATGCAAGTATTGCATATGAGACTGATAAGGATAAATTATGTTATAATAGATTTGTTTTAATTGCTGGAGGGATAGGTAATGTCTCAGTTTATAAATTATGCCAGCATTCCTCGCAATACGCGAGCAAACATGATATATGGTATTTCCAGGATAAGGTATTATCAATCATGACACCTGAGTACTTTATGTGGTCTTTTATTTCTAGTGGGTAAGTTGTTCTATCTTTGTTGGTTAACTTTATATCAATATTTCTTTCTTTTTTGCGTGATGACTTAAGTAATATATAAAAAAACGAGAGCTAGTGTTTTACCAGGGGATCCAAACACCGAGAAAGATGAAAGCACGAGGCCGCTTCGGCCGAGTACTTTTATTATTTCGAGGTGTTTGGATTCCCTGGTGAAACACGAAGCTTGAGTTAAATTTAGTATACAGGTTATTGTCAATTGCTGGCTAGATTACCGGTATCAATACATGTTGAGACTAGAGTTTCAATTCAGTTTATAAGGATTTCCGAGGTTATCTTTGATAATCGGAAATATAGGAACTCATGCAAGGTTGTATATAGGCACTCGTGAATGGTGGAAAAGAGTCAACTCGATCTCACAGCGATATCTTCAGTGGCAGAATTAAACAAATATTATGGAAGATTGTGTTATGATGATAATTACATTGAGCCGGCCAACATTACACTCTGTGACCGCTTGTTACACTGTGTGATGGCTTGTTACACTCTGTGACGGTTTGTTACACTCTGTGACTGCTTGTTACACTCTGTGACTGCTTGTTACACTCTGTGACTGCTTGTTACACTTTGTGACTGTTTGTTACACTCTGTGACTGCTTGTTACACTCTGTGACTGCTTGTTACACTGTGACTGCTTGTTACACTGTGACTGCTTGTTACACTCTGTGACTGCTTGTTACACTTTGTGACGGCTTGTTACACTCTGTGACTGCTTGGTACACTCTGTGACTGCTTGTTACACTCTGTGACTGCTTGTTACACTTTGTGACGGCTTGTTACACTCTGTGACTGCTTGTACGCTGTGACTGCTTGTTACACTGTGACGGCTTGTTACACTCTGCGACTGTTTGTTACACTCTGTGGCTGATTGTTATACACTCTGTGACGACTTGTTACACTCTGTGACTGTTTGTTACACTCTGCGACTGCTTGTTACACTCTGCGACGGCTTATTACACTCTGACGGCTTGTTACACTCTGCGACTGTTTGTTACACTCTGTGACTGCTTGTTACACTCTGTGGCTGCTTGTTACACTCTGTGACTGCTTGGTACACTCTGTGACTGCTTGTTATATACTCTGTGACTGCTTGTTACACTCTGTGACTGCTTCTAACACTGACTGTCTGAAAGATGGACTGCATGCTTTTGTTGGACAGTAAAGATAACGAAGGAATGCTATAGCTGTTGAAGGATTATGATCTTTAGGAATGTGGAGAACTAAAGTTACAGTGTGACACGTCACAAAACATATCCACCATTTGCCCAAAAATATATCTTGCATGGTATATCTTTCTTAGGTAGAGGAGATCCGAAAAGAAAAATAGGCCCAAATCGCTAATAAACGACAAAAGACAACATATAGAGCAAAGGTACGTTTATTTCAGTTGATTTTAACCTATCAATAGTAGTAAAATTCGTGATTTTCCCCGTTTAGTAGTTCCCCTATATTATACTGACAAATACACACAATTAGAGCTTGGGTTGCCTGTGCATACATTTACTGTAATTTCAAATATCCGGGAAATAACGGTTTTACGCATAATGAGCCTGGGGTACCTGTGCAGGCACCAATCGGACCGTCTTTTACCGTTTTTAACTCACGCGCTGTCGAGGATCGCAGCAAATTCAACTTATCACAACTCTTGTCACGTAGTCGGTCAAAGTTCATGAAGGAAAACGTTTATAGGTTTAAACATAAATAATTTACCTCTGAAAGTGGCCTTCAAATTTGGCAGGTTTACTCTATCAAGCCTCTACAAATGCGCAATCCCTATCCTGGAAGTCCTCGAAGACACATACGTTAGTTTCAACGAAAGCGATGCGAATTTGTAGACAGACAGAATGTATTACCGATCAAATGCCCCACCCCCTACCCCCACTGTTTGTCAAATGCCCACCCCTGATCGGCAGCAAGCCTCTGATCAAATGCCCGGGGGTGGCCCGGTGGGGTGGGGGGGGGATGCACGGGTTTGGAATTGACTGATACATTATGCTGATGATTCCCTTCCCTTCTCCTCCCCTCCCCCTACTTCCTTTTTGTCCTCGCGCCATTCTTCCCTCGTCCAAATATATTGCGGTTTCCCAAACGCCTGCATTGCAGGCTAATGCTCACTTTGCTTCAGCTTACTAAAAATAGATTTTATTCAACATTATCATTGCACGCCACATACTACATAGCCTGCTGTGCAGACGTATTTTTCACGCTCGTAAATTCGAAGGAAAAAGTAACGTCACCCCGGGGGTGGGGGTGTTGGTGGAAGAGAAATTATTTTATTTAAAAAAAATTCAAAACCCCTGTTAGCCTGCAAATTTTCTTTTTAAAGCAACCCCCCTTTGGTACGTACCTCTCAGTTTGGGACCCCCCCCCCCCCCAAGTTAAATGACTGGTCCCTTGTCAATTAAGCATCTGAGACCACCGACAAAATAAATGTTTGCTGATCAACATTATCTAACATAATTATAATACAAGTTGCATAAATTAACCAATATGACATTGCAGTCAACACTGTAAAGCCTTTATATGCTTTATTATTAATAAAAACTTTATACCATATAGCTATCGTGTTATTATTTAGTAAACTTTTTTCTGGTTATACATTACAAAAAAATATTTTCAAGAAGGGGTGGGGGTAGGCAATTGCATGCCGAAAGTGTACATTTCTATTAATTTAGCTTGTAATGACAGAGATCAGTACAGGTCGGAAAAACGGTATGGAAAATCTTATATTTTGGTCTGAAATAGGGTCACCGCTTGGAGACCCAGGTGGTGCACCCCCACCCAAAATCTCAGAAGGGGCCCTCAGCTTTACATTTGTATTACAAAAGCAGTAGACACACGTACCCACTGGCCTGGGTACCTATTTTTATTTTATTTCCACAATCATGCTTACGTGACTACGGGTCGACTCGTGGGACACTCGTACTGAGGCTTATGCGCAGAAGATATGCGCACTAGCAATAGGGCCACAGTCCTTAATTATTAAATTAGGTCGCTTTACCTTTTAAAGGGTATTTTCGAGAAGCGTGATTAGCCTATTTATTTTTTCATTAATTGTGAAACAGCTGTTTATTTGCCTGTGAATTATGATTCGTTTTGTGATTTCTGGCAACTGATGTGCAAGATTCGGGATTGCAATGAAAATTGAACAAAGAATGAAATTAGTAATTTGAGCAATTTTATTATTCGTAGCAATTTTATTATTCGTGAAACGGCTATTTTATGATTATCCGTGAATCGTCCCCCCCCCCCCCTTCCTTACCACCCACACTCAATGGCCTGCCAAAAAAATGACATGAGCTGATTGTATATCTTAATTTTGTGTATCGAAAAACAGGAAGCATATTAACAAACATTGTAATTTATTAGGACCAAAATGATCAAATGTATCTTACATGAGTAATTTATAATTCACACACATACATTGGTGTAAGAATTTGTACAAATGAATATACACAGAATCAAATTATAATTACTTCCAAGCTGCACCCCCAACTTTGGCCTAACAAATGGAACTGCTTTGCAATCTTAAAAGTCTAAGGGAAAAACTCATATAAACCTTCCAAACTTGGGAAGAATTATATTTTGCTTGAGTTCACAAATGCTCTTACTTGAAGCAAAACTTCTTCAAAGATTGTTATTCCAAGTCATGCTGCCGCAACTTTGAACATGGTTTTGTTACTTTTAAAATCCGAAAGGTCGAAAAAGGTCCATCTTGTGCTCGAGGAAATACGGTATATATATTTTCTGTCTAAATACATGAAATCTTTCAGAAATAACTTTTTCCCTGTTAAAATTTCATTTCATCACCACTCAGATTAACCTACATGTATAGTCAGACTCCGCTGAACCAGCATATGCCAGTGTTTGCCGACAAAATTCTAACTGTATCAGGAAAATCTGGGGCTGTGCTCTGTACCAAAAACACATTTTGTACCAGTACAGAGTACTTAAAGCTGATAGAAGAATCTCTGTCAAGTAGTGAGATTTATGCATCTATCACAGTAGTACACTACATAATTATTTATATATTGTTGCCACACTGTTACTGTTTTGGTATGAACGAAAGGATGAATCATAATTTTTTTTGAGGTGGATGATAAATATATGCTAGTATTTGTAAGTTGAAATGCTTTATTTTCATTTTACAATGTGTTTAATTCTCATTGTCTAGGTGGCCCCAGTTACTGAGTAGTCACACTGTTATTATCATGGCCTGGATTCTGACAATGCTTCAAGTGTTTGTAGAATATTGGAGACTATAGTTGCACTTTTACATTTGAGATCACAGACTTCTGTTTTACAGCAGTGTGGCCTGGAATACCAATAATTTGCAGATCCCATTTTTTGGGGGGGGGGGGGGGGGGGCGAGGGTGGAGCGGAATTAAGCTTCGGCAACGAAATATCTATTGAGTGGCTTCCCCTTGGGAAACATGAAATTTCAGTTAACTAGTATTCTAACATGACCTCTTTAGAGTGTGAATAATGTTTAACACCAAAAGGAGAAGCCATTAGCAGATATTTTCATGAATATACATGTACATGATAAATAAAGTGAAAGATTTGTAACAGCTACAACATACATTTGTAGCCTTCACTCCATGGGAAAACTGTACTTCATGATCCAACCACAACACGTGTCGGTCGACTGTTAGCAGACTGTCACTTTACCGTTAGTTGGCCAACTGTCCTAATGGTAAAGTGTTGGACAGCAGTCTACCAACGGGCAAATGTTGGTCAAAATGTTGCCGTCAGTCAACTGACAGTTTGGATAATTTTTTAAGTGTTGGCCTTGACACTGTTGATCGACAGTTTGAGAAGAGTCAGCAAAGTGTACAAATGTAGGTAAAGTGTTGGTCAACACATGTTGGTTGGATCATAAAGTACAGTTTTTTCCCAAGTCCACTCTTCAGTGTTTTTTTTTTTTGCAGCAGTAACTCCAAACATTGTGTTTGTTTGTTTAGTGCAGTACAGGGGCAAGCTTACTTAAGGGCAACCTAAGTTGGAATCATAAAAAAACTGCATCTTGCAAGTGTTGATTCGATGATGTCATGAACAGGCTGTTTTTACTAAGAACTGCTCATATGAAAACATACTAATGGTTAATGTTATGTTCATGGGTTAACATGGTCTAAATGAACATTGTGTACTTTTTGGCTTGGTTAGTACACTGGTAAACTTTATAGATATTTATATACATGACAGACTAAATGTACATATAATTTTGGGCCTGTATAGATTCAATTTATGTTAAAAACCTGAAAGAAAAGTACATAATTGTTGTCATACTGTACAGCAGCAGCACTTTAATGATAAAAAAATGGAGATCTACAAATAAAAATTGAATTGCTTACCTTAAAGGAATCCCTGGCTGTTGGAACAAGTTGCCCTTAAATTCTTGGCAATATGGTCTAAGTTGAAAATATGTTGACAAAATTGGAAAATGTATTTTAGTTTTTGAAGAAATTGGACATGAGTATGAGCCATTTTGGGCACGGGCGACGCCATCTTGGATCTGATGACGTTTTTTGCCGGTCCCTATTGTAAAAAAAATAGCTTTTGTCGTGTAACGATAGGGATCGCAAAAAACGTTATTGAATCCAAGATGGCGGCGCCCATGCCCAAAATGGCTCATACTCATGTCCAATTTCTTCAAAATGTAATAAATTATATATATTACAATTTTGTCAACATATTTTCAACTTAGACCATATTGCCAACAATTTAACGGCAACTTGTTCCAACAGCCAGGGATTCCTTTAACCACAATGGATAAAATTTATACTTTATGATAGTAGTATGACTAGTGTTTGGATATCATTTAATTTAAGAAATGGTACGCATAAGAACTGGAGCAAAAGACAATAGGCTGTAGCAACGAGCATAGACCAGCATATCGCCAAATTCGATTTTGCATGTCTCAAATGCTGTCTAAGATGTCCACAGTCAAAGTTTAAAACAGCAAATCAAGGAAACTGTGTGGCATTGGCCATTTTTACAGCAAAACAAAGAAAACACAGGACTTGTACTGACTTTTCCAGGAATTCCAGTAGTCCAAACCCTGAAAACACCATCCAGCCAATACGAAAGGAGCAATTTGAGAACTTTCCCCCAATACGATTTTCTTTTAAATCACACCATAGTTTGATGGAAACTACATTAAAAGTTATTAATATATTTCTTCATTGGTTTTCTATTTTCAGAAGGTTGACATATTTTTCATCATGTCCAATGTTTTATTAAAGATTCAAAAATTTTCAGTGAAAAATACTGATAAAATTCACAGCCTTCTGTCAGCCACCATTTTCTACTTATCTATTTAACAGTGCTGAAGAAAAAGTCAGGTCTCATTTTTGCAACAAGATAAGAAAAATTAGTCGCAAAACAGAAAATTAATTTTAATCACAAAACAATTGCGATCCAGTCAGGTGCTACAACAAAAACTGCACCCACAACGCAGTTTGAACAAACAATAATATCACTGGTGGATAGTTCAGCAGTATAACCATAAAATACTGCACCCGCAATACTTCTTTTAACGTACCACTGCTCTTATGGCAGCCAGTTTTGCTTGTGATCAAACAATGGAAGTGTATGGTAGGATTTTGAGCTGTATTATGAAAAATCTCATTCTTAATCAAGAGAAACGTTTTTGTTATACTTGTGATTCATATTCTAGTCGCATTTGCAACCGCAATGGTTGCAACTTCCAGTCCTGTATTGTTGTTATTATTATTGTTACTACTATTATTGTTATTGTTTATACTTGTATTTGTATGTCCCTTCATCACACTTGTAAGTTAATGGTGACATAAGCCCCCTCAATGAACTTCCTGCTCTTGTGGCAAATGCAGAGAATAAAAAAATATGTGTAAATAAAAAAATAGAAGATTAACACCTTTCACATTCCTTTGTCTTCGAGTGCTCCAGTTCATACATGAAGCATTTCTTAATTTTGTTAAATTTTTTACATAAACACAGAGAAGATTTCATGCAAGTGTAAAAGTATTAGACTGTATATGTATATTAATGCACCCACACTGCAGCAAAACGTCACGCGCATGTGTTTTTGATGAGTCCAGTGCATATGCATTCCACAAGTGTCCCGCCAAAACTGAAAGAAAACAACAGGCAATCACCTGTTTCTAATTGGCCGGTAACAAAACGAGCAGGGGACTGGGACCTAGTTTATCAGAATTACTCTAATTCTAAAATGAAGTTCATCACATCATAGAGCATGTTGAAATTAGCATTTGTGCCAAGTTTGATGTAATTCAAGTGAATCTTTTCTGAATTATAAGCAATTGAAATTTCTTTGTCCCTCCAAAATTTTACAATGAATGTATGGTTTGGAGGGACAACGTTAAATAATAAGAGAGTTTGTATGGGAAAATTGACATATTTGATGCCTTCTAGCATCGTCAATATTGAGCCAAAGTTCACCAAACTTTCCAGACTAGCTAAGTTTGATCTGTGCTATGGAAAATAATGCTCACATTGACTAGTTATTAATTGAATTAGTTTTTCTGCCTCGGTTCCAGTCCCCCACTCGTTTTGTTACCGGCTAATTTAGGTACACGTGTTTCACCAAAAACAACAAAACTACTTTAAAGCTAATTATCAGCCTCATTAATAATTCATGAAGCAAAAACAAATGAAAGGAATGTTAAAAAAATTAATGTGACAAGATATGGTCTCATTTACATAAACTTTAACTTCGATTTTCGCAGCAAAAATAAGTTGTAGCACCAAAAAAATAAAAATATGACTCTCTACAATGCACACCAAGAAGTTTGATAAGTCAGAAACAGAATTTGTGTCCGTGCTTTATCAGATTTATAATTTTTTGCTGTCAGCTCGAGTTTATGAATCCAATAAAACACAGCTGCTCATTCTGTATCTATTACGACTAAGACTTTAACAGGTTTAAGTTTTCTTAATTTGTAGTTCACTGTGAGTTTACTAAGTTATAAAATTATTTACTAAGAAAGTTTAAAACCTCGGAAACTTGTTTTGAACTCCAGTGCCTTCATTCTTTCGGCCAGCAGAGCACAACGTTTTGCTGCAGTGTGAGCTGCACCCTACCATACAATAACTTTGCTTTACTAAAATTCTGCAATTTAATTGGATCAGAAGAACAAAAGCAATGGAAAACTATTTCAATGACATGGTATAACTTTTTCCATCATGTGAAATCTGTTCTTACAGAGATGACAGTCATTACGTGTACATAAAATGTATAGAGCGGTTTTCGATTGAGTGTCAAAGGTAATCAATGATTGTTTTGTTTGCTTAGCTTTTCTATTGGCTGTTTAAAACATTTTGTAATTATCAGCCAATCAAGTTCTAAACTAAAGCCAAAAATCGTTTGGTCCATCACACAATCAATTTTCATTTTAGTGAGAATTATCCACAAATGTTTACTTTTGATTGGTTCAAGTAAAACCAATTGCAAATTACTTCAGTTAGTGATTGGCTCGGCCAATTGGCTCATTGTGTTTTTACTTGCTCAAAATGGGCTCATTGTGTTTTTACTTGCTTGTGATTGGCTCCTTGTGTTTTTACTTGCTTGCGATTGGCTCCTTGTATTTTTACTTGCTCATGATTGGTTCATTGCCTTTTTACTTGCTCCCATGATTGGCTCTGCAATTACTTTCAAATTGGTTATGATACAACACTTAATCAAAAAACGCTCTGAGTACTAGTACACTTAACAGGCATTCTATCAAGTTTCAATTGCTGAAATTCATACAGCTTTACATGTTGACATATGGACATGAACTTCTTCCAAGGTTGGGAACTTTTTACTGCAAGATGGACACTTGTGAAGTTTAATGTGCCTACATAAATTGCTTGGACTAGAAAATGCTTTCTTGCACAACTTGCAACAATTCTTAATCTTCATATCCCTGTGTATTTGAAGGTGACTCAAGAGTTGCAAACATCTACCAAATGATTCATCACAGTGGCTACATTTATGAGGCTTGGATCTTGGATCTGTCCGGATATGCGTAACAAGGTCTTCTGCCATTGCAAATGCCTCCTTACACATGTGGCATTGGAAAGTTGTGTCATCCCTATGCATGGTCATGATATGCCTTCTCACATTAGCCATACGGGCAAACACTGTATTGCACTTAGTACATTTAAAACCTGTGTCTTTGGAATTTGTCTGACGTTGGACAGAGAGAGTGCGTATCTCTGTGAAGGATTTCCCACATATCTTGTGTTTACGTAACTCCTCACCCATTCCAGTTCTTAGGGTACTGGATACAACTTTTGCTGAGCTACTTCTTGCTTTGGTCATTTGATAAGGCTTTTGATTACTGTGTTGTGCAAGAGCCCGATGAACTCCATCCTTTCTAGCTTTGATATGCTTACTCAAACTACTCATTCTCGAGAAAAACTTCATGCATACTTTACACCTGAAAGCTGTACCCCTACAGACACGGAGATGATTAGAAAGGCCTCTACCACCATCAAATGACTTGTTACAGTTATGGCACCTAAAGCTCTTTGCTTTGTGCACAGCAAGGTGATGCACCAAGCTTTTAAACATTTTAAAGGTTTTATCACACTTGTCACACTTATAAAGCTTTTCTTTCTTGTCCCATAAAACCTTTACATTTTGGCATTTCTTCAGATGAATTACAAGATTTTTATGCCTCTTATAAGACGCTCCACAACATGAACAACAAAAACGTTTGCCATTCTTGGTTCCCTGCTTCGTCTTCTGTTCTTGGGGATGAGGTGCACTTTTAGTAATTGGCACATCATGATGATTCAGTATTGGCTTCACATCAGGTGAGTTCTGTGTCAATTGTGTTCTTCTACACTTTGTGAGATGACTACGAAGTGTTTTATGCATTCCAAACCAGACGCCACAGTGTTGGCACTTAAACTTTTTTTCTTGACTGTGAATACGTCTCATATGTACAGTCACAGCATCGGACCGACTGAAAGTCTTCTCACAAATTGTGCACATGTGATGTTTCTCTTTTTCGTGAAGTTCCATGTGCCGCTTTAACGTACTTAACTTCCAAAATGCTTTGTTGCAAATCTTGCAAACTGCAGGCTGTTTCTTCCGATGTAATTTCTTGTGTTTAGTAAGCTCCTCATGGCGCACAAATTTCTTCTTACACAATTTGCATTCGTGAGTTAGCACATCACTTGGGCAGCTAGATGACTGATCAGGTTTTTCTTGTACAATGACATGGCTCTTATTAGTCAAATGACCCAATACATCACCAGAGATCGCTCCTTGATTCAGATCCTTATTGATAATATCATCTGCAGTTGGTTCTATAGTTGTCTTGTCTTTCAATATTTCTAATGACTGTTCTTCAGCACTATCTATAGGGTGATCATATGGTTGGATTTGCCCAAGGCTAAGATTATCATTACACATACCTTCAGTCATCATAAATCTACTAGCAGCATGATTTGTGAAATGCTTGTTAAGAAAGCTGGCCGATGTAAATGCCTTTTTGCACAGCGGGCAACCAAAGAGCTTCACTCTTCCTTCCATTTTGTTAGCTGGTACATCAATAGGAGAAACCATCTGAGGCAAACTTAATGTATTGGGGACTACATACTGTGTTGTATGTACATGGTTATGTCCAACTTGGTCATTGGCATCTTTTCTTTCACCTGTAACATCAGCTTCTAAATTAGCGGTGGCAATGTTTGGGGAGGGCTTTCTATTTTGAGTCCTTGTAAATCTCTTAAAAGTTACATCATTCTTTAAAGGCTCGCCTAGCAACCAAGAACCATTTGTGTCTGTAATGCTACTGGAGGGAGGATCATCTGTCTGTGTTCCAATGGTCTTCATGATTTTCTTTTCTGGAAGAATATGATCAGTTTCAGTTGCAATGCTCCTGACAGATACTTTGGTTACTTGCACTTTGCCTTCTTTTCTTTCAGAATTGGAATTCATGTCTTTTCCAGGGTCCTTGCTCCTTGAACACTACAACAGAATTACAAAAAAATTGAATGTTTCTATCAAAGAATTTAACTTTTCTTTGAATAATTTAAATTATCATGTACGGCACTGCATGCACTTTCCTTTAAAACCCATATTATTTTTTTGTAAACTTAATGTCATGTGATAATAATAATATAATAATAATAACTATTTATATAGCGCTGAATCCATTAATTGTCCTAAGCGCTTTACAAGAGTAAGTTAAAAAAATACATTATGGCTATACAATTACAACTATATAAAAATTACATAATACGCGGAATAAAATTCTAAAAATTCTAAAAATATATATATATATTTTATATAATAAAATAATATATATATATATACATACATACAGACTATAGATTATATGCTGCTTTGAATAGGTATGTCTTGAGGTTCTTTTAAAAAAGTAAAATTGATGACGACTTCCTACACTGTAAGTTCCAGTGGTAAGTCGTTCCACAGTCTCAGTGCAGCTACAGAAAATGATCTATCACCATATGATTTAAGTTTGCTTGTCGGGATACTCAAAAGTTCTTTATTGCTGGAACGCAACGATCGTGATGGGGACGTACGTGTTTGATGTCAGTGGGCCGCAAAAGGCTGTCTGGCCCTTGTTGGGTTTTTTGCTTGTTTTACCATTTGAAAGTGGTGATATGATAAAAGAACTTCTTGACTGAGTTAGTTCAGGCTGGACATAGAAAATATTTGGCTCTCTATCAATTTTTACGGATTGAGCCAGGGATGTAGATAACAGCCAGGAAAAAATACCCCACTGTGAAGAATATCTTCCTGGTTGTAAAAGCTGTACACAACTTTCTAGACATCTTACCAAAACTCTATATATAGAGGAAATCGCATGAACGTGAGTGCTATACAGGATTTATAGGCACTGAGTGATATTTTGAAAGTTCTAAAGGCTCGTGCAATTTTCAAAATATCACTCAGTGCCTATAAATCAAGCTGTATAGCACAAGCAGTTCATGAATTTTTTTGTTTATAATATTATACTGAGCATACATTTCTGAGAGCATGCGACTGTGCACTCATTAACCTTTAGATGCACTTGTCATTGACCAATCAAAATCCAGATATTTTGTTGAGTATGTTATAAACCATTATATACAATGTACCTGCCTACACTTGCTTATTCTCCATCTGAGGGAAATTAAATGGCAAAAGGGCGAAATTGTCCCTTCTGGCTCAATCGCTGCTTTAAACAGTCAGATAAATTCTGGTATAGAAGGGTTACCCTAGTAGTCTCTCATTTTTCAAGTCTTTGGAAGTTGAAATTTGAAAATGCTTAGCAGTGAAGAAAGTACATAAAGACATAGTGAGAATAACATATCTATCCTGTTAGAATGCTAATTTTTAAGGTTTAAAATTAAACAAGCCATAGGTGACAGAGGGAAGTAGTTGTTCATAATGACTGAAAATGAAATTTTGACTGTTTACAAGCTCTGTAATAATTAAGCCCTTACTCAAGTTTAATACTTGTGTGTAATTTGATTAGAATTTTGTGCGATAATAAGCAATCAATATGGAGCACTGAAGCAGAGCATCACAGAGAAATTCACTCAGATAGCAGTGCATGTTCATTCTAGAAACAAAGCAAAGGTGGGTCATTTCTCTCATTGCTTCTCAAATTTTGGAAGACTTGTATCTCAAACATATATTAAACTTAGGTACCAATGGTGAACATGTGGACAGATTACTGTAGAATCCCATACTTGTATAAAAATCATAGGCCCTGGGCACAGTATCCATCATTATTTTTGCTATTGCTAAAAGTACACCAGTACAGCAATAGTGGCAATAGTGATAATAGTTTTTCCCACATGGTTCGGTTTTCTTTCATATCTCATACTTTCACATTAACAAACCAGGAAAACATTGTTCAGCCCACGCCACTGACCTTACATTCCTTCATGTACAACCCAGATTTTCAACACTATCCTTTTCACGCACGCACTTATCTTTCCTTACCCGTCACCACAAAGGAAACTACATGTACACCTTTCTATTTAGCTTAGCTCGTTATTATCCTATCAATCACTTCCCGACACTCACCAGTCCTCTCCAGTTCCCCCCATCCTCCTACCACAGGTTACCCACCCATTTCCCCCCTCACTTCCTTTTTTTATAATATTGTTTATCCTAAATGTATGCATATATATTTTATATGGGGTTATATTATTTCACCACTGGGTTCTCCCTTCTCCTTTTTATTCTATTTCTGCTTGTTCATTATTTTTCATGTATATTTTGCCATTACATGTGTATTTCCATACCAATCAGTCCCCCCCCCCCTTTTTCTATTTTTTTCAATTCTATTTTTTATTCTATTTTTTTCTTTGGTTAGTCCATTTCTTACATGTTTCAACCCCTCACCAGGTTACTTTTACATTTTATTTTTCACATTTACTTTTACTTTTTACCATCTTTCTACATTTATATATTTACTTATTCATTTTCTTAGCTATAAATTTATTTGTTTAGTTTTTATTTACATATTTATCTATTTATTTATTTACTTATTTATTTGTTCATTTTATTCACTTATTTTCTTAATTTCACTATTTTATTTTTCTGTACACTCCCTACCTACCCACAAGTGCCCCACATACTCTACCCTTATTCTGTCTCCCCACCTCCCCTTTCCTTCCGACAATTAACCACCACAAGTTTATTTGTCTTCGCTCTTCCTCCCTCCTCTCCCGCTCCAAACAACTGAGCCTGAATACCCAAACAACATATTAAAAAAGTAACAGCTGATGGTTCAAGCACTAGCCCTTCATTCTGATGCAGACCTATGTACACTAGTTCTTTTACTGGAACTTGTTATCCTGTGTACACAATACAATAATTTATTTAACCAGATATTAGAGATACTTACAGAGCATGAGGCCCATCTGTGTTCTCCAGTTTCTGTGTTGTAGAAGAACAGAGTCTCGCCAGACTTGCACTGGTATGCATACCACCTGCTTTCCATCTTTACTTCCTCAATATATTAATGAAAGCTAAAGAGGCAAAGCAGAAGACTAATAAATTATCATTGCTATGCCTACACATTGATGAAGTACATTATGGTATATCCACATGCCCAAATTACTACTGTATATCCACTGCTTCTTTCCCAGAACTGTAGGGGATGACAGACCTGATCGAATAACAAAAAGCGCATGCACAAGCTGATGCGTAAATCGGCGGGAATTTTAATATCCTAAACACTATCTGTTGCCAGTCAATCTCTTGTGTTTGAAGGTAATTTTACCCCCCGTGTTCAAAACTACACTGTTCAAAACATATGTTGTTTCTACAATACAATAAGGTCACAGATCATATTTCGCGAAAGGAAATTAGAAGAGCAAGTAAAATACAGAAGGAAAACTAACAAATGAAAATAGAATGGGTCTCAGAAGGGAAGGGGAAAGGTGAAAGCACACAAGCTTGTAGTTTTTGTTGTTTTTGATTCGGTGGCAGATCTTTCGGTTTAGAATGCAAATCCCAGATCCCAGAACATAGCCAATGCAGTTCCTTTATGCGCGAGACTGCTTTGCGGAGCAGATTATCCCTCAGTGATTCTTCAACATTGAAACTCTGAATTATCGTTTTGATCCGGGCTGAATGTCTAGTATTATATTGGAAGAATTAACCACGATTATCACAAACAATATCACTACAATTACGTTATTTCTAAGCTTTATTGCATGCATTTTCCGCCAGACACTGATAAGGCCACAGTTAGAATCGAAATACATGTATTAAGACCGTTACTATACATTTGTGTCTGTCTATATCTTTATATACCATGATGTGCTCACCAGGTTAAAAAGAAAAGAGTGAAAACAAAATCCGTCTTGTTCAAGTATTGAACCCGCATCCATGGGCATGGCTTCTCAGCGGCGGCGCAAGAGAAACCGACTTTGCCACCGCGCTGAATTGTTAATGTAAGTTGCTCAGAAAAAGACTGTATTAGAAAAAGACCTTATTCGATTTTACTGTCTTCCCCATTTTGTTCTTTGATCTACTAGCTACATGTATAAGGTTTTACGAATATTTTGGACGGTTTACATGGCATTTGGCTTGATATGCCACGGTTTACGAACTATTTTTATCGATTTACAACAGGTTTTAACGTGTTTTTTTTTAGTAATAAGAGAGAAACTACATCGATGTTTTATTGATATGATCTAAACCGTGAAAAACCGTAATAAACCGTCTGAAACGTAACCTAAATCGTCCTAAAAACACTTTTAACCATTCTAAACCGTGTTTTTGGAGGGGGTTTTAAGGAACTGAGGGTTAAACAGAAACTGAGCTTGACAGAGTTTGTGGTATTCGTGAAGCACAGGGCTCCCAATACCTGAAGCGAGAAATATCATAAACTTTGCCATTTGAGAATTATTTTAGTATTGCAGCCATTCTCAGTACTAATCTGATATTAGTTTATTTCCGCTTGTCACAGAAAGAGTTCTTTTTAGTCTTATTAGTTATTATAAAACAGGCAGTAGTTAATTAAACTTTACATCGCTTTCCCAATGCCAATATCAGTTTGCACCGACACAATATAGTGTTTTCGCGTCGATTTTCTTTTTAAATACCATCACACAGACAAAGTGATGTCTTAGTTCGGGTAGATACATGTATATTGAAAAAATTACGCAGAAAATGTACTCTTTTATACACCTCTATGACCACAAATATAAGCATTGCAATACATATGCTTAGGTCACTGTGTAATAATCTCTCGATGATTATCGTGTCAATCTTGGTGACAGATTTGCTCATATTAATGACGTTAGTGGTTTTGTAACATTGAACCTCCAGATACAATCTCGGTCAAATCTGTTGAAAATTTAAGACCTCCCCTCCCCTAGCTACAATTAAAGCAAGACTAAATTAATACTTATTTGCACTACAGGTAATAGTTAATTTGTTGACCATATTGGGGATCTATAGTTGGGTTAATGTTGTTCCGCCAACAAGTAAGGTTTAATCTTTGCATGACCATTGAAAGGCTGCTGGGTAACCAAACCTTTGACCTAAAAATAAGCCACGCAGGGTACCTGACTGGCGATTGTCGACAACAACAAAAATTACTACCTGGGTCCCCTTATATGTACTTGACAAGAGCACATTGTTTAGATTTTGCTGCACGGGGGCACAACATTTTGATTACCAGTCAGACTTCAGTTCAAAAGAGACTCCAGTAGTAATCTTTATTGTTGTTGACAATTGCAGGTCGGGTACCCTGCACAGTGCTCGACCTTAACTTTTTTAATCACTGGTCCTGGGACTAGTAGAGCTGAAAATTTACTAGTCCAGAGAAAATTCCTGGTAGTCCCGACTCCAGCATGCCAATATTTGCTGATCTCTAACCCTTTCATGATACACGCACGAGTGAACATGGCGGCGATAGCGGCCTTCATGGGAGCTCCTGGGGCTGAGTAGTGCCCAGTCCTCACCTCAGCCTTGTTCAGTCTTCTCGCCCTTTTCACGATTGTTTTCGGAACGTTTGCGAAGAAACGCGTTCAAACAACAATCACAGGACAACATGTTTTTGTTTTTATCTTTTATTAAACTGTCATTACAAATTATAGAAGTTACTAGTCCTGTGACTAATAATGGCTCTATTTTTTTACTAGTCCAGAAGCATTTCTTACTAGTCCAGGACTAGTGGACTACCGCTAAGGTCGAGCACTGCTGCATGGATTATTTTTAGGTTGAAGGCTTTGTAGCAACCTTTCAACAGTCATCCAGTCCATGCCAGCTGGTTCAGGGCTTATTTACCAATCTAGAAGCGTCACTTTGGAGAAACAAAAATCAAAATGCTTTGTTGTGCTTGTTGCAAGGTTGGATTTGCATAGCAAACGCATTCAAAAGAAAGAGAAACCTTTCTGCTGGGATTCAATGGAGGATTTGTGGCAGCCACAATATTTTGAACTGAAATATTCGCTTGGAGTGGTGGGTCCTCGCAAAGCCTTTTTCTTGGAAGGAGAAGCAGAGGAAATGAAAACTCGCTAAATTCCTAAAATCGCTTCAAATCAACCCTGTGATAACACAGACAGTAAGTAATACGCTATGGATTAGCAAGATAAGGCATTTCATTCACAATTCGTTCGTATTTCTAGCTCCTAGAATGGGGTCGTTGAAATTCCCATACAAACGCCTATATTTAAGTGATTAGATTAGAGTTTGGGCTGCCTGTGAGTGCATATAAGCTGCATACGAGTTCTTCTCTGTGGACATGTGTTCGAGAAAACCCATGAATCCCAATAAACTCTTCATTCATCCACAGATGGTAAATTTACGTGTACCACGTAATCATTAAACAAAACAGATTTGGCTCCGATCCATTCATGGCAAATTTGTATCGCACTCGCAGATCAGATATTTTGCACCTCGGCCGAGGAGATTTTAAAGCACAGCGAGGCCTTAAAACCACGCCGTTCATTGGATCTTTTGCCATCTTTGAAAAGCTATTATAATTTTGGTCGAGCGTAGCAAAATGTATTAACATGTTTGGACTGCCTTTTTCGTAATCGAAGGTAAACTAAACCTATAAAAGGGCGCCAAAAAATGCAAAAATGCACAAGGCCATCTTCTGGCTCTGCAAACATGAGTAAAAAGTTATGTGCTTTACCCATATAATTGCTATTAAATGAATCCCGATATTTCAATTCAGCTTTCCTTACCTTTCCTGATGTCGAAAATCGGGACAATAACTTGGTTATGGTAATAAACATGGCAAGAAGCGCGGGATTATTTTGGGTCGCCCGCCATCTTTGTATCCGAGGATACGTCCGCGTGGAGACTGGAAAAATGAATCTGCACTATCAGTTGCTCCAAATAAATACAATCTGGAAAGGAAAGTTGGTTGTGTTTCACGTTACTCAAAAGTCACTCAAAATATTCTCCTGAACGCTGTTTATTTGTTTGAACCAGCCAAACTACTTCCGTAAGAACAAATAATTATCTAGGACAGGGCCTGGTGGGCGGCGTTGACAAAACCTGGAACGGAACGGAACGGAACGGAACGGAACGGAACGGAACGGAATGGATCGGAACGGAACGGAACGGAATGGATCGGAATGGATCGGAATGGATCGGAATGGACCAAATTTTATTTTTTAAGAAAAATCCTCCCTTAAAAAAATCTTTCTGTGGATGTCAGATGTAAGTAAGTAGTTGGACCAGATTTCGGAGGTAAAAAAGCTAATGTCTATTGCGAAATAAAACGTTTGATATAATATATTGACGGGCTGTCAATCATAGGCTGACGTTATGTTACAATTGTTGTCAAGGTCCCATCAAGAAGCCGGTCTATTGGTCCGAATGAAACAAAATAAGTGACACGTGGCTGTAAAACTGTGGTGGGTTTTTACCGCCATCAATGCCAAGTCTGCGTGAGTATTTGGTCGCAGTCCTGAAGCAGTTATCTGTCATGTATTCTGACCGGCGTTGACAAAACCTTGAATGGAACGGACAAAGTACGAAACGGCTTGCAAAGCAGATGAGTATTTCGAAACTTGTATTTCAACAAATGAATCGTGTAAAACACCTTTTAAATGCCTAGATTTCCTTTTGCATATTGAGTCAAATCTCTCTAAGCGACCACTCTCGTAAGCGACCAGCTCTACTTACGACCACCCTCACGAAACCCCGTTTAATGACTTTTCAATTTAAACTCTGTATTGAAGAAGCTGTCGTAAGCGATCACGGTTCCAGTAGTTACAGTCACATTTTTATTTCCCGAGGGTCGTCGCTTACGAGAGCTACAACTGTATAAGAAGCAAACAGCACGGCGATTGCCGGGTGCGAGGGGCAAATCTAGCCTTAGCCTTTTTCGTATATTTCTCAGTGGTAAGAGAAGCATAGCCTCCTTACTGTACTGTACAGCCTTATAAGGAACAGAAAAAAGGAGCTAATAACATTAATAATTACAGATAACACTAATTCGTTGATCACAAACTCTAAGTGCGTTTTATTATCCACTTCGTTGAATGACACTGATATTGAAAAATCACAATCAAAATAGATGAACAGTTTGTATTAAGGTGCTATACGAGAATATTTTTTCTTACGATTTTCTCATTACCTCGTGAATTCCTCATGAATCGCTGGTGAGGTTTTTGAATAAACCTGGATAAAAAATATTGTCAAGTGCCATAAAATTCCGAAAATAAGCCCCCCCCCCCCCCCGAATATAAGCTCCCCCGAAAATAAGCCCCCTGAATTTTAAAGGCAGAAACCCTCCCAAAAATAAGGATGGACCTACGGTAACCAGTACGTGTTTATTATTTTTGTTACCATTTTGTGATTTCAGTTTTCCGGTTATATCGCTAGCCATGCAGTTGTTGCTGAACTTTATTACGGCGCAAAGTTATTATATCAGCTCAGTACATTGACAACTCCATGCTGTAATCATGTTGTAATAAAGTTTGCTGCTGAACTTTATTACCGTGCAAAGTTATTATATCAGCTACATTGACAACTCCATGCTGTAATCATGTTGTAATAAAGCTTGTTGCTGAACGTTATTACGGCGCAAAGTTATTATATCAGCTACATTGACAACTCCATGCTGTAATCATGGACTGCGACCAAATACTCACGCAGACTTGGCATTGATGGCGGTAAAAACCCAGCACAGTTTTACAGCCACGTGTCACTTATTTTGTTTCATTGACCAATAGACTTCTTGATGGGACCTTGACAACAATTGTGACATAACGTCAGCCTATGATCGGCAGCCCGTCAATATATCATATCAAACGTTTTATTTTGCAATAGACATCAGCTTTTTTTTTTTAAACTCGGTATTTTAAAATACTAGCCGTTTCATTCTTTTTTTTACCTCCGAAATCTGGTCCAACTACTTACTTACATTTGACTTTCGAAATTCTCCACAGAAAGATTTTTTTAAGGGCGGATTTTTCTTAAAAAATAAAATTTGGTCCATTCCGATCCATTCCGATCTATTCCGATCCATTCCGATCTATTCCGATCTATTCCGATTCATTCCGTTCCGTTCCGATCCATTCCGTTCCGATCCATTCCGTTCCGTTCCATTCCGTTCCGTTCCAGGTTTTGTCAACGCCGCCTGGCGGGGGAAGGGAGGAGGGTTCTCCCATATAGCTGTGTGGGGTCGGGTTTTTGACCTAAGCCCCGTATCGCCCTCTATTTAGTGAGATGGGGTATACGTTTTCTGTTAAATTTTCGAATGCAATGTGTTGACACTTTCTCTCTCGAGCTCTTAGTTTTGCCCAGTATCTTTTAGGATTAATGGGGTACGAAATTTAACCCTTAATATAGTCTGAGATGGGGTAGGAAAACAATATTTTTTTAGGTCTGAGGGGGTAGGGTTTCTTAGGTCCCAGCACAGCACCTCTACCCAAAAAAATGGTGGAGTAACCCCCCCCCCCCCCCCCCCCCCCCAAAGGGATACATGTAGATAAAGGGGGATATGCACCATATAGGAAATGTTTGAAAATCTACCCTCTTAGCTAGGTTAGAGGTCAAAACAATGGATTTTGAATGGAACCAAATTTTGTCAGGGGAGGTGGTGGGTAATACCCCCACCATACAAAGGTGATTTTCTCGCGTTGTACAATAGGGATACCCGATTTTATTGCAGATACATGTTTTTCTCTGCCTATAGAAACTAGAAATATAGTTACTTCTTCAATAAGTATTTTATTCAAGAAGATATTTGTGGTCAAAAACCTAGATTTTGCCAAAATAGTTGGTGGGTTCCGGGTACAACCCCCCTGCCATCAAAATTGGGTTCCGCCAGAGTACCACTGTTTTGACCTCTTCCTTAAATTGTATTTCCTACATTTTGAGGCAAAAATTAAAAGAAATAGCAACAACCACCCTTTATTTAGCACTCTAACTGAATTACATATACGATGGCAGATAATTATGTCAATTACAGAATGAAAGGTGCAGGCCACCTGCAATAACCATAAAGGGCTAGACGAGGCAGGTGGCTATTAAAATAGGAAGATAAATTTGTGGTCAGGAAAAATCTATGGTGCCAAAGCAAGCAAACAGGAAAACAAAAACAGTAGACTACTAACTAAACTCTATTATATAATGACTAATAATACTAGTAAATGTAATATATGATACAAAAATTGAAAAAAAAAAAGGAAAAGAAAAGTTGAAATTAAGTATTGAGTACCGTTATATATGTATAGGGAAAAAAAAGAAAAAACGCAGAAGCTAAAATATACCAACACAAAAGGAAATAATACCAACACAAAAGGAAATAATTTAAGTAACAGTCCGCGCAAGAGGTAGGCACAATTCTATTGTTCAGATGCAATTTGCTTTCCCCACTTTAGTATTTTCTGTTTTTCATACTGACAACTCATCAACCCTTAATTCAGAAATTTCTGAAATTATATCCACTAAAAATGCATTTTAAAGGAGAGTTATTTTGTGTGAAAACGTTTTGTCCAATCAGAAGAGTGCAAAACAATAACCAAGAAAACGTTCAATTGAAAAATGTTCCCCATATTGAAAGTTCGTCATATTGAAGGTTATGAGAGTTTTCACTAGATGCAATTCAAATCTGTTTACAAAATGAGAACAAATGTTCTTCTTCTTCAATTTTAGATAGATTTTAATGTCTAAGCCAATGAGGTGGAAGATTGAAACAATACCACAATTAGCACCTTTTTACATTCCATGCATAACATAAGCCTACCTCTTACGCGGACCATTACTTAAATCAGTCTTTAATAGGTGTTGATTAGGTGAACCTTATCTTTCAAGTGAAACTAAAGATATTTAAAGATTTAAGGGACTTTAATTGACAACATTCCATATTTTAGGTCCAGCGAATCTAATGTTGAACATACCATAATTAGTGTGGGCTGAAGGCAGAGTAAATGTAGATTTGGATGCAAGGCGTGTGTTGTAATGTTGACTTCTCAATCACAGAAGTAAAAAAGTTACAGAAACTACCAGGAAGTTTGTCACGAGTGTACTGATGCACAAATACAGCAGTATATAAATGAACAATGTCAGAAAATTTAAGCAGATTGAGTTCTTTGAAAATAGATTAGCAACGATTACGAATGACTTATGAGTTAATCCAGTGCTTATGAGTTATGTATCAGTCAATTCCAAACCCGTGCCTTGTCATTTCTTGTGTATATTTTAACCTGCAGTCTTTAAATCACTCCAGAATTCTTCCGCTTTTATTCCCCAATTAACTAACAACAATTCCAAGGAACCGCTTTCCTTTAATCGCTAGAGCAAGAAAGGTTTTCTGGCGAAACTATACTTGCACGAGTAGGTCTGAGGTCCGCCATCTTGGATTTTCATTAACTAGTGCCAATCTCCCACGTGTAAAATTGCGAAATAAGCTTAATCACGTTTAAATATTCACGAAATTCTAATATATTAGGTCTAAGGTGGGTTTGCGGCTTATCTACGGGTGTTTACGGTAGTCTCGACACTTGCATAAATTATCCACTTTCTTCTTTGTTTTCTCTTTACATGGCATGTTCATTTGAGAAGCCAATTGTCAAAGACTCATACTTGTGTTTGATCACAAGATGAAATCACCTTGAGCAGAGTTTAAAAAAAACTCAGCTACACATAATTTTTCAACTTCAGTACTCCGTGTTTTGATCTTGTAATCAAACACAAGTACGAATGTTTGATATATTAATTACTTCACCAAAGCCTCATATTGAAACCAGTGTAACAAGTGAAGCATAATAGAATCCCATGTATTGTCACTGGGACTATTTATCATAAAGAGCCTGTTATACACATGCGGAAGGGGTATTATAACAGGAAAAGAAGTAATAAAACGGCCAACACATTCTTTTTGCTATAATTAAGTATTTTTTTTAAACACACCCTCAATAAATATTAAGTTTAAAATAACAATCCATAAAACAAAACTCCCATACCCATGTAAATAAAAGAGCAGATTTATTTCTTAAAAGTTACAACTAAATCTGTTGGAGGGGGAACTACCTACAGGATGCAGTAACCCATTACCAGGAGCATCCATAATTTTTATATACTACGTCAGTGAACCAATGTATATAGCTCAATCCCAGAGATGGAAGCTCCTGGTAAAGGCTGACAGGGGCGCAGTGCACAGGGAATTTTTAATGAGTTTTATGGACAGAAAACTTGGTCCATGTAATGTTAGCACGTCATTTATCATGCCTACAGTCGTAGCGGTCACGTGACCTAAGCTACCAACAATATCTCACATGGGCCATGTGCTTATTGACTCTTGTACTGTACAAACCTTGGATTAGACTAGTAAACATTAGTTTGCTTTAAAGCCTTGTGTTTTATCAATCAATTATGCCAACTAGAGCGTAATGATACAGACCATAAATGGCATCTAGGAGACGAGCACAGCAACCATAAGGAATATTTGAGAGCAAACACTGCTTTGCCACAGAGACAGTTGAACCTCTGGTAACCCAGGGTATTGTTTTGGCATAAATAATTATACTCTTTCTTGGTGAAAGATAACCGGAGTACACAACAGTCAAACAGTTAAAAGTTCTAGGAAAAGCCCAACACATAATAAAACTTTCAGCTGCTAGCAATGTAATTAGTTTGTCTGAAACTATAATTTAAATTAGAACATTTGACAACAGCAAAACTACATGTATCTGTGGACTGAAAAGTACATGCATGGACAAATACTTTTGTCAAGCAAAAGACAAACATAAATTAAGTTGTGTTCAAACATGAAAACCTTTGCAATTAAAAATGGAGCCAAAAAGAACACACACAAGAACGCTTAAAATGTAATCTACGAATTTATTTATAGAATTCTCACATTAGTCATAGGGTTTGTGAGTAACAATAATATATATGGGTATACATCAGACGGTAAATTAACATGAGCTGAGATATATGGACCGAGATTGCCTTAAATCTGTCAGCTGATTGTAAAAAAGTTAAATTACATGCCAATTGCCCAAGCTAACAAGTTAAGGAAGGGGTGGCCATTAGAAATCAGAAGGGGGGGGGGGGGGATAAAATGATTGTGCAAAACAACATATGTGGATGTGAAAATAAAAGGGTACAGAGCTTGTAATTATCACTCCCCTGATTTTTAATGGTCCACCCCTAATTAACTACATTTAACTTTCGCAGATGGCAAAAATATATTATGAACACATACAAACAAATATATTGGAAACTAAACCAAAAACGGCATACCGCTACATTCTATAATAGTTCTATCTGTGGACTTGGTTACATCAACAGACAAGAAAGTGGTATTGTTCAGCATACCACGCCAAAGTTCAATGTGACTGAAACACATCCCACAAGCTAAAGTAACGTGTGGTAAACGAAATATTTCTTGGACGTTAAAGAAACTGCCAGAGCTCGGCCATGAGCATATGTCCGCCAGGATTCGTCCGCCATGTTGCTTGCGGCGCAAATTATATAAATTCCAGGGGCCAAGCGCGCTGAAGAACATATAACGTAAGATGATCGATTCAAAATCGTGAACCACGGCTTCTGCTTTTGGGAAAGCACAATATACCACTGCATTTTCTACAAAACGGAAACAAATCGAAAATTCGAAGAATGCTTGAGATCTCAACTTCTGGCGAATGATGAGCTTTCTCTGCCGATCAATTGTTCCATTCCAAAATCACTGTCGGAGTAAAAACTACACGAAACCTTCCAACTTGAAGACTCACAGTTCGAAAAACAGTTCCTTGAAAGGCTTCCGTACCATTTAAGGCTTCAGAGTATCGCACAAGACGACTTCTCGCGGAATGGATTCTCCGACGAAGGCAGGCCTATGACAAGAGGATCATGTTGAACGTTCTGTTCACAAAATTTCATGAGATCCGCTGATGTCTGAGACACTTTCATCCTTTGTACTTTGAGTTCCCCTCTCAGCTGATCGACAATTGCTCTCTGCATTGTTACTTGAGCTTGTTGCGTTGCCATTTTAGAGTATTTTAGAACAAGACAAGCTCTTATTCTCCACTCGATTCTTCTGGTAAAACTATACTTCGATTTTGAGGCGTTGTTCCGTTTTAGGTGAATGGGGCTTGGTGACGACTTCGTTGACGCACGTCACATATATAAATCTCGTTTCCAGCACGCACGGTCGGTTTCAGCCGTGTGGGTCGCGGGATTAGCGTTGTCCTAGAGGTTGGTTTTATTATGTACAGATGAAATCGAAACTTCAACATCCCCCCATCTCTCCCCCCGGACATTTGAACTTTTGAAGTTTGGGTTTTTCAAATTACCCTTCCTCAGCAGCCCAGAAAAGTTGTTCAAATGCACCATCTCGTGGCCATATTAGGCGATCAAATTAATGCTCCCTACCCCCTGGACATAGTATATTTAGTTGACACAGCCTTTTGTTTTTAACAGACAGTTGTTGCCTTTTTGATGAAACTAATGTTTCTCAATGAGAATTAAGACAGTTCTTTGTGGTAAATTATATTTCAAATACAATACAAAGATTTTTTGAAGCCAGTTTTGTCCTAGCTTTGAAGTCGTTTAAAGTGACCTAGCTCCCACTCCAATTCTGCCAATTGATTTTGATTGAGGAAACCATGTAACCATGATCTTCAAATCCTGACCCCAGAGTCCCATCCCGCCGTGGGTGCCAAATTTCACCACCCCTGAGGACTGATCAGCCACCAATTTAAATGTCATTAATTCCCTACTCCCAGGGTACTGCAAGGAGTCAAATGTATGTTGTCACCGGGGGGGGGGGGGGGGGGTACTCCCTATATAAATGGACTATATACGGGGAGGGGGGAGGCTCCATCCGAAAGGGGTACCTTTTCAGGCTGGAGGTATAAAAGGGTAGGGATTTCACGAGTTGGAGTATAGAAAAGGGTAGGGAACACTGTCATTTATGTATTTAAAAGGGCCTTTCAAAATATCTCGAACATTTAGCCACGCACCTAACAGCCGATTCATTCAAGTATTTTAAGGGGTTACTCAAATGAAAAGTTTGCTAAAAGGTATATGAAAGGGTTACCTTTTCTGTCAAAAATGGTATATAAAAGGGTATTTGGGGCGGAGCCTCCCCATATAAAACTTTGTTGAGTAACCCCCCCTGGGTTGTCACTGAGGATTTGGGGGTAAGGTCAGACAAAATCAGAAATGGGAACATTGTTTTGGAGTAAGGAAAGAAACAGAAAAAAATGTTTGAGACTCCAAGGGTGCACATGAGTGCATTTATATTGTAACCCATGGAGTAAAAATGTGAGTGAAGGGAGTGGGGGTTGGGAGGCAGTCTGATGGGGATAGTGGGGCACTTGCCCCCTATTTGACTCCCTGGCGACACCCCTGATAACAGAAAATTATACCACAAATACAGATAATGAAAATTATAGCCTGAAATAAAGCCATCGATCTGACCACAGCTTATTTAAAAAAGGAAATTAGCTGAGGCAGCTGCTGTATGTCAGACTAATGGATATAATATTCATAAATAAGAATGTGACAGTTTTCCCAAATATAGTCAAAGTTTAGGGGTATTTTTAGATGAACATGTTTAACAATATCTGAGGATACAAAGTGGACCGTAAAATTAAAAATAATTTGTAGATTTTGAATGAGGTAAACTAATAAGTTTCTCCTGATGTCAAATATAATGATGTAATTTAAAAAAATGTGATGGCATTAATTAAAAAATATATATTATTGGCATACTTAATATCTATCTGATATTGTCATAGAGTACTGTCAATTAATATAACAAATTGTATGTGTTCAAATGCAATGCCTAATGTTCCCTTTTTGTAGTTTTACATTTACCTCGATTGGAAAATAACCCCTTTTAAAAGATAGATTTTATTATATATATGGTGTACGTAATCCACGCTGGGCCATGCAGATAGGCATTAAAATGCTCTTTTAAACATAGTTTTGTCTTATTTAAGTCATTCTCTGTGAAAATTCGCATATCAACATTTTTTATAGCAAATTTGTTATAAAATGAGGTGGAAATTCGATGATGTCACTTATTAGCAATTTCAAAAGTTTAACATGGTCATAATTTGTATATTAGATTTCAAAGAGCTGATCAAGAGGAGATCACAATGCCGCAAACCGTTTCTCAATACAACAAAATGTACCGAGATATCACATGTTAAGTAAATTTCAAGTGCTCTCCCTGAACCAGAGTTACAGTTAAAACATATATGTAATGCCTGGTGGTTGAAATTCTTGCTATTTTGCTTTAAGTTAAGTCAACTTCTTATGAAATACTAGGCTAGATGTGGCGGTAATCGTATTATTTTAGATTTTTGAATTTCAACCTTATGATGAAGATATTGGCAATTGTTTAAAACATGACGTCATGCTGGATGACGTCATTGAAACAGGCTTTGCAGCATTGTTGAGGATTGAAAGAAGTTTGAGGTGGAAATGTGTTATTAATTATTCTTAATTAACTAATTATGAGGTCTACCTGACAGCTTAATGGTATGTTTTAGCAGCAAGCACATTAAAATAGTTGATATTTAATTTATGGGAACCTGGGGAACTTCTCCTTTGCCAGCAGGTTGATATCACCTTTAAAAAAATCATATCTCTGCTAATTATTTATGTTGTAGTAACAAACGGTTTTCAGCATTGACAACTTCTCAAATACCTCTACCATATCCCCTATGTGAAGAAAGTTGATTCAACATTTTTGAAAAATCAAGATTATGATGTCATCAAATTAATTTTTAGCCTCTGAATTCCCATAAAAATTATTTTCCCTATTATCCCAGACTTCCTGTGATGTTTCATGAAGAATGATGAAAAGAGAGTGAAACAATGTTTAAATGAGCATTTTCAACCCCATCTGGGCGCAGGAGTTTCAAGACCTAAATCCCTTTAAAAAATATATTCTAGCCTGTGTATAGCATTAACCAACCCTCAATAAATTAAAGTACTGACTTTACCGAGGGTGGGTTAGCAGTTAAAATTATGTAGGCCAGTCTTTACATGCAAATCAAAATAATTGAGTTTCTATCTTCGATAACATCAAGCTTTTTCATATTAATAATCATCTCATTTTCTTATTAATTTTGTATGTTTGCCATGCAAAATTCAAATGTATTCAACGACACTGCATTGTTTGACACTCATCCAACTCAAAATCCAAGCTTGTAAAACACCACAAGCTTTAATTCATTCTGAATTTTGTGCAGCCTTCTACGAAAAAGTGAGAAATAAATGACCAATTTCTGACCATTTGGCATTTTAATTTTATTTTCGTTGGAAAAGTAGTTTAGCAAGATTTACCAGTATTCAATAACATTATTTTCTTGTTTATGTTCAAGTTAAATGAACTATTTTTAAATTTCACAAATGTAGGCTTAATGTAATATGTGGAAACTGTAGATAAATACATTGCAGTAGTCTCTTAGGAGCAGTTCATATTAAATAAATAATATAGATATAAATAATTATTATTATTTAATTCATACATGTATATCACAGATGTTTAAAAACCTTACTTATAATTTCTGGGAAATAGGAAACTAATATAATAACAGCTAGTACTTGGGTCATTCCCATACTGAAATGCATTTTTGCTTTAAACAGGATTGTGGAAACCTTATAAAGCCCCGGGGGGGGACTCCCTTATGTGAGGGGTACATGGATGCTCGTCGTACCTTTTAGGGGTCAAAATCAGGAGTTTGGTACCACTTAGGGTATCCACCATCAAACACAGACATTTCTATGTAAAGCGGTACCTTTTAGGGGTCGGGTGTCAATTGAACAAAAAAGCTGTTATCAATTTACATTTCTATTATCTTTTAGGGGTCAAAGTAACCTTGAGCCACGCCCATTTTAGTACCTCTTAGGGGTCAAATCGAAAATGTCCGACGAGCATCCCTACCCCTTTTATATGGGAGTCCCCCCCCCCCCCCCCCCGGGTATAAAGCAAATAGAAGTGAATGAAGAATCACTGACATATTTTAGGTGTCTAGTTTCAGGCATTCAAAATTGTCCTAAAGATGATGTATTTCCCCCTATCAACCCGGAAGCGAGTACTGACCAGCAATGACTACATTTGTATGGCAGCATTGGCCTAAAGTGTTGGAATTCATAGGTTCAATATCTGGCTGAACCAACCCACACATTTAACTTGGACTGACTCGAACGAGGTAGTTGGTTTCGATTCATGGTCAGACTGGTCAACATTCAAAAGAAGATTAGGACTGTCTTTGCCAATCAATCTAGACCTCAAACTGTAAATGGTTGGATTTGAGGCCTCACAGAGATATGATTGTGTAAATCATCTTCTCAGCTAAATCAATTATAATAATTAAATTGTACATGTAGTCCCACTGAGACAGATGTGTACATGTGTACCAGGGCTCAAAACTAATGTGGCTGGTTGAATGGAATAGAGCATGTCTCTATTTCCTGCAACATCACTTACCGGTAACATGTTGACTTGCTTCTTTCAACATGGTATGGTATATGGCTCAACATTTGTTGCCAATAAAGTGGCCAAGTAGAAACAATATAAAACCCACTAGCCCCCAAAAAGTATTCCTGCAGGTTATTGGTTAGTTGCACAGCTACCATTAGAGTGGAGTCCTGGTGCACATTTTAATAGGTTATCCCTTAATGATGAAACATGTTTAAATAGAAGCAATTTTCATTTCTTAACCAATAAGAACAAGCTTATTCATTAACCTGAATCTTCTTGACGTGATTTACTATTTCTATGGCAGACACCTGTAAAGGCCACATTCCCCCAATAATACCAGCCTGAATTGAAACCCCAGTAGCTACTGCTAGTTCAGGGTCTATAGATACATTTGGAGGCTTGCCATTAAAATATTCCTGGATTAATTGGCGTACTCTAGGAATTCTTGTAGATCCACCAACAAGAACTACTTCATCAACTTCCTCTTTGGGAAGCTCGACATCCATTAAAACCCTTTTGATTGGTTGAAGTACCTTTTGAAATAAGTCTTCGTTAATTTTTTCAAACGTTCTTCTCAATACTTTCTTCTCAAAAACTGCAAGCTTTTTGCCTTGATTCAAAGAAGGTAGCTGGAGTCGTATAACAACTTCTGTGGTATTGGTTAAGTTTATTTTTGCTGCCTCAACTTCCTGACGAAGTTTTTGGATATCCCCAGAAGAAGTCAGCTCACGTTTGAATTGCTCTTTGATCAATGAAAGTAAATATTGCATGAACCTTGCATTGAAATCTTGTCCACCAAGCCTACTATTCCCTGCCATTGCCATGGTTACAAACATACCACCTTGAATGTTAAGCAGGGATACATCTAAGGTCCCACCACCTAAGTCGATCACCATAACATTAGATACTTCTTCCTTTTTGTGTAACCCGTATGCCAGTGCCGCAGCAGTGGGTTCATTAATAACTCTTAATACTTTTACACCTGCTAAAGCTGCAGCCCTTATGGTAGCATTTCTTTGTTCCAAATCAAATTCTGCTGGCACAGACATGACTGCCTTGGTGACATCTGTATTCAAGTTTTTTTCAGCAATTCTTCGAAGCTCTTTCACTATATGCGCCCCTATTTCTTCAGGTGTAACAGAGGTGAAATTATTTCCTCTTCCCACCACAAATCGGGGGTTTTCTTTCTCATCTAGAGTTAGTTTAAACTGATAAAGGCTACTAACTTTGGTGAGTTCTTCCCTTGTGAATTTCTTCCCTATGAATCGCTTAGAATCGTAGACTGTTGATCTTGGATTGATCTCTGCCTGTGCAAGAGCTCTGTGTCCAACCAGTACTCCATCTTCAGTAAAGGCAACGATACTTGGTATAACTTTGCCACCATTTTCGTCCGTCAAAATATCAACATGACCGGTGATTGCTTGATAAGCCCCAATACATGAGTATGTTGTGCCTAAATCTATGCCTACTATTTTTGGTTTTGGAGGAGGAAGCCGGCTTTGGGCGATATAACCAGCGACAACAAGAGCGAAAATGGCGCCTAGGAATATTCCTAAAGTAGAACTCATCTTGTAAAAGACGGAGAATTACTCAAGAGTCAAGGAGTGACTATTACCGGAAATAGAACTGAAGAAACACGTACATGCGTACTAGGAGCTGCGCATCTACAACTTAACAGTTTGGGGCACAGTCTCGTCCCGGAGTCTCGTACCCGGCCAGAGCTCATCTCCACAGAGCGAGGGTTTCGACTGTTCCAAACGCTCCTCATATCTTCTGCCATCTTGGGACTATCGATTTTTCATGGCTTCCTTTTTATTTTGACCGGAAATCGACTTCAGTTCCTCGTTGCCTACGCATGCGTTTTGTTTTAGCCAATCAGCAAGGAACAAAAAGTGGTTGTTACCAGAGCTCTCTCTGTGGAGAGGAGCTCTGGGTACGAGACTGTTTGGGGCACTCCTGGTACTAAATATATACTATTTGGTGGAAATATAAATATTGACTTATTTGAAATTCTCCCTGTAAGCAAACGAACGCTTCAATGACTTTAAGATAACATTAGAGTGACGTTAGTTTTAAGGGAAAAGGTATAATGCCACACAGAGAATGAAAAAAAGACCATATTGTGGGGACATATTTCAGTGGTAAAATGAGCCCTTCGCCCGCGAAATATGAACTTATAACCGTCAGCGGTTTGTACCATTAACAATATCCAACATGGCGAAACATTCGAAGGGAAAGCCGAAGAATCGCAAGGCTAAGTACAACGCAAAAATCAAGAAACTCACCGCAATTAATGCCAAAAGTTTGTCTAAGGCTCAAAAGAGGCACATTCGAGAATTTGGCGAGCTTCACCCGTTAAGTTCAAGGTTAGAGATGCTTTTAGTTTTGGTGGTATTTTGATGTTTGCCGTGGCGTTAATGCACGTGCACATTTCAATTTCAGGGTTGCCACAGCCACGGGTAGGAAAAAGTCAGGGAATTTTTGTATCTGGTCAGGGAAATTCTAAATTTCTTGTCAAAGTCAGGGAATTCTATTTTCAGGTTGCTACGACGGCCCCTCATGCCTCTGACAAAGTGTCTGCGAGGGGAGCCGGGAGGCTATACAGCTTTTGACAATGATTTTTGTTTTGGACGAGGGAATGTCGAACAGTCTTATTATTTATTGTCAGTGAAAAGTAAGGGTTTTTTTCCTTGATGGGTGGCAGCCAATCTTTTAAGCGTGCTGGGGTACAAACCTAATAATGCTTATTCTATGATTTTCAGTGATTCAGTCGAGTCAAATAAAAGAAAACTAAAGAGAGTTTCTGACACAGAGGTTGGTAAATTTTAAGTTATGTAAGTTTACTTTACTAAGTCCAATACTTCATGTCTTTGTTATTTGTTCCTGCACAATTCTAAGGTTGCAATCATTTCTAAAGGTGGAGTAATACGGACAACAATTTCTTGCAACTTGTCTCACAACAATGTTGCGCGACATTGCATGTATTATGCACTTATCAGTGGCCATATCAGGGGGTGACCCTGGGGACATACAGGGGCATCCCAGGGAATTTGTCCACTTTTGTAGCTAGTTTTTATCCTGAGACTGGGGGACTGGATGTTTTTGCACTTTGCTTGAGAATACTCGTGGGTACTGACCCACAGGATTTGCAAGGAATTGGTCAGCGGTTTCTTCTTTCAGAGCACATGGAACATTGTGGTGCTCCTACATCGAAGTGTAGTCTGAGTAAAGGTTGGGTTATTTTGCTTAAATTTTAGTACACAAGTTTATGTTTTTATGTTTATGTGTAAAAGTAGGTAATTAAAGCTATTGCTGAATGAATGACCAAATAGTACTCTAAAGTGCCCCGGGGGTAGGGATTATTGGTAGCTTTTTGTTAAAAAAATCCTTCCCTTGGGTATGGGGGTTGGTTGACATCATTGTACATGCCCGGGGGTTCCCCGGGGTTGCCCCCCACCCGGGATGGCCACTGATAAGTATATTACCACCCACTCGAGCAACTTGCCATGCAACAAATTTCCATGTTGCATGTTGTGGTAAAGCATGACAAATCCAGCCAATCACAAGTGTTCTTTCTAGATTTGTTGTGCGACAAGTTGCAACGCCAGTGGTAATACAAGCAACAAAACTTCTACTTTCTGCAACATATGTTGCTGCAACTTGCAACATGGTAATTTGTTGCGTGGCAAGTTGCTCGAGTAGGTGGTAAAACATGCAACATTAAGCTTCAACTTGCAGTGCAACATTGTTGCGAGACATTGTTGCGAGACATTGTTGCAATGAATTGTTGCCCATATTACTTCACCTTAAGGGATAAAATCACAAAAGCATACCAGTCCTGTTGTGTGCAGGTATAACAAAAAAAGCTAATAAGGTATATTTTGTTCAGTAACATAGCCAACGTGCAGTCATCAGAATGAACCACAGGTAGCCCAAGCTACTTAAATGGGTCATCCCAATAAAGTGTTTCATTTGCATGTACATGTACTGATCCAATTTTATGGAAGAGTGAAAAAGAAGAATTTAGCACGATTTTGTGATTTGCATCAGTTGAGAAGTTCAGGATTTAGAATCGTATAAACTCCCCACTGGACCAAGACATACATGTAAGTGCTTCGAAGATCTACATGTATGGTATTCGGGATAATAGTTTAGGAATCCACTCGGCAATGCAGACTCATAAACAAACAACAACTTCTGTGTGAATTATAATATAAGATTCCATTCTACTGCACTAATCTTCCAACTTCATAGCTATGGGGCTTTGTGATTTTTAGGATGAGTTGTACAATTATAATAGCACTTCCACTACAAAATCAGGGAAGAAAAGAGTTTGATTTTGCTAAATAGCGAGCTCGAACTGTACCGAGCGAAGGCCGTGTTGACACTGCAAGAAATACACGCGAATCATAGTATATTCAGCATCTTACAAGCAGAGTAAATGTCTCCCCTACATTCTCACTGCCTCCAAGTTTCCTAGGCCGTTCATTGTCCCTCTCTCAATGCTTTGGACGAAACTACTAGGAGACAGAAGCTTTCTTCTGTAGCCATTAATTCCTCCGCTCGACGAACCGTCCAAGGGCACTGAATTCAGAGTCAAAAATACTCGCAAAATTTTTAGACACGAATGAAATAACATCATAAATCCTAGGATACAAAACTAAATTACTATTCTAAATAGGTATAGGGTCAAATGACACTTGGCAAAGCTGATGGAAGAGGATTTCTTTCGCATATCAAATCTCTCCCCATCTTTTGATTTCTTGACAACCCAACCAAAATTCAAACATTCTTGCATGTGCACTGAGCATGGCATTGTTCCTTTAAAGTGCCTATCACCCTTTTGCAATTTTGATAGCTTATGAACCTCCGAAAAGTTTTGAGTACTTATGTGAAGAAAGTTTTGGTTTAAAGTGAATACTTTATGTTCAACGCTTGTTTGAAATCGTGCAAATGTGACCTTTCCTGACCCATGACCGCGTAAGTAAAAGCCTGGGTCGAAACCTGGGTAGACGTCATCTCATTAATGCATTAATCTCCATGGCGCCTTTTTCTCACAAGAACATCGATGCATAGAAAATATACACAGTTTTTGAGTTGTTAGTAAAGAAAAAAGTCATTTTAGTCAACATGTAAGTATTTCTTCAAATGATTGCAAAGCCGAATTAATTACGGTATATGACGTCAAGATGACGTCTACCCAGGTTTCGACCCACCAGGCTTTTACTTACGCGGTCATGGGTCAGGAAAGGTCACATTTACACGATTTTAAACAAGCGTAGAACATAAAGTATTCACTTTAAACCAAAACTTTCTTCACAGAAGTACTCAAAACTTTTCGGAGGTTCGTAAGCTATCAAAATTGCAAAAGGGTTATAGGCACTTTAAGATGAAGAACACCCACATAATTGTTGTTGCTGTACAGGACAAAGGTTGGATGGACACCGAGAGAATGAAGCTGTGGAATGAAAATGTTAGGAGAGCACACCATGGAGGGCTGGGAAGAGAATCTTGAAGCCCTCTTGAAGTCTGCTCGCAATATCGGCGTAGTATTTGATGATTCTTTGAATTTGGAATCCCAAGTGGCTTCTATTTGCAAGGCTTCATTCTTTCACATTCGTAACATTGCACGTATTAGGAACTACTTATCTGCTGAGAATACAAAGACGCTAGTACATGCATTTATTACTTGTAAGCTTGATCACTGTAATTCTCTCCTTTATGGCCTTCCGCAAACTCTTGTTCAGAAACTTCAATTAGTTCACAACTGTGTTGCCCGATTAATCATGCGTAAGAGAAAATTCGATCATGTAACTCATATACTCATAGAACTTCATTGGCTTCCTGTAACTCAACGCATTATGTTTAAAATCTTGCTACTTACTTTTAAGGCACTCAACGCGCTTGCACCGATTTATCTTAGCAACTTGTTAGAAAAATATGTGCCCACCAGACACCTACGTTCCAAAAGCAAATTTCTTCTAAAAATTCCCAGTGGTAAAACAACAAAAACATATGGCGATAGAGCTTTCTCTGTGGCAGCGCCCAGGCTGTGGAACACTTTTATTACCAGATAACATTAAACTCTCACCATCATTGAACACTTTTAAATCTCGTCTTAAGACATTTTTGTTTCAACAGGCCTATGATATCTAGTTTTCGAACATGTTTAGTCTAAATCGATTGTGAAATGACGCTCACTATTTTCTAATGGTTTTTATAATATTTAGTTTCTTCTCATATTTAACTATTTTTTAGTTTGTAATTCTTTGTGAAGCACCTTTGAATTTAAAGTGCCTATGAAGCTTATTTTTTTATTTTAGATATCAATTCTAAATCAAGTGAATAGTAGAATGGTAAAATATATTTTGCTTTGAATGCTGTGCCGCTGAGTTAAGGAGGTTTTAATATCCAAAATGCTAATAACATGACGTCAGGGGAGGCATCTGCAATCACTTCTTAGTGGTTGTGAATGGGCGTTTCTAATGATATAAGAAAACAAATTTCTAATATCATTTTATTTCAACCATAGGTATAACACTGATAATTAAAAAAAAAAGTTTAATTGTAACAAAAGATTTTGTATAATAATTGATGCCTCCCCTGACGTCATGTAATTAGCATTTTGGATATTAAAACCTCCTTAACTCAGTGGCACAGCATTCAAAGCAAAATATATTTTATCATTCTACTATTCACTTGATTTAGAATTGATATCTAAAATAAAAAAATAAGCTTCATAGGCACTTTAAGAAAAGTGCGCTATATAAGTTTAGATTATTTTTGACTTTTTCGAGGCCCACTGACAGACCAAGCACTTGGATCTGAGAAGATCGTTGAATTTAGCGGTCATTCCAGGTGGTTTAAAATCAATTTTACAGTTGCTGGATGTTTCTGTGAACAAGCTCTTCAAGGATCGTGTCAAGACAATGTGGATGGAGTTTATAATTCATGTAGACAATCAAGCAGTTGATTTCAATAAATATATTTGATAGATATTCTATTTGTTGTGGTTTTTCATTTTCTGAACATATGACAATAGAATCTCAGATACATGCTTAAATTTCACATGCGCATTATACACAGGCTCGCATTTTACACAGGTAAATATGGTATGTTGGTTTTTGTGGAGGGAGGAAAAACTAGAGAACCTAGATATACATGTACATGTACCAACAAACTCAACTCACGTCATGCTATTAAACACTGCTTGAACCCTGGCCACAGTGGTAAGATGCAAAGTGCCTACCACTTGTGTCACCCTGGCTCATGACTGCATGTATGAACAACAATAATATTATTATTGTTAACAGTTCATTGAACAGGTTTCACTAGATTTTATTTCCAATCTTCAGGCAAAAATCTCTGATTCACAGGATGCTGAAGCAAGTAAAAAAGAGGCAAGTGTTTAATTTTCTAGCTACCCATTTATGTGACAGTAAAATCATCATACATTTGTATATTGATTTTGATTTTGTAGTTGTTCTATCCATAGTTAATAGAGTGGAATGGTTATGAAACCCGGCAAACTTCAAAGGGGCTAACAAAGGCGCTGCGATTTATGTTGGAAGGGGGAAAGACAAAAGATTGTGCAGGGTCATAGTTCATTAGCGTCCCCTGAACGACTGAACTCACACGTTTCTATTGGCTGATTGATTAACACATTGGAATTTCTATTGTGTTTTGTGCACGGTAGGTTGAAAAAAGCTAACAAAGACATATAACAAAGAAGGTCGCTGGGTTTCATAACCATTCCACTCTATTAACTATGTTCTATCTGAGCCATGATTCTTTGCACACTGGATAATGCAGTTTCAAATGCTAACTCCCAGTTCAGATGCCACTCCATTCGCTCATGTGCCAGAACTAAAAAGATGAATTAAATATACATGTATAGCAGAAGAGTGACAGTCCCAATATGGCACTGGAATAGTAACCGTGCAAGTTACACGAGAACGAGGCTGGCGTTGACCAAAGCAAGATGGAAGCTAGAGTCTAACAGCAGTGAGGATGAGAGCTACATTGTATTCGAACAACTGAAAGCAGCAGAGTGCTTCGTTTTCTTCTTTGAAGAAGAAAGGAAAGCACTGTGCCTCTTTCAATTGTTAGAATAGCTATTACTATGGAAACGGCTCACTGATGGGTCACCATTTCTTTTCGTTTCCAAAGAAGCCACAGCTAGGAAATCTCATCAAATGCCAGTAGTATGGTAAAGACAGATCCCTCATGACAGAATCCACTGTTATTTGCTCTGAGAATTTTACTGAAAAAGAAGATATTCGCAAAACTCTGATGGGTCGCTGGGAATATATGTCATTTGTGAACACTATTGAGCTCCATCTTGCTTGAGTCAACGCCAGTCTCATTCTTGTGTAACCTGTCACGGTTTCTATTATCCAGAGCCATATTGGAACTGTACAGAGGACATTAATTTAGTTCAACATGTTTGAATTTAGTGCAGGGTATGAATTAGGTTTGGCAGATGCATGCTGTTGCATAATGTACCTGGCACTGGAGTGGCATTGATTCAAATGCTGTTCTTCTTATGTGCCAAACTAAATGCATGAATTATGTCATCTTGAAATTTAATGAGGCCCAGTGTTGTGTATTAAACAAGGACCCGCACTATAAAAGGGATCACTCCTCCCTTTTTCTTGCCCTCTGGGATTCGAAATTTCAAACAAAAAATCAGAAAAGTAAAGCAAATAAGCAAGTTGTCAGTCCTATTCTGTTAGAATACTAAATTGCTGACGCTAAAATTAAAATAAGCTAAAAAAAGGTAAACAACAGGAAGATAGTTCCTCAGTTATGCCTGTCGTCAGTAGTGTTTTAGAACCCATTACATTTTAACTCTTTAGTGTAAGTTTAGACATTAAAGTGTTTTGATTTGAATTTCGCACCATAACAAAAGTGAGATCACTCAAGCAGTGCATCACATGTTGCATATAGAATAGAGATGTTCACAGTCTCCACAAAGGCTGAGTGACAACTGAAAGTGTGACTGCCTAGCAGAGGCCCATTTATAGTGCCAGGGTTTGAACTTACTGTAACTTATTTGCTAATAATTTTGTTCCACTAGCAAAACAAGCAAAACCACTAGCAATTTGTTTAGCAGTGATTTTGATACAAACCGCTGGCCGGCACAGAGTGCCCGTCCCAGTGCCAAATTTGTTTCTTATATCGTTCAGATTTCAGCAGTTAAACTATCTTTGGTCTTGAGTTTACCAATAATTTTTATTTCTTAGTCAAAAATTCATCAGAAGGGAATGTTTCCTTGCAAACGTTTGCCAGTGAATTTTTTTCAGCTCACAAACTCAAAAAACCACTCGCATTTTGCGAGTTGCAAGTGCTTATTTCGAGCAGGTTCTTGTTTAAACAAGTGACTTCTGATCAAATTCCAAATTCTTCTTGATATCCCAGGTTGAGAATGCAAGATCTCAACCTGGGATTCTTTGTTTTCTAAGGGAGAAATTAGAACTTGATAAAAAGTCACTTACATGTACACTGTTCTTGCATGGACCCCTTCAAGTGATCAAAGCAAAAGGTTTTTCAACATCAACTTTATTTTAATATTTAGTAAGACATTGTGCTCACTGATCCTTAACAATATAATACGTTGATGGCTATGTATTATACAAGTTGTAACTATACGTATTCCATTCAGTCTGAATACTTACACCTCTGGCTTGGGAGACCACCTGGTAATAGCTCCCTGTATCTTTAACGCAAAATAAACCATTTGAATTTTTTTAAATATTTTATTGCTCTCAGTTCAAAGTGATGTACATAATTTTTATAATACATGCATTTTCATGTAGTCTTTAAAAATATAAATTTGTAGTTTGAAGCAGATGAAGAATCAGAAGCAGAGGAAAATTCTTACCAGCAATTACTTGATTGTTTGGGTAACCAAGCATCCCAGCCCTTCTTGGATCTTATGCAGAGGGAGGAAGAGGTGAGTGAAGGGGACGGAGACGTAACAGAGGCTGTGGAGGGAGATGTAGCGGAGGCCGTGGATGACAGTGAAGATTCTGGATCCAACATGCAGGTAAGCTCTACAAAGTACAGGTACTTAGCCTGTTCCACTGGCTCAGATATGGGAAAGGAGGCAAAAGTGAGGTGAAAAGAAAAGAGGGAGGAGGGGGGGGGGGTCTCCTTTTTTCTCCCTCCCCTTCTTTCTCTCCTCAGTCTCCCTCTTCTTTCTTTTCACCTTGCTTTCTCTTTCTCCTTTGTACATACATGTAGTGGCACTGTAGTCTGAGAAACCTTTATCAAATGGATATGCATTTATAACAACCATTGGGCCAGTACTTACTGTCAAAACAGGTCAATCGTTTCTCTGTAGAGCAACAAAATAATGTAGTTCGTTACATGTATATTCAAAATTTGATTTCATTCTTCGTTTGAAACTTGCAAAATTCAAATTGAGCCCCAAAGGAATTTTGATTGTACATCATTTCTTATTCCATAGCATATTTGGATTTTAGTCTCCATCACAGCCATGCAAAGAATGGCTTCCCTTCCCTTCCCTTTTTTGTCCACACCTGTGTCAGTGACCCAGTGCTGGTCTGATTGCATGGTTGACAGATTTGCTTGGCAACCAGCCATTCAAGCACTTCCCCTGAAACTCCAAACTCAAGTTTTTGCCATTCCTGGGATTGCTTATGGCTCAGTGTTTTTAGCTGGTAATTTTTTTTATGTATTTACTGGAGTGGTATTAAAGCCTACTTTGCATACTACTACATTGTAAGTAGTATCCCCCAGTATATTCAGCTCCATTTATGTGTTTCTCATCATGTGCAAAAATAAATATAAACTCTCATTTCTACAGATGGATGTCCAAAATGTTGATAATGGCCTGGACAGCATTCAGATGGGCATGTCAGACAAAGTAAAAAATGGTGATAGCAATGATGACAGCAATATGGACATGAGTAGAAAGAGCAATGGAGATATCGTTGTTGTTGTTGTTGATGACAATGATGTTGATGACGATGATGTTGATGACGATGATGATGATGATGATGTTGATGATGCTATTGGTAAAGAGGACTACAGACTTGAGGATGCTGCTGCTGATGACAGTGATAATGATGATATAACCAACAACAAAGGGACCATGGGTAAGCATGTGTTACTTTATGTTTAGCAGTGGTTTCACTAGGCATTGTGCAGTTGCATAAAGTGTGTGCAAATGAGCACCCTCAAAATGCATACATAAATTACATAATGTGGGGAAAAGAGCAAGTTTGGAGGGGGAGGGGTGGAGGTTCTTAAAAAAACAGTCATTTATTTATGTGTCTTTTATGTAACAACATGAGTGTTAAAGAAATAATTATTGTAGCATTCAAGACAGTAAGCATAGATTAAAAAATGTAATAAAATGTTCGGAATCTGTGTGATGCATAAAGCTTGAAAGTTGTGCTACAGTGCCGCTCGAAAGTAAGTGTGCAAATCCGCGGGCAAATCCGCGGGCAGTCCGCGGGCAGTCCGCGGGCAGACTTCGGGCAATACACCTACATTTGTAACGAGTTTCGTGTTCGATTACCCGTATAAAAGTTACCGAGTTTTGAATTAATACGTACGTTGTTTCTTTACGAAAGCATTTATATTTTAAAGCGAAGAAGCCAGACATTGGCGTTCGTGTTTGTAAACTGACTATTGAAAATAAAAATACTCGTGACTAGACTGCTGGCACAAGTTTATTCTTGTGTCTCTTCGAGAGTTGTGTTCTATTTTTGAATACCGCCGTTCGTGTTTGTAAACTGAGTAAGGCAAGCGCCGCTTTAAATGAAAATACTCACGACTATTAAGACTCGCTCATACGCGGCAAAAGTTTATTCTTGTCTCACTTCAAGAGTTGTGTTCTATTTTCGAACACCGCCGTTCGTGTTTGTAAACTAAGGCCGCTTTAAATGAAAAGACTCACGACTATAGACTCGCTCATACGCGGCAAAACGTTCTTCTCACTTCAAGAGTTGTGTTCTATTTTTGAACACTGGCGTTCGTGTTTGTAAACTGACTGAGGCCGCTTTAAATGAAAAGACTCACGACTATAGACTCGCTCATACGCGGCAAAACATTCTCTCACTTCAAGAGTGTGTTCTATTTTAGAACACTGGCTTTCGGAGATAAACTAATATAGGAGCCAGGATCCGAGCCAGGATCCGAGCCAGGATCCGAGCCAGGATCCGAGCCAGGATCCGAGCCAGGATCCGAGCCAGGATCCGAGCCAGGATCCGAGCCAGGATAATAATAATAATAATAATAATAATAGTTTTTATTAACAAATATACCGACATCAAACGTACAATATTTTACAAAATATATAAAAAGAAAAAGAAGAAATATATATACATAATTATATATAAAAATATAAATCTAGTAACAGTCAATTATGTTCTCACAAAGTGAAAAGACATCTATTTATAAAAATGGATTTGAACCTCTCAGTTTTTACACAAGGCAAGATATAGTTATGCCCTCTATCACGGAGTTGTCTGGATCTCTGTGGTGGAAACAGATCGCCAAGGGCAGTATGATTTTGAGAGATTCTGTTCCATAATTTCTTATCCCTAGAGTTTAAAATACTGCAAATACTGTATTTATCCAAACAATACCCTGATCTAAAAGCTCTAGCAAACATTATATCTATTCTACTGAGATATTTATCATAGAAACAGCATCCCCATACTTCGATGGCATAGGTGAATACAGAAATAATAAGGCTATGAAAGAGCAGATCTAAATGCTCAATTGGATACTTATAATATTTACATACTCTTAGTATATAAAGCCGACTACTAGCTTTACTCAAAAGGAATTCTACATGAGTATCCCAATCAGTGGAACGGTCTTCAAAAGTAACTCCAAGTAGTTTCAATTGATCTTTGCGCTCAATAATAGGAAGAGGGCGGGGAGGTGGCTGCTTTGGACATCTACCCTTAAGCAACATTTCCCATGTCTTACTAAAATTAAGCTTCATGTGATCCGAGCCCTCTTTCTGTCTCGAACAAATGACATGATAGCTGGAATCACCTTGAGTTCTAAATCGTTTGTTGACAAATGAAGTCAACCAATCAGCTCCCTTTTTTGACATCTTTTATACGTCAATGCAGGGTGCAAGGCCGCTATTCTAGAAACAACCGGATGAGTTGTTGTTGCTGGATAAATCGTTCAGTCTTCATAGTTGTTTTTTTCATTCTGTGCACTTGATTCTCCTAGACCCCACAGATTGTCACGGCAAGTGTTATAATGCCCTAAAATTCGTGAGAGCAGTTTCGATCAATGTTTCTCGGGGATCGACAGCCACGGGAAATCCAGTCAAAATTTACTTTTTCCGCGAAGGAAAACCTCGGAAACACTTTACTAAGGTACCTAATATGTAGGAGCTATCGATCTGTAGTGATTTTGGGGGATGAAATTCAACATGTCTCAAGTTTCATTTTTTTTATATAGTTGTGTTCATTCGGGTCGTGTTATTCCCTTGTTTCAGTGTTTGCTCAAAAGAAATGCAGCTTTGAGGAGATCAATACTCATTCCAAAAAAACTGAGGCAGAATTGGTAACGAAACGACTCAAGTTGGTAACGAAGAGGTTGGTAACGAAAGCGACTGGTAACGAAACGACCGGTTACCGATTATACACTGAATGACAGCCGATTGATTGAACAGTTTACTAAGTGCTAGAAACATCTACGGTTTGCATAAATTTATACGCTAAAATTTGATCCTCATCATGCGAAAGAAAAATATTGGTGGCATTTGGACAAATAGTTTCGGAGAAACCAACGCGACAATAAGACAAACATTGACGGCACGGAAACGAGGCTGAACAGGCAGCTCCAACCATGCTCTGAAAACTGAACGAAATCTTCTAGAATATAACTCCTGAAACCGAAATAACTCCAGCAATTGATAAAAGACAGTCTGTGAACAATTCTCATACAGAATAAGCTCTAAAAGTGATTATCCATTGCGCGAGAGCCGATAGACCGAACAGTATAAGAAACCGCTAGAACATTTGCGTAAATACGCTCAAATTTGAAACTTTGACATGTTGCTATTGCCAACGTAAGTATCAGTTAGTATTTCTAAGTTTCGAAATGAAATCCTTACCTAAATGTTCTCATTTTCGTGCACAACAGAACACAGATGCTGAACATGCAAAAGAAAAAAAATAGTGGCATTTGGAGAAATAGTTTAGGAGAAACGAACACGACAAAAAGACAAACATTGACAGCAGAAACCGCTAGAAGCTACACGCAGTTTCCGCCATTACGCATAAAATTCTCTGTCTTCATGAAGTCACTCAGTGAATTATAGATGTTTACAATTTAATTAGCCTCCCTTTATTATCCACCAAACGATCCCTTGCTCTTATGCCTGCCTCAGTTTTTTTGGAATGAGTATTGATCTCCTCAAAGCTGCATTTCTTTTGAGCAAACACTGAAACAAGGGAATAACACGACACGAAAGAACACGACTATATAAAAAAAATGAAACTTGAGACATGTTGAATTTCATCCCCCAAAATCACTACAGATCGATAGCTCCTACATATTAGGTACCTTATTAAAGTGTTTCCGAGGTTTTCCTTCGCGGAAAAGTAAATTTTGACTGGATTTCCCGTGGCTGTCGATCCCGGAGAAACATTGATCGAAACTGCTCTCACGAATTTTAGGGCATTATAACACTTGCCGTGACAATCTGTGGGGTCTAGGAGAATCAAGTGCACAGAATGAAAAAAACAACTATGAAGACTGAACGATTTATCCAGCAACAACAACTCATCCGGTTGTTTCTAGAATAGCGGCCTTGCACCCTGCATTGACGTATAAAAGATGTCAAAAAAGGGAGCTGATTGGTTGACTTCATTTGTCAACAAACGATTTAGAACTCAAGGTGATTCCAGCTATCATGTCATTTGTTCGAGACAGAAAGAGGGCTCGGATCACATGAAGCTTAATTTTAGTAAGACATGGGAAATGTTGCTTAAGGGTAGATGTCCTAAGCAGCCACCTCCCCGCCCTCTTCCTATTATTGAGCGCAAAGATCAATTGAAACTACTTGGAGTTACTTTTGAAGACCGTTCCACTAATTGGGATACTCATGTAGAATTCCTTTTGAGTAAAGCTAGTAGTCGGCTTTATATACTAAGAGTATGTAAATATTATAAGTATCCAATTGAGCATTTAGATCTGCTCTTTCATAGCCTTATTATTTCTGTATTCACCTATGCCATCGAAGTATGGGGATGCTGTTTCTATGATAAATGAACAGAATCTCTCAAAATCATACTGCCCTTGACGATCTGTTTCCACCACAGAGATCCAGACAACTCCGTGATAGAGGGCATAACTATATCTTGCCTTGTGTAAAAACTGAGAGGTTCAAATCCATTTTTATAAATAGATGTCTTTTCACTTTGTGAGAACATAATTGACTGTTACTAGATTTATATTTTTATATATATGTATATATATTTCTTCTTTTTCTTTTTATATATTTTGTAAAATATTGTACGTTTGATGTGGTATATTTGTTAATAAAGACTATTATTATTATTATTATCCTGGCTCGGATCCTGGCTCGGATCCTGGCTCGGATCCTGGCTCGGATCCTGGCTCGGCATTTAGGTACACTCTGGCTTTCGTGTTTGTAAACTGGGATCCGTAAACTGAGTAAGACAAGCACTTTTAATAAATGTAAATACTCAACGGGACTCTTGGATTCCCACGTGATATCACGTGTTTTTTAACTGCGGCAAACTGCGGCAAACTGCGGCAAATCTATTATTTTAGAATCCTGACTTTTTGACGCCTCTGGCACGCAGGGTATTTACCAAAACCATCTTACTGTACGTTTGTAAAACTGTTTGTCATGAATTCGAATTCGCGTTGGCATTCGTAGGAACATTAAGAGCGAAAATCGTCGTAATATGTTTGCATGACTTTAGCACAATACTGTAGTTATCTGTTAATTTGCCATGAGATCGCACTGTATCGAAGGGGTTTATCGTTGTCACAACGTTGGAAACTTTGGAAGCTATTAAGCGTATTTTGGTTGAAAATATTATTGAGCCAGTATTCTTAACCCTGATACACAGGTACAAATTTTACACACGTAAGGTTTTGTTTGCGTTCGAACATCGTAGATGTGCGATAGAAGCTGGAAGAAACTTGAATATGGGCAGTCTGCCTGAATCTTGCCCGCGGCCTGCCCGCGGACTGCCCGCGGCTTGCCCGCGGACTGCCCGCGGACTGCCCACGGACTGCCCGCGGACTGCCTGCGGGCGTCTGCACACTTACTTTCGAGCTGCACTGTATATACCGACTTGTGTGAGGTCTCTTTTTCTATGCAGTAAATGTTTTGTTACATAACTATTCTGTGAGGACTGGAGCATAATTATGCATAATTATGTACCTTAAAACTCACTCAACACATACAAGAAATGTTCTCTTATCAGCAGACTGAGTATACATGTAGTAAATATTTTTCTGCATAAAACATGTAGGTTATTTGCATAAGTATGATCTCTGTTTTAGCACAGGTCTACATGTACAACATTTAATTACTGTAAAAGGAGTCAGTGTATATGACTGTATTCTGGTGATGAACTACTGTAGAAGGAGCATGTACATGGCAATGTCAGCTAGCCAGATCAGTACTGTACTGCTGAACTAACTTGGAGGTGGTTAAATAACTTTCTTCACACTTTTGCAAGTTGAAAGTCACAGAAATACAAATGTACATTTATGTAAATTATGGATGACTTAAATTCCAGTAAAAACTAGTTTACGTCTGCATCATCGATATCGGGGAAGATAAAAACTGGCATAATAAACTAAAAGTCTATTAAAAAGTATGCTAACTGCTGTGGGAAGTGAGTAGCAGCTGACTATTTTAGCACTTTGTCAAAGTGAAAAAGGACAACACAGTGTTCATGTACGTTACATGTTAGCAAATTTTACTTTTATCACCAATTACTGTGACTTTTTCATTTCTGTATCAAAGCATATATTGGATTTCTTTCATGGAAATTATACAAGTCAGTAAAGTATACACTGTAAATGTATAAATAATAATTTATAATTATGTCTAATGAAGGTGAAAACACATCCCAATCTTACTAGATCAGCAAGACCCCTTTTCGGCTCACTTTGAGCAGGACCTGGATGAGAATGTCCAGGCTCAGTTAAATGACAAGAATGCATTCCAGGAAAGGTCTTTATCTGTGAGTATAATATTTATTATTGGACCTACCATGAAATACATAACATTATGATAATATTTAATTATTACTTGTGTAGGATTTATAGTGTTATAAAATGCTGTGCCAGAACCACAATGAACTGTCTCTGTTCCTTGGCAGCACTTATGTAATATAACACTACCATAACAATAGCACGTTCCTAATGCCTGCAGAGGACCCATCGTCCTACTAAGGAAACTATTTTTTCTCTCATTCCCAAACTCATACTTTGTTTGTCCATTACTAGAGGAATACATTTCTTGGTTGTAAAGTTTTTGTAGTATTTACAGTATTATAAACCAGGCAGTAGAGGGCGTTGTTTCACGCAGAAAACAGATGGCAGAAAACGGACATTGAAGTGGCCACCATATTGGCCAAGCGGGATTGAGACCTGGGATCGAATGCGATCTGTTTTCTGTGCAAAAAACCCACCCTCTACTGCCTGCAAGCAGGCTGTATAACCCAAAACTCATTATAATACACATGCACACCATATTACGACACCATTCCCTCAAATTTATGTGAATCTTTTTTAACTGACAAGCTCTTACATCTTGTTTATACATGTACACTGTAGGTGATTTCCCTTGGTAAAATTGTGCTGTCAAAACCAACATTAAAAGTTCCCTTATCCTACGTTGAAGTCAGGGACTTGCCATTGCTGAATCAACTAAAGGTGAGATACATGTATGAATAAAATACTGCATGTATTTGTGTACAGTGACATCAAAAATAGTAAAGTGATGTTGCAAAACTTTCTTTCATGGTTGACTGTTGTGGTGGTGTTTGTTCACCGAAGGGTAGACTGGTAGATTTACTGATATGGCTTATGAGGTAAAACCAACCAAAGTGACTAGCTTGTTCTGGTTAATGTTGTTTGATTAAATGTAGACCAATACCGTGAAACTGGAAATAACAAAAATCTTGGAATTAATGACTAAGACAGTTTTGAAATGGTTCACAACCGATGTACTTACATTATTGCTGGGTAATCAGGAAGATTACAGGTACTTGAGACCTTACAACAAACTTCCACGAAAACAAGATGACAGACTCACCATTTGCTCTGTGATGTCACTTGTATGTAGCACAATAGTGCTTAGGCCCTTTGGCCGCTGAGTTCTAGCTTTCAACATAATACAGTAGTATAATGATTTAGTTACCTGATACCCTATTGGAAACAAAACCTTATAAATAATGTTCTAAAATAACAAGTGCTTGGCAGCACTTACAACTGTGATTGAGCATAGCTGACTGATAAATTCAACAGTGATCAAGAGTAGTTGATCAATTATTGGTCATTTGGTCGATAAATAATTATTATAAGCTACTGGAATGGCCTACTGTGATGTCAAAAACACATTGTACCTGTCCAGTAATAGCTTGTTCAGTGTACAACTTAATGCATTGCCTCTTTTGTAAAATTTATTTGGAGAAATGTACTTATGTCCAGATCACCCTTTTCTTGACAGATTTAGTTTCAAACAATTTTTCTATCTTATAATCTTCTTTCCACCTGTTTGCAGGTGAAAGCAAGACTTTGTGAAACCTGGAATACCATAAATGCTGGAGAAAATAAAGGTATTATGAGGGCTTGTGATGGCATTAATTTCTCCCAAGAGAGCATAGTAAGTAAGAGAGGGAATCTCCAACACTTGAGCTTGTGCAATCATGATAATGTCTAATAAAATCTATTTTGAGTAACCGGAAGCAGCAGAGAAGTGCACAAGCCCGCACCAATCTCATGGTGGAAAATATTTGTGTGCCCTTTTGGGCTATGAGATTGTTGTCATGTGCACACACTTTGCTTTATCTACTTCCGGTTACTAAAAATAGATTTTATTAGACATGATCATTGCACACCACACACTACAAGATTCCCTCTTTTATTATGCTCTCTTGTTTCTCCATAATGCACAGCAACACATACAGCAACTGTGACAGGTATTTACAATGAACTTTTGATCAACATGCAGTTGACGTGCATTTATAATGTATGTTATGTGTGCCACAGCAGCTATTTTATCTTTATAAAACAAACCACTTCAATAACATGTTCTAATGATCTACATGTAGCTGACCCCAAATCGGGAACAGGAGTTACTACATGTAGGTAGTACTGGAATTTGTGTTGTTGTTTTTTGTAGAGGGAGGAAAACTGGAGAACCCAGAGAAAAGTTCACAGAGCAAGCTAAAAGGTTGACATACCAACAAATTCAACTCAACATGTATGTGCTGTATTTGGGAATCAAACCTGGGTAGAGATAGTCAGTCATGGCACTTTTGCTGAACCATCACTGCTCCAATGGATGATAGCTGAGACTAACATCAAAATTATCATGTTGTGTTAAAATCTAATTATAAAATGTTTTGTTTGTTGAACAGAACCCTTTACCCCCTTACAGAAAGCTTTGTTTAACCACATCAATGCGTATCAGGTATGCTGATTTAGTAAATTATTGAACCATATGGTATTCATTATATGTAACGTATGAAGTAGTCAGAGAATCAGAGACAATAACAGGAGAGTCAAAGTGGAATTAACCTACATTACTTTTATAAAGTATTTGTTGTCAAAGTAGCCAGAGAATGGTGCTAATAATCAGAGAATTCTCGGATATCTGAACCTAATGAACAACCTGTTGAATGCAAAAGTTTCTTGATTTTCAATTGTGAAATGCTTAGACTTTCTCAAAGTCCTCTGCCCACTTTTTTTGCAATATGGGTTGGCGCTGGACAAGGGACTTTTCATCCTTGTTTTGCGCCAAAATTACTGACGGATTTTTGGGTCAGTGAATAACAGTTTTTTTGGTGCGAAATAGAAATTGAATCCCTGCAAGGGAAACAAGTTGACCACTTGCGGCTTTGTTGCTTGCATAAATCAGAGCTCACTTTGCTTGCCTGTCCCCAGGATTAAACAAACTTGCTTCATCTGTTTAAAGGCACAGTGTCACGGTACTGCGCATGTGTGAAAATCTGATGATTTTGAATTATTTTCCGGCCCGGAACGAAGTTCTCAGAGCGGTGAAATATCGATTTTTAAATCGACTTACATCAGTATTCTTTTTGAACTCATCCTTGCCTCCTTTGGTCATTTATGGAAATGTAAGATGTGCTTAAATAAGTTTTAGTTATTTGTTTATTCAAAATTAGTTGTTGCAGACTGCAACACAACTAAAACAAAAAAGCATAAGTGATGCTTACCGGCGGGGAAAACGGCCACTGAGTACTCTGAATACAGCAGCCGATAAACGCAAGAAATTGGAAGCTTTTTGGCACACCAACCAGAAGCGAAGAGGGTTTGGATGTCCAGTAGAGTTCACGAAACACATGGCAACTTTTCAAATCGTATTATAAATGATATGGCAGTTTTCAACAGCGATACGAAGAAATAAATATCTACGGCTTAGAAACGAGGCTGAAATGATATGAACTGACCGGAGTGCAAAGACTGTACGAAAAGTTAGATAAAACCTTTATTTGCTGGCAAAAAAACCTCATGAACTCAAACACAATAGCCTTGTGAGCAATCGACATACATATGAAGCTGTAGAAGTTATTATCGACTACGTGAGAGTCTGCAAACATCGACCTGCTATGAAACCGCTTGTCAGTATTCGCACTTTCGTGACAAGCAAACTTTTCTACTTTCGACATACTCTAAATTTCTAACGAGACCTGAAACAGCCATGGGGGCTGATCAAAGCCAGGTCCCGGCTAATCCACAGATCGAATTGGAATTTAGCGTGTTGGTTTTTGCGGAGGGAGGAAAACCGGAGAACCTGGAGGAAAACCGGAGAACCCGGAGGAAAACCCTCGGAGCAAGGGCGAGATACCAACAAACTCAACTGGCCTTGTGCACGGAGTTGGTGTACACGAGCGTAACATAAAATTCTAACGCTACGTTTTATTATTTTTCTCAAAATCTAAACATCCTATAACCCTAGGACTTCAGAAAATAAAACTTCAGTCTAGGTGCACAGAAAAACGAGCAAAATACATTCGAAAACGGTTTTATTTGAAAAAACAAACGAATTTGTTCGAATTCTGTCTGAAAAAGTTCGTCATTTTCCACCCGATTTTTACTCCACATCACAATGAATTTTTATCGTTTAAGAAATATCGGAGAAGAAAATTTGCATATGTACTTCTAGGTGAGGTGCACTTGAAATTCGCCACAAAACGTTGTGGTTTTGTTGTACTTTATGCTTTCTTCAAAGGAAATATCAGTCAAAAACTAGCGTTAGAAAAAAATCAATGTCGGAAAAAAACTCTCGTTCCAAGCTTTCATCGTGCCTTTTTTGCCTTTGATCGCGCAAATCACGCATTTCGCGCCAATCGCGCCCTTTTTCCATCGCGCCAATCGCGCCCTTTTTCTATCGCGCCAATCGCGCACTTTTTCCATCGCGCAAATCATGCAAATCGCGCCCGAGTTAGTAGATTGTAATCGTAGGCTGACATGTTTGTAAAATACAAACAGTAAATACAAAATGTGCATCTTAAAACATAGCGGCTTTTTGCTTGTATTTTATAAACTCCCAAGTACAGCTCTTGCGAAATAAAGCGGGTGAAATAAACCGTGGTTTTGTATCAAAGATTTCTCATTTGTGGTGTGCACGATGCTTCCAAAACTTAACGTCTTTGTTTCCAAAGAAAACCACACTTCCTCTGTTTAGCTTGGAAAAAAAAGAAAAGAAACTAAGCTCAGTTTACATAAAGACTACGGCCCATTCAACCCCCGTGGGAATTCTTCAAAGTTGGAAGTTGTAAACAACTCAATTAGTATTGTGACATCACAGACAATTTAGATTGGCACGTGCAAAAGATCAACTCACTGAAAGTGAAAGGTCTTTCTTGGAGTTACTACATAATATTTCTTGGATTCTAGTGTGCTGGAGTTTAACTTGAATGAACTTCATCGCATTGTGAATTAAGACGGTCGATCTGTGCACATTTTAAGGCTGATTTACATCGGATCACAAAGATAGCAAAATTTGCATAAAGCAATAATACAAATTTTGACAAAGCCGAAAGCGACTAGCCATTAAAAAACATTCATTTGTTGAATATACATTTAAGTCATAATCTTGTCATTCAACGTTAACACTCAAATTTAAGTGATAAAATGAATAGTTTCACATTGATGTAAATATATTTATTGGCAAAGTGATAGCAAAAAGTGCAAAAAAGGCAAAAAGTGCGCGATGGAAAAAGTGCAAAAAAGGCAAAAAGTGCGCGATTTGCGCGATCTGCGCGATTTGCATGATTTGCAAAATAGAAATTGAGCGTGCCGGAAGGCACGATTGGCGCGATTTGCGCGATGAAAATTCACTCTGAAATTGAGAGGTTTTGTTACGCGGCTTTCACGTTTTTTCTGTTGAGAACGGTTGATATTTTTATTCTCAGCGCCACGTTATTCCCTCTTTCGAAGATAAAGATTCACATTCGAGAAACTACATCAAACTAAGGTCAGAGTGGTTGGAATTTAATAACATTCAATTAAATAACGACAAAGTTACAACAATTCTAAAACAAATTTTGTCTATATTTTCTCCATTTTCGTCGTGTACACCAACTTCGTGCGCGAGGCCAACTCACATATGGCGCCCCGTCCGGGAATCGAACCTGGGCCATATAGGTGAGAGGCGAAGCGCTTAACCACTGCGCCACCCTGGTCACTAAACTGTACGAAATCTCCAAGAATATATTCCTAATGTCCAAACTAACGGGGAAAACTGAAAGTGGAAATCCTTGTGAGCAATCGACATAGATATGAAGCTATATATTAAGTTATCATCGACTACATGAGAGTCGAACATCGAACTGCTATGAAACCGCTTGTGACAGTTTACGCACTTTCGTGACAAGCGAACTTTTCTACTTTCGACACATGGTCGCTGAACTGTACGAAATCTCCAAGAATAAATCCCTAAATGTCCAAACTAACGGGGGAAACTAAAAGAGGAAATCCTTGTGACCAATCAACATACATATGAAGCTCCAGAAGTAGATTGAATACATGAGAACCCATAGAGCAAACTGATAATAATGATCGAACATGCTATTAGTTTCACGGACATTTGTGACTACGTACTTATTAAAACTCACGCTACAGCATAGCTTAAATACTGTACAAAAACTCCTGTTTAATAATTTCCTGATGCCGAAAGAACCATAGAATCTTAAACAAGATATCCTTCTGACCAATCAACATAAATATTAAGCTGTGAAAGTAAGTTTCCAGTCCATAGCAGCCGATAGTGCAAACTAGTAAACAGCCACTCGTACTTCCGAGAGTACTGAACTTTTTAGCGCAAATGTATGTGTTACGTTTCCAAACTTTAAGACAAGAAATCGTCCATAGAATGTTCTATATTTTTTACAGCAGAGAACTGTTATTAGTCATGTAGAAATAAAACAATGGTGCCATTTGGAGAATTATTTGATGTCAAAAGTGCACAACGAAGAAATATATAAGTAGTATAGTCGGGATTAAAATGATACCACTTTTTCTTGTACAAGAAAACTCAAAAAGTTGTAATGTTATGGACGCCTTATATGTCAAAATTATACCACTTTTTTTCTTGCACAAGGGGCGTCATGAATCAAGATGGAAGAACAGATTCATGACGCCCCTTGTGCAAGAAAAAAGTGGTATCATTTTGACATATAAGGCGTCCATACCATTACAACTTTTTAAGTTTTCTTGTACAACAAAAGTTGTATCATTTTAATCCCGACTATACTACTAGGGGTAACTAAGGGTCATTCAAAGTGTCACAAGACATTCTTGTACATAAAATCCAACTTCAAACTTGAGTATCTGTTAGAGACATGATTATTATACTGTATATCGATATCTTCCACTATGGATAATATATCGTACCTCCCTCTAGAAATCTTGACTAAGATCGTAGAGCATGCAGGTCCTACGTCATTCTCAAGCATTGCAAGGACATCGAAACGCCTAAACGGTGCTGCAGCTCTCGCGCGCTACAAAGACGTAGACCGAGAGTTCCGTATACAAGTACTATGTTTTGGTTTGGGTTCTACTCATAATGATGCCGCTCGAGACAAATTGGCTAGGACTTTCGGCATTTCCGCAAGCCACATCGACGACAGCCTTCCTCTCATCTACGCCAGTGATCATGGCAACCTTAATATTGTTAAGTGGCTCACCAAGCACTTTCGTTTCAATAAAATGGATAGGTACACCAATAATACTCTAGACGCTGCCTTAAGGTATGGTCATCTTGATCTCGCTAAGTGGCTCACTAAGCACTTCCAGTTCACCAAAGAGAGCAATGCCGTCATGTTTGCTATGATAGAGGCCATTACGAATGGTCAGCTTAATATCATCAAGTGGCTCATTCAACGTTTTCAGATAACCGTAGAGTGTGAATACATTCATTATGCTCTACTATGCGCCTGTAGAAGTTATTATCTTGATACCTCTGGATGGTTCATTAATTGGTTCATTAAGAACTCCCATCTCACCATAGAGGCTGAAAATGCCCTACTAGACTACTATGTGAATGTTTATGAGGACAGGTATGGACCGATTGAATCCAACTGCACCTAAAAATCCAAAACTTGAGTATATGTTAAAGGAATGATTAGTATACTGTATATTACCACTAAATGGTATTAGTATATATTCTTTATTCCACAATACTAGCTTACGTCGTTATCTTAGTACTCATTAACACCATACAGATCGAACATGTCGAAGAAGAACTCAAATGTAGACGCCACAATGCCTGAGACAACTTGTGATTGGTTGATGAGAGGGAAGGACACGAAATGCCCAAAGAGGATTTCGAAGACGTCGAAGTTCTGTGCCCAGCACAACTTCCAGATCTCAAAAGGCTGTGACCCATTCATACCATGCTCGAAGTGCGGTAAAGGATGTCGTACTAGTTACGGGCTTTGCTCAAGATGCGACCGTCTCGCCATCAAGATGAAGTGTCCCGGTGTCTATGTAAAACGCGCTAAGAAGTCCAGCAAGATGCTAGAGGATCCAAGAAAGGAGGAACTTGCAGAGCCAAACGTGGTGGAACCGGAGGAACAGCAGAATGCTGCCGATGTGAGACACGCTATGGAGTTCGACGAGATGCTAGAGGAAGACCTCAGGAATGAGTTGATTAGGACTGCCAACAAGCCGGGGCCCGTCTACGACTCGTATCCAAGAAAGGCTAAAGCAGAGGAAGAATTGCCCGCGGAACCAGAGGAAGGTCTCGGAGAGTCTCTCACCCATGCACTCAACAAGGTGTTGGCTGCCTTGAGGAGCGAGAAGGACGATTAGGAATAGCCACGAAAAAAAAAAAAGAATGAAGAAAGTCGTTGTGACCCTCTTCATTCTTTTTTTCTTTTTTTTTCTATTAAACATATAAACGTTTATAGTTGTATCATGGACGAGCTAGTCAGATTGTTTGGTCCTGGAATTTGTAGAAGCCTGAATATCAAACCACAAGTGGAACGTATTAACACCAGTGAAACATGTCCTGATTGTCTCTGCCCCCTGGAAATACAAGGAACGGAATTCGTGTGTCCCACCTGTGGTCTTGTTTCCGAGGTTGAACCATGTGAAGAAACTAAGATCGACATCATTACTACTCGACTGCGCATAGTAGGTCCGGATGGGTTTCAGTATCAAAGTGATCTAGACCGCGCAAAGCCGAAGCAAAGCGATAACGCGGAACTACAACGACAAACGCTCCTACAAGAACTACGAGCGTACAACACTATTTACAAACAAAGTTGTGACCTATCGTTCCCTATGAACACTTTAGGAATCGTAGCCGACGCATTTATCCAAGTAATGAAAGTTCATCCCAAGCGTAGCGATGCTAAGAGACATATTCTAGCTTCTCTACTCTACCATGCATGCATACAATGTGGATTCGTCCGATCTAAAGGTGAGGTTGCTCGCTTCATGCAACTAAGCAACAAAGGCATCCATAGAGGAGAGGTCTTTATACGTTCTCTGTGTGACGACAATGAGATCGATGTAGACTTGGATGCCGAGCGCATAGTTCCTCACATTGCAACGACTTTCCTTAAACTCGATCCTCAAGGAGTACTTATAGACGCTCAACAAATAGTCCACGAGGTTGTTACTATGGCAATAGAAAACAATGTAGGCAGATCGGTAATTAAGACGAAAGTTGTTGGAGCAAGTTACGAGGTGCTACGTCGTTTAGGCTCGTCTATGTCTCTTAACGAAGTCATTGGGCGATGTGACGTATTTGGAAATTCAGTCAAGCGTTTTGTCAAGAAGTTGTCTTCTTACCATTCCCACTTCGAACCAATCTACACTAAGCATGGGATGGCTAGCAGTAGGACTTAGCGAAGTGGAAGTGAGAGCCATGTTCGTTTCTTTCATAGGAAACGTCGATTCTTACATTCCAAGTTTTTCTCGCATTTCCTTTTGCACTTCTTGCTTGAGTTCGGCTCGAACCCGATCTGGACTTTTTTCACCTATGGAAGCCTTGCGACGAATTTCAGATCTCATGATCTCATACTTGTTCGCTTCGTTCAGGATGAGACTGTATTCAGAGTCGGATATGTTTTCATCGCGTAAGGCCTTCGATACTAGATCGCGAATCGTATTGATTTTCGCCTTTGCCAACATAGTTGTCCTTTCATGCTTAGAAACCTTCATTCCTAACTTCTTAGCTCCAAGGGTCGTAGATGCTGAAATTAATCCACATAGCCCACCAATAACTCCAAGTGGTAGACCAATCACTATTCCAACCCCAGTCAACGCTGCGCCCAATCCAGATCCAGATAAGATCACAGATATACCTCCAGTTGCCACTGCGATTCCATGAACTATTCCTTGAGAACGTGCATATTTCTTGCGCACACCTTCGTAGTGCCTTTCTTGAACTTCTATGTCCGAAAGCGTGTCTCGGATCGTTTGCAGTCTAAAGTTCTTTCCAGTGTCACTAACGATCTGTGGATAGATACTTGGTGCTGAGGGAAACGGTTGAATCGAATCGCCTTCCATCTTATAACTTATGTGAGGTTTAGCTTCAACACGTATCGTATCGGTCGACCATGGAAGTCTACCACGTTGCCTTTCTCATCACGAATCGTAAGGCTAAGACTGTTTCGCATTGGCCCTATAGCTTGCAGGGTTTGGGGATTCGTTATAGTATAGGTTGTCCTTGAAAACCAAGGACCTCGGACCTCTATGCTAGCCAAGACTTTCGAGCGTTTTCCCTCTAGAAGTGAGAAACCGGAATCCACCGCATCACAACGGACATACACTGCGTGGATATCTTTGATCTCAACGCGGTAAGTACCAACTTTTAGCAGGAACTCGTTATTCTCTTCTTCTCCACCTTTGACACCTAATAGTGCGTAGAAATTCTTATCGAATTTGATTGGTTTCTTAACTACTATGGCGTGTCCCCTAAGGGGGATCCTTCCCTCAAATTCTACGATACCAGCATCACTTGCAGGCTTTAAGACCTTCTTGATTCTCTTAAAGTTGTAGGCCCCTATGGCAACGTCGTGTGGGAACATAATACTACCGGCATTCCACCTGAACGAGCCCGCCTCTGTTAGATTCCACCAACTGTTCTCGAAAGTGATCTCGAGTAGTGAAATGTTCTGTATAAGAATAGGGTCGTCGAAGTAGACAGTATGGTCAGCCGATGTGGTGGTGACATGTAAGAGAATCATCTTATATGTTGAAGGTATAACTATATATACGTATAGCTTCAACATGAGGAGACATGTAGGTATTTTCAGCTACCATCCGAGCACTAGAGAGAGCGAGAGAGACGATGAGAGACCAACGCCGAATAGTAATTTACGGTCAAAGGCTGAGATTCAAGCTAGGAGAGAAGCTGAGGAAAACGATAAGGTCGCAACGTTGAATGCAGATCTATTAGCGAAGTTCAAGAAGAAATACCCACATGCAGATCTTCACAAGTTCTATGCCTCTACGGAAGTGAACGGTCCAGACAAATATTCGACGAGTATTTGGTTTCGAGATGGAGATTCTAGCTATGTCGTTTACGGCAATGACGTCTCGAAGTTACCTACTACGATTCAAAAGCGCATCGATAATGCGTTGTGGGATGTGCATAAAGGTTTCCCATCTACGTTGACCCTAGATAGGAGTGCGAAATATCCCATTACAGCAGTTCCTTCTACTGGACCGGCACAAGATATCGATCTCACTAATCTATGGATATACGTCACACCTACGAAAAGGTTCAAAGCAGGCGTTCCAAATATATTCAAGGAGATCGTTGTAAAGCATACGACATCAACTGAGTCTCATAGATGGTTACATGGTCCAGATTTCCACTATTGGCCTCAGCAATTGAATTTCGCAACGTGGTGTGCAACTTCCGGATGTGGAGTATCGTTGTTTGACCCCACTTTCAAAACGTATCCACCAGTTGTCCAAGGGTTCCTACGATTCCACGTTTATTTCACGATACGAAGAATTCTACATGAACTTGGTGGTTCTCATGGAGTTCCTTTACCTGGTAACTCCCATTTCAAGCAACTCCACAACCTCTACAACAAAGCAGCTCTGGAGAAATTATGCATCGAGTTTGAGTTATCTCGAACACCAGACTTCCGATGGCACGGAGGTAGGAATAATGGATTAGGAGATGTATTCATGTTATACCCTGGACCAACTGGCTACGTAAACGGATATGTAACTGCCCATGGCCGAAGTTACAACAAAGTAACCACATGGCCCGAGGACTCTACTTTGTTTAAAGATGAAGGAGGTAAGGAGGACAAGGGAACTCTGATAGCTTTTATTAGGAACGATGAACATGAAGGGAAACAATACAATTGGTTTACACCACCAATCGGAAAGGGTTTGACAGATGCTGGATTGGGTAGGTTGAATAGATCTGTCGAGGCTTTTGGACATTGCATACTTGGTGCTCAAGCCGACTTGAACGAATCCATCGTAGATAGCCATAACGTCAAAGAAAAGTTTAAGAGCTTAGTCGAAGACGCTATTCTCGAAAACGATTTAGTGGTGAGCTACAAAAACTATCTTACTGCTATAACGGCAACGCATAAGAAGCTCGATTTTGCAATAGTTGTAGCTGTGCGATTATTGCCAAGCGATCTAGAGTACTATCTTAGTGAGAAAGATGATTATAAGAATCCAATCCCGAAAGCTACGAAAGATATGGTGCTAGGCGTTAACGACATCAATGCAGAAGGCAAAGGACGCCCACCTATTCCTATGGAAGGACCACCAGATAAGAAATTGGTGCAGCCTCTCGAGAAACAAGATCCTGTACTAAAGGCTGTCACGCACAAGAAACAAGATCCCGTACAAAAGGCTGCCCCACAACATGAGATTAATCTCGCAGTGACATCCATTGCCGCAGCTGGAATCGCATGGATGTTGTTTCGTTAACGTCGTTTGTATTGCTCTATAGTGATCACCACTATTGCTACGATGAATAACCAAACGTTCTGTGCTAGTACTCCCAGAGCTTTACCAGCCATAGTAAATATGAAACTCGCAATCGATCCAATCATTCCAGGTAGGATCTGTCCAAGTTTCTTTCCCATTTCTTTCAACAACCCCCCAGTCGTTTGCAATCCCTTCTTTACTGCATCTGCTGCTTTATCAATACCAGTCTTCATTGGTTTCGGTACGGATTTCGACAGCAGGGAAACTATCGTACTAACGATAGCGCCAACGGAAGTTACCACTGCAAGAACGGTCATTCCATGCTTTCTGAAAATGTATTTGATCCTTTCACGTAGCGACATACGTTTTAGTATGGCTTCTTCTTGACGTTCGAGTAATTCTATTTCGTCATGGATGTGTACTTTCTCTTCCTTAGCCGCTTCCTTCTGATCCTCAGTTGACGTTGAGCTTAGAAGTATGCTATCTTCTACTTTGAGATGTTCGGCGGCCTTTTCTTGACCTTGGATGACTTGTTCCGCTCTTTCTGCATCCGTAGGGCCTAGGGCAAATTTGAGATCCTTACCCATACTTTGGTATCTTTCACCCTTCACTGTGGTCAAAGGTATGGGCTTCTCTTTACTTCCAAGTGCGTGAAGATAGATTCTACCCCGTTCCTTATCGGCATCCCATACTTTAGTTATCTCAAGATCTCCACGAATCCCTACATCCGCATAGTGTTCCCATACAGCATCGAATAGCATTTGTTTCATTCTATCCGATGTGCCTGCTTTGAAGATTACGTGGCGATCGCTAAATTTCGGATTTTCGATTCTATCCTCATCCATCAATTCACTAAGCTCTCCATCTGTCAATGACGTTTCCTGATACTTCGGTCGAGCACCTTCTTCATTATAATTGCGTCTAGTTTTCAGGTTGAGTGATTCACTAGGATCCACATTCGTAGAGTCTGACGCCAATTTCCGTGCTTCTTCATTGACAGTATCATCGCCATCTTTTCCTCCTTCAGCTTCACCAGGTCTTTCATCATACCTCCCATCAACGTCCATGTTAAACATAACTACATATATAGTTATATTCAACATGATCTCATTAACGTTGGATCCCACACAAGCACGAAGAGAGCCTCATGCACTCAAGGCTCCGCGAGACTTGTATAGGAAAACTTTCACTCGATCATCTGCCAATCCAGGTGAGACTCTATACGTAGAAGTCCCAAAGCTAGCAGAAGATGTAGTACTAGTACCTGGTAGCTTAGCGCTATTGGGCGACATCGTACTATCTGGTGGACATGCGAATAACAGAGTCGTTTCGAACGTTGGACGCTGCTTGGTCATGCGTAGAATCTGTAGGATGGGAGCTGAAACAGTAGAAGACCTTGTCAGGCCAGACCTCCTACAAACGTACTCCGATGTATACCTATCTACGCAGGAGAGAGAGTCTAGAATACAACAAGGCATTCAATCAGAGAACTTGAATAAGCTACGATCGAAAGCTGGTGACGCAAGTACTTCGTCTGCTGCAGACAACGCGCTCCTAGCTGCATGTGGTTCTAAGTATAGGATTCCATTAGATGTTGACATTCTGACACAACATGGAGTTCTATATCCACATGCCTTAGAAAATACAATTACATTCGAGTTGACTCTAGCGTCTGCCAACGAGATCGTAATTGGATCGGATACGACGAAGATAGGTACGTACCAACTTACCAACATCCAACTAGAATACGAAGCAATCAGGAACGAAACGCTGGCTTGTAGTGCACTTCACAAATACGAAACAGGTGCTGCACTCCTATACAACTACGCTGTTCACTTCAAGACAGTAGATATCGCTAAAACATCCGATACTTTGATATCTCAAAACATCAATGTTCCACGACGATCCTTTGCTGGACTACTTCTACTATTCATAGATCCACCTACCATTGGCACGCGAGATAGTGAAGCATTCTCGAATCCCGATGTTTCGAAGGTAGAAGTAGATGTCAACGGGATTCCCAACAGACTCTTTCCAAGTGGCATGCTTCCCCTAGATTTCTGGGAGGCTGCAAAAGGCTGGTTTGGTACACCCAATACTTCTATGACTCCAAAGAAGTTCTTTGAAAATAGATTCGCTATCCTAATCGATTGTCGCACAGCAAAAGATTCCACCGTTCATGGTGATGGCTTGGCACAAACCGGCAGTGGAAAGGACATCGACATTCGCATACATAGAACTGCTAAGGGAAGTGGAAAGGTGAAAATGCACATCTATGTCCTTGCGGATGCTCAGGTCACGATATTGAACAGATCTCTGCAGAGTATATTATACTGATGGATTCTCTCGTAGAGCACGTGCCGTTCAACGCACTCATAGTCGGTCCGACGAATTGTGGGAAGACTGCGTTTCTCATAGAACAACTTCGTGGATCATTTCGTGGTAAGTTCGATTACATAGTACTGATTTGTCCTACGTATGCCCACAACAAAACTTATCGTGGATTTGCAAATCGAGATCCTCGTTTCTTCGTCATGTCACCACCGCAGGATGCCATCGATGCTACTTTGAGTATTTGCACAACATTTTGGTCAGGTACCAATACTCTATTGATTCTCGATGATTGCGCCGCATCGAAGGACGTCAAGAAACGAACTGACAAGCTAGTGGACTTAGCCTTTTCTGCACGACATATAGGGCTTTCCGTTTGGGTGCTGTCCCAACAACTAACGAGCATATGTAAACCCTTCCGCGAGAACGTAGCTATCGTAGTAGCATTCCATACAGCATCGGCTATAGATGGTAAAAGGATATTTGAGGATTATGGAGGCTCACAAGAATGCAAAGAGTTACGAACGATACTGGGATCCCATAAGTTCGCTCGCATGTGCTTCTGTCTCCGCCATCCTTTCGAGGTAGTGTTAGAGCTCCCAGCACCTACAACATATTATCATGGCTAAAGAAATACTCGAGATATTCGGTGAGGATGTAACAGGCCCACCACCAACCGTCCTAGACGTCACATCAGACAATCGTGAATCACTTTCGATCTTAGCCGCAACAGGCGTAACGAAAGAATACTTAGGTAAGAACTTTTCTCTAGGAGACATCTCTAGACTTTCTGAGAAAGAAATAGACAAGTTGTATAGGAGGTATCAGGCCGTCCTAGCTCAGCAAGTAACGAAAGGCTTAGTCGACGGTGTGACACGTCTAGCTACCCGCCTAGTTGCCTACCTAGTACCAATAGATTCTCAAGAAGCACTGCTCAAGGACCTACAAGAAGACCCTCTAGTCCGCAATGAAATCAGTGCTGCGACTGGCCTACTATCGCTCAAAGCAGGTCGCCTTGTAGCTCTAGCTAGCGTCCTATTCCACATATCTGGTCACGTAGTCATTCCTGGAACAACTGTTGAACCTCCACATATACCTACTATATCGAATCAAGATGGAAGGACAGACGGATCAGATAACTGCGAATCCTCCAACGACTGTACCAACTAAGGTAAAAAACCCAAAGCGCGTCGCAGCCGGAAAGGCACTAGCATTAAGCAACAAGCTCGCTAGAGAATCTCAGAAGAGAGAGTTGACGCGCGAAAGCGAATCATGCAAAGAAGTCGACGTAGAGAAAGGTCGGATCGAAAACCTGACTATCCTCGCAGTCATCGGTACTGGCGCTACATTGTTTGGCACATACTTTGCGTACAAGAAGTATGTAGATGGCAATAAGCGTGTTGCCACCGTTAGCACGACACAACCTGCAGCTCCGGCAAAGCCAACGGCACTAGACATGGAGTAACACTTAAAGACTCGAGACCATACTTATATATGGCGAGATGGATAAGGAATTGATGAAGACGGCAACCGATGCATCTATAATTGTTGGACTCGCTGCTGGTATTGGGTGGATCGTAAAAAAGACTACCAAGGAATCCATGCTTAGCGATCCTTCTTCTTCCCTAGTGAATTACGCAAAGTGGACTGCCGTGATACTTGGTAGCTTATACGCAAAGAAATATCTTGAGAAAGAAAAAGAAAAAGAAAAGAAATCGTAACATAATGGCAGCAGCAATTGGAATGGCCATTTTCGGCGCTATATTGAATGCAACGGCATTTACTGGTGGTGGCATACTAGCTAGAATGCTTGGAAGGGGTAGTAATGTAGATGCAGAACGAGAGAGACACGATAGGGCCACCGAAAAACTAGCACGTGAAATGAAAGCGTATGGAATCGAACGTCAAAGACGATACGACTATGCACAAGAGCAGGAAGGTCTTGAACGCAACGCACGCAACGATCAAAGAGATACCAACGAAGCCTTAGTGCGATCCGATAAGTTACGTAAGGCGCTTAAACGTCTCAAAGAGATGAAAGAACCCCACTTATCTGACTACTACCAACCCTCAAACAATCAGAAGACTGGTGAGTTGCTCTACGTTGGTGGTGGAATGCTAGGCGTTGGATACGCTATTAGTAAATGGCTATAGAAACGTACTAGGTACTACTACTAAGCTACTACTAAGCTACTACTAAGCTACTACTAAGTTACTAGTAAGCTACTAGTAAGCTACTACTAAGTTACTAGTAAGCTACTTAAGCTACTACTAAGCTACTTAAGCTACTACTAAGCTACTACTAAGTTACTAGTAAGCTACTACTAAGTTACTAGTAAGCTACTACTAAGTTACTAGTAAGCTACTTAAGCTACTACTAAGCTACTTAAGCTACTACTAAGCTACTACTAAGCTACTACTAAGCTACTTAAGCTACTACTAAGCTACTACTAAGTTACTAGTAAGCTACTACTAAGCTACTAGTAAGCTACTACTAAGCTACTACTAGGTTACTACTAAAAAAAAAACGGAAAAAATGAGGCCTTGTTCTCATTCCTTCCTTTTTTTTCTTTTTTTTTTTTCATCTGTTGAAGGTTAGAATGTATAGATGTATGATGGATTCTAAACTTGCGAATATCTTCTATGGTCCTATGGGCTATTGGAAAGGTCACTCTGCAATTGGTAAGCTATCGGTAGCAGCGAAAGCATCAGAAGACGTAGCTAGGAGTTGGTTGGAAAAGCAATCTATGTGGCAAATATATCTACCACCACCAAAACACATTCCACGACCGCATTGGACTGTATCGAAACCAAATGAAGTCCACCAAGCTGATTTGATATTTCTACCACACGATCGACCTGGGCGTGGACGGAAACTATATAAGTATGCATTAGTGGTAATCGACGTAGCTTCTCGATACAAAGAAGCCGAACCTTTGGCATCTAAAGATAGTGGTGAAGTTTCTGCGGCATTCGAACGAATCTATAAACGTAGTCCACTCGAATGGCCAAAGACATTGCAAGTAGATCCTGGTAGAGAATTCATGGGACGTATGTCTGAAACTCTAGAACTACATGGTACGAAAGTTCAACGAGGTGAGGCTGGTAATCATAGAGTGCAAGGCTTCGTCGAACGAGCAAATAGAACTCTAGCCGAGAGATTGTTTGGGTATCAGTATGCACAAGAGATGGTACTTACTTCGGAAGGATCAGATGAGCGTAGTAGAGAATGGGTAGTTCGTTTACCAATGGTTATCAAAGCCATGAACAGTGAGGTGACTCGGTTGACTGGTAAAGAGCCTTCGAATTCTGTAGTGGCGCAACAAGTAGATCTGAAGACTCCTACGTATTCGCGCACCGTTGGATTGAGAGAAGAGCGTCTACCATTCGACGTTCTAGTTCGATATCTTTATGCACCAGGAGAATTGGAAGGAGGTGAAAAACGTAGAGCTACTGATCCTGTGTGGAGTTTGCAGATATACACCATTTCGCGAAGTGTAGTATCTTCGGGACAGCCTGTGCTTTACTACCTTGCGAAGCGAGAAGGGGAGAAGGACGCACCCAAACGTGGATTCGTTCGTGAAGAGCTACAAGTTGTTCCTAGGGATACAGAACTACCACCAAAAGGAATTCTGTTTGTACCCAAGCGCTAGACAGCGTACTCTATTGGCTCGGTGTGGATTCCATCGGGAAGAACGCGTCTTTTGTCGTAGTAAGCCGATAGCCCAAGCTTCCATTGGTCGTAGGTTACCACACCTTCTGGCAATAGTCGGAAGCCTCGGTTCTTCGCTGTGTCGATACTACCCTGGAGGGCTGCTTCGAATCGTTCCCACGAAATATCGTTGTGCCGCCTAGACATACCTTTAGCGGAATACTTCTTGCTGCCACCCGTATCGACGTAGTAGGCTTTCGAGCATAGGGCAATGGCGCGCTGTCCTTCGAATTCGAGTTTGAAGAGTCCTGGTGTACGACTGCTCCATTCGTCCCAAGCTAGCCATTCCTTCCTATTGGCTTCGAAATCCTCACGTAGTTCCGGTCGTACAACTTCATCTATGCTGTTTCCAGAGATGGCAATGTACGCACTGTCCGTGTCCATCTGTATGTATTCGAAATCTTTGCGATCGATGTACTTGTCGAGGAAGTCGTAGTAGAACTCAAGCATACGCAGCTTTGCGAGCTGGTACACAGCGATACCTACTTGGAAAGGGCGTTTGATTCGGATCTGGTCCTTCCTACTCTCGAGTTCGTATGCCTCGCCAATCTCTTCCAGGTCTTCGAACCAAACACTTCGCAATGCCTTGTCCACAACCTTCTCATCTTTTGTATAGGTGACCTTTGTTTGGCGTCCCAAGTCTTCGAGCAACTTTCCATAGGCGCTGTTTCCTAGTAGCTTGAACACATCTGCCAGCAAAGCCTCACCTTTGTCTTCATCTCCCATACGACGTGCCTCGGTGACCTGGTCTACGAACCATCCGAAGATTTCTTTGGGTTCGTAATCTATCGTGCGGTAGACAGCAGTGATCACTGCGCCATGATCTACATACCAAAGTAGAAGAGGAGCATAGAGTAGCAACTTCTTTCCAGAGAGACTCCCAACTAGCTTTGTTTCCTCGCTGAGCTTTCTACCTGTCTTCTCAAGGTAGGCTATCATTTCTGGAGGGATTGCTTCTTTGGGGATTTTCTTGTTGTAGAAGAAGGGGGGCATCTCCTCAAATTCCTTCCACAATTTCTTTGGTATCTCGATGTCTACTTCTGCATATCCAAACCACGTTCCACCAAGTAGACATTCAACGAATCCTTCAGTGGCTGGACCTGGATCGTCATAGTGCACAACCTTTTCTTTTCCACAAGGCATTTCGAATTCCATGGTAGAAAGATATAGGGCGTTGGCATCGTATCCAAGAATCTTACGACAAATCTTAGTTCCTCCCTGATGACTACGAATCTTAGTTTTTCCCGCTTCGTGGAGTCTGGTGAACACTATGCTTGGACCTCCGACGACAGCGTCTTTCAGCATGTGGTAGGCTTCCTTACTTGGAGCGTACATCTCAGCTCCCCTTTCTACACTACCTCGAAGCAGGAACTGAAGTGAGACTCCTGGGATGGACACTGCGTCTTTCAGCATGTCTACTCCTTTCTCATGATAGAAATCTCGCATCTTTTCGAGTGCCTCTAGGAATGGAACTACATCTAGGTTGTTGTAGTATCGTAGCCAGTCTGCAAAGGTTTCCATTCCTTTGTCGAGAAAGGTGCGCTTGCAGTCTTCGAACTCTTCCCTAGATAGTAGATGTTCTCTTTTCAACTTCGAACCCCACTCTGGATAGTCTGGTAATCCAACGTGATCCAACTTGTCTGGAGAATCGAACCACTCATATGGGAAGAAACTCTTTTGCAACTCACAGCCATAGGCAGCGACCCAACGTTCATAAGAAGTTCCAGGTCCAAGGTAGTTGATCACATCAAGGAAACGGAAATCTGGGGTCAATAGGAACATAGTGGAATTGGCTTTCTTTGCTACCAGGATCTTTGAACAGGTGTCGGCAATGATTCCTACGAAGTGCTCCCTGATCAGATTAAGATCGTACCTGCCAGAGTTGAATCCCACTACTGGAACTTGGCTGATCCATTCGTCGATCTTAGCTTGTTGTTTCTTTGGTAGGGTGTCGAAGGAGAATTTGGGCTTATCGAACTGGTACCATCTTGCTATGGCTACTTGGATTGTCTCTGCTCTTTGCTGGAGTTCTTCGACGAAGGCTTCGATGAGTTCTTTTGGATTGCGTCGACAGATGTGGGTTGGCTTTCGATTGTACGTGTCGGCAATTGATACTGATATTGGAACGTGGACGTTTTCGATGGTCAGGTGGTCCGTTGGTTGTCTTCCTTTCGTTGTATCGAGATAGGCTTCGAAATCGTAAACTATGAAGTGTGGGTAGACAGTTTGCGTTGGTGTGGGAACCGGTTTGTTCTTCTTCTTTGTGGAGCAGCCCCAAGCTTCCACTACTGTATAACCAGCTCCTTGTAGCTTTGCCGTTCTTTCACAGGTCTTGAGATAGAGCCTCCTTTCCCTAGGGAAGCATTTCGGGCAGCCATGGAAATAGCATCCATGAAATTGGAAGATGGTTTTCGAAAGAGGTTCGTAGCCGTCGACCGGCGCTCCTTCTATCCAATGCTCTCCACCATGCCCACAAGCTGCATGATGAATGTGTTGCCCAATCCTTTTGGTTTCGCGTTCTAACCAGCATAGAGCGACTTTGCTGGCTGTGCTCTCTGGCCAGAAGGCTTTTTCGTATGCCGACTGGGGTACTGTAATTACTTTTCCGGGGCAAACGATCTTCGTTTCGCCACGACTGCAACGATCTGCATGGCGTTGAAGGTGGCAAGCCTGTGTGAACCGTTGCTTACAGTCATTACATACGTAGATGTGCCCTAGCTTGTTGATGTTCTTGATGTAGAAAGCATGTCCTTCGTATATCCCAATCGTCATCGTATGCTTGTAGTGAGCTGCATGTCGCATCAGATGCCAAGCGCCGTCCTCCGTAGGTTCGTACACCCGAATACCGATTCTAAAGTGCAACTCGACTTCCTCCAGCTGGTCTAAGGAAGTTCTGGGAACGTCTTGTGTGAGCGCTGTCAGGCGATATAAGTCCTGGGCAAGTTTTCGAGCTTTGACGCAACACCTATCTAATCTTGCTCCTTCATGCATGGCAAGGCAGCGCCAAAGACATAGGTTGTCGCCATATCGATCAAGGGCAAACATTCCTTTTTTCTGGCGAAGCCATTGGGGCAGTGGACCTGTTCCCAACAGAAGCTGACGATCGATCACAACTTTTACATCTACGTAGATCCAACGAACGAAGGCCCATTGGGTATTTGGTCGATTGATGTTGTCGGGATTCAAACGAGCTGTCTCCTTGCTATTGATCCACTCTTCTGCATCTTCTAGGATGTTCACCCATGGAGAGCCTGGGACAGTCTTGGAGAATAGAATCACGCGTCCGTCATTGACATTGCGAATGCGATAGGTGTAGCTGTATCGTAGGTAGAAGCTGGTGTTTACCTTTGCAACTAACTTTTCCATGATCCTAGGGGTCAAATCTCCTGCCACACCTTGGAAGAAGCGCCATCGAATAGTACGGCGACCTATCTCCACTCCCTCGAGCATTCCATCTCTCTCCTCTAGAATAGCACCTGCCTCTCGAGCTAAACTCCGTGGAAGTGGTTCACTACGTGGTCTCACCATTCTCCCTTCGATATAACTATGTGTTAGGATAGCTTTAACAGATACTCGAATTTGGATTTTTATGTGTAAGGATGTTGAGGGGCGATATATCTCTCTTTGGTATAACTATGTGTTAGGATAGCTTTAACAGATACTCGAGTTTTGGATTTTTATGTGTAAGGATGTTGCGGCGATATAACTATATGTAATCATATCTCTAATAGGATTATCGAGTTGGATTTTATGTACAAGAATGTCTAGTGACACTTTGAATGACCCTTAGTTACCCCTAGTAGTATAGTCGGGATTAAAATGATACAACTTTTTGTTGTACAAGAAAAACTTAAAAAGTTGTAATGGTATGGACGCCTTATATGTCAAAATTATACCACTTTTTTCTTGCACAAGGGGCGTCATGAATCTGTTCTTCCCTCTTGATTCATGACGCCCCTTGTGCAAGAAAAAAGTGGTATAATTTTGACATATAAGGCGTCCATAACATTACAACTTTTTGAGTTTTCTTGTACAAGAAAAAGTGGTATCATTTTAATCCCGACTATACTACTATATATCTACGTCACGGACGCGAGCAGCTTGTTTCACTTTGGTCAAATTCGGACTGTTTACGACTGGAAACAGCAAAAAAATACAAGCAAGTAATGAAATATAGATACCATTCTTTACTCAATGCTGTTTACCTTGGATGTACATGTAGGAAGAATAAAATCCTTGTAAATCTCGCCATATACTGTGCATAACTACAATCTGTGAATATGGCTAACACCCGAACAATGTGGCGTTTCCTGCAATTTATTTTGATTGATTCTCATTGGATGTTACACAATACAGCTGTCAATTCAATGTCTGGAGGCTGTGACATGCGTAGTACCGTGACACTGTGCCTTTAACAATCATCACTGAGATGTATTCTAACTTGACTGTGCAATATATGCAATCATTACTGAATGAGATAGTCTCTACATGTACAATGTGGAATTGTTGAACACGTAACTGATGTCCAACAATTACTGCAGTGATTGCGTATATGGTATAGGCCTTTTGCAGGAAACAGTCACATGCTGGTATATAACACTTCAATGGCGAATGAATTGAGCTTGTGATCCCATGGGAAAGGCTGGACTGGATGGCAAACAATATTCAAAAATGCAGTTATAGAATGATTGACAATCGATTGGAACACAGCAGATAGCTGAATCTATGAGCAGCCAGCCCCTATCTACATTGTACATGTATATAATGAAAACTCTTACCAACACATATTGATATTTTTCTGTAGGATGTGTTCTACTCTAACCGTACTTTTGATAATGGAGAAGAAATACGCAGGTTATATTGTTTACATGCAGTAAACCATGTTCTCAAGTGAGTTCTTTGTGATTTTTTAAATAAGAGTGCATTATTGATTATTGATAATAGATTGTAAACATTGTTCTCCCTTACACTAATGTGCATATGCTAATTTGCCAACAATCGAGTTCCAAAAACTGTCATGTATTTTCAGTTATTTTTCCTTGTTTCACAGGACCTCTTCCACAGACTGTATCTGTGTTTCTAGAAAATTTCCAAATTAAATATAAATTTCCACCTTTTTCTAGAATATTTCAAGGTATTTCCATACTATAGAAGAGGTCAAATTTTCCAGTGTTTAAACAGCCAGTGCATTGTCTGTTTCTTCAGAAATTGTAACTAAATATTGTTGCAATGCATTATAACTTTTCTTATTAAAAGAAGAGCATGATTTGTACTCATTATTTTTGGGGTGTGTTTCAACAGAACTCGGTTCCGGGTGTTAAAGAATAATGCTAAAATAGTTCAAGCACAGAAGGAGAAAAGAGAAACAGAGTAAGAAACAGTATTTATAAAGTATACATTTTTGTCATAAAAGTTAGTTATTGGACGTCATGAATGGGAAGTCATTTGGTCTTTGCACTGTGTGTGTAATTGCTCCAAATTGGATTGTAGGAATTTAATAAAACTATAAAAACAAGTTGATAAACAAGCAATTTTTATTGGGTAGCAAGAATGGTGCAGTTGTAAGTGCTTCACCAAACGCGGAGCCATACATTTGTATGTGAGGTGAGTTTGGTGGTGTCTCGGCACTAACAACTCCGAGGGTTTTTCTCCGGTTTTCCTTCCTCAAAATCGACCTAAATTCTAATTTAACTGAGGAATTGAATACTTAAACGTCAGCCAATGGCTTGGTAGACCACTTGACAGCTCCCTGTATCTCGACACATTGCAGTAATTGTTATTTTTGCCACATCATTCAGGTCTTGTTCATATCAATCCATAAAACATTTTGGTCTCAGACAATGTTTTAAAGTTAAAATAACTGTATATAAATAAAATGTACCCTATGTGCACTTTATTCATATCTTATTTGAAGGGTTGTTTGCAAAAAGGGCATAAGTGATTCTTGATAACGTTCTAAATTCTCCCTTAGAAAACAAAGAAATTGAAGGAGAATTTAGAATGTGATCAAGAGTCACTTACGCCCTTTTTGCACACAGCCCTTCATTTGTGGAAAAAGGTCTGGTAACAATGGTATCAGAACGAGGTCCAAAGATCGCAAAATTGTAGTCCGTCAGAAATGTCTTAGTTTCTGTCGTACTGCACTGTTGTGTTCTTTTGTGTCATAAGGAAATTAGTGTTATTTTCCGCCATCGACTGTAGAGTTTTCACTGTGACAAATAGGGTGGCCTCGCTTTGATGCCTTTATGAATAAGGTCAATAATAACCGCCTCCCGGTTAGCTGGTTAAGCACCGGTCTGTTGAGTGGGTGGTCGCGGGTTCAGTCCGGACCAACACTTGGGGTCTTAAAATAACTGAGTAGAAGGTGCTGCCTTTACATAATACAGTAAATGGTTAGATCTAAGGACGCAAAATAGTAGGACTAGTGTTCCCATTAGTCCACTTCCGAGATATGTCTCACAAAGGAATCAATACGAGGCTCCGTGCATAATGCTCAGTAACAAGACTACAGCACTACTGTAGTTTTGTCACGAATGACTGCGTATTATGCATGGAGCCTCATATTGATTCCTTTGTACATAGGAAGTGAGGCATATCTCGGAAGTGGGCTATTAGCTGCAAAGCTAAATACATTGACACTTAAATAAAGTCACTTACTGGTACTTTTTAATGTTTGTCATGTAACTCTTGTCACGGCAGGGACTTGCGTGACCAGGGTTTAACAAGACCTAAAGTGGTTATATTGGTTCCATTTCGAGACTCGGCGCTCAGGATAGTCGATATAATCATCAATTTGGTGCTGTCCAAGGGAGAGGTAAGACTTTTTAGTATACTTTATTCCATACAGTTTAAAATTAGGTAGAACACAATGATTTAACACCTGTACGGTATGCAGCTCCAACGCAAAGAACAAAACTGCAATGCTTTAAAGCAAAAGATAAATATATAATTTATGATTTTTACCTGGTACCTTTATAATAGATTGAGGTAATTAGTTGGCTAAGCTTGATAAACTCGACTGATCATATTATGTGATTACCATAATTTATAGCAGTATTTCTTTTATAGGTTTACATATATGAAGTCACTTAATTTTTGCACAACAAATTTTTGTGACACTTTAATTCACCCTTCTCACACAGCGGTCATGTTGGATAGAAACAATAGATTTTGCGTGGCTAGTCTCGCACAGAGAGAGCAAATTCAGAACAAGTTTAGCCCGCAAAAACAAAGGTTTTTATTTTCCTGGGACTCAACATGGCCACCGCGTGAGAAAGGTGAATTTCAAGATTTTTTCAAATCACGAAATTCGCAAAATTAAAAGTGTCGCGAAAATTTCATGTTCTGGTTCCAATTGAAACTCGACACATGACAGGAAAGTCGCAACTGGGCTATGTATTGACCATGAGTAAGATATGCGTTTTAGTTTACTAAAACCCAAACTAATGATTTTTACAATAGGTGAACATAGGTTACCATTGTATACAACACAATACTTCATTGTTCACTCCCCATAGGGGCTTTTCAGTAAAAAATATTACAAGAAAAGATACATACATGTAGGCATATGAATTAAACTAACTAACAGTACTAATGATTTAATTTAAAAGGTCTAAAATATTCATACAATGTATGATTATAAAATACAATGTTCGTTACGATTGTTCTAAAAATTGTTCAAAAAGCTGACCTCTTAACTTGTGCTTGACCTGTGATTGACTTACATAGTTTCTTAGAGTTTTCGATATTGTTTCACAGGGATACAATTCTATAGTAGAATGTTCAGCTGCTGAGAGCTATGTGTTACTCGGCCAGTCACTTTGCCTCTAGTTATACATTGTGAAGTTAGATATGCAGGTGCACAACCCGTCATATATTTAAAAGCTAAAATAGCGTCGCGATAATATTATATTATGTGATTTGACCAGGAGCCAGCGCGAATCCTTTAAAACAGGTGTCACGTGGTCGAATAGTCCAGTTTCGTATTCGAAAATTACCGCTGAATGCGATGACTACAGACGCATGTACGCAGGGTTAGCCTCATTCTGAAGTTAAACATTCATAAATACCAGCGAGAAGGTACAAAACGCGAAACTACAACAATATGCAGAGTTGTGAATGGCCCACCTTCTCGCTGGTGTTTATGAATGTTTAACTTCAGAATGAGGCTAACCCTGCATACATGCATCTGTAGTCATTGAATTCAGCGGTAATTTTCGAATAAGAAACTGAACTATTGTCTTGTATCACTTATAATGTGAGACGCAAAATTTTGAATGCTTGAAGCTTTGGCAGGTTACTATTTGAAGTGTTTGACTACACTAACGAACAATAAAAACCTTACTAAAAACTAGGGCTTTTACAATAGTTATTAATAATTTCTTATTAAAAGCGTGCTTCGTGTGATTTATTTGAGATAAACTTGACATACAAGATGACACAGTTGTTAACTATGTACTTGTCAAAAGACAGGTTTAAATCAAACGTCACGCGCCTAGGTCCTTGGCGGATTCTGCTGGCACAAGTTCTTTTCCTAACAAGGACAGCTTGAACTCCAGTAGTTTGTGGATCATTTGCCAGAAGAAAAAAAAGAATAAGAAAAAGTCATCTGAGCGATAATCCGTGATTCCATTGTGGTCCGAATCTATCACATCCAATCCTGATTTTCCAAGGCGCCTTCATGTAGTCACTGACTCAATGCGGAATTGCGAACCTTTGTATATTTGGACTCAGAATATATGTTAAGGCTTTATATAAACTCGTTTAATCCACCAAACGCCTTCATGTAGTCACTGACTCAATGCGGAATTGCGAACCTTCGTATATTTGGACTCAAAATATATGTTAAGGCTTTATTTAAACTCGTTTAATCCACCAAACCAAGATCTCTTGCTCTTGTGCTTGCCATTCATTCAGTTTCTTGAATGAATAATCACCTGAAAGCTGTATTTATTTAGAGGAGAACAATTAGGAACATGGATGAAAACATGTTGACACTGAAGAATACATGAACTTCCGTTAAAAAAACTGCTTACAAACTATATTTTTCAATCATTTCCTCCTGTAAAACCAAAAATCTTGAAACACTTCGCTTCTTCTCCCTGTGCAATATACTGAGTTTCCTTCTTGACGGGAAGTGAGATATTCCTGTCATTGTGCTCATGAACCTTGAGACTCGCTATATAGAGTACACAGTTTCGGCTGTCCCCGCATATGACATGTGTACTGGCAACTTGCCGAGTTCCTATCAAAACTGCTCTTAGCTCACAAATTTTAGTGGAGAATTAAAAACCCTTGCTATCTAATACCGTAACAGAGTGACGATCACAGAGTGAAACACGATTGAAGATTGCAACGATTTATATGGCACAAACTCCTGGTCCACTGGCAATAGATTCTTGATCAGCCTCGTGAGGATTTTATCGCTGGTCAATATATTGACAAAAAAGTCGCTTGGGACACCGGTCGGGCTTTAATTTGGAAACGTCCATTTAGTGAGAACAAGGACACAGCAACATACTATGAAAACTTGAAATGTATGTTTGAAGGTTATGTTCATGGCTGTTTATTATTTTGATGAAAGAAGCCGGCTCAATCCCGGGAAACTACCCACCCACCCCTCCCTTGGATATGCATCGTTCTATTAATGATTAACCATTACAGGTTAGGGCGAAGTGTGGGGGAGGGGTGGGGGTTTCCCAGAAACCGTGATTGATCCAAGAAGCCTGTGTCTGTATTCAATAACATTCTTACCCAACCCAAGCCTACACCCCCCCCCCCCCCGAGTTAAATTTTAGACTTTTGGTTGATCCATAGCATCAGGTTACATTGTGGCCTAAAAACACCTGAAACAACCATAGGGGCTGATCAAAGTCAGGACCCGGCTAAACCACAGATCGAATTGGAATTTCAATTATAACTTGTTGTTGGTTGTAATAATGTCTTTTAAACCACAGGGTCAAGTCATGAACAAAAAGAGATTCTATGATGAGTACTCGGAACCTGGAGATGAAGTTGCCCCTAAAAGAGCTTTCCAGCCAGACGACTTCAAGAAGATGTTCACCGGGAACATCGACGACTGTTTTCGTGTTGGGCTGACAGTAATGAGAAAAGCCGTCAAATTGTACAGTGAATTTTATTCGTCTGATATCATCATAGCCTCTCCGCTGGGGTTGAGGACAATTATTGGAAGCGAGGGGTGAGAAATCTGTTTTACTTTCAATATTCAACTGTAGTCTTTGCCTCAATCAAAAATGACAGTTCCCATACAGGTTTGTATTGTTGGATTAGCCAATACTGGGGCTCATTTCGAGTGGTACTGTCTGGCTCGTAACAGGCCTTGTACAAGCGTTGAACTGAGTTAAAGGGGCTGCGTAATGTGACAGGTCTTTATATTTGCGGTCCAGGCCTGGTACAGTTATTTTTTGAGCGATTTTCATATGAACTGATGAACCTTGCGCACATGTGGGATGGTTACAATCAAATATGCAAAAATGACTAACAAACTGTGTATAGACGTAGCCTCCAAAGAAAACACTGCATAACATTTCAATCAAGCATTGAAGGAGTAGACTTTAACTGTTTGTAGTTAACAGCCACCAATCCAACATTGACTCCATACGTGCACAACTCCAACATAGCCCTTTTAACTGGGAGTCGGGGTGGTGTAGTGGTTAAGCGCTTCCATTCTCACCTCTGTCTAGCCTTTGCTCCGAGGGTTTTTCTCCGGGTTCTCCGGTTTTCCTCCCTCCGCAAAAACCAACACGCTAAATTCCAATTCGATTTGTGGATTAGCCGGGTCCTGGCTTTGATCAGCCCCTATGGTTCTTTCAGGTTCCGTTAGAAATTAAAGATTTTTTTTAGACAATTAACAGCCACCAATCCAACATTGACTCCATACATGTACAACACCATGACATAGCCCCTTTAACTGTTTGTAGCCAATTAACAGCCACCAATTGAACATTGACTCCATACATGTACAACACCATGACATAGCCCCTTTAACTGTTTGTAGCCAATTAACAGCCACCAATTGAACATTGACTCCATACATGTACAACACCATGACATAGCCCCTTTAACTGTTTGTAGCCAATTAACAGCCACCAATCTAACATTGATTCCATACATGTACAACACCATGATATAGCCCCTTTACCTGTTTGTAGCCAATTAACAGCCACCAATCTAACATTGACTCCATACATGCACAACACCATGACATAGCCCCATTACCTGTTTGTAGCCAATTAACAGCCACCAATCTAACATTGACTCCATACATATACAACACCATGACATAGCCCCTTTAACTGTTTGTAGCCAATTAACAGCCACCAATCTAACATTGATTCCATACATGTACAACACCATGACATAGCCCCTTTAACTGTTTGTAACCAATTAACAGCCACCAATCTAACATTGACTCCATGCATGCACAACACCATGACATAGCCCCATTACCTGTTTGTAGCCAATTAACAGCCACCAATCTAACATTGACTCCATACATGTACAACACCATGACATAGCCCCTTTACTGTTTGTAGCCAATTAACAGCCACCAGTCTAACATTGATTCCATACATGTACAACACCATGACATAGCCCCTTTAACTGTTTGTAACCAATTAACAGCCACCAATCTAACATTGACTCCATACATGCACAACACCATGACATAGCCCCTTTAATTTACATTAAACAACATTATTTTCAAGGTTGTTGTGCTGCAAACCACGGCATTGGTTTTGTAGATCCATAAAGTTGCTGAAAACATTTAAGTTTTGATCTTTAAACACTCTACAAATTGGCAGATATCATGCTTGAGGTGTTTCAACTGGTGCCCGATATCAACCATCCTCGCTCTGAACAGTGTGATTCTTTTTGTAGAAATTATATTCTAGATATAATGGGAGTGTAACACCTAATCATGTTTTTTTTAATTCAACAAAGAGAAAAACTAAATACATTGACTGGAACGAACACCTCAAATTATCCAGACTGACAACGGTTTCAAAGGAATCGGTCGTTTTCCCACAGAGTTACGAGCACGCAAACTTCGTAAAAATTACAGTCGAATGTATGTTGGAGGGCAAAGGGTTACCTGCAATAGACCTTGATCAGCGGACACGAATTGCTACCAAATTGTATTCTATTGTATTGTATTGTGTTGCGTTCTATTGTTGTATTGAATTGTATTGTGTTTTATTCTATTGTATTGTGTTGTATTCTATTGTATTTTTGGTAAAAATTCGTGTCGTCCTACATAAAGGGATTGCCCCTATTGTTAATGCCTATCCAGCCTCGGTCTCAAACGTGTTTAACCGAGGCTGGGTAAGCATTAACAATAGGTTTATTCCAAGATGTCCGCTGCGTGGGAAAGGTCTATAGACCTTTATCATGCTGCAGCCATGTGCGTCCCAGGAGAATTAAAAACCTTTGTTCTTGCACTTCTAAACTCGACACCGAGACGAGGCTGGAAGTGCAAAAGCTATTGTTTGTAGCCAAAATGGCCGCTACGTGATAAAGGCGTATTGATTCGAACTTAGCATGCTAGTAACTCTGTGATAAAACAACCGAGTGCTTGTGCCATGTTGAACTAGGCCGCTGAGTTCCGAGTTGCGAACTGGCCGATGAGTTCCGAGTTACGAACTAGGCCGATGAGTTACGAGTTACGATCGCGCTCAATGTTTTAGTCTTAGGTTCTCAGATTTATTCACGGGTGTCTAGAAAACGAAGACCTAGAAAACGAAGACCGAAGACCTAGAAAACGAAGACCTAGAAAACGAAGACCTAGAAAACGAAGACCTAGAAAACGAAGACCCTTGAATTTGACTAACTTTGCCGTTCAGTACAGGGAAAAGATCCCGGCTGTGCAGTCCGTTAACCCAGTTAAACATGTAGTGTGTTGAATGGTCCAAAAATTATAGAGGAAGGAGAAAAAAAGATTGTCAATCATCTCTCAACACAATGGCGGTGGACCAGAGGTTATTTTTCTCCACTCGCGACTTCATTCTCGCGCGGCGGTTCTCGGCTCTCGCGGTTCGCCGCTCGGTAGCCATTCGGTGTGTTGGCGGGGAAAATAACCTCTGTGCGCTGCCGCTTCTGTTCATAATCTTTGCGGTCCCTGCTTTTCCTTGAAGTTTCCAGTGACAAAAACCAACACATTCAAAACCTACAAAGTACTAAGCGATGATTGATCATGTAATGTAATTATTTCAACTGTATTGACAGTGCGGCATGGCGTATATAAACTTGACATGTATCTAAAATGACAAATATACGGCCATCTATGTACAAAGTCAATAGGTTATGAACCAAGCCCGGTTAAAATTTAAAACCAGTGTTTAGTTTAGATTGAGAGTTAATACTTTTGACTTGCGCCTAAGCTTAAGACAACGACTTTTTGCAAAATTCCTAACATGCCGTGAAACAGGAAACAGCGTGTAACAAACACGAATATAGGCCGATTAGAATTTATCATAATAATTATGAATGAAACATCTAACTTCAGAAACAACCGGTAAAGAGCGCTTAATTGTGTCATAAAAGCATAAGGCTATAGTATGAAGTGGGGTAATCAAATGAGCTCATAACGAGTGGAGAATACGAAAGTAAGACTGGCTGTTTAACCCTTCTCATCAGGGGTTAAACAGGGTTGTTTAGTGGCCAAAAAATGAGGAATTTGACAATGATAAAATGAAATGAGGGCCGAAATTAAACAGAGGTGGAATTTAGTTACTGAACAACCATATGTTTCAAACCCAAAGGCGCCTAGGTCTTCGTTTTCTAGGTCTTCGTTTTCTAGGTCTTCGTTTTCTAGGTATATATCAATAATTTTCCGGTAAATTCTCCGAATCTACCAATTCCCAATATTTTCTTAGGATTCTCTGTTCTCCGTAAATTGTCATGCATACATCGAAAAGAATACTCTAACTAGTATTGAACACATCCGATGAAACCTAAACTGACAGGAAATGAACTGTTATTGAGATATGCTAATTTGTGTTTTGAACCCCGCTGTCACTTTTCAAATTGTATCTATAATTTATCAAATGTAATACAGTCAACTCTCTCCTGCGACCACTTCCCGTAAGCGACCACCTCCCATAAGCGACCACTTTACCAAAGAACCGTTTTTTTCTTAGTCAAATTCTGTTGTAAAGATTCTTTCAACACTTGACATTTTCTATTGTTTTTTGTTTCCGATACGCGACCACCATAGTAGATTGTACTGTATTTTTAGAAAATCATTACTCAGATACCACAAATTTTTAATGGCGCTGACAGATAAGAAACTAAAAAAGATTGCAAAAACGTGAGCTAGAACGCCTTAGCTATGTTGTTATGGTGACAGCGCGTTAGAGCATTCAACACACTACATGTTTAACTGGGTTAACGGACTGCACAGCCGGGATTTTTTCCCTGTGACTGAACGGCAAAGTTAGTCAAATTCAAGGGTCTTCGTTTTCTAGGTCTTCGTTTTCTAGACACCCGTTTATTCACTTCGAAATAGTTTACACTAATCCAAGAAGGTTCGTAAAATAACTACATTACACGTATAATGCAAATTGTCCGTGTTTATTTGGAAGCACATTACATAGTAAAGTATATTTCAAAACTTTAACCACCTGAACTGAGATTTAAGCCGTTAATTCATGTCCCACATTTATTTTCAGAGAGAAAGTACGTGACTATGACTTTTTGTCGTCCATTGAAGTACTCATTCTCGACCAGGCGGATGTATTCCAAATGCAAAATTGGGAACACGTGCAGGTAAAGTTTTAAACAAGCAAATAACATTTGGGCTGACTGTTAATAGACCTAAGTGTGGTGTTCTACAGTGGGTCCGTCAGTCTCGTGGAGGTTTTGTTGCACCAAGGACCAGCTTCGTTGGAAAGACAAAGCAACCATGCCGAATGTTTTCACTCTTGCACGGTCCAGAAGTGTTGCCCACTATAAAATTATGCGTGAAACTTCATATTTGCAATTTTTGGGCTTGAATTTGTTTCAAATTTACTCAGTATTGTAACGTTTTTATTTCCATCTCTCTTTTATCTCCAGGAAGTCTAGTCCAGACGCTGGCCTCCCCTTCCAGCTTCTTGGCAGCCCAACCACAGGCAGCCCAACCAAGAAGCCGAAGGGGAGGCCAGCGTCTGGATTACAGGAGGTCCTGCTTTCCAAAAGTCCACCACCGAGTCCATGTGCTCGCATTTCTTCGCTTGTGACTCTATTACTAGTACGACATTTTCATTTTACATCGCATGCTCAAACGTGATAAATAAGAGGACATACCACAGTAAACTATCGCAAATTTGTTTTTACAACAACAAACAAGAAATAGTCAAGCGGAAGAGCCTTGAAAACAATGGAAATTGTGGGGAAAAGTGATTCCAGCACGCACTAGAGCGGTGTTCAGTTGAGTGTAGTAAAACCAAAACCAAAGTAATTACATAGCCAATCACAGGAGCAAGTCAAAACACAATGAGCCAATCACGATTGGTTTTACTTCAACCAATCACGAGGCAAAATAAACGCAGTCAATACTGTCGCTAAAACAAAACCTGTTTGCGCTTGGTTTTAGTTTAGAACTTGATTGGCTGATAACTGGAAAACATCCTCACAGCCATAAGAAAAGCTAAGCAAACGCAAAACCAAAGCAATCACTTATTGCTTTCGACACTCAATCAAAAACCGCTCTTTCACGTGACGCGAGCAATGACGCAATCCGTTGTATGTCGTTATTTCCAATGGCAATAAGCCAATCGGAAAACGAAAAACTGAGCAGGTTGTAAAATATGAAATTCGGTACCCTAAGCTGTCTTCTAGCTATGCAAACAAACCGACGTAAACATTGTGCGCAACGATTCATGGGCTCGGACATAGTGTCTTTATTATATAACCTTACCTCCTTCAACTAGTGATATACTCCATCCCGCTTTCTAGATTTTCCTGTAGTTAAAGTGCCTATGAACAATATATTTTAATTTTAGATATTAATTCAAAATCAAGTGAATAGTAGAATGGTAAAATATATTTTGCTTTGAATGCTGTGCCGCTGAGTTAAGGAGATTTTAATATCCAAAATGCTAATTACATGACGTCAGGGGAGGCATCAATTATTATACAAAAAGTTTTGTTACAATTAAACAATTTTTTTCAAATTATCAGTGTTATACCCATGGTTGAAATAAAATGTTAGAAATATGTTTTCCTATATCAGTAGAAACGCCCATTCACAACCACTAAGAAGTGATTGCAGATACCTCCCCTGACGTCATGTAATTAGCATTTTGGATATTAAAACCTCCTTAACTCAGCGGCACAGCATTCAAAGCAAACTATATTTTATCATTCTACTATTCACTTGATTTAGAATTGATATATAAAATAAAAAAATATTGTTCATAGGCACTTTAACACTTTACCATGGTGTTAAATAATGGATTAACGGTTAGCATTGGAAATGACTATCGTAGTTTGCCTAACGTTTTGCAAGAAATTGGCGAACATAATATGTTGCAGTAACATTTATATATATTTTGCTGTAGAGGTTTTTATTGAAACTCGTTACCAGCAAAGCTCATGGGTTATTTAATCTGCAACAGCAATTTGTTTTTATGTCATCTCGTTTTTAAGATTTCGCATGTTAACTTAAAACAAGGGGTCGAAAGAAGCACATATATCCGAAACTATTATGCATCTTGGAATTTAGTTTTCTGTGTATTGGTCTTCAATATCAGGAAATACATGGTCCAAAGAATCTCAATGATTATCGGTCAAAAACTTCCTGCTGAATAGTGCGAATACAATACCCACGAGTCACCCTTAAATTCTCTAAATTTAATACTTAAAAAAAAATCTAATGTGTGGTGTTCTTCATTTCAGTTTTGGGGCCTTTTGAATATTAGCTTTTTTCGTTTTCTTCTCTTCCTGTGTAGCACATACATTGATAGTAGTAGATTTAAGCTACCTGTTATACCAAATTGTGGTGTTCTTCATGTCAGTTTTGGGGCGTTTTGATTACCTTTTTTCGTTTACTTCTTCTGTATAGCACATATTTGAACATCTTCACCTGCAACCAAAAGTCGCACATGATGTGGACTTCTCGCGTGTGAGGAACTGGTGTCTAAATGGATGGTAGGTACACGTGATGAACACATCTTGCTCCTTTCCACCTTAGTAATCGAAAACCGTTATATGTATTGCTGCAAGTTCAAATCTGACTTTCCTGATCTGTTGTAACCATTATAACCAGACTACTCTAACTGTTATTTTATTAATTAATAGCTCGGTCATAGTACCCTTTAGTCCATGAAGTTTGACTTTATCTCAGAGGGAAGGGGAAGGCTTTTTAAGAAAGGCCGATTTAAAAGTTTATGTTGAAAAAGGAAGGAGGAATGAAGTTGTAGCTACTCGATGAAAGTAAATGTAAAAATATTTATTACCAGGCACGTGTTTATCGCCAGAAAGAAGATGTATAATCTGCAATTGTCCCTATGTTGACTTCGTGCAGTGGAACCTCGTTATAACGAACCTGGTTAACCTGGTTTTTTCACCCCGGCAAAAATACAGTAGTTTGTATGGATTAGATACCGGATATAACGAACCCGGTTTTTACGAAATCCCCGTTATGAAGAACAGAATTTTGAGGCTCTTGAAATCTATTACAGTGGTGTCTACGAACAGCAGTGTCAGCGGTATTGACCCGAACACCTCACTTCGATGTAATGAAGCGCCATTGAAACCATCATTCTTGCATGACAACAACACATTCTTAAACAAGCACGACTAATTTAGATACACAGTTTGAATAGTGCTTCATTACATTGAAGTGAGGCGTTCGGATCAATACCGCTGAAACTGATATTCGTAGACGCCACTGTAATATCAACTACTGTTTCATTTGCGCGACTAATTAACTCGCTTTGATTATTTAATTTCTCTGGGATGGCTCAACTTTCAGTTACATATTCTTGGCAAATGTAAACCACTGCACACAGCCGGATTCATGCCTGAGTGCCCGTGTCACTAACAAAAGTCCAAACAATCTTGTTGAATTGTTGGTAGAAAACTCCGATATAACAACATTTTGGTGCTTTTGCTGGAAAAGCGTTTGTACCGGGAGTCATTTATAACGAATCCTCGGTATAACAAACCTACATGTACATTGTATTTTCCCGGTCCCTTGCACTTCGTTATAACGGGTTTCCACTGTACTGCTGTTTTCAGAACTTTCTTATCCTCGAAGGCCAAGCCATAGATTGCTAGCTGCCCCTACCGCTTTTTCCGCTAATTTCTATACGAGCGCGAAGATCGTAAGAACGTTACCAATCCGCAGTACGTTAGCTATCTCTCTAAACCCGGCATGATATCACTGGACGAGTTAATTGATAACGCGCTTCGGGTAGTAATGTTTTACCCCGCATGATATCACTGGGCGAGTTAATTGATAACGCGCTTCGGGTAGTAATGTTTTACCCGGCATGATATCACTGGGCGAGTTAATAGATAACGCGCTTGAATCTTGTAGTAATGTTTTACCCCGCATGATATCACTGGGCGAGTTAATAGATAACGCGCTTCGGGTAGTAATGTTTTACCCGGCATGATATCACTGGACGAGTTAATAATTAACGCGCTTCGGGTAGTAATGCTTTACCCCGCATGATATCACTGGGCGAGTTAATAGATATCGCGCTTCGGGTAGTAATGTTTTACCCGGCATGATATCACTGGGTGAGTTAATAGATAACGCGCTTCGGGTAGTAATGTTTTACCCGGAATGATATCATTGGGCGAGTTAATAATTAACGCGCTTCGGGTAGTAATGTTAATAGATAACGCGCTTCGGGTAGTAATGTTTTACCCCGCATGATATCACTGGGCGAGTTAATAAATAACGCTCTTCGGGCAGTAATGTTTTTACGGGCTTCGCACGGTTAAAGAAATTAGGAGAAATAGGCCCTTTGCAGCTAACAGTCACGTGCTGATATAATACTTCATTAACGAATGAATTGAGCTCGTGATCCCCATGGGAAAGGCGTTGCCATGGATGCTGGAGAGCAAGCTATCATTAAAAACGCAGTTTTAGAAAGATCGACAATCGATTGGAGGTGGAAAATAGCATTTACAAACAGGATTTGTTAATAACACTACCGATCTCGTACAAGACCTTTGAATAAATGAAGTCATATATTATTTGCTCTCCAGTACAACCACGTGATGTGTTAGCTGCAAAGGGCCTATTGTAGGGACGGCTAGCAGTGTAACCATTTACTGTTGGAGATTATGTAAAGGCGTCGTCTCCTCCCCAGTTATGACAAAGGGGCACTGTGAACTCCCAAGTGATAAACTTTCTCATGACGAAATTAAAGACAAAAACTAACTACTTAGATAAGCAGAGTATGCTTTCCAGGTGTACTGGAGAAAATTTGAGACAATTGTGATGAAGGATGGCAAAGATTCGGATGAATGAAAAATGCTATTTTTCAGATAAATTTAGAGCAATTTTAAATCGGTTTTCTGTAACCGAGATCACGTTTCTAGAATGAGGTTTTGTAATCTTTGCCATCCTCTATCGAAAAAGTTTGAAAAACATATCAGGACATTAACATGATATTTGACTTCTCTATTAGGGTGTTATTTTTGTATTAAAGAAACTTGAAGGTTCAATTGACCTGTATCACTATGACGTCATATCAAAACAATCTATTGTTTAAACGCTAAGGATCACGGTCGTGGGAGGGGGACAAAACAGGGACAAAACAGCAACAACACAAAGGAAATCGCTATCAAATGCATTTTGAAGAACGTAGAATAGCGCTAACAGCCACCAAATACGGTAAATATTGTAGGATAAACATTGATACAGCTGATATCTGGAATCCAGACAATTCGAAGTTAAATTTTCCTCAGCAGAGCAGATTTAGTTCAAAATTCTATTGTTCAAGTCGATTCTGTCCCCCCTCATAAACAAGCCGTGACGTCATAATGATATAGGGTAATTCGATTGACAGTGCCTCTTGAAATCTCCGAGTGTTAGTATCCAGGGATTGAATCCACGACCTCGGACATGTCCGACCGTCGCTCTGTACTAACCAGAGTTGATCGATAACTGTACAAGCGTTTAATCCACCTTACTGATTTCTTTCAGGTCCAAGTACTACAGACAGACTGTACTCTTTAGTAGCTTTACATCTCCGGAGTTGAATTCATTATTCAACAAAAACTGTCGTAATATCCTTTTCCAGACCTGTGTTGTGCCTGGGATTACCATTTGATACGTTTTCCCTGTGACTGAATATTAATATTGTTATTTTCTTGACTGATGTCTTTACATTTCGCTGGTAAGATGATAGCTTGTAAGAATGATTTACCTGGATCCATATGTCAAGTTGTTACTCAGGTTCCTCAGGTAAGGTTATTTTAAGGGGGAGGGGAGGGGGGTCTACGACTACGTACGCGCACCAATTAAGTCTTGAAATGAGGTACTCGTGTTGGTAGCGACGAGAGTGAGTAGTGAGCGTGTTTTTCGTCACAGCAGATTTCAATGGCTAAACTACACAGTAAATTGCTTTCTGTTCGAGTTTACAGCGTTTCTAGACATAGCTGATGTGGAATTGTTTGGTAAACGGTCGGCAACGCGATGACTTCAGCTCAGTCTTTCGTTGTGTACTCGGCCCAGTACTCTTGTCGACCGCTAGGCACGTCCAACCGTAGTCGCCGTATCTTGAATTCGCTGGTGTGTCTGTGTGCCCCCTCCCCCAACCCTCCCCCCTCACTTCTCACACTGAACTAAATTCGGCTGGTAACGAGGTAATGGCAGCAAAGCCAGTTCTCGCGCTGTTCGCGCGAAAAATATAATCTACTTCAATAAAAAAGTGATCATAAATATTTACGACAAACAAGGACCGCAACAATATGGCACGATAAACAGACTAAATGACAAAATACAGGTCCCCCAAAGAATACTCCAGTTACACCAATTAATCGCTACATAACTTTGACCTAACCGACTCGCAAGTCGATACAAGTCAATGCAAGTTTGCAAATTAAAGCTCGAGCTCAAACTTGCAGTAAGGACTCGCAAGTCGACACAACTTGCAAGTCGACTGCAGTAAGGACTCGCAAGTCGACACAAAGCAATACAAGTTTCCAAATTAAAACTCGAACTCAAACTTGCAGTAAGGTAGCCAAACGGACTCGCAAGTTGGTTCGTAAAAAGCCTTGAAAATCCATTTCCATACTGTTTAGTTAGTCAACTTGCGTTGGGTGACCAAACGGTGAAAAACGTGCTTCGACTTGAGTGCAAATTTGAGCTCGATAAAGTCCATGTCAGCCGGCTGTCATTGCAAGTCTATAACGCAAGTCGGAAACTTGCGAGTCCGTTTCGCCGGGGCTTAAACGTTTTTTTTTATCCCAGGTCTTCCATCGGATCGCGTGTGACTCATTCGCTGATTCCGCAGACAAGAGGTTCGACTATTTTGTTAGCAAGGTGAGCAAATCAAGCGTCTTAGGCCCTGTTTATATGATCAGGGTCACCCTCCCCCCCGAGCTACCCTGGGCGAGCTAACTTTTCATATATCTCTTTATAAAACGAAGTCATCCGTCTACATGAGAAACCGCAAACTTGGCTCGTGGGGGGGGGGGGGGGGGGGGGTGACCCGGGGGGCGAGCCAACTTTTTCAACTATAAACAGTTTGGCTCGCCTACCCGGGCCAACTCGGGAGACATAGAGCATGCGCAATCCAATATCACGTGCCCAGACTCGCTTAAGACAAAGTTGTCTCGGTCACCCGGAACAACTTTACGCTCGGTAAAGTTGGCTCTGGGGGGAGGGTGACCCGGGTCTGCGAGCCAACTTTCCTTCATATAAACAGGGCCTTAGTACGTTTTACAGTTATTCTATCGCCCTGGCCCCGAACATCCGAATGGATAAATGGATAAGAATTAACTTTACTTACTGATTTCATCCACCGGATGAGGGGTTTAGATATCCGCTTTTAAACGACCGGAGCGAGAATGATCAGGAACGGAAAAATGGGTGAGTGGGAATTAACAGTACTTGTTGCCACACAGCTGCTATGCATTGTTTGTGGATTTTAGTTTCGAAAAGCCGATGTCTCAAATAATATTCATGATTTCACCTTTAAATTTTCGGTAATTACTAAGTGCGACATTTTCTTTTGATTTAGAGTCGGTTTGTTTGTAGCTTGAAGTTTGAATTACGATAAATGAGGGGGGAAAAGTAAAACAAAGATTGCCCTTCCATTGCGACAAGTAAGGCTCTGTTTGCAGGCTTAATTTCAGTAAATAGCCTTCTTCTTTTCTATGCAGATATTACCAGAATTCAAGGGTCCTTTGATGGGACACACTGCAATATTTGTTCCATCATACTTCGACTTCGTCCGTCTTCGGAACTACTTCAGGCGGGAAGAAATAGCATTTGCTCAAATTTCAGAGTAAGTAGAAGTTCCTGAATAATATATAGAGGTTATTAGTCGGTTAAACATCTAATACGGCTGTGAATGTTTACGAGTCGTGTATTTATTTTGGCGAGCCTTTAGGCGTTAAAATACGCACTGGTATATAATCAACTAAAGTCGATTGAGGTATGCTAACCGCCGTGGAAAGCGAGTAGCAGCTGACGTTTCGAGCGCTAGCCCTTCGTCAGAGCAAAAAAAAATACGCAGCCGCATGAGATGCTTAGCCAACTAATAAATTGTTCATTGTATGTCCTCTGCCCAGACATTATTTCTCCCCTCCACAACCAAAAACCTTGCGTGCTCGCTCGAGAAATGCGATTTACCATATATGGTGATGGTTTACCATATATGGTGATAATTTACCATATATGGCTATGGGAAGCCATTTGAGTACAACTACCCGAAATACGGGCCCATATTTGGTGCGTTCTTGGCAGAATTATATAATATTAGTGATACTTATTTGTTCTGAGAATAACGTGATCTATAATTATAAGCTGTGAAAAATACTACGAAAACTCCCGAAATCAAGTGGTGGTTTTTGCCAGGAAGATTTTAACGTATTTGGATCGTTTGTATTGTCGATTAACATTAACGGGCTGTTTACAGTCTCAAAACAAGTGTGTCCTTTTTTTTGTCTCAGTTGGAGGTCTGTATCATCGTGACCCTCGAGCGCAAAATTGAAATTAAGTAATGGTTCGCGTAAGAATAGGGAGCTTAAGCAACCAGGACGACGACGGCTATGACGACCGAACGAAGAAAAGTGTTTCCTCCCGAAATTTGGAGTTTACTATTTCCTTTAGTTGCCTTCAAGTGTCTTTTATAACCTTTTTTTCGAAAAATGTAATCGGGACAGAGTTTCGTTCAGGCCGAACGATAAACGGTGTGATTTATTTTCTTACGTTCGCGTTCTCCTATGCACGAAAACTTTGTTGTTTTCACGTTTTGTTTTTTAAGAGAACGGTCAAAATGTAGGTGACTGCGTGCATTTTCACGTGCAATTATTGTATTTTATAATTAAAACTATTGTTTTATGCCGTCGTCCTGGACGTCGTCGTCCTGGTTGCTTAAGCTCCCTAATAGGAGCACTCAACGGCCAGGAACGCATAAAGGTGTTAATATTTCTATTGTTGAAACTTGATATCTCATTGGTTATACACAAATAAACCTCCTAAAAAAGGAAATAACTCTGATTTCACAATATTTTGTTAAAGAAAATGATTGAAGCAGACAATCTGAAAAAAGAGAGAACTCCTATTTGCGGAACATTGAAATATTGTATAATATCTCGGCTTTTGTTTTAGTGTCTTTCTATTGGCTGAATTTGTTTTGGAATCAAAAACATATACACAACGAGCGATTTCATGCATTTTAATTTGAGAACATTAATACCACTAGGCAAGAGATATATTAATATATAATTGAACCATTTTGTATTTGGGATTAATAAAATCACATTCATGGCCGTGGAACAATAGATCTTGCTCCTGTTATTACGCAAACCATTACTTAAATAAAACATTTTGGTCCTCGTAGAACTAGCATAAATATAGGCTTATAACACAAATATTGGAACATTAGCATTTCCTAACCGGGCTTTGGGGCTGTCATAAAATTCAAAATCCTTTAACTGGAGAAGACGTCTATTATCTCTAGAATATATAAAAAGAACAGCTTTGTACGACTTCTGGTTTAGGCGTTTGATTTTTTTGAAGACGTCACATAGTTGGCCTTACAAAAATATATTTAGATATTCAGGATTTACTGGCCTTCTGTATGCGCAGATTTACACCGGACCGACTCCACCGTTCGCGTTGCCTCACTCCTTAGCCACACGTTTTCCTTCCATTTCTTTCACACATGAATTAGATACACCAAAAGATCCGATGTAACCCGATCCAGGACTTGGTTCTTCGAGGGATCTCGGCCATTTCTGCTGTACACTGAACGATTCTACTTCTACTACAGGTACGTACATATATATAGTGCGCGTGTGACCTATCCCCGCCCCCCCCCCCCCCCCCCCCCAGCCCCCCTCCCACATAACTAGTTGGTATTTCACCTTCTTACATGCAAGAGTTGTTTGTTTCTAGCAACACAGGATATCGATTACGAAACGCGCAAAATAAACTGGCCCTCCCAAACCTAGAACTGATTATTGAAAGCGAAGTATCAGTTACAGAGGGGCCCTTTTATGGAATAGTCTTCCAAGCTCACTAAGAAATCTTGATTCTCTTAGTAAGTTCAAAATGAGTATCAATAAATTTTACTCCCTATTTGACTCACACACGGCAATCATGTAAAGCAGTCATTTTAACATTTTATGTAAATAAGCCATTTTTAAGGCATAACTGATGATTTTACCGTGTATAATAAAGTTATACGTATGTATGTATGTATGTATTGGGGAGTTAGACGTACAACTGCCATTGTTAGCGGACTTTTATCACATTTTATTTGATCAAATCCAATTGATGTATTGGTGTTTTGACTGTTTTTGTCCTCAAATATTCCGTGTGGATGCCTATTGCCTATTACAGTGTTTGTCTGTTCTGAATTGTACACCAGGTACGACTTATGGAACGGGTTTCCTAAATCCCTGTTCATAAAACTCCAGCTCATGTGAATTTTCCGCGCGACGCCATCTTGGATCTTATGACGTCACACGGTTGTACCAGGGGGTCCAATTTTGATGCAAAAATATTTGGCAATCTGGATCAATTTAAAACTTATATTTGGCAATCTAGATCAATTTAAAACCTATATTTGGCAATCCGGATCGATTTAAAACATGAATTTGGCAATCTGGATCGATTTAAAACATGAATTTGGCAATCCGGGACGATTTAAAACATATTTTGTAATCCGGATCGATTTAAAACATATATTTGGCAATCCCGATAGATTTAAAATATACATTTGGCAAGCCAGGTTAATTGCGTTAGACGAAGGAGAACGCCATCCTAATCTGGTGTCCGTTGGGCTCCCTGTGTCTCACAGGCAAGAGAAATCGAGAATTTTGGTGTCGCGGTGTATCTTTTTTTGCTATTTTGAATAAATTAACCTCGTTCTGGCGCGTGAACATGCGCACGCGGTCGTTTGGAGTCGTTTCATTTGTTGCGCTGTTGTTCACTCGGTAAGTAATATAATATTTCTTCAAACAAATGCAATGTTGTCTAAAAAGTACTTAGGTACGTAGGTACGATTTATCAAGGCCTTTGAAAAGTGTGTACTACTTCTGGGCCATTTCCAAAATCCCATTCTCGAGCTACAGCAAGCATACACAGTCAGTGTTACAGCCCAAAATGTTTTCCTTTATCTCAGCAATTTAATGAGCTGCATCCCTTGTTATACAAGTTGTATAACTTATTAATGAAAACATTCAAAACTTTACACCCACAATAGTCAGTGTGTTATATCAACAGTGTAGTCCAGAACACCGAGTTTGTTTTACCACAGGTAGCCAAAAACATGTCGAATGCACTTTAATAAACTATGATTACTTCTAGTTTTTAACAAATATTTTGGCAATCCGGGTTAATTTTTAACACACCTTTTTCTTTTTCTGGCAAACCGGGCCGGATCTGGAGTCGATCCCGACACCGTACAATTCCTACCCATGTATTTTACAAGTGTCCCCATTCATTCATCCTACAACATAAGGCAGCCAAGCTGACATTAGGCGTTCCATCATACTCGTCTGCTACTGAAGCACTAGAGGTCTAGGGTTGGAGAACATTCCATCAACGGCGTCAAGCCCATCGTTGTATTTTTATTTTTAAATGTTTGAACAATCTTATAGAATTTGATTTTAATCTTACACAGAACAGTGTAATTCATGGTTATAATAACAGAACCAAGTCAAACTTACATCTGCCAAAGCCTAAAACAAACTGGGGCAAACAAAAACTTTCATACCATGCATCAAAGGACTTTAATAACTTAGATTTAGATGTTCGGACTGTAAGATCATTATCTCTATTCAAGCTCAAACTTCGTTTATGTAATCAATCGTTTAAACTCTAACCATACACGTTTAATACGTAACTACTATTCTATTTGTAACTTTTATGCTTACTTTTTATTCCATTTAGTTAGCTTTTCTTTTTACAGGGCCTCTCTGAAAAACACTTCGGTGACGAGTGCACCCTATCAAAATATTATTATTCATGCAATACTCTCGTCTCACTTCCTCTCCCAGATATCGCATACGAGGGATTAGAAACATCATTTTCTACGAGCTTCCTCATCACGCTCATTTTTATCCCGAAATACTCAACTATCAAGACGGTGCCTCCAACATCAGTAGCCAATCAGCGCCTATCTCGTCTCCAGTCACGTGCACAGTTTTGTACACAAAGTACGGCAACCACCGACTGGCGGGAATTGTTGGCAGACAGCGATGTGGACACATGATTTCCTCAAAGAAGCAAGTGCACATGTTTATTACTGGTGAAAAGGGCACACGACACCTGGAGTCTATATGACCACAGGAGTTACGCTTTGGTGACAAGGCTGAGAACAGATGCTTACAGTGGGACTACTTAGACTGAGAACCAATCACATTGCAGAACGAAAACAAAGCATTCCGACTTACGGTTGCTTGAGCCAATCATATTACGAGACTAGCATTTCGACTTGCTCGAGCTTCGATCCGGTAAAAGGCGATTTTGGTCGACTAGTTCTGAAGCCAGTCTTTCAAATGAAGAAAATCTCATGGATATGCTAGGATGTATACTTTGGCATGCTTTATTTTCGTTTTGCAATGTGTTTAGTTCTCGTTGTCTAAGTGACCCTGGTTCAGTAGTTACACTGTAATGATTTATGCTATTTCACCATTCATTTTCGCATTACTGTCTATACTCATACAATAGTCTCGATATCTTTACAGTCTTTGATGCTATATTATCCAAAACTATTGATTTCAAAGTAATATTTCAGACGATAGATGCAGACTTTTGGTAAGGGAAATAAATTATGAATCGCCATTTGAATACGGACTATAGTGATTGAAGCATCTTGATCTCTCTTTCAGCATCTACACTACTTCCTATAATGTAAAACAGAGAGGCGTGGAAGGTTTTACTTGGATTTATTAGCAATGTCATTATTACTTATTTCGTCCTCGGCAAATCAATACTAAAAGCTCTTAATTGCGAGCGTCGGTGACGATTAAGGTTCCTACTTTAATGTCTACGTTTCTAGTCCTACAGCTAACTCTAGATCATTATGTGTATAATCTACAATTAACGTTCATTTAGACAGTTATATGGTACTGAAATAAGACTGAAAGCAAGGAACAGTTCGGTTATCAAGAATATAATTTTTACTCGATTCGTAACGATAACTATCCTATTAACGGTTACTTATCAATGTACTATAAGCAGTCGTTATGACATTGACTAGACTCACTAAGATACTCAACGTTTCCGTCAAACAAAACAGCAACTCTCAAAACTTCCTCAACAAAGCTTTGATTCCAAACATGAGCTACATCGCTAAACAAATCTACGCTTCCATTACTATCGCCGTAAAAGACATTGGAACCGTATTCTATTTTTTTAAACATTTATACAACTATTTGTAAGTTAGATTCAACAGTACGCGCCTGTGATTGGCTGTCGTATTTGCACGAGACTGTGAACACGGGCATGTCTTAATAGGTGCAAAATTGAGATTTCTCATTTCTGTTTCATGGAGGCTCGTGTTTCCATAACTTCTTTCGTGTTTACGTTATGCTACGTGACACGCACACTGTTTTCTATTACTTAATTTATAAAAGGTTGTCTTGTGCACTGTGCATTCAAAGTCCAACAAATGCAAAAACAAGTATTGAGAAATAGTGAATCCCACATATTGTTATCAAGCTGAATACTTATAACAACGTATAATTAATGAATTTCTCAGTGCCTTGAAATGCACAATACACGAGAAAACCTTTTATAGCTCTTTTCAGATTCTACGTCATCGCTATACGGTGTCAAAGATCCTGTCATGCAAGCTTTCGAATGCAAAGTGTTACATAACAGCCTCCAGATCACCAGATTTTAAGAATCACCAAACCTTTACGTAAAGAGCGCCTACACCGCTGATTCTCCGTCCACCTCGGAGTGGTAAAACAGAATAAATCAAAAATCATAGACTGCCAAAGCACTAAATGAATTTGTCTACTATTCTGATACAATTATTTAATCATTTTGCAAGTATAATTATATGTCTTCCCATCTCAGTGCAATCTAACTCTACCATTAATTTATCACTGAACTATCAGTAAACAGAATAAACACTGGATTTAAACCAGCTTTAGTGGTCATTACAAATTCTTTGCATTTGTATCCACAGAACTGCAGCTCTCGCTTCACTGTATCCGTCCATTGTATCGCATTTTGTAACACCCACACCTATAAAAAAAACATGTTTGAGGTGTTTTCTTATTTCCAAGCAACCTGACGTAGAAATATTATCGAGGAACATGTGTTTAAATATAGCAGTCGTAGAACCCCGAGTCAAGGAATAGATTAATAAGTGCGAAAACCTAAATCATACTCTAATTTAAGGTGATATTACAGTCCATATTATAGAGCGGTTTTCAGTTGAGTGTAGTAAAACTAAACGCAAATTACCCACAGCCAGCCAATCACAGGAGCGAGTAATCACAAGTAACTCATAAATGGCTTCCCTGTGAGCCAATGACCAACCAAAGCAAAACCAATTTGCGTTTGGTTTTATTTTGGAATCTGATTGGCTGGTTTACTTTCTCAGCCAATAGGAGAGCTTAGTAAACGCAAAACCAAAACACTTCCGACATTCAATTGAAATCCGCTCTAAAGCATCATTAATCACACAGACACACAAGAGGCGTTCGGTTAAGGATTCGAAGGAAACCAATAATTTCGTCTAAGCTTTTTGCAAATTCACCAGACTTTCAGCAGTGACCACAATCCATTTCGGTGTGGAAATGTCGTTTGTCCGCGACAACCTTTTTTAAAATAGGTATATTCCCAGAGTTCCCACTACTGGTCCTTGAATGGGACCTCCAGTTTCATCTAACTGAGGGTCCTTTTTGATTTTTAAGGGTGACGGCTCACAGCAAATTGCAACAAATTTGCTTGAGTTATTTTGCATTTCATCTTGTTTTCGTCATATGTAAGCCACGTAAACTCTTCGAGCCATTTAAAACAAAATGTACGTTTCTTAGGCTGGGAAGTTTCATGCGAATCACCTTTCCTTTTATTTCCCGATGTCTGAGCCAAATTTAAAACTTTAAGTTGAACGTTTTCTGCACGTGCGAAGACATGGCAGCGAAACAAGATGGCGGATCTAGAAAATCTGCTGAGTTGCGTGCAAAGACTTCTGGGTAGGTCTCGGTCTCCAGGGCATGAAAACTGCCCTGTCCCAGTCCAGTCTACAGGCCTCCTGCGTCCCAGGGACGCACAGCACCAACAAAGTGGGGGTCCTTTTTTATTTTTGTGCATAAAATACGCACATCTGTGCGTTAATGGCAACCGTTATTCCAGGACATGCTAAATACGCTTTATAAATCACTATACGGTTCATCTGGTCCTGAGTCTGTCGATAAGGGCCGTAACCCATAACACCTGTCATGGTTGAGCTTACTCGATGTTACGGGTGATGCTTGCTATTTTCGGTTCAATTTGCTCACAAAGTAAAGCAAATGTTACGGGTGCAGTGTCCAGGAATGGGTGCTTAAAATGTTATTGCCAGCCCTGGTCAGTAACTACCTACAGATGTTTACCCAGCGTTCCGCACCAGTAAGGGGAAAGAATAAGCTTATTTTGCCAGAGTTAGTACCACGTCTTACGGTCTTCACTCCTTAAGTACTTTTCTATCAAATCTTAGAATAAACCGACTGACGAATTAAGGTTACCGGATACCTTCAGGGTGCATTTCCAGTCTAAATTATGTAGCGCCTCGAGGAAACATCGTAGATAAATCATTCATGTATCATTTTAAAGCTTATAAAATTGGCTACAAGAATACATAAAAAGTTTTGAGTTCCTTGAAAATCTCGAATTTTCCGCCATCCCGTTTCTCCGATCTAGTGAGATGGCTTTCAGAAGTTCCGACTGCGAAAATATTTTAAAGTTTAAAAATCTGTTTGCTTTGTCGTATTTCAGAGGAATCGTATTACAAAACCGTGTCGGGGAATTTCAAAATTCGATTTAGTTCAAAAGTTATCATGCTTTCCGTGAAAAGGGAAACGTAGGAATCGGCTATTAAAAGCATAACGTGTTCGGATCGTAGCATAATTCGGTCACACAGCTTCGCTTTACTTCTGCTAACTCCGTTCCGCGGTAGTTTTCACTTCTTTGCTCTGCTTTAATAAGTTGATTTTTATGAACCCACATTTCTGGACACTTCTGTTGAGCTTTACTTATGGTGCAGTGCCTTTTTTAAAGTTTAGTTCACTTTCTGTGCTTATATTCGATGAGTAAATTGCGATATTCGCCGTGTTTGTTTGTATTCTGTACGATGCGTGTCCCCTGTAACAATCCCAAGCGCCTTTGCGAGACCACCCTCGCCCCAATCCCCTACTCTTTTCCAAAGTGGCCAATAGCGAGATCGTGGTTCAACCGAGTCAGGGTCACCGCCAGACTACGGTTCCATCTAAGCTTTCTTGGAAACAAATATTCTCTCGGCTGGCTCTTATCAATTCTACTTTATGTTCAGATGTGGACCACTCGGCACTCGGCACGAACGCTTGTCGGGTTTTGCGAGGACTCCTATTTGGCTTTGTAATTGTAGTCGCCTCGTTTTCCTTTCTTTTTTCTTTGTTTTTCAAGCTAAGAGTTTAGGGTTAGGGCATCCTGCTTGCTTTTTGTAAGATATAAGGCCAACATCCGATGGAATTGTGGAATCTTGTGTGGAAAAACCTTTCTCAATAAACGTAAACATTGGTAAATGAATTTAATATGTGCCGATTCCCACCGTCGTTACGGGCGAGTGAGCACTTGTCATGTGTTTATTGATCTGCTGTCAATCAAAAAGAACCTTTTACTTCCGGTTAAAAAATTCCATTTGGTATTTCTCCGTCAATATTAATTTTTTTTAACGGAGTTTTTGGTATATGAGACACTACTACTAAAACTACATTTCTGTGTGAAGAAACTTTTTTCCCATCTTTTTCGTTTTGAAGGTATCCGGTAACCTTAAGAACAGGTCCTGGCCTCAAATCCTTCAAGAGGCTTATCCGTATATGTTCTTTTGAAATACCTGCTGTAAATTCCGCTCGTAGTTTTATCTAGTAATGCCAGAATAACTGACATGGTCTCCTACCACCTACCCTTTGGTTTACATGTTGTCTTGCGTGTGTAGGTCCCGTCTTACAGACACACGTGTAAGTTGGTTTGTACGCAAATTTGGCGGGTTCATCAGGTGGCGTGGCGCCTGTGACGATGTCAATTATTCCCTCGTATATGCATACAACTGTATATATTTATGTATTATATGTATATTATATGCAAGCGTGTATGTATGGGACAAGCAACGGGAATGTGCATCCGTAACCTGCAGCCTTTGAATAATACCTACCATTGTTAGCGATGAAGCACACCAATGAACTCCTCGAGCTTTCCAAGAATCTCTTTGGCAATTTCAAACGCTTCTTGAGCTTGCTGGAAGGTGTAGACATCTTTAGGCGCCTTCGGCGGTTCATGCTTGTGTGGGGAACGTGTGCTCTCGTAATAACTCCATAGTTTGGCAGCCGATTCAGTGACATCTGGAGATCGTGGAAGGCTTCCTAAGTCTCCTGCAAGTTTCAACACGTCATGACTCTCTAACTGATCATCAGAAACTCCACAGACCGAAATGAGAGCTGCCTTCAATGTCTTCTCTGCAACCTGATGGCACTGAAAACAAACCAGCCAATAGAAAGGCGTTCTGGAGCTTAGGAGATACCTGACGCTTTCTAAATCCCCGCGACTCTGCGCTAGCCAGATCCGTGCCATTCTTGCGCTTGGACCCGTGTAGTTCTTCCCGGCACTGAAGTTATGTCCACTGCTGAAGCCTTGGCGATGGGAGGAGGAGTTTCGGGATTGCCAGCCACCTGCACGGCCTGAATTAAAGTTATAGCTTCTTGAGAATCCAGGATTATGACGTCGGTAGTTATCGTAACTTGAGCGTTGTTGCCTTGCTGTTCTATTCCACTGAGAAAACCAATCGCTGTGAAAACCACTGTTGCTGGCTGCACCCTCGCCAGACGTTCCTCCGCGCAAAAGGCTCTCATATTCATTCTGGATAAATTGCATCACTTTTGTCGCGAGCTCCTGCATTTCAGGGTTTTTGTCTGGATGCCAACGAAGATAGAGCCGCCTTAATGCTTTGCGATGCTTGTCCTCAGGAAGTTTTAATATATCCACTAGGGCTTTGCGCACCTCTTTCATGGCTGCTTCCCAAGTATGTGGTCGCCGTTGAGCCTCAGCAGAAGGCGCTCTGGTATCATTTGTCGCTCCCTCTGTACCTTCGTATGGAACAAGAGCCTGTTCCCCGAATACTGGATTTGGGGTACCGTCTTGTTGCAATTCCTCAGGGCGCTTGAGCTTGTACAGGTCAAGAACGTCTACCTCGATTGGTGTCCCGTCACCAATATCGATTAAGTACCTACTGAGCAAATGAAGTCCTGTCGCCTTCTTTTTTCCCGTTGCTGGATCTCGTGTTGTCTTCTTTTTCCTCTCTCCTTGATGTGATGGTGTAACCTTTCTAATGATTCTAGCAAAGACGTACCTTGGATCCTGGCCGTCCTCGTGGTCGTCTTCATGGTCTTCTCTCTCATATCCCACAATTTCATCTGGACGGAAAAGAAAGTCTTCGAATTGCACAAGGAGGTAATGAAGGTGGAAAGGAATTTCGGAGCCTAGATCTGGTTCTAGAGCATCTTGTGTTAAGGCCTGTACATCCTGTTCAATACCTCTGATATCAAGATACAAGGCAATTTCATTGAGCCTCTGAAAGCTGATAATGCTTTGAAGATGTAAAAGGTTTTCATTCTTGAATGCACCTTCAAGAAATTGGTTGATTTCTGTACAGAGAATGAAGCCCTTGTGCTCTTCCTTTGCACCATGCCTAATGTAGATGGATTTCTTTTGATCTTCATCCTTTATAAAGCAGGAAGGACGGAAATTGCTTTTTTCGATTGGTTTATGTTCTTTGGCAGATACTAGGTGGGTTACTAAGCTTTCACAACAAGTTACTACGAAGATTGACTTCAGGGACTCCACCTTTTCACGTTGGCGGTCTGGAAGTGTTGCTGATTTCTCCTGAGCTTTCAGAATTCGTATAACCCCGTCTGTTAGCTCTTTAGAGAAGAGGATCCTTCTCAACCGGTTGGCCTCATGGCATTTTCCTTCAGCGTCAATCCTGCATTTCTTGTCACAGTAGTCAGGATGAAGTTCCTCTCGTACGAGAGATTTCAAGGATTTAACCTTTAAGCGATTGGGCAAGCAATTGAGTAGATCTTCTTGACGGTCTCGATTAAGACCGCACAAGGGTAGTTCAACTAGGAAGTCGTACGCCTCTTGAGGAATCCTTCGCAAAAGATCTGGACAGTCGGATACGTGTACAAGCACGTGAGAAAGCCTCAGCTGTTTCTTACGATTTGGAAGGTAAAGCACGTGCAATCCCGACAGGGCGGTGTTTGGTTTGGACTTTTCTTCTTTCTTGTGCAGCTTGCTTAGGGTTGTGAACAGCCCATGCACGGCAGATTTAGCTTTCCTCATTTCTTCTGGATGCATTTCCTTGCCTTTGTTAATCGACCAGATGTGTTCTAATACCCTTGCATATTGAGAAGGACTTGGCTTTTCCAGGGCTCCTAAAACCTTGAATAAATGATCAAATGGGCCGTACTCCCTTGGAACTTTAAACAAATATGGTGGCAACTCCTGATGTTTGTCGATATCAAAGGCAAGCTGGTTACATTGAACAAACACCCCACCCTCTTCTACCAAGATGAAAGGCGTCTCGTGAAGTAATTCAGCAATATGACGACAAGATGAAGTGCAATCATCTGGTGCAGGGCCAGAGCAGTTCAGTTCACCCTTGATAAACGTGTAGATTTCCATCATTACCTGCGACAGGCAATCGCGATGTGTTTTTGGGACGTCCTTATCTGTGTTCCTGGAGAATTTAGTTGAAAGCTTCTTCACGTGAGTCACAACTTGGTTTGGGGTTGGCTTCTTAAGGATTCCTAAATCGTTCTGCATCCGCACATTTTTACTCAGGGGTATTGCCCAAGAAGGTAGAAGGGCAGCACTACTCCATACTAGCCTCATGTAATTGTGTGGCACGGCTTCTCTGAAAGCTATAAACGCATAATCTTTGGTGCTGCTGCGGTTTAATTGGTCAGTAATATAATAAAGGCTGTCAGGCACGTTAAAAGCAGCCAGAAACTTTACATTAGAAACTTTACGTAAAAAGGGAGTTTCGTTGAGATCAACAGAAGACAGAAGGTACTCTGAAAGAATTCTCGATTTCTTGAGCACTTGTATTGTGATATTTCTTAACGCTGCTTCTGCTTCTACCTCCTTCGCAAACTTCAGAAACTGTTCTTTGCTGACAGCTTGCTGCAAACCCACTTCACGAAGAAAGTCAAGCCAACAACTCTTATTGAATGGCGATGGTGGGCGTTTGTCTTGCGGTAGCATTACACAGAAAACTAGATTCGCTGAATCATAAAACTCTGCGGCTTTGCACAAGACTCCCGAGGCATTGGGGATGAAAGGAAGGTTCTTCAGTGCAGATTTCAATGTAACAGTATCGCTGCTACGTGAATTAAACTGAAGGTTATCTTTGATGTAGTTAAGGTGAACCATTCGGGTGGAAGTCTCCAGCTGGCCAAATCTTGGAAAGATGAATTCAATGTAGCAATCGATGTGGGACTTCAGCTGCACCCCAATCTTTTCATACAAAAGATCGAGCTTCTGGCAAGGATAAAGAAACGCTCCGCCAGTGCCTTCCATCCAGACATCTGACTCTTCTAGCGGAAGTCCCTCTGGCACAGAGTAATAACTGGAAGCATTCTCTATGCTGACGAATTTACCATGGATGGTCTTATAAAATGGAAGTCGCTTCAGCACTGACCCACTCACATTTAACTGTATTAGTGTGTTTGGGTCTTCTTGAAAGAACTGCAACAGCATGGTCATGTCGTTTTCGTTAAGTCTTCCATCGATGCTCTCGTTTTTCATCAAGCGATCGAGAACAATAACAACATCGTTAGGCGAGTTAGGATAGGCTAAGTAGGGCTTGAGAACCGCTGAGAGATCGAGCTTTCGTTGTGAACTGATAAGCTCGATGTTGACTTCGGGGCATTTTAGTCTTTTTAGTGCACAAACAACTTTGACTTGGTTGGGACTCCACGGCCCTGAATCTGTTAAATCCAGGATAGTCTTTGAGAGGGAGACAGGCGCAAGAAAACCTGACGTTGTTGGGATAACGGGCCAGCTCTTCAGAGGCTCAAGTAGATTATCTTGAGGAGATGTCTTATGCTCCGTGCTGATGAACATCCACAAACGCTGTAGCCATTTAGCGATTGCTTCTTCTCCACCATTTGGCTCCCATGGCATAACATCTGTGGTCTGGCGCCATTGCGGATGCTCAGGAAAGATGTCTGTCAAAAACTGCTGTAGAATATCTAAGCTCAGGGGTTTGACCACACTGTTGATACCTTGCTGAAACAGATTCTCTGTCACGACGCCCAACGCTTTAACAATGAACTTATTGACGAACATATGTAGATGTTGCGCTGAAGGGATCAGGTCAGAAAATGGGCTCATGTAAACAGTACTGCCTCTCTGAAAGAGCCGCAATACAGCATCTTTGGTAACCAATAGGGGAATTCCAACTATCTGATTTGTGAATGATGATGACTTCATGCAGTAATACAACAAATCAAGGACACCAGGCACCGAGCCAATTCTAGTCTCGTTGATGGGGCATGGAAGCTGGGTAAGAAGAATGTTATTATTCTTCAGAAAGTTTATAACTTGATCAGGAGTGATTTGTTTCACCATAGCGTCTGCTTCCATAAAATTGTCGTATAGAGCATGAGGCAGTGACAAAAGCTTAAATCCCATCACACGCAACAGGTCACCGAGTCTGATGTCGTACCTTTCGGTGGAAAGGTTACTAAAAAAACCTTCAGATGACTTAACCCAGTTGCATCTATGCTTATATTTGGGTGATGTCTCGGTGCTATGGTTCTCTTGGGTTATGCATCGAGGGACATCCTTGTAAACAAAAGGTAGAACTTCCAGATCCCTGGAACAGATTTCGACTAGTACAGCAGTAGCAAGGTCTTTCCAGTTGGTGTTAGCTTCTTTTAAAGAAGGGAAAAGCTTCTGGAACCACTCAATACCTCTTCGCGCTTCCAACTCCTTTGCAAAGTATGCAGGTTCTTCTACTTTCAAGTAGGGAATGTGTCTGCGTGCCTCGAGTAAGATAAAAATGTAGGCTTCTGCTAAGATGCGAGTTCTCATAAAGCGATTCCACTGACTGCGGATACCTTTGTCGTCATCCTCTTTCCAAAGATGTCGCCTACCAGAATCAAGGGCAAAATGACCGTTCACATGAACGGGCAAACCAGTTTGTACTGGTAAAGGCAGAAAGCAGAATGCTCTGTACCTTTCTGGTTTATCATTCGAAGTTTCCCCTTTCTCTGCAATCTTTGCTGCGACACCTCCACGTGGAAGCAGACCATACGTTTTGCCATCTGGTACTTCATCCTCATGCATACCTTTTTGTAGGCCAATTGCTTGTCGAACAATCCACTCCTCTTTCTTGAGCTCTTCTTGTAGTGTCATGGGGTACGTGATGCCGAAGCCGTTGATTTCGTGAGTTGGAAGATGCTTTGAACTTCGAATATGAGCAGCTAACTGCTTGCACTTCGTTTCATTCTTTGGCTGGAGTAAAGCAGATACTTCGTAAATAGAAACCAGCTCGCCGTTTTGTACTTCTGAAATGGAGATCTTCCTCACGTGATTTAAAAACAAGAGAACTTCTTTCGCTTCCCATCTGAAGCTACGCAATAGACTACTTATATTCTCACGACTTGCGTTTTGAGAAATCAAGGATTTATTAGCCATATGGTTGTCACGCAATGGCAGGCGAAACATTGTTGAGCCTTGCAGCGGAAAATAGCTGCCAAGATACCCAGAAAAAACATCGCTGAAGTTAGCCACTTGGCTGTTATCAAAAGGACCAATTATTCTTCCAGGATTATCAATCGAGGCATGAGGCGCATAACGGGCGTGTGGATCAAGAATGCATAGGGTGTCTCCATTAGTAATGAAGCTTGGGCAGTCTGTGAGATGATAGACCGCATTGAATCCTATGCCATACTGACCCGTTTTCTCGGGACTCTCTGCCTTGCTACCGATCCCAAGTCTCTGGATTCCTTCTATGTCCTTTTCAGAAAATGAACGATTATTGTAGACACACAGAGCAGGGCCTTGTAGTTCTTTCCAGCTGTCACCAAAAACACGTTCTCCTTCGTGATGTCGCGAATCGTAGACAAAATGAATCTCAGTTGCTTCTGCATCATCTGCATTTTGAACGAGTTCTTTCAGAATCCCAACATCACAGGGATATGACTTCAAAATCCCGGCCAAACGATCTGTGAGCAACTCCTTTTGGCCAAAAGCCCGACCTATTGGACGAGATATTTCCTCAAGACTTCGCGACCGAATGTCTTTGGCTCCAAGAGTATGTGCCAAATCGCTTGGTATTTGCTTATTAACATATTTTAGGTCACTGTTCACGTTAAGCCATGGTGCATCATTGATTACTAGGTCATTAGCAGGACGAAGCACTTTACTATGATCCGGTATAGGAATTCGTCCTATATCGTGCTCTGGTATGCTGTAGGTCCCTGTGGCCAACTCGTCGAGGAAACACTTTGCAGCACGGAACTCCGAATCATTAAGCTGATCTTCCTTCCTAGCATCTTTCATTTTATACAGGGCAGAAGTGAAATCCGTTCCATCAAAATTCCTTCTCACGCCTGCGGCTTGCAGTAATTTACTGTATTTGTATGCCATGGATTGAGGAACGCTGTAAAGGTAAGGAGATCCGTGGCCAACCCACTCAAATGCGAGCTGTTTACTCATAAGGAAATTATACCCTACAAGGACCCAGCGGATGCCACTAAGTGTCGTAATAACAGCTTCGTACTTTTCCGAATCAAGAAGCTCTTGTAGCTTCTGATAGATCTCGTTACAGACAGATTGGATACTCTCTTGTATCATCAGTGGTTTGTATGTCTCTGTTTCCAAGCATTCAACTGCAAGATTAAGTTGATGTAAGGCTTCCTCGGCCGAGGGTGCATTCCGAGCAATCCTGAAGAGTTGATGTACCTTAGATGTGATATAGCCACAACCCAAATCGTTTGATTCATCAAGGATTGGCTTTGAGGCGCCAACGATATTAAGGTGCTTTTTCTCGTACAACTCGACAGTAGACAACATCGTGTTTGGAGGATAGACGTTTCCTTTCCACGGCAGGACATATGAACTTGGCTTTGGTGCCACAGGGAATATTTTCAGTGAGGCAAGTTTCTCTTCAGTGCTTTCATCCCAAGTGGGTAAACGGTTGATGTAATCATTTAGATAGCTGATTAGAGCAGACAATCTGTCAAGAGCAATGGTGTAGTGGTTCTGGGAAAGAGTTTGCACAGACTCTGCTCTCTCGCAGACTTGATCCCACGTCAGAATATCATCAATCATTCCTAGCTGCTTCAACATTAGCAGCCGCTCTGGCCTACGATAACACTCTCCAATAGGGAATCGGTTGTCACTGAGTGAGAACAGCACTGCAGCGTGGCCACTAGGCTTCACGAGGTCTTTCGGGTAGGCAAGTTTGCGTGGTTGCTCTGAACATGGAATGCAGCGGTTATTCCTGAGAAGTTCAAGGTACAATTCTTTCCGGTCTGAAATGGAAATGTTGTTTTCTCTGAGGCATTCATCAAGCACGTGACACATAACCTGTTGACGAGTAAGTATAAATTAGAAATGTTCGTAGACATTCAATAACAAACGATTTAAGGAAAAAGGTACTTTACAAAATCAAAGGCGGCTGAATGAAATGCCTTACAAACCTGATCACGAAGAGCATCGTCGATTTTATCGATGTTTGGGAAGAACATCTCTCGTAGGAACCTCTCTTGCGTTACAGTACGATCTGCCAAAAGGTCATTGCAACCAGCCAAATCAAAACCCTTTCGAGCAAAAGGCGGAAGATCAACAACTTTGTGCTTAAGGTTTCGTAGGATTTGAAGACTTCCAGGAACATTCTGAAGGTCTTTGTCTGGATAATAGCATTGGGTTACATGAAGCCATTCAGAGCCACTCTGTACCAGTGGATACGAGGACTTTACGATCAGGCTGTAAACACCCTGCAACAATGGCTTCCACACTTGCGACTGGAGCTTTGCTTGATTTGGCCAGAGAGATGAAAACGTGTAGTCGCGAATTAAGCCTCTCTGTTCAAGCTGAGATGCGTTTTCAAGTAGTTGAACATAGGCCTTAGCAACTCCATCCTGCATGAGATTGATGTTCCAACGAACCTCAAGTGGAAGAAAATAATTGCGTTCCATTGTGCCTTGTTCCCAGATTCCCCTCCGATTTGAAGTAACTGCAAAGTACCCATTCACGTGGACAGGAAGACCAGTGGGAATTGAGAGGGGAAGAAAACAGAACGCCTCTCCTGTAGTATCTTCGGGTGGTGACCAAGAGCCTTCTCTACCATTCAATTTCGCTGCAACTCCGGCGCAAGACAACAAACCTTGAGATTTTCCTTCTTCGCTCCTTGCAATGGTCAGAGACTCCTCATTACCGAGTCGGTCACTTATAAGCCAATGCTGTGTCTTCGTAAGCAACGTTTCTTCAGTTTTATCCCTTGAACTGCATTTGATAGAAATCACTTTTGAACGATGTGGAGGCTCCCCGACTCCTTCCTTTGTCCATTTTGCACAGGCATGCAAAAATGTAGAACTAGAAGAACATCCTTTGTCATCTATCTCTTGAACAGTGGCTTTGTTGACTGTGAATAACAATTTCATGGAAGAAGGATCCTTAGCTTCTTCGTCCAGCACCCATAAGTTGACTTTCTGGACGTTTTGCGTATTCAGCAGCAAGCACGGAGCAGTACCTTGGAAAGACTTCAGTAGCTCATCTACATCCTGTCTGTAGTATTGCTTATTGCAGATGTCACTTGGACCTCGCCGAAAGGGAAACCTAAAAAGTGTGCCATCGTAGTTAAACGGGGAATCGCCACTGACATTACAGTCAAACACACCACTGTACGGCTGAAATTGGTCGTGATAGACAGTGAGAGTAGATTTCTTGGCCAAATCCATTTTGATACCAGGATGTGAAGGGCTCAAAATGAAGTGACCAAGATGGGACGTATGGGGGTCGAAGAACACGGCGTACTTTGAGCTGATAAAGCTTGGAACATCTGTAAAGTGGTACACAGAATTGAAGCCCAACCCGAATCTTCCAATCTTTTCGAGATCCTCTTTCTTTGTAGCTCCAGCAAGTTTGTTTATGTTGGCGAAGTCAGTCTGTGTAAACTTGGCATTGTTGTGCGCAAGCAGAGCCGGTCCTTGACAATCTTTCATGCCTTGTGAAAGGACACTTTTATTCGGATGCTGCCTCCAATCGACTAGAAACTGCACTTCTGAAGCTCCAGCGTCATCTGCATTCTGGATAAGTTCCTTAAAAACTCCGGCACCTTGTTTGTACTCGTCAAGAATGTTCTTTAGTCTGGTAGTAATTGGCTCGTATGGACCAGCCTGTTCAAAGCCTAGTTGCTCAGGTGAAGTAACGCACTTGCTCAACGGGGGGACTCCAAGAAGAGAAGCTGTCTTTGGAGAGATGCTTTCGTGAATGAGACTGAAATCTGAAGTATCTGGAAGCATTTGGAGTTCAAAAAAATTGCCACGCAACCATTCCACGTCACAAAATGTGCATTCGTTGCAGGGCACGAGTTTAAGGGTATTTTCTTGTGACATCACTGGAACAAGAACCTTATTGCGTAGTTCTTCAGATAAATCTTCTCCATCGCGAATAACCCAATGTAGGATTTCTAAAGCACGTTGGCGGTCACGAGTCACGTCTAATGAGCCTTGACCTAGATCATGTCGTTGTTTAAGTTCCTCTAAGACTCCCAGCACATCTGATTCGGTGAAAGACTGCTTCACTCCACATACTTTGAATAGTATGGAAAGTTCTTGTCCTTGTAGTTCTTCGGGAATAGTGTACAGGTACGGTTCGAGATCAAACGAACAGCCTCGCTGGAAGGATATCTTGTTTGGTGAAGCAAATCCATGGCCAGTCCAAATCCACGCAGGAAACGACTCGACGGCTAATATCGAGTACAGCGAAGGTGCGGCTGATGTTAAAGCAGCATAGATACGTTTCAACATCTTTATGAAGCGTTGGAGCTCATCTGATGTGAACGACTTGACATCGGCACTGCATGCTAGTCTCAGCTGTTGTAGGATTTTATCAACCGGGACACAATTATTCCATCCAAAGTAATTACTGATATGATTAACGGAGTCTTTCTGTAGCACTGGCATGACTGCTCCGATGATACTAGCATTTGAGAAGGCTGTGATTTCTGGTGGGCTACAGAGTACATCCGAAATTGTCTTCCAAGGCATACAATTTGGATATGATCCAGGTTTGTTTTGCTGGCGAGGAACCCACTTTTTGCCAACTAGAAAATTCTTAAGAATCGTTCCTCCAGACGTTCTGTTCTGAAGAATGCTGGGGTTGTTGTTAAGAAATCTAAGCAATGCGTCGGCCTTTCTGTTAAGGATATCTCCACGAAAACAACCAAGTTTCTGCACAATTGCCACCAAATCATCGGCTTCAGGCGTTTGTTTCAGCCCCAAAGAAGAAACTAGGATTGCCACAATGTCATCCCTCAAAAAATCTCCTATGGGAAATTTGTCTTGCTCTCCCTCGAAAAGCTCCTTTAAGTTATCTAGACGAGGATCGAATACATCTCGAGGCCTTACTAAGGTACCACTGCTGAGAAGTATAAATTTAAGCTCCTTCAGTTGGTTTTTTAATAAACCGTTTTCATTCTGGGAGACTTGAAACCATCTCAGCACTGAGCACATTAGGGAGGAAATCTGGTGAGCATTATAATACTTCAAGGAGAGGTACGGGAAGATATTCTGCATTAAAAAGGTGCTCATGGGCAAAGCCTGGATATCCAAAACATTCAGAAGCTTTAGGTTTGAGGGGTCGTCTACCGACAAGATGGTGCTCGCATTCTGGATTTGGATTGAACTTGGAATCGTACTACGAAATCCATGTGGAGCTGCGGACAGAAATTGGCTTCCTTTCTGAGCTGGCAAGAATGATATGTTATCAATAGATTCAAACAAAGGCAATGAGCGCAGGAATATCTTCTTTTCCACCGACAGGGTGCCTCTGATACTGCTAAGAAATTCACGCAGGGCTCGTTTGTCTTGGACACTTGATGCTGAAACTCCCCCAATGCTCTTGTTAAGACCTACATTATGCAAAACGTGAACAACTCCTTCCGGACTTGCACTTTCAACATAGTTATCAAGACATGAATGCTGTGCGATGTAGCTTGGCACGCTTTCCAGGACAATGACTCCCGCTTTTCTTAACACTCTGACAACGGATTCCGGCAAGGTTATGTAACCATGCTGCTTGATGATTTTGGTTCCTTGAACCATCTTTGCAAGTGAGGTATTTCCTCCCGTGGGACATGGTATCAAAGGGAGGCCTTCAATTGTCGCAATGTTATAAGGAAACTGTATCTTCAACCATTTCCAAACCTCTAGCAACCACCCCTCAGGGGGATGATATCCATTGAGTGGGTACCAAGCTACAGGGTCGGTTGCTTGGAACCATTCCTTTGGTAAGTCTTGCTTCATCAAAGTGATCACAAGTCGGGGATTTAGTTGTATCAGTTGAATAGGGGCCATGCACTGACTGTTCTTATTCAAGTCGAGGGCTGCGGCATTCAAGCGGCGGAAGATATCTTGAGCAATAGTTTCGTCCAGACATCTCGAGTCAGACTTAGGGAGAAGTCCTTTAGGGTTAACCGAAGATGCAACAAAGACAGCTCCATTTAGATTCTGGTAGCTGAACTGACCACGACAAAACTCTGTAAATACCCCATTAGCCAGAGGTAGGAGTGAAATACCGCTGAGGTCAGCGAAGTTTCCGTCTGAAGTAACGTACTCCAGCATGGCAAGTTTCTCCTTCCTAGTCATGTTCGCCATATACCAAGATTGCTGTCGCTGCCTTTTTAGTAGAGCTCTAAAGTATGTTGGTGTGAGTTCACGGATATGCACGTGCTTCTTCAGGTAGCTATCCACTAGTTTTAGGTTAGGAGAAGGTAAGGTGACGACTGACTCTTGAGCAAGAGTAAGCACGTTGATGATAGTTTTGACAAATTCGACTGAACCAAGTCGTTCGATGATGGCATTTTCTGGAGGTATCCATTTGCCAGAACTAGATGGTGTCCACAGGACCTTCTTTGTTGCAAGAAGTTTCATCATTGGCTCAATAATGCGCATCCAATTCTTTTGTACCTTCGAAGCGTCTGGCCAACACTGGTAGACTTGGTTTGCATTACCGATGGTTGTACCGGGTTCCTTCATCTGCTCCTGCGTCATAAACTCCAGCAATCTCGTGTAAGCTTTACTCCCAACTTGATTTAAGAGTAAAACATTCCATTCAGCCATGTCATCATTCTGGCATTCTGGACCAGGCCACTTGAGACCACGTCGGTTGTCAGTGAGGCCAAAATAGCCGTGGATGTGGACTGGATATCCTGACCTCGCATCTGCATCGGGAGGTAGCGGAAGAAAGCAAAAAATGCGACCACCATCAGAGCCTATCGTGTCGCGTTCTAAATGCGTCAGTGGTGCCGCAAATCCAACCCATGGAAGAAGGTGCAGCCTTGACGCTATCTCTCGTAGATGGACGTTACTTGCACTTATGCGATTGTGGATCACCCACTTGTTCTCTCTCATTCCACTCTGGTGATCATAAATCTCCACGACCATTTGAAGATTGATCTCGACTTCCTGCACCCGACCGCTTTCCCAATCAGGAACCCGCTTCAACAAATCTTGCCTCTTCTCACGAACGTCAGCTCTACAGCTGTCTTTAAGGCTGATTCTGAAGACAAGCTTTTCTTTCGTTTCGTCGTTAGTCTCGTACACGTTGATTTCTTCAACGTTTTTCAGGAAAAGTATGATCAAAGACGCCTCCTCTTTAAGTGAGTTGAAGAGATTTCTTACTTTTTCAGCGCTGTAACATTTCTGTGATAGTGTTGAGGGCTGGTCTCGAAGCGGAAAGCGGAAAAGTGTCCCATCATAAAACCCTGTCGATATTTTACAGTCAAGGACATTCTCGTAAGGAGCAAACTGGTCTGGGTAATCTCGTAGAAGTGGCTGCTCTAATCGGAATTGCGTACCAGTTTCGTTCCTCCCAAAGTAGACCTCGTGTGGATCCAAAAAGGCAAGACGATCTCCACTTACGATACTTGGTAAATCTGTCGAATCAATTTAAAAGGTGGTTGATCATTCTTTGTTTTGGTTTTATTGTCGAGTAGATGATGTCAATTTCTGTAACTGAATACGACAAATTTTGAGACCGGTCATACCTATTGCCGCGCGCGAAGTTGTTGAGAATTAAATATAATTATTTTGTTTAGACCCTCAATACTTACAGTGTACGGGAGCACTGTAAGACGTCGTTACGTGTGTCGGCTACCATGAAACACCCATATTGAATTCTTTAGCAAACATTTTTCCTTATTTTTATTTCTGAAAAATGTATCAAAGAACTTTTCAAGACCTTTTCCTAGACTTTTCAAGGACATTTTTTGATTCAAGGACCAGAATTGTGAAAATTGGAGACCCAGGTACCAGATACCTCTGCCAGTGTACGACTCTTTCTTTGTCGCGCATGCATTGGGTTACCTAGCAACCTTTGTCATACTGAATCCGACGTGTGCTCAACAAGTAAGCGACGTGTAAGGTTTGATCATGCGCACTACGCATTTCCGGTAAAAAACTGTTTCAAAACTTGTTTGGTTCGTCCACGGTTGTGGATGGCGGTATATCAAAGAAAGCATCGTACAGGTCTCTTCCCTTTCTCTCTCTCGCTGTGGGAAGAAAGAGATCTCTGCTAGCAGGAAATTTATAATTATGAATTCGGTTTATATTACGTTGCTCACAAAATATGTAATTACACTGGGTAATGAATATAAACTCGTCCATTAATCAACTAACGTTACATATTCTAATTAACATTTAAAGTTCACAGTTTACAATCTTAGAACATAACTAAGACGATCAGATTTGATTAATTCAGTAATAACGTAATGTACACCCACCTGTCACGTGGTATATAGAGTTGAATCCAATACCAAAGCGTCCGACTTTCAAAGGGTCCTCTTTCTTGTTACTAAGCATCAAACTCTGGAGTCCATCCCAGTCTTCCTCCTGAAAACGGGCATTGTTGTGAACGTAGAGGGCAGGGCCCTGGAACTTCCCAAGTTCTCTGCTGTAGAGGGTAAATTTTTCGTAGGGTTTTGAGCGTGAGTCTAGGAGAAACGACACTTTTGTGGCACCGGCATCGTCAGCATTTTGAATTAGCTCCTGTTTTGAATTATTTCAGAAAAGAAAATTGTCAGTTCTTCAGAAACATAATTATACTATTTTACAGAAGGTTTTGTGGTATGAAATCAAAGTTTGAAGATCTGAACAGTTTAAAATCATTTCAAAAGGATTTCAAAACACGTTTTGTCGTTGTGTGATCAAGTTTGCTCTTCTGTTAATAAGAAACATACTGCTTAAAGACAAATTGCCGTACTGACAATTGAAGCATAATAAAATGTACATTTGGATTTCTGTAATAAAGTCGACAACTATGACACCAAAACAAATTGGTCGAAAATCACTTGCCTTCAAAATCTGGCCTCCATCAGGGTAGCGCTCTAAAATACTTTGAATGATACTCGTGAGAGGTGGACGTCTCTGGCCATATGACCTGCCTACAGGAAACAAAGCATATCATCATTTGACTCTCCCGTCCCGATTTCTAATAGACCCTTCCACGGTTTTTATGAACTTTTGATATATACGTATAACAGCAAAACCGTCGATACTGCTGAAAAGAGCACCTCGGAGTTAGTCAAAATCCCAAATTTGAGAGTTATATCTTGAATAGGAGCAAAGTTATAGGCTCGGAAAAGGTTACAGACGTTTGTATGGAAATTTCGACTGGGGGGCACAAACTTGGGATTTTGACTAACTTCGAGGTGCTCTTTCCAGCAGTATCGATGGTTTTGCTGCTATACGTATATAACAAAAGTTCAAAAAAACCGTAGAAGAGTCTATTGGTTGTTTCACCATTCTCGACCCCAGACCCTTTTCTTATTTCTTACTGCGCATGCTCGACGAAATCGAACATGCGCAGTAAGACATAAGAGAAGGTCTGGGGCCCTCGGATATTTTTTTTACCCGGGGTATCGGGCTTTTTCTTCAAATTTGCATTGACAAGCGCATCCGTATTTCCACCAAGTGCTTACTACCTTCTTTCATTTTGAGCTGTTTTCGTTAAATTCCCTGGACGTTATTAACAATTATACCATGTGAGCTACCTAGAATCTCGCCTCAGACAACCTTCGCCAATTAAGTACGGACCGCTCGAGAAAATAAGGCTATTCAGAACACTGAACGAACTCCTCCAACACATCGCGGGCATTTTTTATGACTTCGCTTGTCCCCCCTCCCCCTTCACAACATTGAAATGGGGGAGGGGGGGGGGGGGTTGTGTTAAAAATAGCCGGAAATTGCTGAAGAGGTCCGACTTAAATGGCAAGGGTTGTACGTATCCACAAATGGTTCCAGTGTACAAATGGTGCATTCATGAAATAAGCGCTTGAGACGTGTAGCAGCCAACTCTCACTGATAGCCGCTACTGATACCAACTCACAGATAGCCGCTACCGACTCTCACCGATAGCCGCTACCAACTCTCACTGATAGCCGCTACCAACTCTCACTGATAGCCGCTACCAACTCACAGATAGCCACTACCAACTCTCACTGATAGCCGCTACCAACTCGCAGATAGCCGCTACCAACTCTCACTGATAGCTGCTACCAACTCTCACTGATAGCCGCTACCAACTCACTGATAGCCGCTACCAACTCAGTCTCACTGATAGCCGCTACCAACTCTCACTGATAGCCGCTACCAACTCACAGATAGCCACTACCAACTCTCACTGATAGCCACTACCAACTCGCTGATAGCCGCTACCAACTCAGTCTCACTGATAGCCGCTACCAACTCTCACTGATAGCCGCTACCAACTCTCACTGATAGCCGCTACCAACTCTCACTGATAGCCGCTATACCAACTCTCACTGATAGCCACTATACCAACTCACAGATAGCCGCTACCGACTCTCACCGATAGCCGCTACCGACTCTCACCGATAGCCGCTACCAACTCACAGATAGTCGCTACCAACTCACTGATGGCCACTACCAACTCACTGATGGCCACTACCAACTCTCACTGATGGCCACTACCAACTCTCACTGATGGCCACTACCAACTCAGATAGCCGCTACCTACTCACAGATAGCCGCTACCAACTCTCGCAGATAGCTGCTTCCAACTTCTTGCAGGCTCTCACGCCTTGAAAATGTGGGATTTGATGGACTGCCGATATTTTCTCCGGCGGCGTGCATTCTCGCCCTCCTTCTAATCGAGCTTATAATCTCGTTTCTCAATCGAATTTCTCGATTACCTTCAACTCGTCGGTCACTCATGATGGCGATCTACTGGCCTGTTCACATTTGGTGGCTGTTTTTTGTACATTGCCATGGTAATCTTGCGGACTTTCGTTTGCGTCTTCAGTTGCTGAAACATAACCATTCATGAATAGGCCTAATGTCTGATGTCATGCTTTTGTCATCACCACCAAGTGTGTTGAAAGGAAATGTTGCGCCAAAGAGAGGCTTGGTGGTAACGCGTGACATCATAATGCATTAAGCGCATTGTAACAAGATTTCAAAGTGTTATTTTTTTCGTCTAAAATTTTGACTGGTGTTATATTTTGCTCACTTACTTGTTTCGAACTTAAAAGTAACAATGTAACGACTTTTGACAGTCACCAATTTTCTCGCAATCTGATTGGCTAATTTTAATCATTAATAAGAGGACAGACACAGTTGACGTCATGCGTTCCCTACAGAGGTTTGAGAATTTAAGTGTGTAAACGCCAGATCCGAAAAGCATTTCATCGTTGGAAAACATTAAAAAAAATTAACCAGTTTTCGACATTGTCACTAGTTCGACCTCTTAAAACTCGTTACGGTGTTGAATTAAAGAAAATAAATATTCTAGTTCGTGTTTAAAACGTCTTGTTCAGGATATTTAGATAACGTTCTTACGAAGAAACAAACAGTTAGAGTTGCTTACATACTTTTTTTGTAGAGTTTAATTTGAGCAAACTTTACTACAAGTGTTTACGTTTTGGACTTTTGAGCTAAAAGTGTTTTGTTGTAAAAACAACATTCTTAGTGTGTCCTCTTATCGATGATGATTTTCGTCATATAACATGGCCAAAATAGCTGTGGATCCACGAGGCGCCATATGCACAACACGATGTTGATATCCTTTTTCAAGATCCCGGCTGAAAAACAGTTTTGTGATTTGCATCGCCGGCATTATGCAGCAATTAACACTCGGAAATATAGTTTGTCACAACAAAATATATAGTATTTCTTTCATGTTTCGAAAATATGGGGAAAATAGGTGTGATGACAGTTTAAACACACGCCAGAGCTGTTAAAACACGTTTACTTTAACGGGGCTATACGCATGTATCGAATAATCGCTCGGTTGGTGGCTGTTAATTGGAGACAAACCGTTGAGTTAAACTTCCCTCCCTCAATGCTTGATTGAATGGATTTTTAATATTTTCCATGGAGACTGTTTATATACACAGTTTGTTAGTCTTTTTTGCATATTTGCTTTGATTTGAAGCACCCCACATGGCCGAGAGGTTCGTTAGTTCATATCAAAATCGGTAATGTAAAGTCTATTAGTACCGTGACACAGCCCCTTTAACACTGTTCTACGGCTGGCCAAGTCGTTTCAGTCTCGGCGACCTCCAACCTCATAGAGGGGCTTAATTGTTGAGGTTCTTTGTCCACCTTCGAGTGGTAAAACAGAATAAATCCCCTGAAATAAATCATTCTCATATGAAAACTTTGTTTCTTTTTGCGCAACTCAAGCGAATTCCGAATTCCGAATTCCAGCTACTTAGCTCGATTAGCTCTTGCTATATCTAAGTAGCTGTGCTCTTCTTCGTTCAAACCACATACTAGTAATTTTGTTATATTAAGAGAGTAGAGAGTACAAATAAAGTTGTTGTTGTTGTATACTATTACGAAGTTCCGAGCTTGAAAGCGATATGATTTAGCTTTGTTTTTAAAAGTATTCCCAAAGGTATATAGCTAAATCCTCGCAAAGCATGACGGACAACATAGGCTCTGAAGAGCGGTTTTTGATTACCATATTTTCTTGAATAATCGCCCCGGACGATTTTCATTTTCGGAAGCCAAAAATTATTTTGCCGATTCTTCAAGCAAGGCGACTATTTCAAAGTTCCCGGACTAGCTGGATGTCCACTAACTGAAACTAAAGAAATGTCACTAGTGTACCAAGTGTCTCTAACGAACAGATTGAAGAAGGGGAGGGACGATTATTCGAGCGAGGCGATTATTCAAGCAGGAACGATTATTCAAGGAATACGGTAAGTATCGAAAGGAATTCGGTGGCCGCTTTTGTTTTACGGTTGCCGGCTTACCTTTTCTGTTGGCTGTGAAAAATGTTTTGTGATTATTACACCAATCAGAGGCAATCAAAGTCGAAGTCTTTTTACTTCAGCCAATCAAATTCTAAACTAAAACCAAACATTGTTTTGGTTTGGGTTTTTGTCATTCTCTTTGTTTCTTGAAGCTAATAAAACGGCCGGAAAACTTACTGAATATGTCAATCTTCCGGCCTTGTGGTCATTCCAAATCCGTTTCAAACCATGAAGCGAGATTTTTTCTTCAAAATACAAAAGCTAATCTGTTATCTAACTGTAATAATAAATACTGTTTTACAACCAGGCACTCCCCGTGAGGGGCTCTTCCGTACCAGTTCACGCTACACTCCTATATTCTCCACTCACTACATTCAAGCTTTGATAAACTGTTTTGCATAAACGTAAAAATTAATATCTGCATGGGTCCGGTTGTTCAAAGGGTGATAAGGATTTATCCGGTGGATAGCGTTATCTCGTGGATAAGATAAGCTAGTCTGGTTAATCATGACTTATCTACTGGATAAGGATTTATCCGGTGGATAGCATTATCCACCCTTTGAACAACCAGACCCAGGTGTGTACTCTGATACAAATAGGACCGTAAAGCTTACAAACATTGTTCAACCTTGTATACTTTCAGTTTCATAAAATTATGCACATTAAAATAAATCACCGAATACCGAGTGATTGTTAGTACGATTTCCGGATCCCAGTTAGGGAGGTTTTCGATTGAGTGTCATAACACCAAAACCAAAGTAATTACAGAGCCAATCATGAAGAACAAGTAAAAACACAATGAGCCAATCAAGAACAAGTAAAACACAATGAGCCAATCACGAACAAGTAAAACACAATGAGCCAATCACGAACAAGTAAAACACAATGAGCCAATCACGAACAAGTAAATCAAATTAATTTAACATAAGGCACCTCGCGGTATTAATGACCAATTTTCGTTCATTTAATTTCAGAATTCACGTATTCGCTCGCACTTAGATCAGCATGTTTCCTTCGTTTACTCATCAACACTTGCTGTTACAACTATTAGCATTTCTAATGTTGGAGCAATTTTCTTTGATCCCAATTGATCCGAGCACATGTTTCCTCAGAGGTAATCATGCATTGGCGCAATTTTCTTTGATCCCAATTGATCCGAGAACATGTTTCTTCAGCGGTAATCATGCACTCAACACTATATAAACCGTTTCCCCACCCACAATTCCCTCTTTTGCTCTGACGAAGGGCTAGCGCTCGAAACGTCAGCTGCTACTCGCTTTCCAATGCGGTTAGCATACCTCAATCGACTATAGTTGATTACATACCAGTAATTTAACATCAGAGTGGGCTTTACACAGTACACTATATAGAATTAATAGAATTAACTAGGTTGTATGAGCTCTAAGGAACAGGAAGTTCTCCATGGCTAATTGCATCGTAGCTGAGAATGTCGTGATAAAAACCCAAACTAATTAAGTTAGTTGTAATTGGTTTTACTTGAAAAAAAAACAATGAGGAGGAAAGTTAAGTGCAATCAGCGTGGATAACTATAGGTACTATGACGGTGTTTTCATCGTCTCTGGTTTCATATATCTCACTCTCTGAAGATACTTCACCGAATACCACATTTACTGTACTTATACTAAATATAAAATGAAGACTGAGTTTGAAATCCCCCCCCCCCCAAAAAAAAAGAACACCAAAAAAACATATTTTAGGGACTGGTCACAAATTAGCAGGCGAGGGGGGAGGGGGAGAATGAAATCGAAGTCTAAAGGTCGGCACACACCACTTGTCCCCTCGTCTGAACTAGGAAAAATATTGTCGCCGGAACAAAATTTTGTCCCTTCAAATCAAACTGGTTTGAATTGAGGGGACAAGTCTCGGGGACAAACTGACAAGATTTGTTCCTAGTTCACACGAGGGGACTTGTCCCTGGGACTTGTCCCTTCGTGTGTACGCAACTAGGGACTTGTCCCCGGACTTGTCCCTGGGACTTGTCCCTTCGTGTGTGCCGACCTTAAAGATGACCGCAATCCTTAATTAAGTCAAATATGCTGACTTGGAGAAAACTTGGGTCACGAGGCCTGAAACCGAAGCCAATAATGCAGAGGCAGACTTTGCATTATTAATGTTTTGCTGAGTGATGCTGTTTTAAAAGTCTGTCAAGTGAACAGTGTTCCGCACGTTTGGAGCATTTGCAAGTCAAATGCCCCACGAATGCCCGGGAGGGGTGGGATAGGCAGGTTTGGAATTTATAGAGCCATAAAAATAAACTCGGTGAAAACCGGTCAGACTTAATGTTTTGCGTTAAATTGCCTTTCTACACTATCCAAGCGCCAATTAAAGGATGCCAAGGTAACTGAAAACTTCAGTGCAGGTTTTTCTGTTTAGCCAGGTCTTCATTCAATAGATACACACAATACTGAACTATTCCAAAACTATTGCCAATTGTGAGCTATTGCCTTTTTGGTAAACCTGACTAGATAAACCCCATGTTTTTTTCAGGTTTACCAACTCTAGCAAAAGAAATGTCTAAATTTATATACTGTATATTTTTGTCTCTAATTAGCTTGAGTGAATAAAAGTATTGTATTGTATATCGTAAAAGGAAAAATCGAATGATTGGCGCTTTGAGGAAAGACCCCAAAAATACGACTCGTCAGGGAAGCGAGTTATCACTTTCTTTACGTTGAAATGACACCGAGGGCCTGTTTCGCAGGTTGACTGTTACAAACTACTTCGAACGAAGTGAGCTATTGCCTTTTTGGATCAGTACGCGAGTACGGCTGATCTGAAACTTCGTGGCTGATCTGAAACTTCGTGGCTGATCTGAAACTTCGTGGCTGATCTGAAACTTCGTGGCCGATCTGTTCGACTTTTCAAAACAAATTTTCTGACCATTGCCTCTATATTTGAGCATAAGTTTGCTGTGTCAAACCGGCTGCTAGTTGGAGAATCACGACGTATTACAAGTGCAACTATTACAATATATAAACGAAGCTCTGCATCATGCCAATAATAGTCGCCGATCTCTATACTTTGAGCTCAGTTGTAACTTTGCCGTGTCAAACCAGCCGCAGAGATCAAGAATCAAGAAGTACAATATAACGAAGCCTGAATTCTAAGCACACACATCCAAATCAGTAACATTTCCCAGCCGTTTCACTTCTCAAAAACAGAAAAACGGAGTTTACCTCAAGTCATTGTTGCTACATCTTCCTTCACGGAAATGAAAAAAGTGGCCTTCGCAAGGAAGTTGTTTTCTTGGAAGTGAAGACTCAATTCGGGGAATTTTTAAGTCGGCGTCCTCCAACCATCCAATCACACGCTTCCTTACATTGTCGTGCTATGAATTATGTAGTTTTCTGGGAATTTTTAACCGGGGGTTTCCCCGAAGACGTTCCCCTCCACGTACGTGTCATTTAACGTAGGCTGCGTGTCATTACCAAAAGAAACAGTTGCTGAAACATAACATTCATAATTGTAACAAGATTCATTCAAATATTGTGTGAGATTTGTTTTCGTCTGAAGTTTTGACTGGTGTTTCGTTTTATTCATTTATTTGTTTCGAACTTAAAAGTATGAATGTAACGACTTTTGAGGATCACAGGGATAGGTACAAAACACTGACCCCCGGTCCATGGACCCCCTCGTGTGGACCCGACCCCGACCCCCCCCCCCCCCCCCACCCCCATGGACCCCCTATAAAATTTTCTCAAATTCTTAAAAGAACCATAATTTTGCGAAATGTACGTTAGGCCATCCCTATTTTTTTTTCCCGTTTCTCATCGGTGGGGTTTTCAAAAATTGGGTCGGTCGGTCGGGTGAGAAAATTGTTTTTTAAATAAAAAATGCGCGGAGAGACTGGAACTAATAAGGCACGGTTGCACAGGCGAGGTTACAAACCAACATGGACGATGAAACCATCGATGTCGCCGTCCGTATACGCTACAAACATGGAATTACAAATGCACCGCCGAAACTATTGTCTAACCTACCCTCGGGCATGAGCTTCCAGGAGCTGCTCTAGGGTTTCTTTACCCCCACCCCTCCCCCCAATTTTTTTTATATTTACAAAAAGCCACAAAAATGGGTCGGTCGGACGATGAGAAACGGAAAATAAAATAGGGATGGCCTTATCCTTTCCTTACGATTTTCGCTTCGGTGAAAATGTTTCAAACAACAACTAAGCTCATGCCCCGGGGTCATGCTGACAAATAAGTCTGATGATGAAGTGCGATATTTCTTTTGTTGTGATCGTGAGAACATGTTATTTTGATTGGCAACGGAGCGGTGCTTCTTTGCTCTGACTATTGTGGGGAGTTGCGAGTTGGCACACTGACTCACATGACATTTGAATACCATAATAACTTAATCATTTAGTACGGCTCATCACGGTGGCCCAAAAGTATCACGGCAAAAGTTTGTAAGAACTTCAGCGCAAATTCCACGGCAAAATTAGTGAACTTCATGGCAAAAGTTTAAAGACATCTATCACGGCAAAAGCATCAGACTTTCCTTGCTTACATATGTATTTGTTGTATCGTACTTTGGTTCTGTATGACGTTTTTGAGCGATTTAGGACGAAATTTTCTTTTTTCTTATTCCCATTACTCTTCAAACTTCACCAATGGGCCCCTGACTTCACTTAATTATCCACTATATCATTTTCGTCTTGCCGTGGGATTTGAGCTGAAGTGCGTTTAAAAAATTTCCGTGACATCCACAAACGTTTGCCGTGAACTTGTGGCGGGCTACCATAGCTCATAGATAGCACGACGTTTGAATCGGACTCGACTCAGTGATAGCCGTAATTTTGGGCATCAGTTGCAATTTTGCACTGCGATACATTGCGTTTTAGACATTCCCATTGTAACGTAATTGTCCTTATCGAGTCAGGACGTTTGGCCCAAAAAAATAGAAAAGTGTTATTCTCCCATTGAGCTGCCATAAGCAAAGTGACATGTCGACAGAGCCGCGACAGTTTCGGCCGTATAATGCTGTTTATTCGTACATTTCGCAAAATTGTTTTGCTTTAGAATTTGAGAAAGTTTTATAGGGGGTCATCATTTTCATCATCAACAAGAGGACAGACACATGGTTGACGTCATGCGGTCCTTTCGAAGCACTGAACAGAGGTTTGAGAATTTCAAATATTAATTGTGTAAACGTCTGATCCAAAAAGCAAAAAAAAAAAGATTTCACAAGCATTTCATCACTGGGAAACTTTAGAAAATCATTTACAGCCTTAAAGAACTATGTGCGAGCACATTTTACAAAATGTGCTCACACAACCCAACTCATTTACTACTCCCAGCTGTGGGATCCCTATATTGAAATAAAAATATAAAATCAAAAATGAAAACTATATTGAAATAAAATTATAAAATCAAAATGAAAACTATATTGAAATAAAATTATAAAATCAAAAATGAAAATATATATTTAAACCATTAAGAAAAATTCACAATAGAAATCCTTTAAGAAATAAAACTAATATCAAATGAGAAAATTCCAAGAAATGTTCCCAAGGTTAAATTCTTGGAAATATCAAATGAGAAAATTCTCGGAAAAAATCAAATGAGAAAATCGTATGGGAATATGTTGTGTCATCAGAAATCGGATAATGTTTAGCTGTTCAAAAACGCGATTTAAAAAGACCCCCGTTGCCAAAATAAATAGCCGCGGGCCACCTTAAGATCTAAAATGTATAGCTATATGAAAGATAACGATGAAGGTGGGAAGACAGCAAAAGGTTTAAAAAGAACGTCATTAAAAAGAATATTAAACATGAAAATTATAAAGACGTGATGATGAATAACAAACAATTATTCCACACTATGAAGACCATTAGAAGTCAAAACCATCAACTGGGAAGTTACGAAATTAATAAAATCTCATTGAGCTGTTTTGATGATAAAAGGCATTTATTAAATGATAGTATTAACAGTTATGCATACGGGCATTATAAAATCAAACAATTATCACAAACCCAGTCTAATTTGTGAGTCCAAACATCTTGTACAAAATATTCCAATTCAGTTCATATCCTCCTCTTTCGTCTCTCTTTTCTTCTCATATGGATTAGTTGCTTCAAATCTCATAGTCAGTTCATCCAAGGAAGGCATCCTTTCTTTGTATAGTAAGATGTTTTGAACCAAACTTTAAACCAAACTTTAAACCAAAACCAGATTTTCAACCAGCTGGTTAATTTATGGGTTAATTTCTGATTGGTTGGTGAAATCATAAGATCATCACACGACTATCTCATGACCTGGAAGGCCATCATTATATATTCAAGCTTCCTGTTTTCCGAGAATCACGCAATATAATCCAAACATGTTGTCTCTGTGATGGGTATGTTCAGACATGTTATTTTAAACGCATCATTAATTTTATAAAACATATAGAATCACAAAAAAATCCATCAAATATTTCCAATAATTATTTCCATTTGATTTTCCCAGAATTATTTCTTTAACGTTTTTCCTAGAATTATTTCTTTAATGTTTTTCCTAGAATTATTTCTTTAATGTTTTTCCTAGAATTATTTCTTTAATTTTTTCCTAGAATTATTTCCATCAGATTTCCATATAGTTTTTTCTTTAACCAGACCCCCTCACTATAATATAATATTTGAATTTAGTATTTGAATTTAGTATTTGAACATATTTTGGATCCAACAGCTGGGAAGTAGGATACGAGTTGGGTCGTATAAGAATATTTTGTAAAATGTTCTCGTACACCGGCGTGTCTAAAACGCTGGTAACGGGTAACGGGTAGCGGGTAGCGGGTAACGGGTAGCGGTTAACGAGTAGCGGATAGCGGGTATCGGGTAACGGGTAACGGGTAACGGATAGATGAAGGTTTTTTTTTTGTACAAAAATATTATCTGGCACCCGTTTACGGTGTGCCACACAGGTACCCCAGGCTCATTATGCGTAAAACGGTTATTTCCCGGCTATTTGAAATTACAATAAATGTATGGAGTTTTAGCTCGCATACCCGTTTGCTCTAAAATAAATTTCAATAAATCGTCAAAATATTCTTACCTGTCTCTTGTGTATTTCTTTCAGTTTCTGTGAAGTTTCAAGCCATTCCGTTCAATATTGAGTGAGTTACAGGAATTTTCCTTCCCTTAGTATAATTATTGGGAAGGTAGCAACTGGCTCTGATCTAGGCCGATCAGCCGCTCGAATTCGCATAAAAATCCCGTATATCACCAAAATTCCTTAAAATAACGGTTGCCCAAACAGAGGTCCTTCACCACACTCAGCTTCCCTTTCACTGGTTTACTTTAACGGGAGAAAAATGCCACGTAGTTTGCAGTTTTCGAGTTTCGCGGATGTTCTTGTCCATCTGTCCTGCAACGGGCTCAGACCTCAAACATATATATCAATGTTTCGTTTATTTTTAGTGTAGAAAGCGGCTCTAATACCTTAAAATAGACGAAAAGATTAAATAAAAGTGAGAAAAGAGAAAAAGAAGTAAAAAAAAAAACATTTTGCGTGCGGTGTAGGACTCGAACTCCGGTCTTAGGATCGAAAGCGAATAATCTAAACCACTTGACCATTAGACCGCCCATTGAAATAGCATTTTTAAAATAAGGTATATATGTTCGAGGTCTGAGCCCGTTGCAGGACATCCGCGAAACTCGAAAACTGCAAACTACGTGGCATTTTTCTCCCGTTAAAGTAAACCAGTGAAAGGGAAGCTGAGTGTGGTGAAGGACCTGTGTTTGGGCAACCGTTATTTGAAGGAATTTTGGCGATGTACGGGATTTTTATGCGAATTCGAGCGGCTGATCGGCCTAGAGTTTGCTACCTTCCCAATAATTATACTACGGGGAAGGAAAATTCCTGTAACTCACTCAATATTGAACGGAATTGAATGGCTTGAAACTTCACAGAAACTGAAAGAAATACACAAGAGACAGGTAAGAATATTTTGACGATTTATTGAAATTTATTTTAGAGCAAACGGGTATGCGAGCTAAAACTCCATACATTTATTGTAATTTCAAATATCCGGGAAATAACCGTTTTACGCATAATGAGCCTGGGGTACCTGTGTGGCACACCGTAAACGGGTGCCAGATAATATTTTTGTACAAAAAAAACCCTTAATCTATCCGTTACCCGCTACCCGCTACCCGCTACTCGTTACCTGCGTTTTAGACACGCCGCTCGTACACCCAACTCCTATACTACTGCTCACATTTTACAGACTAATTTGCATCAGTTCTTCAAAGTCTGGATAAAATGGTTAGATTATTCCAGTGAAAAGTTAATCAATGAGTCAACTGAACTTCATTCGATCATACTAATCGAGACAGCGTACACAAAGGAGGGTCCACAATAGGTTTGGCGGGATGGCGGGATCGGGCTTATTTCGAGGGTGGGATTCGAGATGCGAGCTAAAAACTGAGGAGTGGGACGCGGGATTTCAGGTACGAGCGGGAAGCGGGATTTCATGTTTTTGAGGGGGCGGGAAGCGGGATACGGGATTATAATTTCCACGTGACCCTGTGTTTAATGCAGATTAACCAATCTTCGTCTTCCATATGTCAACAGCATGTCGCGTACCGTTTGTGTGACTTTGCGTGTTCGTCCAAGGGTCAGAAACATCATCAAATCGTGTTTAGTCTGTTTACTTGGCAGCTATCCGGATTTTAATGAAGGTGGGTATTTCATGTTATCATTATTGTAATAATTAACGCAGAAAAAAAATTGTAGTTAAAAAAATAAGGGTGGGATCGGGATTTCAACGTAAAGAAGTCTAAAGAAGGGTGGGATGGTGGGATTAAGAGAACAAATGAGGTGGGAAAGCGGGATCTGAGGACCCTATTGTGGACCCTCACAAAGCTCGCGAAGCATAGCTTATTGATATAAAGGACAAACACTACAGCGCAAAGGATTCATATTTGAATAGAAAAGAAGAACTGTAACGTTCAAATTTTCCAACCGTGCTAGTTTGTCACATTATCATCACGCCCACTCGTTACATCACCATTTGTCATCTTATATTTTTCAGTCTCGTATTCGTGTGTTTGAATTTGTAACCGTTTTTTTATATTTTCACAGTTTGTAAACCCTGGTGAAGGTTGGCTGTGCGAGCCGAAATATTGGTTAAATATTATTATCTCCAAACCGTACAATCAGCCTTGCATCGTCTCAATTTATTACTTCTACAATCCCCATCCAAGGCAATTCGTCTAGTGGTCCTTCCACATTTTTAGATGATTAAATAGTGAATGCGTTTTGGAGTTAAATTGACTCGAAGGCAATTTATACGCACTCGTTTGAAGAAAAGTAGCTAAAAGTGATTTTTTAGTGTCTGTCCTATTAAGCCCGGCCCTCACTAGCAACTTAAGCAGAAACATAAGCTGTTATGTTCTAGTGAGGACAGCGTCTACATAAGCAAGGCATAATCACAAGAAAATCAAAACGTTCCGTTCTTCTTGTGCTTATGTCGCTGTTTGTCCTAGTGAGGACATGCACGACATAGCATAAGGTAGTGAGGAGAGCAGTGACATGAGTACAAGCCGACAAGAAAATCAAAACGTTCCGTTCTTCTTGTGCTTATGTCGCTGTTTGTCCTAGTGAGGACATGCACGACATAGCATAAGGTAGTGAGGAGAGCAGTGACATGAGTACAAGCCGACAAGAAAATCAAAACGTTCCGTTCTTCTTGTGCTTATGTCGCTGTTTGTCCTAGTGAGGACATGCACGACATAGCATAAGGTAGTGAGGAGAGCAGTGACATGAGTACAAGCCGACAAGAAAATCAAAACGTTCCGTTCTTCTTGTGCTTATGTCGCTGTTTGTCCTAGTGAGGACATGCACGACATAGCATAAGGTAGTGAGGAGAGCAGTGACATAAGCACAAGCCGACAAGAAAATCAAAACGTTCCGTTCTTCTTGTGCTTATGTCGCTGTTTGTCCTAGTGAGGACATGCACGACATAGCATAAGGTAGTGAGGAGAGCAGTGACATGAGTACAAGCCGACAAGAAAATCAAAACGTTCCGTTCTTCTTGTGCTTATGTCGCTGTTTGTCCTAGTGAGGACATGCACGACATAGCATAAGGTAGTGAGGAGAGCAGTGACATGAGTACAAGCCGACAAGAAAATCAAAACGTTCCGTTCTTCTTGTGCTTATGTCGCTGTTTGTCCTAGTGAGGACATGCACGACATAGCATAAGGTAGTGAGGAGAGCAGTGACATGAGTACAAGCCGACAAGAAAATCAAAACGTTCCGTTCTTCTTGTGCTTATGTCGCTGTTTGTCCTAGTGAGGACATGCACGACATAGCATAAGGTAGTGAGGAGAGCAGTGACATGAGTACAAGCCGACAAGAAAATCAAAACGTTCCGTTCTTCTTGTGCTTATGTCGCTGTTTGTCCTAGTGAGGACATGCACGACATAGCATAAGGTAGTGAGGAGAGCAGTGACATGAGTACAAGCCGACAAGAAAATCAAAACGTTCCGTTCTTCTTGTGCTTATGTCGCTGTTTGTCCTAGTGAGGACATGCACGACATAGCATAAGGTAGTGAGGAGAGCAGTGACATGAGTACAAGCCGACAAGAAAATCAAAACGTTCCGTTCTTCTTGTGCTTATGTCGCTGTTTGTCCTAGTGAGGACATGCACGACATAGCATAAGGTAGTGAGGAGAGCAGTGACATGAGTACAAGCCGACAAGAAAATCAAAACGTTCCGTTCTTCTTGTGCTTATGTCGCTGTTTGTCCTAGTGAGGACATGCACGACATAGCATAAGGTAGTGAGGAGAGCAGTGACATGAGTACAAGCCGACAAGAAAATCAAAACGTTCCGTTCTTCTTGTGCTTATGTCGCTGTTTGTCCTAGTGAGGACGTGCACAACATAGCATAAGGTAGTGAGGGCAGCAGTGACAGTGACATAAGCATAAGAAAATACGCATGCATAAAAGCAGCTCCGGGACGACTCGCCCGCCATTTTGTTTTCTTCTGTTGAGAAGTGGTGAAAAAATTAAGCCAGATGTTTAATACGCATGCGTATGTTCTTATGCTTATACCGGGCTTTATTGATGACGTCATAACATCGCTGTGGAACCACGACGGTCTTAAATGTATAACATGTTCCTGAAAACCAGTTTTTTATGATTTCCATCGCCGGCATTACGCAACCGAACACACAGAAAACGGAGTAGTTTTTCACAAAAATAATAATAGCATTTATTTCATAACGATAAAATAGTTCCACCACGGACAAATAGGCCTTATGACAGTTGAACCGTACGGCAGAGCTGATAAAACACCTTTGCGTCGTAAAACAGAATAAATCAGCCCCTAAAATAAATATCCTCCCAGAGTGTTTTGTTTGGGCTATCAAAGTCGAATAGTAAAGACCCTAAATAAGAAATTTCTTATGATATACGAAGTTCTGAGCTTGAAAGCGTAAAAACGATAGCGATATTATTAATTTAGCATTGTTTTTAGTATTCCCATAAGGTACGCAACAATAGCTACATCCTTAGGGTATTTATAGCGGTTTTCGATAATTTTATGTTAAAAGTGTCGAAAGTAATTCGCGAACGGTGCATGACTACATGCTACTGTTTTGCGTTTGCTTAGTTTACCATTAATTGGCAGTGATTTTGTGTGATTATTCTACCAATCAGAGGCAATCAAAGTGGAAGTCTTGTTACTTCAGCCAATCAAGGTCTAATCTAAAACCAAGCATTATTTTGGTTAGTTATTCACGCCGATTGCGTTTACTTTTCAGTCCTCCTCATTGCTTTTTTTTTTCAAGTAAAACCAATCACGACTTACTTCATTTTCCCTAAACTGGGGAAATTGTACAGCAACTCACTTCACTTCACTTTTATTTAATATACCAATCAGTACATTACAAAGAATCTAACCCACCCACATTTAGCAAATGCTATTCGAGGTGGGGGGTTCGCAAATGTACAAGAGACGATCATATTAACAATTTTCAAACAAAAGAAGAACGGAAATAGATCTTAAATTACACAAAGAACTTACAAGCAGAACTGACTGCTAAATAATTACTATTTAAAAAAGCCAACAATATAATTTTATAAATCTACTATAATTTACAAGATTTAAAGACCATGTTAAGGCTGGTTCTCATATGATCGCTGACGATCGCTAGCGATCGCCGGATCGTCCAAATCACTCAACCGAAGGATCGCTCGCGATCGCTGCCATTTGTTCACATATAATCGCTGGCAAGTTTACGCGCCAGTGCGTGTGAGTTGGATGGACTGTCAAGTTCCCGATTTCCCAGATTTGAAACTGACGCTTTGTGCTCGATGTGCACAGCAAGCCAGTCTAGATTCATAAACTCGACTGGCATGGGAACAGAATCTCTTCCTGAACCCAACGGAATGTTCTTTCTCCGTTTGAGGTATCTTCCATACGCAGTCCTGATATGTTTTCCTCTACAGCAGCCGGTGTAATGTTCAACTTTTCACTGATTTTCGTCCATACATTCAACTTCTTGTAATTGTTTTTATATATTAGTGTATACTATCCTAGGAAGTAAAAATCTAAGATCTATATTCTCTGCTGTATTTGTTATAAAGGCATTCGTATTTGCGCAGCTCTTCCATAAACTCTTCCGTACTGCAGCCCGCCATGTTCGAAGCTGAGTGAACAAGTGAATGCACGAGCGACAACAACAAACCGTTGCCATGGCGTTGAAGTTTGTATCTAGGGCCACAGGATCGCTCGATCGCCGAGAAGTGTACATGTTCTCATATAATCGCTGACGATCGCTGACAATCGCCAACGATCGCTGGAGTAGAATTTTGGACGATCCGGCGATCGTCAGCGATCATATGAGAACCAGCCTTTAGGTTCGCAAGGGATTGTGGTCAATGTACAAAATCGTTTAATGGGTCGAAACAGATTTAGAATGACCCATAGGGCGGAAGATTGACAAACTCGGCCATAACTCGGATGAGAATTAAAGAAGGAATAAATGAGGGGGGAAATATTTAATACGCACCAAATTTCTTGGATATCTACTCGAGAGCACGTTGGGTTGTAACCTGAGTATCAGGACCTTAGGGGTGGGGTGGGGTGGGGTTGGGGGGGGGGGGTGGGTGGGGGGGGGGGGGGGGGTTGAAGGGAAAGAAAGAAAAGAGGGCCTGACACAAATCCATTCACTGGCTCGTGCTCAACAAAAGACTCAAAACCGAAAAAAAAAAAAACTCCAAACCGAATGTGAACGCGAGCTTCACGGCCGTGAACACTGCACTAGCGAACTGAAATCTCTCTTTTACTGACGATTTAAATGGATTTCATAAAAGCATTGGAAGCCGCTTAACAGTTCTTACCAAATATTATGCGGGTATCAGCGGCCATCCCGAGGGGGCGGCCCCCGGGCAACCCACGGGCAACCCAGGAGCTTAGCAGGGGATTTGTAGCAAAAACATGCCCCACACGCGGGGCATTTATAGAGCGCTTTTGCGTTTTCGTCAAAATACCCCGGGGACATACCCACGGGGTTTGCACGTAATCTGCTGTCTCAACGTTCAGCGGTTTTCGCCACAGGACACGTTCTTCGATTTCTTTGTCCTTGAGGTAAGTCATATCATTATCATTCAAATTAAGAGATTAAATGAAGCCATCCACTGTCGGAAGACAGAACAAAGAAATAAAGGATAATATTTGTATAAAACTATTAAGATTTTTGACACTTCTAAAACGTTTAGCTTCTAATACTTATAATATGTTGCCCAGGTTGCCCTAGGGGTGGGGTTTTTTGTCACAATTGTCTGCCCCACCAGAGGGGGTGTATTTGTCATGGCTGCTGTGACAAATGCCCCTGGGTGCCCGGGGGCCGCCCCCTCGGGATGGCCGCTGATACCCGCATTATTCTTAAGCCTTCACAAAAACTGTCTCGAAGGCATGTTTCTCGAAAGAAACTGGACGTCCTGCGGAGTGTTGCCGGCGATAATTTTATTCCGATCTTCTCACAGTTCTGGAAACCGAACAACAGGAGAAACAAAGATCGTGATCGTACGTCATTGAAGCCGTCAGTCGGGTCAGTCCACTGAAGCTGCAAGTTGAAGAAGGTTCGCCTTGCAGCGAGGGAACGTTTTCACATTCAAAACAAAACTAAACAATTCCCACGGCAACGGCTTAACTCAAAACCTTCGAGATAATTATAGGCTTATTATCCTTGAAGGAACAACAGAACTCTGTGTTAGTCGTATAGCACAAAACAGATGAAATATAAATACTATATTAAAGTCCAAAATTTTCTTTGCAGAGATCGAAAAATCCGGCCAACACTTCAAAACTTGTGATGAGTTATGTTAATCTCCGAAAACCGGGAATAAATTTCATTGGTTAAAAAGTGATGGCTCGATGACGTATGCTTGGGAGGCGGAAGGCCTTTCTCAATGGGTCTTTCCTTCAGCCAGGACTTCATACAATAGCGATACTTACTGTGACGTCACACAGGCCAGTCACGCCACATTTGTTGCATTCTGTGGTTGGCAGAAACGAAGAGTGAACCCAGTCAGTTGCTTATAAAATATCACAGGTCGGTGCTTATTCATCGCCAAATTACTTTCTTGTTCTTCCAAAATGCAAGCAAGCCCTTTCATCGAAGCTTATATGCTCTTAACTTATAAGTCTTATAAAGGAATTAAGATTTGGAAGCAGAATTGAGACTTTAGATGTATTTTGGGAGGCCTAAATCGCTAGTTCCCATACAAGTTATACAAACGCGCAGGGTTTTTTGCCAACCACATTATATATGCAAATATATAAATGACGTCAGTGTTTACAAACAGTAAGTATCGCTATAGCGATGCACACGATATTGAACTATTCCAAAATAGAATAATGATTGACTGTTGAACAACTTCAAACGAAATGAGCTATTGGATCAGCACGTGATTGTGGCTAATGATCTGGGCCGGCGGCGACTTTTCAAAACGACTTTCATGGCCATAGTCTCTATCACGACGCATTATTACTGGACTACAGCTCTTACAATATAACAAAGCCATGCATGGCCATGGTCTCCATATTTGAGCTTCAGCTGCCGTATTAAACCGGCCGCTAGTTGGGGAATCACGACACATTAAAGTGCAAAGTACAATATTACGAAGCATAACTGTTACAATTATCCGTAGTATAACTTCTCAAAAACAGAAAAACGGAGTTTACCTCAAGGCATTGCTTTTTCCCAAACAGATGTCCTCCGCAGAAATGAACAAAAAGTGGCCTTTGCAAGGAAGTTTTTCTTGGAAGTGAAAACGTTTAAGTCCACGTCCTCCAACCATCCAATCACACACTTGCTTACTTTGGCTGAACCAATAGCTATTCCTCTCCATCATTCTATGAATTATGTAATTTTCTGGGAATTTTAAACCTGGGGTTTCCCCGAAAGTACGGTGGCCCAAAAGGGTCAAACACAAATCAATAACCCAAAACACAAATCAATAACCCAAAACACAAATCAATAACCCAAAACACAAATCAATAACCCAAAACACAAATCAATAACCCAAAACACAAATGAATTTCCCAAAACACAAATCAATATCCCAAATCAGTCCCAAACACAAATCAAAATTCCAAAACACAAATCAAAATTCCAAAACACAAATCAAAATTCCCAAAACACAAATCAATTTCCCAAATTCTAAGGCCTGGGAACTAACCCAAAATACCAATTGAGAAAGTCTGGGAACAGATCGTACGGGAACGCCTAGCCTGCTGTAAATTTACCAGAATTGAGAGTTTTGCCAAAACTGTGGTGATCAAGCAGAAGATGATTTCCAATATTTTCCTAACTGCGGCTCCGTTACTCCATTTGGGTCTAATCGCCTGAGGAGACACTCGACCTCTCTTGCCGTACCGGCTCAATGCGTATAAAGGTTGTACCACATGTACATCCCTCGATATCCAGAAACGCAACCTGCATGGGCCCTCTAGCTAACTTATACCTCTACGTCGGAAAAGTTTATTTCCCACTTGTTTCGCTTAAAGTTATACCGAGATAATCGCCTTTTCAATGTTGACATCGACATCGAAATGCCATGGTACTTGGAAAGAAAGTTCAAAATGGTCTCGTAGCTAAATCCGCTATAGAAGTACCCTTCAATTGCTTCTTTCTCGGTGACGTTGAAGCGGTCAGAGACTGGGTATAAAATGCAGACTGGGAAGACATACAAAAAAACTTACCTGAAGTCTTTATCTGTTCTTCATTGGGCTCTGTATGCAATTTCAGCGAGTTCTGTTGAAATTTCACTCCTCGACCTCGATCTCCACATAAGACCCCACGTAGTCTAGAACATCACGCTCGAATTTTCATCCAAAATCAACGCCGACCACAACTAAACCCCAAATAATAGCACAACAGTATCTATTCCATGCCATTTAATTGAAATAACCCCTTTTTCTCGAGCTTAAATCGAACAATTTACTATAGAGCCGATTCACTTGAAGAATTATGGTTTCAAAATAAGGTATATTATAATGTTAAAGTTCTGAGACCGTGAACTTTGGGAACTAGCGTCGTCAACTTGTTTGAAATTGCTCGATTTTATAGGCTCGAGAAATGAGTTATTTCAATTAAATGGTACGAGGCTCTTGGAATAGATACTGTTGTGCTATTATTTGAGGTTTAGTTGCGGTCGGCATTGATTTTGGATGAAAATTCGAGCGTGATGTTCTAGACTCTTACGTGGAGATCGAGGTTGAGGGGTGAAATTTCAACAGAATTCGCTGAAATTGCATACAGAGCCCAATGAAGAACAGGTAAAGACTTCAGGTAAGTTTTTTTATATGTTTTCCTGGTATTTTTCCCAGTCTGCATTTTGTACCGAGTCTGCAGTCTGCACTGACTGAGTTTATACCCAGTCTGCAGGAGCTTGCAATGAAGCTATTCTTTCAAAAAGCTATTCTGCAAACGGCAGGTACAAAATGCAGACTGGAAAATGCAGACTGCAGACTAGAAAATGCAGACTGGAAAATGCAGACTGGAAAATGCAGACTGGAAAATGCAGACTGGAAAATGCAGACTGGAAAATGCAGACCGGAAAATGCAGACCGGAAAATGCAGACTCAATAAAATCAATAAGAAACATCTATCGGTCTGTAACAGGGCGACTCTGCAAGGCTTTAGATGACTTAGATCCTTATTTTTTTGGGTTATACATGTCTTATATACCCTATTTGGGCAGATCAGGGTCAGGATTTGAGTATAATTTGGGTGCAGTCAGGGTCGGGGTTCAGTATTTTTTAGGCAGTTAGGGTTCATTCACTATGTCAAGAAAAATAGATTATTTTGCCGCATTTTGATCGCCTGTCCACATGCAAGCACTGAGGTTCCCTTACATTGTGACGCCGCTAATTCGTACTTCAGTACTTATCTATGTACTCCATCTGCTGATTTGTTTACCCAATACCACGTCCCGACTTGAAATGTTCCGTATTTTGCATGCAATCCCGGTACGCGGTATACCGGCCGGGATATATATCCGACCGTGTTTTGAAAACAATTTAAAGAAGGGGCAATAAGGGTTTTTTTTCCCCAAAAAGGGGGCAATCAGAGTTTTGGAGCTCGGATTGGGTCAAACAGGGTCAGGGTTTGAGTCTCTTGGCCTCACATACATACCCATTTTTCATGTAAGTACCCCCCCCCCCCCCCCCCCCGGGGGCTCATACACTGCATAACTCGCGCGGTCACAACACGAAAAAGAGGCTGGTAGGTCCTCTGGAATGTTGAAGCTGAAGTACTAGCAGGAGGTGTGAAAGTGTTGTTCATAATTGCATGTTTAGTTGAAAAATGTTGCTAATCTGTCCTCATTTATCCTTTATTTTCTTTATAGTACGACCAGCCAGGCGCATAGCAAATTAACGGCATTGTTTCACTGAACATTCGTTCAGTGCATTTCACAATCTCCCCGGGCGCTTCAATTTCAACATTCCAGAGGACCTACCGGCCTCGTTGACATGCTAGTTACCAGTACTTATGCATAGGGTCTATGTCGGTACATAAATCTGTACACACAAGAATTAGGAGAAATATTTGCAAATGGAAGACTGCTTCATTGCGCTTAAAGACTTGTGTTGCATGTCCACCAATATATCATTGACGCGTGCAGCGGCTTGAGACAGTCGCTCGTTTCCTTGCCAGTCAGAGATCGAAGTCTGCAACTTCTTAGCAAGTTCCATTGCACCTTGTACATAATTAAGTTAATTCTGGAACTCTCAGTGGCTGGTCAAAGTCCTTGATCGTATCTTTATACAATACATAAGCTTATTTGGATGACAGTTTACTTTACAGCGCTGTTTACAATACTGTAATTGCTCAAGAACTGTATCAAATAAACCGATAAAGCGAATTGCGGAAAAGTTCTAAGCTAACACCGGTGTGAAGTTGGTTGATTGCAACATAATACTCATAATCGTTCTAGTAATGGATTATTCTGCCGGGGTGTCCACTTTATACGGATTGGGCGAGGTTTGTTGTTGGATCATGGGTGACTGGCCGCGCGGCAACAGATCTCACGGTGACCATACTGTTAAATGCAATACCAGGAGCCTATTACCAGGAGCGTCCATATATACTATACCCGTGAGTCAGCGTATGACCGGTTTGAGCTATTTTTAGAACGTTTCCCAGGTAACTGCCTTCTGACTCTGCTGCGATCGTGCACATGCTTGCCGCAATTATCGAGATTAAGAATGATCTATTGTTCTTTGAGGTCATTTTACTAACGCTGCATTGTCCTGACTATGGTTTGATTGGATTCCCAAAGTGTGGCACGTGAACTCCCGTGAGATCTGTTCTAACACGCTTGGCACAAATGACCCTAAAATCTATCACTTTGCTATATTTTCAAAAGTTTCCAACATAGAAGGTTGAATTTTTGTGGGATGATGAAGACCGACGACCTAAACAAAATCCGATGATTTGATCTACCGTAGACATCTTGATGACGTCACAGTTACGTTATGTACCCATTTATAATAGGTTTCTCGATGTTTTCAATTATCTTGAACATCAGTAAATTTTATATTTTCGATTTCCCATCATGTCGACAACAAAGAAACCGAAAACCCGAGTTCGATTGGCTAAGAGGGAGAAAAGTTATTAAATTTTGAATTTTGGCAATTTTCCCGCCAAAATTTGGCGGGAAATATTCAATACAGAACCATTTACAAAATAACTTCTTCATTCATCTTTTAGAGTTTAAAATATTTGTTTACGACAATCTAGCAATCAAAAGAGTAAATCGGTACCCACAACCGTATGTTTTTAGAATTTTCGATTTTTGAGAGGAAATACTTTAAAATTCCCAGTGAAAAAGAGGGAACGTCATTATGACGTCATATATTTTTGAAAACGTCTTTTAAAAATAACTATTCAAGTATTTTTCGGGTTTTAAAGAGGAACTGTACTTACTGTACACTGAATAGCCGCAATATGGTCTTTTTTATGTTTATTCAATTTAGAAAGCATGACTGATGTCAGACCTATGACGTCAGAAAATGTGACGTCACAGGAAACTTCAGTTCTTAATAACTCAGTCAATATTTATCGTAGAGACTTTAAAATTGCGGCAATCAAAAACACATATTTATGTTGTTGTGATAACATGCTTTATTTCAAACGTATAGGCAACGCAGAATTTGACCTTAAAAGGAGTCGTTCGTTATGACGTTACACCAACGTCAATATACAAACGTGTTTGATCCTAAAGACGTTATTTCATTTTAATATTAACATACGAAAATGTCGTTAAATTTGACAGCGAATTAAACAAGTTGTGCTGGTTTATATCTTTTTGGCTCGCTTTTAGTGATCGATTTTGAGGTAACTTATGCCAGGCGTGTAAATATATCTCAATCCGGTCATACGCTCACTCGACCACAGACCTATATAGTATGGGAGATGGACGCTCCTGGTAATGGGCTCCTGGCAATACCTATGGCCGATTTTTTTTTAGGTCTTAGCTCCGTCTTTGAAACATGGATAAGAGAGTTAGCACTCGTTCTCAAAAGGAGGTCACATGAACTAACTCTAGGCCCCTACGACTTACCCCGTCGACGTTAACCGTTAACTGAAAAACGTTTCAAGCTTGAGCGCCCAGGAAAACGACGTTTAGTGTTGAGGACTAGTTTGTGGCTTAAGTTCACAGGTAAAGGACGATCGTTTTAATAGACAAGAAAGTTCAAGAAAATCCTTAATTGATTTAATTTAATAGCTCCTCCAAGAACAATTTATATATAATTGGAGAGGCTGATTTGGGCTTCCTGTGCATAGCAATAAATTTAAAATGGCGGACAGAAGAAGATGGGACTGAATCAGTTTAACGAAGAAAGGACCCGGCTAAATACGAACGTAATTAAAAAGTAAGTAAATAATTCAAAATACCTCTGAATACCTAGCTTTTACTTTATGTTTTTAAGGAAATCTTGTCATGAAAAGCTCGGATTCGGCGTGGCTCGCATACACGGCGTGGCTGGCGCTGGCATGCAGTCAAGAAAAAAGCAAGACCCCGCATAAGACGTGTATAACCCAAAAAATAACGATCTAAGTCATCTAAAGCCTTGCAGAGTCGCCCTGTTACAGACCGATATATGTTTCTTATTGATTTTGTCTGGTCTTCATTTTCCAGTCTGCGTTTTCCAGTCTGCATTTTCCAGTCTGCAGTCTGCATTTTTCAGTCTGCAGTCTGCATTTTTCAGTCTGCATTTTGTACCTGCCGATTCTGCAAAGGTATTTACCCTGGGAATTTTTCTGACATAAAATAGATCCTGGGAGCATTCGAAAAATACATCGCTCGCTCATTGGCGATTTCCGGTTGCAAAACATCAATAGTCCTGGGATCCTTAAAATTTGGAATTTGGAAATTTGATAAGATTTCACAGGGTCCGCTCACGATTACTTTTGACACCTGGTAATACAATAGAAATAATATGCCTCGACTCCTGGGAATGTTAAAAAAAATACCTTGACTCCTGGGAGCGACTAACATGCCAGGAACATGTTTTTTAGCATGCAAGGAATATTCCCTGACCCACCCTGGGATTTGTTTTTTTTTGGCTAGGAAATTTTAACTTTCCTGGGAATCTGTGACTACTTCTTCTGAGCTGGGAAAAATACACATAAACCCATTACCTGGGAAAGTGTCTTCGAATATTTTCATCCTGGTTAAACAGAATAGCTTTTTATTTGCCAGCGGTTTTTAATATCGTCTAATTTGAAAGATAACTGTACGAAATGATCACTACTGCAGTTATTCCAGTTTGAACAATGTTCCCATTGCAAGCTCTCGAGTCTGCACATCGTCTGCAGTCCGGCTGCATTTTATACGCAGTCTTCATCTGATTTTATACCCAGTCTGCAGATCAGTTAATATACTGACTAACGTTGAAGGCTGATAAAAGAGCTCTATACGAAGGTATACTAGTGTCGAGCTTAGAGCCGCAGTTAGGACAATATTGTAAACCTTCTGCTTGATCACCACAGTTTTGGCAAAACATTTTGCAAGAGTTCCAATTCTGGTAAATTCCTGTACGATCTGTTCCCAGACTTTCTCGATTGGTATTTTGGGTTAGTTGACAGGCCTTCGATTTTTGATGTGTTTTGGGAAATTGATTTGTGTTTTGGGAATTTTGATTTGTGTTTTGCGAATTTTAATTTGTGTTTTGGGAATTTCTATTTCTGTTTTGGGAAATTGGTTCGTGTTTTGGGAAATTGATTTGTGTTTTGGGAAATTGATTTGTGTTTTGGGATATTGATTTGTGTTTGACCCTTTTGGGCCAGTATACGGTGTCATGGTTGTTTATCATTCACACAGAAATTTCAGTCGGTCTGAGTTCGTATAAATGGTAAACAACAGTTCCCAAACGGAATAACGTTTACAATTTTTTATACAGCGTTTCAGATGACGAATACCCTGAGTAACCACGCAAAAGCTCGGCATTAGGCCTGGAACTGGCACGACCAACCGGGAATTAACCGATTTATGTACCGATCAAATCGAAACTTCAACATCCTTCCCCCCCCCCAAATAACCCGGGCAACCCCCCCCCCCCCCCCCCCCCCCGGGCATTTGAACTTTGGGTTGTTCAAAAAGCCACTCAGGAAAATGGAATCCGAAAAGAATGATGACGAATCATGCTTTAATGTGATTGAGTAAAATGAAAGACCTGCACGTGACAATTGAAGGGAACTCAAACCAGTTTCTAGTGTCAGATCATAAGGCAATCGCATGGAATGTCTCTAAAAGGTCTACCAGTCAAACAGGTATTCTACAGGGCAATACAGAAAGTCTAGTGAGTATTACGGCTCCAAACTTGCCCTAAAACCTGACCTTTTATGGTAAATTTACGTCAGTCGTATAGTAAGTTTATTTACAGCGTAACCTAAATTTGGTGAATGCTGCTTCTCCCCCAGTCACTACACAGGCTAAGTTTAAATGCGAGATTGTGTTGAATAAAATCGAGTTAATAGGTTAGTAAGTTTTTGTTTTCTGGACTTTGCTTCCAGTTTAGTTGTAGAAAAGATTGGTGACAGGTGATTTGGTCTTCATTGAGCAATGTAGACAATATTCAACTCTTGTGATGCTTAAATTAAAAGATTCACTTTCTGAAATATAAAGAAACTACACTAAAGTAAAGTAAAGTAAAGTAAAGTAAAGTAAAGTAAAGTAAAGTAAAGTAAAGTAAAGTAAAGTAAAGTAAAGTAAAGTAAAGTAAAGTAAAGTAAAGTAAAGTAAAGTAAAGTAAAGTAAAGTAAAGTAAAGTAAAGTAAAGTAAAGTAAAGTAAAGTAAAGTAAAGTAAAGTAAAGTAAAGTAAAGTAAAGTAAAGTAAAGTAAAGTAAAGTAAAGTAAAGTAAAGTAAAGTAAAGTAAAGTAAAGTAAAGTAAAGTAAAGTATCTATTTGTATAAAGTTTCTATTTGGGATCCAAGTGTCGAGCTTAGAGCCGCAGTTAGGACAATATTGTAAACCTTCTGCTTGATCACCACAGTTTTGGCAAAACATTTTGCAAGAGTTCCAATTCTGGTAAATTCCTGTACGATCTGTTCCCAGACTTTCTCGATTGGTATTTTGGGTTAGTTGACAGGCCTTCGATTTTTGATGTGTTTTGGGAAATTGATTTGTGTTTTGGGAATTTTGATTTGTGTTTTGCGAATTTTAATTTGTGTTTTGGGAATTTCTATTTCTGTTTTGGGAAATTGGTTCGTGTTTTGGGAAATTGATTTGTGTTTTGGGAAATTGATTTGTGTTTTGGGATATTGATTTGTGTTTGACCCTTTTGGGCCAGTATACGGTGTCATGGTTGTTTATCATTCACACAGAAATTTCAGTCGGTCTGAGTTCGTATAAATGGTAAACAACAGTTCCCAAACGGAATAACGTTTACAATTTTTTATACAGCGTTTCAGATGACGAATACCCTGAGTAACCACGCAAAAGCTCGGCATTAGGCCTGGAACTGGCACGACCAACCGGGAATTAACCGATTTATGTACCGATCAAATCGAAACTTCAACATCCTTCCCCCCCCCCAAATAACCCGGGCAACCCCCCCCCCCCCCCCCCCCCCCGGGCATTTGAACTTTGGGTTGTTCAAAAAGCCACTCAGGAAAATGGAATCCGAAAAGAATGATGACGAATCATGCTTTAATGTGATTGAGTAAAATGAAAGACCTGCACGTGACAATTGAAGGGAACTCAAACCAGTTTCTAGTGTCAGATCATAAGGCAATCGCATGGAATGTCTCTAAAAGGTCTACCAGTCAAACAGGTATTCTACAGGGCAATACAGAAAGTCTAGTGAGTATTACGGCTCCAAACTTGCCCTAAAACCTGACCTTTTATGGTAAATTTACGTCAGTCGTATAGTAAGTTTATTTACAGCGTAACCTAAATTTGGTGAATGCTGCTTCTCCCCCAGTCACTACACAGGCTAAGTTTAAATGCGAGATTGTGTTGAATAAAATCGAGTTAATAGGTTAGTAAGTTTTTGTTTTCTGGACTTTGCTTCCAGTTTAGTTGTAGAAAAGATTGGTGACAGGTGATTTGGTCTTCATTGAGCAATGTAGACAATATTCAACTCTTGTGATGCATCGGGCAGAATCCTATTGTTCTTCGCGACATGTACTTACTGTTGAAGAATTAATCTAAAGCGGAATAATTATAATCTAACGCTTGAGCAGTTCGCTTCAACGATACCTGATTGGTTGTTCATTAATCGTTATGGGAATACAAATGTCCCACGGCTGATAAGGCACCCGTCAATCAATGTCAGAAATAACGTGATGGCGCTAATTGAGTATCAGATTATTGACAACAGATATCCTCTTCAATTGAACCGACTGTTAATTACGCCTGCTTGAGTTTTCATGTTTTCTAACATAAATGACGGTTGGTTGAATTCTGAAACGCCGGTTCTAGAAAATAACTATGTTTGCTAAAGCCAAAAGCCTATTATGTCATTGAACGGTTTTCGAAAAGTTAGTGAATCATGATATTAGTCAGGTCTTGAGCGAATTTAGCGAACGTAACTGAAATCTCCCTGTCGAACTAGGATGAAAACGCACTACAAACTGTGTGCTAAAGTTTAACTTAACCAGTACAGTAGTTCTGCAACATTCGAAATAAGATTTAGCGACTAGTCAATTGTTTTACTGCTCGCGAGCGGTCATAACTGGGCAGTAATTTGTTTCAGAAATATTTTGTTTTAGAGTACCAGCCGGCTATTTATGTTTTTTTTAGTTTCCACTTTAACTTTCAAACCGGATTTGCTCTGAATTCAAAACAGTGAGGCGGCAACGGCTTCACACGCGGCATATATAGCTCTGAGTCAATACGACAAGGCAATATATTCACATCATTCTTTGCTAGTTTGACTTCTACAGCAAACAGAAACATGAGAAACGTTTCATTTTTAATCTGAATAATTCAAAATTCCCTTTTGACATCTGTTGACGATGCGCAAGAGCTTTTTACGTTGTTCTGTTAGTTTTAATTTTCACTTTTCAAACGCCGGTTCTGAGTCAGAATTCTTTGGTCGTTGACTTCTAGTGCACACAGAAACACAAAAAAGGTCTGATTTTAAAGCTGAAGGTTTACAAAATCCGCTTGAACATTTGTTTTTGATGCGCTATCAATGTTTATGTTGTTATGTTAGTTTTGTTAGGTCAGAAACAAGAGAAATGTCTCATTTTAAAAGTCAATAGTAAAAATATCCGTTTCTTCATTTGTTTTTGACGCGTTATCGCTTTTAATTTTACGCTGTTCTTTGAGTTTTTTTCTTGTTTGAACTCCAAAGAGTGCCGCAGTCCTTCAGTCTTAGCCGGTTCTGAGCCGGTGAAGACGACAACTAGTTTCAATTTTTTGAGAGTTCGACTTCTAGAGCAGACAGAAACACGAGAAATGTCTCATTTTAAATCTCAAGATTAAAAATATATGTTTCTTCATTTGTTTTTGACGCACTATCGGTTTTTACGCTGTTCTTCTCCCAGCGAGTTTGGATACTTTTCGATGAATGCGCGATAAAAACGAATTCGGGATTGGAAGTGGGAACGTGAATTCCGATATAGTTTTCTAGTGTTTAACGGTGTTCCCGGATTTGTGTAGTCTCGAGCTTTCTAACGAATTTTAAGAATTGGTGAAGGCAAGCAAAAATCTATAACTCAACGCGATAAATACAAAATTCGGGCCGAAATTTCTTGTCAAAATCGTTTCATAAGTGCCCGGTATTTTCTTTTAGAAAACGCTTACCGAATCCAGGATTGTTATTTTTCAAGAATCGGGATTATTTCGAGTTTTCCTGAAGAAAGTATAGTTTGTATTCTGTAGGATTCACTACGCTACAATCCGGGTAAGAAAAAGAACGCTGGTGTAGAAAGAGTAATAAATAAATAAAGTCCGTGATCGGTGAAAATACTTTCCTAATTACAACGCTAACAGTGATGCGAATGCAAAGTTTCTCTTGATGCGTCTTTACTTTTTGATGTAGTTCCTTGGCTTTTGTAATTGCAGTTTTGTCAAATTCAAAAGCCAGGCGCTACCGCTGATATGATTATCCAACTCGATTGACTAATTAGCTTTCCACTGCCGCCCCTTTGTTTCGGTATCTTCTATTTTAACCCAGGAGGCGGAGCTTATGTTAGCTTGCCGGTCTCCCGGGAGTTTTGAAAGGTCGATTAATATGCAAGCATTAAGGACAATTTCACTGCTAGAAATACTTTTAAACTTTAATGGCAGAAATATTTAACGGATTTTGACAAAAGAACACTCGATAACAGATAAGTTATAAAATAATATTTTCCCGTTTTTACAATTTTTAATGATATTAGACTTCGTGAGAAAATAAGTCCTGAATAGCAAATGAGAACACTTTCCATACGTTTTCGACCTAAATTAACCCAAACTTCAGCGTTTATTTAATGGCAGCAGATTCCACTTAATCTACCCCCAAATTAGTGGAAATTGCAGCGTAACATCCCTACTTTAAAATCCCGTGTTTACATTTTTGTGGAAATCAGTTTTTAAACCCACAAACTGGCAATATTTTCAGGGCATAGACCAGTTTGAGGCAGTTTTCTTTGTTATTTGGCATGTGCGCTGGAGCAGAAATTTAAATCCAGCGCGTTTGATCGTGTCACGTGACTAAGTAATGTCGCCTGATTCTGCCCGATGGCTTAAATTAAAAGATTCACTTTCTGAAATATAAAGTAAAGTAAAGTAAAGTAAAGTAAAGTAAAGTAAAGTAAAGTAAAGTAAAGTAAAGTAAAGTAAAGTAAAGTAAAGTAAAGTAAAGTAAAGTAAAGTAAAGTAAAGTAAAGTAAAGTAAAGTAAAGTAAAGTAAAGTAAAGTAAAGTAAAGTAAAGTAAAGTAAAGTAAAGTAAAGTAAAGTAAAGTAAAGTAAAGTAAAGTAAAGTAAAGTAAAGTAAAGTAAAGTAAAGTAAAGTAAAGTAAAGTAAAGTAAAGTAAAGTAAAGTAAAGTAAAGTAAAGTAAAGTAAAGTAAAGTAAAGTAAAGTAAAGTAAAGTAAAGTAAAGTAAAGTAAAGTAAAGTAAAGTAAAGTAAAGTAAAGTAAAGTAAAGTAAAGTAAAGTAAAGTAAAGTAAAGTAAAGTAAAGTAAAGTAAAGTAAAGTAAAGTAAAGTAAAGTAAAGTAAAGTAAAGTAAAGTAAAGTAAAGTAAAGTAAAGTAAAGTAAAGTAAAGTAAAGTAAAGTAAAGTAAAGTAAAGTAAAGTAAAGTAAAGTAAAGTAAAGTAAAGTAAAGTAAAGTAAAGTAAAGTAAAGTAAAGTAAAGTAAAGTAAAGTAAAGTAAAGTAAAGTAAAGTAAAGTAAAGTAAAGTAAAGTAAAGTAAAGTAAAGTAAAGTAAAGTAAAGTAAAGTAAAGTAAAGTAAAGTAAAGTAAAGTAAAGTAAAGTAACCTTTATTTATAGAGGGTTTAAACACGTTAACAGTTATCTTTGAACACATGGCCCTCTCTTTACACGGGTTTTACGTCCTTATCCGAGGTCTAACCGTTTACTGTTCGATTATGTAAAGGCAACACCTTCTATAGCCTGAATTTCAGCCGTCTCCTCTGGTTCGTTCCTCCCGAGAGAGACGTCTGAATCCAATAGCCGATAATGCCGTCCAGTGACGTCACTACCAGAAAACCTGCTAGTGATTTTTGATTGGATCATATTCTATAATTTCGCATAATTATCATAATTAACTCATCCGAGAAGACGGCAGGATTCACTTTGGACTCGCGATTGTTGATCGTTGAGTTTCAGTGGAGTGATTGTCTTTGGCAAAGACCTTGAATTAGTAAGGAAAACATCTGGAAATGGATTGAAAGTGTCCTGCACAATAACCGGCCGACTAACTGTAAACATGTACATTTTACCGCGTCGCGTCCGCGGGGTGTTGTTGACAATCGATTATTTGTTCACACTCGCAGTCGCTACTCTCTTCAAGGAACTGTTCTTTCCCGTAAAAGAGTCTTCGTATTTCTTCGAAAATTCGCCATTATCCTTTCATGTTTTTCTACTTTTCTGTTGCATCATTTACATATAGGTAATATCTCGTAGCTGTGTCGATTCGAACGGCAGATCGCGAGACATGTACAAAGATCAACTGTACTTTGCCTCCAAATATAATATAACGATGTGTTGGTTCGGAAAGGCTTTCACAACATAAGAGGCACTTGAGAAGCAAATGGGATGGAGATATATAATATAGGTAAGGCTTTTATTTTGGTCGGCATAATCTCAAATAAATATTTCTCACGAACTCTTTACCGCCGTGACAGTTTTATTTGCATAAATTAAATTGTTAATCCGCCTTGACGTCACTGGACGGCATTAGGCTATTGGATTCAGACGTCTCTCTTGGGAGGAACGAACCAGAGGAGACGGCTGAAATTCAGGCTACACCTTCTACTCAGCCGATTATTTTAAGACCCCGAGTGTTGGTCCGGCCGGGGTTTGAACCCACGACCTCCCGCTCTAAGCCCGGAGCTTAACCGGCACTGAGCTAATCGGGAGGCGATTGACTAAACAGGGAGGCGATTGACTAAACCACAGGCAGCCCAAGCTAATGATTTTTACAAGGAATGTATGGGAATGTTTAGAAAAAATCTAAAACTGTACTAAAATGATCAATAAAGTCATAAAACCTTACCTGTGTGTTGTGAAGTTGTTCCTCTTCATCACTGATGTGTTTATTTCTGGTTTGAGGCACTTCTGGAATTTTTTTTCCTCCCCTATATAAATATTGAGACTGGCAGGAAACACGAGACGCCATTAGTCCACGTGGCGACTCTTCGAAGCCTCGTAATTCTTCGAAAATCCAAACTTTCAGCATTTTACCTCCAGAAAACCTTTCTTACATTCCTCTAGCACTCATTTAATCGATGCATCGCTTATTTCCTCGCTTTGTAAGTACTCAAATTCGACAGTTTCTGCAGCCAACCTAGCCTGTAACGATCCGGGGTTGGATCATCTTAGCCTTTTTTCATGGGCTGCCTGTGCTAGTTGAACCACAGGCAGCCTGTGGTTGAACGTGGCTTTTCTTCGGAAGCAGTGACGAACGAGTGCCGAAGGAATTCAACACCTCGTGTATTTTCGAAGAGAGTCATTGTGCTCAATCGACCAATCGCTGAACGGTGAAATCTGCTGGGGAGACCCACGAACTTTTCAGCAAACAATAGGTGAAGTAAATGTCAAATAGAAATGTATTCGATTTCTTTATTTAGTTTTCTTCAAAAGCTGTTCAAATGTAAAATAACCAAAAACGGAACTGACCAAGGTAAGTTGTACAAGAATTTGTTATAGACGATTACGTTGAACTGACTGCACTTTTTATGAGAGTAAAAAAATACGTCCGTGTAGCGGCTAGAATATGGTGTGACAAATAGGTCAGTGAGAAAAGCAAAGAGCAGTTAGAACTGCCGAAGCAGGACATATTAGAGACTTTAAGCAACCAGCCGACGGCAATGACGACGGGACGTAGAAAAGTGCATTTCTCCCGAAATTTGGGATTTACTATTTCCCTCGTTCACCTTGAATTGTTTTTCACAACCAGATTTTCGAAAAATATGACCGACGGTATAGAGTTCCGTTCACGCCGAACGAAAAACGGATTGATTTACTTTCTTATCCGTTCGCGTTCTCTTTAAAACGTACAATTTGGGGTTTTCACGTTGTGTTTTTGCAGAGAACGGTGGAAATGTAGGCGACTGCAGCTATTGTATTTTGTAATTAAGGCTATTGGTCCTATTGTTTTATGCCGTCGTCGAAGACATTGCCGACGTGTTTTGCTTAAAGTCCCTATTAATATCCTGTTGAATAAACGAAACCGTAACGCGTCTGAAAAGCCTTGGACGAAATGTCGTTTCCGCTGTTTTTTTCGAACCTCTTTCCCTCACCTCCTAATATAAGGAAAAGGCTGGAAACAACCGACAAATATACGATGCATAACCTGTAATCTTTGCCACGAAAATCACACTTCGCTCACTCCAAACTACGGCAGGCCATAGAATGATAAATGAACTCATCCCTACCCCAATTTTAAGATCCAGCGATACCACAGTCTGGAGAAATCAAACAATTTGTCGCCCATTTTCAAGTCCTTCGAGGTTGGCAGCCAACGAAGTTGGACGCCGGAAGTGCCGGTTCGGACCAATCGTCAAATAGCCTCGGTCTGGCGAAGCTATTAGCTGGATAACCGACAAATATACGATGCATAACCAGTCATCTTTGCCACAAAAATCACACTTCGCTCACTCCAAATAACTCGAAACTACGGTAGGACATAGAATGTTAAATGATCTCATCCCAACCCGAATTTTAAGATCCAGCGATACCACATTCTGGAGAAATCGAACATTTTGTCGCCCATTTCCAAGTCCAGTTCCGGTTAGGAGACAACCTCGGTCTGACGAAGGACTTGGAAATGGACGACAAAATGTTCGATTTCTCCAGAATGTGGTATCGCTGGATCTTAAAATTCGGGTTGGGATGAGTTCATTTATGATTCTATGTCCTACCGTAGTTTCGAGTTATTTGGAGTGAGCGAAGTGTGATTTTCGTGGCAAAGATTACAGGTTATGCATCGTATATTTGTCGGTTGTTTCCAGCCTTTTCCTATTATTAGGAGGTGAGGGAAAGAGGTTCGAAAAAAACAGCGAAAACGACCCTAGAAGAGCTCAGAGGTATGAATAACCACAACTGAAACATTGTAGGGTGAAGTCGTGTATTTATTTGTCTAACATACATGTTTTGGAAGGATTTATAATATGAACTATTCAAGCGATATTTGTAAGCGTATAAATACACAAATCTTGAGATTGGGCTGCCTGTGGTGTTTCCTGCGATGAAGAGGAACAACTTCACAACACACAGATAAGGTTTTATGACTTAGTACAGTTTTAGATTTTTCTAAACATTCCTATACATTCCTTGTAAAAATCATTAGCTTGGGCTGCCTGTGACTAAACAGGACTGATAACTATGTGCCGGTCAAAAGGGTAAAACAGCCACAAGCTTGTTTATAAACTTCGCAAAGGATGGTGGTTAATTTACAAAGCATCGTTATACTTTAAAACCATTGCTGCAGAGCATTTTTAGATTTTGATCACCGTACAAATCCTTGCTCGCTCGCTCCAGGCTCGCTCGCTGCGGCAGCAATTACCTATTAAGAACACAATATAGGAAAAGCAACACGTTTATTTATACATTATAGGAAAAGCAACACGTTTTTTTACAACAACCGCCAATTTTCTCGCAATCTGATCGGCTTATTTTCATATGCAATATTTTAACAGACGCGCGGCCGGCTTTCGAAGCGGGCTTTGCAGAGATTTGCGAATTCAGGTTGTGTACACATCAAGAAAATGAGGATTTTAAAAGCATTTCATCACTGGGAAAAGTTAATCGGTGAGTCAAACTTCCTTGTGTGGTGCCATTTATCAAAATTTGAGCGCATTTTCGGCTAATTTGTGATCGACTTTGTGACAAGTTCGACCGATCTTTTAGAACTAGAACTGAGAAATGGTCTTGAATTAAATACATAATCTTCTAGTTCGTGATTAAAATCTCTTATTCAGGATATTTACATAACGTTCTTAAGTAGAAACAAACAGTTTAGAGTAGCTTAGGTATTTTTCTAGAGTTCGGGAAAGCATAAAGACGTGTTTACGTTTTGGACTTTTCGACTCGAAAGGCAGTTTGTACACACTCATTTGAAGCTAAAAGTGTTTTGTTGTTGTAAAAAACAAATTGAAGTTAAGGTCCTGTTACACGAGGCAATTTTTCTTGCAACTTGCAACGCAACGCCATTGCGAGACAAGTTGCAGAAGAAATTGCGCGTGTAACACCCCACTTTGCAACTCGTCTCGCAAAGAAAAATTGCGAGACAAGTTGCAGGGAAAGTAGAACGAGCTTCTACTTTTCGCAACGCTGCACGAGCGGTTGCACCGAGTAACACCCCTCTTTGCAACTTGTGTCGCAATCTTAGCAAATCAGCCAATCACAACTAGCTGGAATAACGACCAACGAAATACGCGTACCTAAAAAAAATCTTATTTTTGTGTTGTTTACCTGATGTCCTCACGTCGAGCAGCCCACGGCTTTACCCACATCGTCCTACCTCTCTTATTATTGTTTTCTTCTTCATGATCTAACTCTAACAACATTAAAATACACATCGCTTTCCTACGGCGATCCGCGGCCATTTTTGTGTTTATATTCTTGGGGATTCCCGCTGAAAATTGTAACTGTCTCGCAGACTAAGTGTATCGCATTGCAAGTTGCAAAGAACGTTGCGAACGTCTGACATCTCACAGCAACTTGCAATGATTTTCGATCGTCAACATTGCGTTGCAAGTTGCAAGAAAAATTGCCTCGTGTAACAGGACCTTTAGTTTGTTATGTGTCTGTCCTAATATTGACAATGATTTTCGTCATAACATGGCCAAAATAGCTGTGGATCCACTCGGCGATTTATTACCTATATTAAGAATACAATATAGGAAAAGCAACAGGTTTATTTATTACCTATATTAAGAATACAATATAGGAAAAGCAACGTTTATTTATTACCTATATTAAGAATACAATATAAGAAAAACAACACGTTTATTTATTACCTATTATACAGAATACAATATAGGAAAAGCAACAAGTTTATTTATTTATTACCTATTAAGAATACAATATAGGAAAAGCAACAAGTTTATTTATTTATTACCTATTAAGAATACAATATAGGAAAAGGAAAAATAACTAAGTTACTACACAAAGAACACAATATCTAAGATAGAGTTTGTACATCATTTTACGTGCAATTTATTAACAAATTTGTCTATGATTTTAAAACCCAAATTTGTATTCATAAATTCTACATGGGATAACCCGTGAATTGCTACAGTGGAAGACTAATACCATCCTTAAAGTGCCAATGAAATGAAAAAATGGATCCCGTTTTTATTATATTTTATTAAATTCTAGGTTTCTCTTAGTCATTTTGTGCAAATAGAAATCAATATGGAGAGCGCGAACATTTTTTTTTTCGTATCGAAGTCAGGCGGAATTGCCAAAATCTGGAGACAATTTTTTTGCCGTTAAAGATATGGTAATCACATGCGTGACGTCACAAGGTGTACTCATTTATATTCGTCTCCATAAATACTACAAAATAAGTGCATTTTTGGCCAGTTTTGAATTTAAATATGTAATACTTTGAGTAACCTTGAAGATGGTCACATTTTTTATAGAATCCTTGCAGTCGGCTTTGCGAATATAACTGCGCAAACCTAGTGACGTCACGCATGTGATTAGCATATCTTTAACGGCGTAAAAATTGTCGCCAGATTTTGGCAATTCCGACTGACTTCGATACGAAATAAAATTATGTTCGTGCTCTCCAAATTGATTTTTAATTGCACAAAATGGCTAAGGGATGATGGCAATGGGGGCGACGGGCGATGACTCATAGGAGGGAACAATAGGCAGCCCCTGGCAGCCCACAAGAACAATAGATATACCGGTTGCACAACTCTCATTTGTATACTACTCTCCGGCGAGAAATTTAAAAAAACAATTTTGAAGAATTCGAGAGATACTGTTCATTGTATATTGTAGTATAAAAAGGAGAATAGTAAATCCAATAAAACCAGAGTAAATCAGGCGTCAGAAGATTGTTCTTTCTGCTCTTTTGTCTTTGACGAAGTTTCGCCGCTAATTTTTTCTTCACCCGTTTGACTTCTTTTACTGCAATCTGCACTGCTTTCTTTTCCATGTGTAGATTTGTCCGATGAGCTTGACGCCGATGACGGTTGCTCTGTTTTTGCGCTTTCGGCTTCGCTTATCTTTTGGTGACCTTGTTTGACGAGCGTCAAGAGTTCTTCCTAATCCAAGCAATATGTAAATATTACAATTAGTCATTAGAGAAGAGTCCGTTATTAAATGTGGCAAGGTACATGTACCAGGTGAGGATAGAAACTGAACGGCCTCCGCGGTCTAAACTAGTGTCCTATAGCGAATTTTGAGATCTATCCATTGTCTATGAGCGTTACAGTTCGTCAAAAAAAATTGCGTGCTCTCCCACTTGGCACTATTAAAGAAAATGTTTGAACAATAAACGACAATAGAGTATTGATCCACGTAAGAAGTACGGCAAATCAATAGGGGCTGCGGCAATTCAGCTTTCCGATATACGATTTTTCTGTGTTTTAGACTACAGAAACACTGAGTGATAATTATGAATATTTTGAAATAAAAGTAGTAGAAAGTCTTAGTTTCATTCCATTTTTATGAGAAATTATTCTAACACGAATCATTACTCAAAGCAAACTGGGGCATCCGGGACATCTCTCACTCTTTCTTCTGGATCTGCCCCAACACAAACATTAGCAATCATATAATTTTTCACTATGCTAACCTTCCATCCTAACAACTCGGCCAGTGCTAGGCATCCGTCATCTGTAGTGCCAAGCCAAGCAACATCTCTGAAGACAAAATAAAGCGACGATCAATACATAACAACAAACATGTATTAATCAATCAGCCCTGAGTGACGCCCGAAACTGCAGGGATTGTTACCAGGTACAAGAGCCTGTTCTTCTGTCAAGAACCACCACCTTGGTTAATTAGCTGATAATTTAGCTAGAGGACTGACAATCCTCAAATCCGAGAATAAATAGTTACTTCTTTGTCGGGTCTCCCTTACCTATAATTGCCTTCGACATCAAACTGGAAGCCAGACCTCATTCCCATTAGCATTGCCATGAAGTCAGGCTGCAGACAGACAAGACAACTGAATCAGCGCACTACACTAGCATGTGCGTGTTTTACTCCCAAATAAGAATGATGGAGATGCTCGTCAGAAAACTCGTTCTGTGGGCGTGGCTCAAATTTGTTTTTACCCCTAAGAGGTACAAATCTCAAAACACAAAATTAACTGATATTTGATCCAAGTGCAATTGAATATAAAAATATAAAGACACGAAGCCAGGCCAAGAGATCAGTAAACGACAATTCTATTTTCCGACAAGTAGTAATACCCTAATGATAAGGTACATATACCACGATAACCAGAACTGTGGACGTTTAAAATTGAACACCCTAAGTGTATACTAAGTGGTACCAAACTACACATTTTAACCCCTAAAATGTACGACGAGCATCTTCATCAGTGCCAGATAGGAAGTGTCTCTACTAGAGATTTCGTCCTGATTTACATAAACCTTTGCTTCGATTTCGGCCAAAATACGTCGCATCGCCAAAATAACTGAAAACATGACTATCTACATCTAGACGTTTGATAAGTGCGATAAAGAATTCGCGTCCGATCTTTATGGGATTTACAAACTCTCACTTTCAGCTCGAGTTGTAAATCCCATAAAGATCGTCCACTCATTCTTTATGTAGTACATAACGGTTACTGTAACAGTAATATTTGAGTGGATTGTACCGGTGTTAACCCACATGTTGAGTTGTACATAGTACATATACCTATTTTTGGCAGGGATTGAGAAGGGCCTTCCAAAACAGGAGCAAAAATGGTATATTTTATTTACATGCATTAGCAAAGCGGGGGAGGGAGAACATTTCGGTGTACGAGTGTGGTGTGTGGCAGATCTATACCTGCTGGCCACTTTTTTCTTTGTTTATTAGCAGTCTTGGAGTAGTTTCTGGTACCCTACAAAGAAAACGTGATTTTGGAAATTACTGACATCACAAAAATACAGAATATCACAATTGCTCCAGAAAGTACATGTAGATGATTATAAATTGAATTAATTAAACAAGAAATATGTGGTAATATTTACCTATCAACCAGTGATGCAAATGGCTGCACAACAAGCGATGTACCCATGACAATAATAAGGTCACACTGTTGCATATCCTGTTAATTAAAAACAATGACAAATGCAATATATAGAGGATGATTTACATAGCCACACGAAGATACATAATTTATCTTCATGTGTTTAGCTTGATAACTCATGAGTGAGCATACACACTGAACGAGTGAGTTAACAAGTTAAACACAAGAAGATAATTATGTATTTCCAAGCAGCCATGTACTTTACTTTTTGTTACATGAAGACCATTTCATTTGTAATTTTGAAGTTCATCAAAATCACTTCGTTAAAAGCCTCATCAAACCCACCTCCCTGATCAAACTAAGTCAAAATAAAATAGATTTACTCAATATTACGTTGTCACTATTTAGAAGTAATGTTTTTCACATTTTAGGAAATTTTGTAAAATTTCTGACATTTAATCCATAGTTTTGGTTACTTGTCGTGGATCCTGTGACGTCATAAGATGAATCGACTCCCTCCCAAGAGAAAACTACATGTACTACAATAAAATCCTGTAGCTTTCAATTGTGACATCGCAAGATGAATCAATCCCGCAATTCGGTTAACTTTTATTCTAGTTGAATTGCTGCTCCAGTCTCTCGAAGAAAACTAATTTAGACAACTGAAGCATATTAGAAATAGAGTTAATGTTGTTTTATGGCTTTACTTGCACTTTAAAAACTCGGACTTTCCTGGTAGACTAATTATTCCTAACTTGTTCTTTACATACATTATTTCTTAATTTATTTACTTTTGCTTGGCAGGAGTCAACTCAAAATATCTGCTACTTTTGCTAGATCTGCACACATGTATTATAATTTATTCTTTATTATTTCCATTTTAAAATCATTGGGGTTTCCTGCAATTTGATTGGTTGAAAGCAGCAGTAATTACAGACCAAATTTCATCTCTTTGTGTCTATAATTGCAATCTTTTGTTGAACCAATCAAAAAGCAGAATTTAATAAGCCATTTCACAGCAGTAGGGATTGCGTGATCGCATGCTCCTTGATTTCAATTTCCTTCTTCTTCAAAGCTCTACCTGCTTGACTTTTCTAGTTTGTTGTTGTAAAAAAACAAATTATTTTACAAAAGCTTATCGCTTGTTAAGATTTCAAAATGAATATAATTAAGTAATGGTTTGCATAAGAACAGGAGCACTCAACGGCCAGGAATGCACAAAGGTGTTAATGTATCTATTGTTGAAACTTGATATCTCATTGGTTATTTAACAAATAAACCTCCTAAAAATAGGAAAGAACTCTGATTTCACAGTATTTTTTAAAAGAAAATGATTGAAGCAGACATTATCTGTAACTATGTAAAAAGAGAGAAAGAAATCCTATTTGGGGAACATTGAAATATTTTATAATATCTTGGCTTTCGTTTTAGTGTCTTTCTATTGGCTGAATTTGGTTTGGAATCAAAAACATATACAACGAGTGATTTCATGCATTTTAATTTGATAACATTAATACCACTAGTCAAGAGATATCTTTACTATTGAACCACTTTCTATTTGGGACTAATGAAATCACATTCATGGCCATGGAACAATAGATCTTGCTCCAGTTATTACATGAATCATTACTTAAGTGGTAATAGAACTTTGTGTCGTGCGATATTATTCTGAAATCATACTCTTGATTACAAATTGCACTCCCACTTTGTGGTCATACAATTTTGTAATTACTCATATACATGCAATGTATGATTTCAGACCAAATTGCACTCCACTTAGTTCATACACCATTATTGATCAGGTGCAATTAAAAAAGGTTTACAGTCATGCATGTAATGTTATCTGTAATCAGTGTACATGTATGACATAAAAATGGAATCATCTATAAATCATAAATTCACACTTACTTGGGGCACTAGTCTGTGAAACCGCTCAGGCAAAGCTTCACCAAAAAATACAATGTCTGAAAAGGAACATTAAAAATACATGTAGAACATGTCTTCTAGATAGCTAGAGCTTGCATGTGCATTGCCATTTCCATATTTTACCTGGTTTAACAAGGCCATCGCATTCAGGGCATCTTGGAATCTTGTCTGCAAAAACTTCATCTGTTAAATAAATAGAGGATATTATTACATGGTCGGGTGGTAAAGCACTGGTCTGTCATGTGGGAGGTTGTGGGTTCAAATCCTGGCCAGACCATTAGGGCGCTTTCCATTCAACCAAAACGACCGGTTAGAAGTTTCGAAAATTTCGAATGTCGAATAGAACAGGATTTTTCGAATTAGACAAACCGGTCGGAAAAATACACGTTCCATTCGCAGAAACTACCCGGTTATTAGTAGCCTCGATTTCAATTCTCAAAACTGGCAAATCACAGCAAATCTAAACCGGGAATTTTTAATGGAAATTTCGGTTGAACCGGAATTTTCGGAAAAAGAGGACCACCTTGCGCACAATTTCCGAAACTTCGAACCGAAAATTTTACTGTTCCATTTTATTTCTGACCGGAATTTTCTTTTTTTTTGGTTGAATGGAAAACGTCTTAAAATAACTGAGTAGAAGGTGCTGCCTTATATAATCCAACAGTAAAATATAATGGTTAGACCTTCACATCTTCTTGGATAAGGACGTAAAACCGTAGGACTAAATCAACAGGTATAGAGGCCCATGTTCATTTACTGAGCTTATTACATGTTAGTGGTAAATGTGTTACCCTCTATACATGTAAATAAAGACTGTGACTTTACTTTACTTTATTCACTGGTGTAAAACCCAGTATTTTATGGCTTTAAGTGAATAATGAGAATAATTTGCCTTTTAAAAGGACAAGCAAAGAGATCAAGTCCAACAAGTTAGAGTAATTAAATACAAGATTACTACATATATATTTGTGTTACCAGCTGAACAGAGAATGTTTTCCTGACCAATCAGAGCACATACATTATAATTATAGCTTTTCAATGACTTGCCCTCGCTCCATGCTCTTTCTCATCATAATTGCACGGTCATTTTGCCACCATTGTTATTAGCTATATAAATTGAGTTCACTGCCGAGATATTGTGTTAAATGCTCATATTTATTCAGTTCTTTATTATAATTAGTTAAACTACTAGTTTGCCGACTTACCAGCCATGCAATAGGATGGTTATTTTGTCCATGCTAGTCAGTATGCATGCCCAGATTTCCATTGAGCTGGTATACATAATATACAGCATTTCATTTGATATATATATATGTAATTATGCATGTACAATAATTTGTATATTATACACATGGTCACAGCTAACTATAGATACAGCACATGAAATGTCGTCAAGCTTCTACATGTACATAAAACATTACATGCAGCATAGGGAATTGGTTAAAGTGTTTGCCTCTCGTGACCCAAGTTCAATTCCCAGACTCAGTGTTGTACATTGTATGTGAGTTAAGTTAATTAGTTGGCATACAGTATAGATCTAATCCTTGCTTCAAGGGATTTTCTCCAGGTTCTCCAGTTTCCCCCCTCCATAAAAACAAACCAAAATTTCAATTCAATCTTGGAATGCAGTAATTGCACGTATAAAACGAGCTACTTGAAGCTCCTAAGTACATTATGTACAACAATGTACATGTATGTTGGTAAATTAAACTATTTTATACAGTCTACATACATATTTTTAATGCACTAATCCATTTAACAGAGATTATTTTCACAGAGTGAGAGACTTAAATACACTGTACATCTGTCGGACATTACTACACAAGATGAAATGAAATGTTTAAAGTGTACAAAATTACCTCTAATCCACTCTTGGGTGTACTCTTTCCTACATTCTAGGCAGTGTGCAGTGTGAAAGGTTCCATGAGCCTCAACAATATTATCTCCAGATATGCCAGCAATTCTCTCAAGTGTGTCAATATTCTAAAATATTTTGTAGAAAATTATTAGGACAGTCACCATACTAAAATTGGCTCCTATAAAGTTCATTATCATACTATAGCTGACAATGATCTGGAAGGGAATGTTTCAGATGCAATTAAGAACTCATATGACTGGGTAGACAAACACTATAGGCCAATTTTTAAACAAAGATTCAATGACTTTGATTTCTGGGTAGACAAACACTATAGGCCAATTTTTAAACAAAGATTCAATCTTAGACACCATCATCTAGCTGTTGTATTAAAGTAAACCCTGGATGTTGGAACGACTTGCTGTTAAATTGTTGGCAATATGGTAAATTGGAAATTTGTTGACAAAAAAGTAATTTAAATATATCTGTCTAGTATGTTTTAGTTAAACAAATATAAATTTTGTACATGTAGTATAATAATTAAGGCATTTTGAGCTTTGAATTTCGCAGGCACTGCCACCTTGGATCTGAAGATGTTTCACAGCAGTCAGATCCCTATTATTACACAACACAAGAGCTATTGTTTTCTGACAATAATAGGGACCACAGTGAAATGTAATCAGACAAAAGATGGCACCATCGACATTCAAAGCCCCAAAATGGCTTATACACTGTACTTGTATCCAATTTTTTCAAAACCTTTAAAAAACAAATGGCCAATTTAGACTTAAATAATTGCCAACAATTTAACAACAATTTGTTCCAACAGCTGGGGTTAAATCCTTCAATGTGTTCAAAACCACAGATAGGTGGCATTTAGGAGTTAGAATCTAATTTAAAAATCAGCCCTTTGGGTCTTAAAATATTGAAGATTCTGCCTTTGGAAAATGTATGGTACCAAATACATTTACAATGACTTAATCCCACCCTGAAAGGATATGTTACATTAGCTGCAGTCACACTAGAGGTTAACACTGGTGTACGTAACAAGTAAGCTTGTTTACCTGGTGTTAATTACACTGCTGTTAACAGTGCCTTTTGGAGGTGGCTAAACACCGAATTAAATGTTATTCGAAATCGCTGCATAACCCAAGCAATTAACAAACACCAACACCAAAATAACTGAAAAACGTGATCGCACACAAAACAAGGGAGACAACATTTGGTGTAAACATTAGTTACCCTCCAGTGCGACTGCAGCCAAAACTGTGAGCTCTCACAAGACTGTTGACCTTATGTGTGTTTTAGCTGACATACATGTATAGTCTTATAATTTATCACACTACATGTATCATGATACATGTTCTAGCCTGCAGAACAGGAGCTTTGATGAGACACCCCAGAAAGTAGGTCTTGTGAGCGAAGCGATTTTGTTGTGATGAGATTTTCCTCTCTCGTGCCATGCAGTCTCAATTTCCATTTTTGCATGGACAAATTATTTTCACTTCCTTTGCATTGAAATAACACTGAGGGCCTGTTTCGCAGGCTATACAGTTGTACATGCTCTAAATGACTACCGTTACATGTATGTGTCTATGAAGGGAAGACCAAGCCAAAATACAATAATTATAATAATAATAAAATATATAAAATAAAATATAATAGTAATAAATATAATAATAATAAAAATAAACAATAAAATTAATAATATACTTCAGTGATATGTGTGAATAGTACCTGTGTATAGCTTCTCAACAGCAGACCTTTATTCTCCAGGACTTTGATGAAATAGTGGGACACTGTTGGCTAAAATAAAGAGACCTACATTGCAGGTTTAAGTGTACCCATAACACCTGTTGTGAATGAGCTCACTGGATGTTACCATTATATTTTGCTTAGGCCATCCCAATAAAATGTTTCATTTAGCATCACCCTGGTCTGGCTTGTGATGGTGGGTCGGTTGGTTTAAAAAAATGTTACAGCTAGGGTCTCTGGAACCAAGTCAGCTTGAAGACTTGTGTAAAGATTTTCATGTATTCTTCAACTACTTTTTCCTCTTCTAGCTGTGGATTGACAATTTGCACGAGAAAGGCAAGCAGCTAAAATGTAGAGAGCTCGGAAAAGAGGGGTATTTAAAACAAAATATTTATATTTTTTTCTTTTTGCCAAAAATTGGCTCCCCCTCCCCCCCCCCCCCCCCCCCCCCCAAAAAAAAATGAGTCAGTTGGGCAATGGTAAATAAAAGATCTTATTGAGATGGGCTTATACTTGGAAATCAAGAAACTCTAATATTAAAGAAGATAACATTTTGACAATCTTGGGCCAAAATAATAGAAACATGATTGTTGAGATGCTCCATGGGAGATGCTCCATGGGAGCATCTCCTTACGTTCCTAGGAACCAGATCCTATTAGAACATGACCTTGTTAATGGATGTACATGGGCAAGTTGCATTATACTAGATTTGTAAATACAGGGGCAAATCAAGGATTTTGTGAAGAGGGGTTGCAATAAGAATTACGGTATTTTAAGGGAATACTGTGCTTGCAATTTAATTGATTAACTGTACAGTACAACAAAATAATAAGTCATAATTTCTGTACTTCTATTAAGGGGAACCCTGGAAGTTTCAAGTTGCATTTGGAAAATTGCATTTAGCCAACTGTCAATCAAATGCGGAGTCTAATATTACTGTCTAGTCTCATACAAAGCTTTCACCACCTAGACTTGTAATGTAATTTTTCCACACGACTTGAATCCGATGATGTATCTCTTTTGCCTTCAGGAATCCGAAGGCCTCCTTACCAATTAAGGTTGCACTTCAATGAAAACTGTAACAATAGTTCAGAAATCGAGTTATTAATTACAATGTACCTTAAACGAGCCTGGATACAGTTCCTTTGCAAGAGTAAAGAAAGGTTCTGGATTCATCTATAAGAAAATAAAGTCAGTTGTATTACTGACAATAGAAAATGCTACAATGTACTTTGTATGAACTAGCTGGTATGCAAATATACATGAACTGGCTGTTTAATTCCTTTTGAATCAGTTCTAAGAGTTAAAACTACAAATTACAAGACTAGTACAACAGAGAAAATTAGCTCGGGAAAACGAGCTGCACAAACTGGTTGCATCAAGTGAAGAGCAAAGCGAGTAAACAAGTTTAAATACAAATGCTACCAATTCCTTAGGGAAGGCACAAGGCACTAATTATGAATGCCCAATATACGGTAAACACATGTATGTTGTGAAGTGGTTAAACATTTTCAAACTGGTTCATTTTTTCTAAACCAGTTATTTTTTTTAAACTAGATTCTAAAAAGGGATTTTTTTTATTTTTTGGGATTCATAAAAAAGGGGTTTAGTTTTTTTGGGGGGATTTACAAAGAAAAAATCACCCACACCTCCCTTACAAAATATTTTTTGACAACAGTACTGCTAATGGCCACCCCTCCCTTCGACTTTCTACACCCCATTCCCATCTACCTTTTCCCCCTTGTACCCCCTGATACACCTTACTGTACCATTTACCTTGATGGTCACCCATCCACTTACTAACTTGATGCCACAAAAGCGCCACAGAAGCTCTGACTTGTTGATTTGAACACTATCATTTATTGTATAGGTGACTAATCGTCGAACCCAGTCCCTCTTCTTATGCTAATTTATTTCCAGTCTCTTAATTTTATTGCACATTGCTAACAAAATGGGACTTGGAAATAAAATTAACACAGATGACAATACAGACAAAACTGTATAATATACAGACAAAGTTTGTGTTCAGGTTCTGTATTCTTTTATGAAAACTGCAGTAACTCAGGGGAAGTAAGAAAACTAAATCCAGAAAAATATGTTAAAAGATGATCAGATGTTCTTTGTGGCTCGATCTACTTGTACTTCGAAACAAACTGTGTCAACCAAACCAACTTTTACAGAGTAATCACAGCTGAGGCTGAGCTAAAAGAAAAGCAAAGCAAAAGAAAAGCGACTCTGACCTCTAACATTGTATCTGGAAGAAGACTTCTACGAAGAGCTAAAGAGTATCTTACAGCAATGGGCACAGAGGATCTTGAAGTAACTGTTCGTGCTTTTACTGTTGTAGTTACATGTACATGTACAGTACCGCCTGGAATTATTGAAGCATCGGGTCATGGTCAAACCGCGGTATTACCGCGGTCATTGGATGCGGTATTACCTCACTATGGACAAGGTTTTACCGCGGTCAAATTATTCACCGCAGTGAAAGCCGCGGTCAAAATCCGCGGTCAAATTATTCACCGCAATGAAAGCTGCGGTCAAAATCCACGGTTATGACACAATACTATGTATAAGTTTAATAAAACATACATGTACATGTTTCAAACGGCAGGTAGAGAAGCACACTTCAATTTCTTTTATTTTCGCTTCATTCAGAACTCTAACTGCGGGTTAGAGAAACACTCATCGGTGAAACTAAGACTTTAGAATCTTTTATTTTCGTTTCATTCAGAACTCAAATGGCGGGTACAGAAGCACTCATCGGTGAAACTAACACTTTAGAATCTTTTATTTTCACTTCATTCAGAACTCAAACGGCGGGTAGAGAAGCGCTCGTCGATAAACTAGGACGTTTGAGTCCTAGTGATAAAAATGTCAGCGATTGTGGCTGCGGCCGTGACCACGGCCGTGACCAACTAATTACCGCAGTTGACCGCGGTTTTACCGAGGTATTACCGCGGTAATACTGCGGTCATTCTGAGGTCAAACCGCGGTATTACTGCGGTCATTGGATGCGGTAAAACCGCGGTAAATGCTTCAATAATTCCAGGCGGTACTGTACATGTATATTTTTTAATTGGACTTTGTAACAATGTTAACAACAAATCACTCCAGAGAAAACCTCTCGACCCGACACCGGGTGGGATGGGAGGGTAATTTTGCAATGTAACTTTCAAACATACATGTAGATCAATGTGCTGTGTGTTACAGCCAGAATCAAAGCGTGCACTGATCGTCTCTAAGATTGACTTTAGTTTATACATGCACTATTAACTGGAACCTGATATTACAACTCCCTATTTACATATAGCTAGCGTGACATCGAATTAAATATTTTGAGCGAGGCCCAAAATAAACCAATTTGTATATTATTTTTACGCACAGCTTTTATGTAAACCAGTTGAAATAAAGTATTTACTTACTTAGTACTTGAGCTTTCCAAATTGAATAAAACACTGACTAGAATAAAAGGCAAGTACATGTACACAAATAACAATTTTACCTCCTCAGACAACAAAATTAAAGAAGTGGCTCAAAAAAACTCTGAATTTCTTACAGGACCTGAAAAAAGATTGAATTGGCATTTAGCATATTGGCCTTTGTGGTTGAAGGGAAGCCGGAGAAAAACCCTTGGTGCACTCTGGGATGAGATAATATGGCACCCTGCGCCACCCCGACTCAAAGAAATACTCAGTAGTATACTATTCTCTTGTTCTCTCATCAAAGAATTGCCCACAGACGATGTGATAATGACGCAAAAATGGATACATGTAAATGATCGAGAACTACACAGAAATAAGGCAAAACATTATATCAACATTTCTGTTTCACTTTGCTGTTTCCATGCGGAACAAGGACCAATAACAAGCAGATTTAAGAGCCAGTCAACACTCCACTCCAAGCTAAGGAAACTCATTCCTAATACAATCCAAACCCTATAAACTCAACGTTTAAAAAAACTAACCTCAGTACGTATATTATAGTGCTCAGTAATTTAGAGTTTTTAGGGCTATAGTCACTTACAAATTTAGGCTTTTTAGGGCTAGATCATGCATCAGCGATCACTAAATGAGGCTTTTAGATCATTGAACAACACAAAACAATATGCTTCTTCAGTGGTCCTATGAACTTAAATCCAAACCCTACCACTAAAAAAACACCCCAGTGAACCATCAATAACGGGTGATCACTAATTTAGGGTTTTTAAAGCTTGTCACTAATGTATCTTCCAATGGTCCTGTGTAAACTATTCCAAACACTAAACCAGGCCTACATGTACATTTAAAACACCCTAACCGTCAACAATGGGTGCACACTAATTTAGGGTTTTTAGAGCTAAGTACCGCCTGAAAGTATTATTTGAAGCATCAGGACACGACTAAACCGAGGTTTCACCGCGTGTACTGACCTCTGTTTTACCACGGTCATACCTCAGTTTCACCGTGGACGTACCTCAGTTACACCGCGGTTGAACTTCAGTTTCACCATAGTCGTACCTCAGTTTCACCACGGTCAAGTCTTCTACTGTACGTGTATCCGCAGTCTTTGGACACATCACTACAATTGCAGTACTGTTCAAAAAGATATTCGGCTAACTTTCATTATTGTTCACACTTCATGAGTTGTCTTTCAGTATTCAACACCACCATTCGCGTTCTTATTAACTAACATCACGAAGCCAACCTGCATGGTCCCAAAAGGTTTTCACCTTGAGAGAAGAGCCGATTTTTTGTGAGACATTTGCAGCTACATGTATCAACGAGCCGCCGAGTGGCGTGATGTTGAAGATAAAAGAAAATAAACCTCTCTTCTGTACTACATGTAGCCGCTTGGTGGTTCACTGATCGTAGCTAAATCATGGCTCTTCTCTCACGAATGATCGGCTCTTCTCTTGTACATTTTAAGTACACTGTATGTCGTGCAAACTTTTAAACTGCGACGTGTTAAATTCACAAATGTTTGTTTTGAATAACAAGTTTGGAATTAATTATTTTGTGTAAAGATTACATGTATATGATCTTGCATCGACAACTAAAAAAATAGCACAGTGGTGGTCATCAAAGGACGTGTTCATCAAAGGACGTGTTCATCAAAGGATGCATCCATTCCGAAGTCGACCTGCATCCTTTTCGAGGTCGAGCCGCATCCTTGCCACATGTACAGTTGACCTGCATCCATTCTGCGGTCTAACCGCGGTCAAACCTTGGTTTCACCACATCTATTGACCGCGGTCAAACCTCGGTTTCACCATGTCTATTGACCAGTCTGCGCAGATTCATTCCCCAAGACGTTATGATTAGCCTCTACAAAGCTTATATTCTCCCCCATCTGGAATACTGCGGTCCACTCCTGTTAGGGATTGGAAAGGTCGAAACTAGGAAGATGGAGGACACTAACTACTACATACTAAGGACTATTTTGGGTTTGTCCAAGTCATTGTCATACGATTATCTTCTCAAATACGCCAACACAGGAACATTGGCTGAACGTAGGAACCGTCAATCTCTAATTCTAATTTTCAATTGCATGAGCGATCGGGGTCCAGCTTATATAAATGACTTCTTCAAGCTAAAGATGGTAAGCTACAACTTGCGCGGAAATGGTACCAGACTAGAACAGCCTCGTTTTAATTTGGAATGGCTTCATAAATCGTTTTCATATAATTTTATAGCAAGTGTTCTGTGGAACAAACTACATGTACCTACTAAAATAAGGGAATGCAAAGAAATTATATCTTTTAAAAGCGCTTTACGATCACATATGTTATCGTCATAAATAATTACCAGGAAATTTCTAATATAATTTTATTATAATGAGTATAAATGCATAGTTTAATATACATTTTTAATATTGTAATATTTCAAGACTTCGTAATATTTTAAGACTGTTTAATACTATTAAACATCAAGTGTATCTAAACTTTTTTAAATTATAAGTTTGTATGTATTTTCATTTGCCTATCTTTTGTTCACGTTCACGTTTAAACGAGTTGTATAAGCTCCTACAGTAGGTGACACGTGGTTAAATAAAGTATTGCATTGTATTGTATTGTAGTCTAAGCTTCAATACTTTCAGGCAGTACTGTACATGTATAGTCACTAAATTAGGCTTTTCAGGGCTATATGATCACTGAACAACACAGAAAAATAATGCCTCTTCAATGGTCCTGTGAACTACATTTGTAATCCAAACCCTAACCCAACATTTAAATAAACCTAACCTCAGTAAACATACTGTAAGTTCCCTTTTTAGAATCTTGAAAAAATGAACCAGTTTAAAAAATTTAACCAGTTTGAAAATTTTGAACTGGTTTGAAAAAATTAAACCCAAAAAATAATAAACCACAACATATAGTTCTTGTAGGCCTTCCTGACATATTCTCCTATCAAATGTGCTTTCGGCCTCTCTAAAACCTTTCTTTCTGCATTATTTTGGTTCCTTCGTCCACCATGTGTTTTTAATTGCCATGTAGTGGCACTCGATCATGCTTAAAATATGCAAACAACATCCAGTGTTATGCTAGCAAAATAACTATGCCAGGGTACCCTAAGGATAACACAGGTAGCCCAAAAGTACAAAGAGAGGGTACCTTACTGAAAACACAGGTAGCATTAGTGATTTGATTTGAGCCTTCCGATTACTAAAAAAGCATGATACAACACTTATAAAACACTGATCACATGCAGTGACAATTGTGTAACAAAATTTAAAAAATCCAGTTTAGTTATGGATTAATATTCTCTAGTCTACACAGGTCATGCAAACTAGACCTTTCCAAAAAAAATGCCAGAGTTCAGGCTGCATGCAGCCTCTTGTTTATTACAATGTACATTGATTGTTGATAATGTATTAGTAAGGGTATTTTAATTAGTGTTTATCAATTACTTATACAAGCAGTTACAAATGTACATGTATCACTTAGTTTTGAAGATGGAAAGATGATGCTTATACTTCAATGCCAGGTATATTAAATAGTAAACTACAAAATGTAGCTCTCTGCATATAAACTACAAAACTTGAATTAAGATTATTTTCTTAACTGAGTACATATAAGACATTAATTAGCTCCACTAACCCTAAAGTAGCCAATCTCAAAGATACTCTGTGGAGATGGGAGATTATACTTCTGTAGGTTGTCATAGAGACCAGTACCTGGTGACCTGAAGTCAGGAATACCAGCAGCTGTAGAGATTCCTGCTCCGGTCATCACTATAATTTTTTTACCTGAAAAATGTCATCAAACAAGAATGACATTAGCAAGTATGATCTACAACATTGTACCTCAATCTGACATTGTATTATTTGTCAGACTGCATGGCACTAGATATACAATTCAGCTGCGCTCAAAATTTAAAAAAATCTTTAGACAGCAAATGTTATAGTAGCTGAGTTGACGAATAATCGCTAAGCTTTTGTTGCCAAACATAATTATTTTAGTTGCATTGCTAATTAGCAACTATGGTGGTTGCAATTTGGAGCCCTGCCATTATCAGCTACTTCGCATGCAAAGTTCTACAAGGGCCTGGAGTATACCAAAGAAATACCAAAGAAATGATATTATTTTACAAATCTCATATACATTGTACCACTAAATGTATTAATTATTACAATGTATGCTTTTAACTGATACACGAACATGCTAAATAAATTACTGAAACCATTAATATTTTTTGTTTTTCAATAAAGGTGCACATGTAAATTATGTGTCAATGAAGAGTCAAGCATTAGATTCTTAACAACTTTAAGGGTGCTCAGTGTCATGGTTAGGTGCATGTCTGGAATCAATGTCTGATTGGTGGCTATTAATTGGCTTAAAACAGTTAGTCCTCTCCCTTAATGTTTGATTGGAAATGGATATGCAATATTTTCCTTGAAGACTAGATCTACTATACGCACAGTGTGTTAATCATTAATGTTTGCACATTTACATTGATTTCATCCATCCACATGTGTGCTAGGGTCATCAGTTTAATAATTATATTAAAATCACTGAAAATAATTTTGTTCTGGCCTGGAACATAAAGCTGTGCTCCTTTAAAACTTATGTGCACTCTTTTAATAGTTTTATTCATTAGGTGATCAGGAAGACCCCAATATTGAAATGTAGGCCTGCCATGGCCAGGTGCTACAACATACATTTGAGTAAAATAATTACATGTACAGCTTTTAGGGCTCAAACTCCAGATCTAGTACGTACCACTTACTTACCATGCAGTAATAAATTATATTAATGTACCGTATGATTAAACTCCCTTACATGTACATGTAGCAATAAAATCCAGTGACACGCATTTAACAACTTTCTTAACTAAAGGTGCAAATAGAACTGTACCCTAAAACTGACCTATTTTAAAATAAATCTTAAAGGTATGGAGAAATGATATTTCTCTTTGGATGAAAGGAAAAGAGAAAATAATGAGTTCCTTATCCAAAATACTTATTTTATATGTTGGTATCCCTGTGGATACATTCCATATATGGACAGTAGAGTTTTGGGACATGTCAGTTGTAATTATAGGCATTCGTGGTCCTGACTGCAACAGTTAGATGTTTCTTTCCACCATTAACTTTTTATGGAACTTAGTTATGCTATTTCAAATTGATTGCTGCTGTTTAATGTCGGGCGAGGGCCGTTCTTGCAATAATATCCTCAGGGCTGTCTGCAGTCTCATAGCCATTCAATAATTATTTGTTTTACAATTATGTGTATGAGGTCAGGGATTTTTCAAACCAGAAGAAACAGATTGTCATCCTCATCACCAGAGTAATTACCTCGTAGAAGAGAATCCTGTAGAAGTTTTCAGAGGTTTTTTTAACAAGCTTTGTTATGTCTTTTACGGCGATAAAATAAATAGTACTTAACAGAAACTGATTCTGACAGCCATTTTTCTGAAATCCCGCTGACCAATGTTTGCAGATGTGACTCCCTGGGGGTCGTTCCAAAGGAGAATAACAAGCTTTGTCTTAATTTGGAATATTTTGAAATACGTAAATGCATAATAATTTATTATGCACTTTTCAGTTACAACTAAGACAGTTTACTTAGGAGGATCTATGCACTGTGTTATTGATGCTGGAGAAGGGTGACTGGTTTATTTCCTGTGATTTAAAGAGTGGTTACCACCCTTGATTGAGGAATGGAGGTCTACAGGTCCGTTCCTCGGTGATCATATTTATTTATAACAAACTTATACCATGGCATTTTGGGGTAATTTAGTGATTTAAATTGCCCTTCAAGCCTCGGGAAGATTTGTAAAAGTCCCTCGCCCACTTCCACAAATCTTCCCTTGGCTTGTGAGGCAATTTAAATCACTAATACCCCTGATGCCATGGTATAAGTTGTAAGTATTGCATGGTTCCTTAATTTTTAGAGTAACCCTACAGCATTTAAATTTGAAATAACCCCTAGGAATACAGGGTAGGAATTTATAAGTTAGACAACAATTTTAAATACATTACATTTTTCAGACTTGATATATTTGGCGACTCCTTCAAATGACACCTCTTCAAGGAGTTGCTCAGGTTTTTCTTTTTCTTCATGTTCTTGGGGCTCAAGCTGCAACCGGAAGTTACCAAGCAGCTTTTCCAAGTAGTCCACTATAGAGATAAAGCACGTACAGTTAATTCCCTTAGACCTGTTTCAGACCATTGACAATGGAAATATTCATGCATGGGTGGAGTGGAATATGAAATGGACTTTATGTGTACATGTAGTTTCCAAATATTTTGGAAAAGCATAGTAAATATTTATCTATAGCACCAGTCATAGCAGTACATAATTATATGTGCCACCAGAACAAACTTTAATCAGAAGCCAGTATGATATTGACATACATGTACAAGTAATTGTGAGAGTCTGGTACAATGAATATGGAAAATGATATAATATATGTTGCACATCAAATCTATGTTCAGGACCTAGGGAAGGAAGTGATAAGGGTAGTAAGGAAAGCAGAAGGGGAGGGTGAATTTATTTTTAGTACACAAAAATAACTTAACCTACATTGTACATGTACATGTAGTAGGTAAAAATAACCCTAGGTTGAAAAAATAACCCAGGTTGGAAAAAAATTACCTCCAGAGGTTGACAAAATGATCTGAAAATAAATTTGACCTGTAATCATTTATTTTAACCTACTTTTTAGGTATTTTTGTTCTTGGTTTTCTAACTCGTTTTCCAGTATTTGCAATTCTACCAGTTATCAAACCTACATACATGTATATGTGGCTCTCAAGAGCCATTTACTGACTATCTTATTCAAATTCTCCAAAGCTCTGCTTTTGGGCTTGCAATTTATATATTTTTAATATACATGTACGGTATAAATTCTTCAGTTTTCCACCATGTACAATGTACAACAAACTGTACCACAGTTTTCTCACCATTATGATAATTCTTATGGTAAGTAGTAACTAGAATCATTGCATTTCTACTTATAATAATGTACAGTGAACTACCTCTAAAGCGGACACCCCTGTATGGCGGAGACCTCTATAAGGCGGACACCTCAGTGCCTGGTCCCGACCGCATTTCACTGTTTTTTCTGTACTAAAACTCTCTCTAAGGCGGACACCTCTCTACAACAACAATGGACGCTTTTTCATCGGAAATTCGGTTGAAAATACCCCTCTATATCTAGGCGGACACTAGAAATGCAATGTATTCTAGATTATCACATTTTACATCTTGACGTACCGCAGCAGCACTATTTTTAGAAAAAAAAAACATGATCACGTTACAACAAACTTTGTATATTGATTGGCATACAGAAGAGGAGGTACCGTCTTCTATGCCTTTGAACACAGGGCTCGAAATTAAGAAAAAAAAGGAGGCGTAATTTTACGCCCAGCTTAAAAATGTTAGGCGTAATTCTCCAAAATTTAGGCGTAATGTAATGTAAACTATTTTCCCGTGCGAACCAAGTTGTTTTGCATGCCAAAACCTATAGATAGGAGATGTCAAACTTTGACATTTTGCGGTTTAAAGTTCAGACTTCACACTCCAAACGTCGCCGCGTAATTAGTAAACTATGCGTTTCAAACTTGAAACAACAGACAAAAACGTTTACACTAAACGCTTGCTTGCAAATGGTAGTATTTTTTTCAAAAAAATCAGATAGTTTTAGAGATTTGGAAATAAGACCGATACGAAGATCTAGGCGTAATTTTACGCCTAAGTGGAAAACGTTAGGCGTAAAACGAAAAAATCTAGGCGTATTTACGCCCGTATCGGGCGCAATTTCGAGCCCTGGAACAGTAGATATCAGACATTAACTGGCAGGAAGTGCTTTGAGAAAATGCACTCTCTCTTTGCATTGACATCGATAGTTCAGAAGCGGAAGAGCCAGCAGCAGAAGTAACTGTGACCTTGGCGGAAGACATTGAGGAAGAGGTAGACATCGAAGCAATGGCTTCCACCATTAAGTCAATACAAATGTAGCTGAAGCCATTCTAATTGCTGATTACTTTGCTTCTTCACAACTCAAAGATGAAATATGGTTGTCAGCCTTATAAAAGTCTCCCAGCGCCTCCAAGATGCGAGGCTATCGCAGCAAACACAGACCATCATTTCAGATTTTTTCTCAAAATGAGCACTGTTTATTAATGGCATCTGAGTCCTGTATACAGACATATAATTATATCAGAGAAGGATATTACGGGACTACACAGTAGAACTGTAGTACATACATTTGTAATGGGCCACTGTTCAGCATGTAAATGAGACTTGATCTGTCGAGGCTGTAATCATTCAATCTTACTTAACTCTTTTTGATGTCAGATTACATCACCTCTCTATAAGGCGGGCAGTAAGAGCTGCCCCAGAGGGTGTCTGCCTTAGAGGGAGTTCACTGTATTTACATATCAATAATTATTATTAATGGCTCACTTTTACCTCCATCTGAGTGTCCACCAGTTGAATTCTCAGCGTCCCAGTCTTCACCACCATCAGCACCATGCTGCTCTATTACTCCACTTTCCTCTTTGGCTGTTGTGTCTGTTCAAGAAAGTACACTTTATAAATAAATAATTGTGTTACAAATTCTTAATTGAAGGGCTGTGTGCAAGAAGGGCATAAAGTAAAGTCACTTCTATTTATACAGGGTATTCATTAACATTTGAAGTAGCAGGAGATTGAAATGAAATAGCAGGAGAGTGTGTCCTAAAGTATACAGAAAATGCATTACGAAATGCAAAAGTAGCCGGAGAATTTTGCTCAGTTAAACCAGAGAATTCTCTGATCTCCAAACCCTAATGAATATACCCTGTTATAGAGGCCGGTTTAAACATGTTTACCAGGTAACATGTACATGTACATGTAGTTCAGTAATCTAACACGTGGCCCTCTCTTTACTTTAGTCCTACGGTTTTACGTCCTTAATTATCCGAGAAGACAAGAAGGTCTAACCGTTTACTCAGTGTTGGATTAAATAAATGTAAAGGCAGCACCTTCTACTCAGTTATTTTAAGATCCTCAGTGTTGGTCCAGCCGGGGACTTTGAACCCGCAACCTCCCGCTCAACAGACCGAGCTTGCATAACCACTGAGCTAACTGGAGGCGTAAGTGACCATGACTCCTGATTGCATTCTAAATTCTCCTTCAGATATTCTGTTTTGGAAGGGAGAATTTACATTGTAGAACATGATCAGGAGTTATACTTATGCCGTTGTTGCACACAGCCCTTAATCAATTGTACCAGACACTTCTCCCAGGGGTACTATAAACTAGCTCCCATATCGATCTATATTTGTAAGCTACTGTATATAGACCCCTAGCTTGCACTTAAATGTCACAGAGTTCATTGTTTGCCTCAGTCCTTAATTGTCCCCCACCATGGGAATCCTGACCTTCGTTGTTTCATTTGTTATTATACTGTGCATTCTGGGGAACTTACATATGTAACATAAAAATATAATTATAGTGACGTCATATGCAAAGGATCTATTTAACAAATAAAGAAGCCTTAGCCATGTTTTATACTATCTTCAAAAACTCATGAATAATTAATGAGCATTTTGTTCAATCAGATGAAGCAAATCAGTCACGTGCATGCTCCTTTATACCTGTTAAAATCTCATCATTCTAAAAAGCCCGGGGAGGGCTTTGATTTCGGTACCAGGGGAATATGGGGTACAAAGATATTACAAAAGAATGCAAATTAGGATGAAGACTTTATATCAAGAATACCAATGAACATGAAATTTTATATAAAGTTTCATCCTAATTAAGAATTCACTGATAAAGACCCAAAGATAGCAAAAAGTGCACGGAACATAAGGTACCTAGATAATAAATTTTGCACTAAATTTACTAATATCAGCAGACTACCGAGATACACAGATAATATTTTTAAAATGAAGTTATCCAACTACCATTACTTGTTTACCGAGCCACTGTTTAGTTTAATTATTAAAACCAAACTCAAAGCCGTAAAATAATAAAAACATGCATTAAACTTACATATTTTGTGCCGGAGCCAAAAATTTAGAGTCTGCCGTCATGTCAGTCACATCGCTTTCCAAGTCTTGAACTTTATCGAGGTAAACTACGACACCAAATCCTTCAAGTGCAGGTTATTCTTGCATTGCGAAACGCCGCTTCAAACAACATAGTATGGTAATTTCTTCATGTCCTTCCCTTCAGATATTCGTAATTGCCGGCGGTGATTACTCGAATATTTTGCATGGCGTTGTGAATACAAAGGTTCAATGGTTCATTAAGTAACCATTCCCTTGAGATGTGCGACTTTCTTTCATTGCATTCTTGAAGCGTTTTTGAAGCCGTTTAAAACACTCACAGCACGTGTTTTATCAAGTCTAAAAATTCTCGGCCTTCGCCCTCGAATTTTTAAACTTGATAAAACACTGCTGTTCGTGTTTTAAACAGTACATAAAACACGATGGGCATTTGAGAACATGAGAGAAATGTTAAAGCACAAGCCGAAGGCGCGTGCTTTCAACATTTCTAGAGTGTTCTCAAATGACCAGAGTGTTTTATGATAGTATAAAACATGGATTTAAGGCTTCTTTATCTGTTTTATAATATAGATTTACGCGCGCGCGATGAAAGGAAACCGCCAGTTGAAAACTATATAACACAGCTAACCATGTTATATACTCTGATAAAACATGGCTTCTTAGCCAATCAGAGCGCGCGTACTATCGTATCTATATTATAAATGGGTATATATCTATAATATTGACATGTTTGTAGTCTGAAATAGCTATATATAGGGTTACCGGCCAACAGGTAATAACCTAACTCTTTGTTGGTTATTTGAAAGAAGACCTGCTTACAGTACTTCGAGCTCGAAAGTTCAATCAGCCTTAATTCTAGTCCACCTTGATCAGATTTGGAGCGTTGGACTTTAATATTAGACTGAACTTGATGCTCAATCAAAATGGTGCCCGACGTTCGACCGTAAGATACATGTACCTGGGCTGGCCTGGGTGCTCTCTCCGTGAAAGATAAAGCATTTACTTCAAACCTAATAGTATGCTAACATACCTTCTTTATCTGCCATAGTGAAGAAGTAATGGTACAGTCTTCCTTTACATAAAACAAACGAAATTATATGACAGCTTCCATTTCAAGTCGTGATGACACTGTCAGTGATGTGAAGACAAATTATTTCGGCGACAGTTGTCGACAGCGTCCGATTCTTTCCGTGTTTTATTCGGATTTTGTTCGGATGGCCGGGAAGCATGGTGCCTAGACCCTGAAAGTCAAAATAAAATGGCGGAAAGACGAAGAGTTGTAGTGTTGAGAAGTAATCCTAGCAAAATATTCGCCTCCGAAAGGTAATGAGTTACTTGTTATAGTGCTAAAAGCTCTTCGTGTTACCTTTGCATTACATTATCCCGTGTAGTTTGTCCTACGAGGCATATTTTGCAAGTTGATGTATGTTTATTGATGCAAATGGTGGTCAGGGAAACGTCAGGACGCCACAAAAATTTACTCGATTATCGATATTCGCTTAATTGTTAGGCTAGGATATCACTCATCAGCGTTTTTTACGGCGACCAGATTCGTAATGTCGAATTCAGTGTTTCACACACCCCACATACACCTTCATACAATGTACAATAATAACTTATGCACCAGTCAATTCCAGCGGTGCCCATCCCCCCTCTTCCGGGCCAACCCCCGGGCATTAGAGATTTTTGAAAAACAAATTTCAAATGTCTCACAGTGGGGCAAAAGAAGTAAGGCAAATGCCCCACCCCCGGGCACTTCCATATACCTTCCCCGAGTACTAGAATTTAAATCAGTCAGAGCGAAATGAATAAAATAGTTCAAACAAGCAGTTCAAAATTTTAGCATTAATGGCAACATATGGCCCTTAAATACATGAAAGAGAAAGATATAACATGTCTTTACATACTCAGTACCTTGGATATAACAGATCTACAGTGATCGTACAGGATGTGAGATGTGGCTGATTACACTTAGTTAAAAAAACTCATGAATAATTAATGAAGTAAAAACAAAGGAAATCACTGAGTGTGGAGGGATCTATAAATGTGATAGAGAGTTCATCCTAATTTACATAAACTTTAACTTGGATTTTCACTGCTGAAATAGGTCGTATCACCAAAATAACTGAATTACATGACTTTATATGTCTAGACATTTTTTAAGCCATTCACAAAACTTGCAGCAGTGTTTTATCAGATCTAAAACACTTGGGCTGTACCCTCATGTTTTAAAGCTTATAAAACACTGCTGCTCGTTTTGTAAAATATATACTTACAAATGTAGAATACTCTAGCTGGCCTTGCTGGACAATTAAGCCAGTCAGCCACAAATTTCTTTTTTTTGCCAATAAACACGCTTCTACTTATAATGTTTGCTGCAAGTATGTAGTCATACATCAACAAGGGAAACAATGATCAAGGTTAGTTTATTTCCAAGAATTCTTTTCGGTAGTGTACAGTGCCCTTACCATACTGTCATGGAGTAGAATGTAGAGCCAAGCTTTTTTTTAAACACCAGATGTTTTTCACAGCATGGCCATCAATCACCAGACTGAGAGATTGGATTGAAAAGAGCGGTAAATTAAGCTTACTATAAACCTTGGACAATTATTGTTTCTTGTCTGTCAACATTGACAGGAAGACCCTTGTTCAGTTTGGTGTTTGTGCAGCCAATGCACGCAACAATGGCAAATCGTGCCAAAAAAGGAAAAGTTGACCTCCGGTTGCCGTCCACAACTTTAAATGAGCGTCTGATGCATTGTACATCAATGCATCCTCGGTCTAGAATTACCAATAATCAGTAAATGGCAAACACGCTTGAAATAACGATTATTGTTAATTCTAAGACAAAACGTAACCTGAACCAAAACAAAACCCTAACCATTGGAAGAGTTCACGGGTAAACAACAGGTTCTCACTCACCTAGAGCTATATTAGGTTCACAGGTAAACAAGAACAGAAGGTACAGACAAATGAGAGAAACAATTTTTTTGAGTGCTCCTACTTGGGCTCAAACTCATAACCGTTTGTGTGTAGCGCTTGGTAGTGCAGACGTCATGACCACTACACTAAGCGCATCTATACCACCGTTCAGAATTTGACAAAATGTTTATCTTTATCCTTGACTGGTTAATTTAAGAATGTCATTGTTTAATTTTCGTTCTAGAATTCAAGATTATTGATAATTGAATAGCAAAAGCCACTTACCGATTATTGATCATTCTAGAGCGAGGATATATTGATTATATAATATTAGAACCGAGAATAATATGTCTGTGAACCATAATTATGTTTAAGATTGAAACATATATTTTTCAGGAATGGAACGAGAAGTCCCAGCCAGTCATCGTTTGAAAGAAAGTTCAGTTCGTATCTGAAGTCAAACCGCAAGTATGTACACTAATGGACATAGCTGGCAGATAACTTTTGACATACTGTACATTAAAATTTTATTCAATGATTGATTTGTTGCTGTTTGTGGGACGGCAGGATGATCATCTAAAATGCGGGACTCCTGAACAATCCGAGACAGTTCATGGCATTAATGAGTATGCTGCTTCGCAGGTATCTCTCAGTCGGTATTTTAATTTTCGCTTTTGGGCTATGGGTTTCCTGTGTATAAAACGCTTATTTACCACAGGAAGCCCACCCAAGCAAGTTCTATGAAAACCCACATTAAAATACAGAGAGATGCATGTGGAGGAGGCTATACATGTGTCAGTGCTTCCCTTATTGTCTGAGTGTATCATTCACTTGTACTATTAGGGAGAAATCCAAGGAGGAAAGGCTAGAGATGTACTGGAAGAACATATGCCAGCAGGAAAGTAATAGCAAGGACAGGAACAAGGCTCTTTTGAATGACTTTGAACGAGTAGAGGAACATGCTGCCATGCTGTCTGTGAAGTTAAACAGACTGAAAGTAGTCAGGGTTAGTTCGTACATTTAGCAATCCACATATTAGATGTTATACAGTAGGTAATTTTTCATTTCAGTTGATTTTACTTTTACTTTTAATACAATGTAGTACTTACTAGGTAATAATTATACCATGACATGATGGAGATTAGTTACTAAATTGACCTGAGAGCCGAGGGAGCACTAATGTGTAAGTCCCGATGCCACAGGCAGACACCCCCTCTCCTCTACACCCCCTGGGACTACATGTAGGTGGGGATTTTATTTGAAAAAGTCCCAATTGTAAGAGAAAAAAAAAACACCCCCTTGGGCACTTTATGCAGTCAAATGGGACCAAATCCCCACCTGTAGAACAATGTTCTTTCTTGTCTTATGTATTTCCATAGCACTAAAACTAAGTGAATATTCTATCCGAGGCTTGATTGTTGATAGTTCTCATGTTTAATGAAACACAATATAACACAAAACACTGGCGTGGATGGCCAGTTGAAAGACTGTTCAACTTAAATTTGCTTGCTGGTGGGGCAGAACCACTTCCCCTCAGGCTCTCCCTCCTGTAGTCCAACACACTGAAAGTGGCCTGAACCACTCTATTTGCATCCTACATGTACCTCATCTGGTTTCTGGCACAAACATTTTTGAGTGAATCATGCTGGAACTTTGGTGGTCCAGTTGCTGAATAAAAAGTACTGTATTTTCCAATGGTATATGATTTTTTGTATTAAAACAACAAAAAAACAGCTACATGTAATATCTTACCTGACAATCACCACTATGGCCATGTCATGACCACATGGAGTGAAGTACTGAGATGAACTGGGCTCCAGTTAATTCCCAGTACCCCTCCCACAAACATATACATGTACCCGAAGCAAATAAAGTAAAATTCCAAACCCCCGGGACCATAACAACTGGGGAAATTTCAATTGATAAGTGCATAATTATATATAATATTATATATAATATGGAACTTTTGCTCATCAAACACAGTGGTAAAATAACGAACGTGAAATTGCCTAGAGGTGTTATGAATACAGTAGACAAAAGACTGAAAATAACACTACCAAAATTGGTTTCATTGAGCTGCGTAAATTTCACTTAAGAATCCCACATGGAAGATGGAGATATTAGGAATCTAGACAGGTTCTTTGTGCAGTCATAAATTAAAACAACGGAGGGTGCAGGGTTACAAAATGTAGATGAAAAAGTATTACTCAATACTTATACTCTAGTTCCCAATGTGGCCAGGGGAGATCTTAACGTTCCCTCACCATCTTGCATTCCCCTAAGTTCCCCTCGTGCATATTCATGTAGAAAAACTAAATGTCCCTCATGTTTTAAAAACATTAAATATCCTCGTAGAACAAGGAAAACTGAGGTCATCATGGTATTATTATAAGTAATAGCAATTGACACGAGGGAAATTAGTGATTAAATTTCCCAGAGAGCTGAGGGAGGATTCATGGAAATCCCAATGCCACAGGCATTGTAAAAATACACAGCCATATTACATGTTCAGCCGAGTCTATTAAGTTATTTAATACCTTACTATTACTCGAACATGTATGATGGGTCAGAATCTTAATTTCGCCTCAGTCTGTGTCTTATTGTTTTTATTATTATGATAATAATTTTTCGTTGCAAGTGGGAAATTGCATAGTAGGTCCATGATCATGTTATTGATGTGAGCCTGATGAATGAGTTTCTCAGATGACACAGCTCCCCTGCTGATGCATGTGACTTGGCCTTGTGCACGGAGTTGGTGTACACGAGCGTAACATAAAATTCTAACGCTACGTTTTATTATTTTTCTCAAAATCTAAACATCCTATAACCCTAGGACTTCAGAAAATAAAACTTCAGTCTAGGTGCACAGAAACACGAGCAAAAATCTTTCGAAAATGGTTTTATTTGAAAAAAAATTTTTTTTACTCGAATTCTGTCGGAAAAAGTTCATCATTTTCCACCCGATTTTTACTCCACATCACAATGAATTTTTATCGTTTTAAGAAATATCGGAGAAGAAAATTGAAATATGTACTTTGAGGTGAAATGCACTTGAAATTCGCCACAAAACGTTGTGGTTTTCTTGTACTTCATGATTTCTTCAAAAGAAATATAAGTCAAAAACTAGCGTTAGAAAAAAATCAATGTCGGAAAAAAACACTCGGTGCAATCTTTCATCGTGGCTCTTTTGCCTTCGATCATGCAAGCATTTCGCGCTAATCGCGCACTTTTTCCATCGCGCCAATCGCGCACTTTTTCAATTCCATCGCGCAAATCATGCAAATCGCGCCCCAGTTAGTAGATTGTAATCGTAGGCTGATATGCCTGTAAAATACAAACAGTAAATACAAAATGTTCACCTTAAAACATAGCGGCTCTTTTGCTTGTATTTTATAAACTCTCAAGTACAGCTCTTGCGAAATAGAGCGGGTGAAATCAACCCTCGTTTTGTATCAATGGTTTCTCATTGGTGGTGTTGCATGATACTTCCAAAACTTAACGTCTTTGTTTCCAAAGAAAAAAAAACACTTTCTCTGTTCAGCCTGAAATTTTTTTTTAGGAACTAACCTTGATTTATATAAATACTGCGAGCCCGTTCGACCCCCGTGGGAATTCTTCAAAGTTGGAAGTTGTAAACAACTCAATTAATGCACCTATCAGCGGCTTCCCCGAGGGGTCGACCCCCAGGCTAACCACGGAGATATGAGGGGGAATGCAGGAGGATTGAATGCAAACATTGCCCCTGGGGTCGGGGAAATGCTCGACTTTGTTTTAGGGTTGGAAAACTGGGGTGGGGGATTTGTTCCTTAAAGATACTATGAAGTTCAGTGAAGTGTTAATAAAGTTCCATTTTCTGTTGAAAATAGTGTTCAATGTTAGAGAAATAACGTTAGTAACGAGATTCAGTAGTCAATTTCATTTCGTGCAAAACGACGGGAGATTGTAGGTCGTGGAAGACCTAACCAGGGGACTTTGAAAGGGACGATTCCCCTACCCCTGGGGGAAATCGTCAAGATTATTTCTGTCTTTTTACAATCCCCCTGGTCAGCCCGGGGGTCGACCCCTCGGGGAAGCCGCTGATAGGTGCATAAGTATTGTGAGATCACAGACAATTTAGATTGGCACGTGCAAAAGATCAACTCATTGAAGTCTTTCTTGGAGTTACCACATAATATTTCTTGGTTTCTAGTGTGCTGGAGTTTAACTTGAATGAACGTCATCGCATTGTGAATTAAGACGGTCGATCTGTGCACATTTTAAGGCTGATTTCCATCGGATCACTAAGATAGCAAAATTTGCATAAAGCAATAATAAAATTTCTGACAAAGCCGAAAGAGACTAGCTATTAAAAAACATTCATTTCTTGAATATACATTCAAGTCATAATCTTGTCATTCAACGTTAACACTCAAATTTAAGTGATACAATGAATAGTTTCGCATTGATGTAAATACTGATTTATTGGCAAAGTGATAGCAAAAGTGCAAAAAAGGCAAAAAGTGCACGATGCAAGAAGTGCGCGATTTGCACGATCTCCGCGATTTGCATGATTTGCAAAATGGTGCCGGAAGGCACGATTGGCTCGATGAAAATTCACTCTGAAATTGAGAGGTTTTGTTACGCGGCTTTCACGTTTTTTTCTGTTTTTCTGTTTTTTTTTCGGTAGTCTGTTTTCCTTTTCACTTCTTCTCATCGTAAGTAATTAATGGCCGTTTTTATACTACAGACGTCAAAGACGTCTAGACGCATTAAACGTCTGACCGTTAAGTGCGACTGATATAAAAACGGGACGCATAAGTTTGGACTGCGACACATAAAATACCACGATTTTCTTAAAAAGAAACTGGGTACTATTCTCGGAAGAGACTGGATACTACCGGACGACTGGCGCGAAAAAATAATGAATGATCGTGAATGTCACTGATAATGGCGGAGCCATCACTGCTGTTTTGGAAGTCTTTTTCACAGAGTCGACGAGAACTGAGAGGAAAAAAAATAATGAAACAAATGTCTTCTAGAGAATATGGACGAGGATATGGAACTGGCAAAAACTCTTTTGTCTTGTGTGATGTGCCCGAAAGCCAAAACGCAGGACAAGAAGGAAACCCAGATGAACAAGTGATGGTGGAGAAATGGTTACCGCTTTCATAAATCGATTTCCAATAAGCCCTGACTGGCTAAGTGCGTCCAAGTTTAGTGCGTCTCGTTTTTATACTACACAGCTTAGACGTCTTAGACGGCTTAGACGTCTGCTAAGTGCGTCGTTCGGTCGCACTTAGCAGACGAAGATAAATTTAACTCCGTCTGTCTTATTTCCCGATTTTACACTAGACGTCTTGAGACGTCTAAGCGCTCTCTTAGACGTCTCTAGTATAAAAACGGCCATTCTTGTAAAGGAACTTTTATTGACCCCAAAAACATAGAAAGCTTTTCCAGAAATTGTTGTAATTCTCGTTTTGTAAAGAGCACAACGTTATACATTCGAACAGCAGCTGATGACGACCTGATTACAGAGGTGAGAGTCTAACACTTTAAGTGCTCGGTCACATTATTACAGACTGAGAAGTTTGATTGCGAATGTTCAAAACGACTTCATCGTGGGTTTGATATTTTGATTTCATATTTCTTGTTTGCTTACTGGTTATTTTCTTTGCATTCTGACTTCACTCCACATAAGTTGGAAAAGTTCTCTTTGCCTGTTGACAAGCAGCATGGTGGAGTCTGGTTTTGTAATTCTTTGTATCAAGGCTACACTTTCTAAGACATAATTATTTCAAAGCAATTTCCGTTATAGTCTTTCTAATCTTCAGAGACTTGTGTTTGCATTTCAACGGCCATCAGTCATACCAACGACATCACACTCGTAGTTCTGGTAATTGCTGGTTGGCTTACATTTGACATTTCTATGATGGGTCAATGTAGGGGTATAATTCAAAATTGTAGAGCATCTGTGCAGGCTCTGCTCCCCCCTCCTCCCCCCCCCCCCCCCCTCCTCCTCCTCCCCCATGAGCCTGGTCACAGTCTACACTGTGTAAGATATTTCACTAACATGTACATGACACATCTCCATGTATACCAGGACCAGTACGAGGACTATGTCAACAAGATGTACCCTAGTTGGAGAGAAGAGTTGGAGCACCACAGACTGGTGTTACAACAGGAAAGGAATGGACTTTACAGTGACCAAGTAAGTACACACAGCGTAGGCTAGCTAGTATCGATATTGAACTGGTACCTGCAGCCTATACGAATACACCTCCAGCTCAGACAAAATTAGCTCAGCTAGCTGACTTACAGAAAATCACAAAGACCTCATTTACACTTGTACAGAGCAGATTTTGTATGAGTGTGACAAACTACGGCACTGACTATAGCAATTGGTTACTGTGCAACATGCCATGACTTTGAAATGGTTTCCCTATTGTTTTTGTTGTGCTGATCCAATCAACAAATTACAGAGTTCCTGTACAGTAAGTTACAGTATGGTTACAGTGAGCCTATGGACATGCCATTAGTTTGTCCCACTCATATGAAATCTGCTCTATTGTATCTCCTTAGAATAAGTAAATACTGCTGTCCTTGGCATTTTCTATTTTTTGCTTTTCCTTATAAGCACCATCATCACATCCTGTATAGTGCTAAAGTCCAGTTTGATTGCAGGTTTCACATGATATACCTCGAAGTAGTGTGGACCACCCTCATCAACAAGATTTCTTAGCAGCTCAACCTCACTGGGCATCAAATGGTCATGTGAGATTCCATTCCCCAGAGCCACATTTCCAAAGACATAGACACGAGGATATGCTCCCCCCATCATATGGTCCATACAGGGGCTATACAACAACACAGACCTTTAATGAAACAAGCCCTTCTAGATATAGTGATGCACCAAGGGGCCACACAGGTGGTGAATGGGATCCATACTACACTAGAGGTCCACCAATGGACTACTACGGTCATGGACAGGTGTCCTCATTGAGGTCACCACATGGGCATGTTCCTCATCAACCAAGAGATGACCTGCTGAGATTCTCAACTCCCTATCACCCAGCACATAGCGGCCCTCATGACCCAAGAAGTGGGTTCCATCATTCATTTGATATGTCGTATTCTAGTCCTGGGTTTGAGAGGCTGCCATCACCTGGGGTACACATGATGGAGTACTCTAGGATGCATGGGGGACCAGAAGGACGACCTGGTGGACGACCAGAAGGGGGCCATGGGGGGCCAGAAGGACGACCTGGTGGAACTGAAGGGATGATGAATAGAGCAGCAGGCGCTGAACACCAAGGCAGTCCTGTGGAGAATAATGTGAAGGTAATGTAAGGTAACTTTATCTGGATCAATCATGATTTCTGGGAAATTCCTCGGTCCTCTCCTATGGCTGATATCCATACTGACCCTGTATCTGCATAATCATAAGAATAATTAACAAGATAGACATTACATTATGTGATAAGACACACAATCAGGGAAGCAGCCAATATAACAGCTACGAGAAACCCAGAGACTTTAGGTGATGAAATGTTTCGTTGTACAGCTTGCATCTCAAAGGCTAAGATCCTGGCCATCCTCAGTACAGACTGAGTTGTCAAATGTCCCACGTATGCCCAGGGGAGATGGGCAGGTTTGGAATTGATAGAGACATTAAATTAGTTTAATTATCAATACGGTATGAAATTTGTAACTATCAATTGGATTTGTTTGGCTTATGTTCAAACCTTTGAGTGACATCTCTCTATTATCACTTGTAAAGAACACCTGTTATAAGGTATTTGTATTTCTCTCTCTAACAGACAGTTCTTCGGGGTACTGTGAACTCAGAAGCCGTACAACCAACAGAAACAGCCATGCCATCCTCGCATAAAGTACCCTTTGAATTCCACATCTCAAATGACCCACCCGAAAAACCCTTAGAAGCTACAGTACCCACCCAACACCAGCTACCTACATGTAGCACCTCTACATCTGCCCTTCATACCAATGACACAAGAATAGAGAACGCAAATACTTCAGCACTGGCCACAACTACGTCTGTTATGCCTTCTACCCGTCCCAGCGGAGAAACAAAAAATGATACGTTTAAAAAGGGGGCAGCTTCAAATACCGCTTCCAACTTGGTGAAAAACAGTTTATTAAATGAATTAGATTATTCTCCTCTGAGTTTAAATGATTTAAAGTCTTCTAGCTCTACTACTAACGAAAACAAAGGTTCAAATGCGGCTAAGAGCAAGATTGGAGGCAATAAAGCAACTGATGTATTGACCAGCGAGGCACCACACAAGCAGAACTCAAACAAGGTTCAGAAACGAAAGAGAGATGATGACCCAGATAGCTTTTTAGACCTTAGCTCGTCCTCTGGTCTTAGTAATGACGAGGGTAGTAACAGCGATATAAGTCTTCCAGATGAAAGCACCGGCGATAGGAAGTCGACTGTAACTGCTGGGTCCGCTAAACCAGGGACTATAAATCCAACTATACATCCCATTAAAAGTGGATTGACTAAGAGTGTCATGGAGGGTGTAAGTGACGAACTATCAGAGGTTGAAGATGTCATGGATAGCCATAACACTGGAAACGAGCATCAGTTCAAAAAGAAGATTGACCAAGAAAGGAGAATAACTACTGAGGCAGTGCAAGCAAGGGATCCGGTAGAGGCGAGTAAATTGACTGGCGAGAGTAAGAGGCCCGCGGTGTTGTCTTCTAAGTTGGGTCAGGAGGATGACATTGTAGGTGCACGTGAAAAGTGCCAGCAGCCCTCTGTCAGTATTGAAACGTTGCTTACTTTGCTACAAGTCGTTGATGCTGATGTCGAGGTGTCGTTCAGCCCTGAGACACTGTACCGCTCTCCTCAGTGCAGTCTGTCCATGAAGGAGGATATCATAGGGTAGGTGTCGAGTGGCGTTATTTTAAATGAATGATAATGATGATATACATGTAGCCTGGTAGGTGAGCAGATGATGATGATGATGATGATGATGATGATGATATTAGTGATGGTGACGATGACGAAGGGAAACTTTCTGATTTGGAATATGCAACTACACCTAATTTCGAGAACATTGACATACAAATAAAACACAATAGAAACACTAGCGATGCGCTCCGCTTGATCTCTGACATTGACATTGTGTGTTTTTTACTTTGGGATTTTATTTGGCAACGTTTTTGCAATTAGGTGTTACTAAATAATCGACATTAAGGAATTTAAAGTATACAGACATATATACTGATATATCTATGAGTGCAGAGATAATAATAGGCCATTTTGACGATGTTGCGCGCGCATTGACAACAATATACATGCAATCAAGAAAACAAAAGATTGTCATGCAACATTGAGTTTTGGCGGGCCACATTCTGGTTTTTGGCGGACCACATGCTTTTGTTTTCAATGCGTGCGCAACATCGTCAAAATGGCCTATTATTTTATATAGATGCGTATTTAATCCTATTGACCCTTAGTCGTGCACAAGGTTCGACAACGTACTGTAAACACTGGTATGATCAACTTAAAGTCAATTAAGGTAAAAAAAGGGAGATATTTCTACCTATTTTTCCTCTGACTAGACGAAGGGCTAGCTCTCGAAACCTCGACTGTTACTCAAACCTTATGGCGGTCCACACCGCGAAACGGTATGCTCCGCTGGCCAAAAGAACGAAGGCTCTGCTATCAAATACAAATTACCGAGGGTTTCAAATTTTTTAGTAAATAATTTTATAACTTAGTAAACTCACAATGAATTACAAATTAAGAAAACTTCAACCTGTTAAAGTCTTAGGCTTAGCTTTTAAGTAGTTTTCTTAGTTTTTGACAAAACAGTTCACAAATGAATACTTTTAAGCAGAAACGTTAAAATCACGGCATGTGCCTGTTGTTTCATTTCAGTTTCCGCGGGAAACTGGGGGCGGCCGCGCGCGGACAAGAATAGCAAATACGCATGCGCGTGACGTTTTGCCGCGGTGTGATGGCGGTCAGTTATCTTCCCTGCGCCGACGCAGATCAACACTAGTTTAACAGGAACTAGTTACCCATCTCCAACGTACTGTAAGCCTTGGGGGTGTAACCTGGCGGCACTTAGCCTGTGAACAGGCTGATGGAAGGGAGAGAAGAAGGGGGAAGGAGAGCCTGCACGGACGCTACACATATTAGAATATTTCCGTCTAAATTTTGGACGCAAACTCGTATTGGTCCATTCTACAATGAAATCTATCCACGTGTATATTAGATTTGATATATTTGACCCATTTCGATGCCACTGTACTCATGTGCCGAACCTAATTAGATAAACAAAGCCACCCAGTTATTTATCCTTTGTTTCGACTGCGTTCGGCACGAGTGGATATGGAGCGGCGTCTGAACCGAGCCTAATGGGCTGTTTTCGCAGTTCGCCCATTTTGGATAAAACAATAGTTTTGGCCCCGGTAGCCTCGTACTGGTTGGTTTCAGAACGAGTTTACCGGACGAAAACAAAGGTTTTTATTCTCCTGGGACTCAACATGGCCGCCGTGCGATAAAAGCCCATGATAGATCAATGTATGGGTGTAATTCACATTTGTATAGCGTCCGTGCAGGCTCTACTTCCCCCGGAACCGAGTCTAGTGATGGATCAATGTAGGGATTTAATTCACATTTGTATAGCGTCCGTACAGGCGTCTGAACCGAGTCTAATGATAGATCAATGTAGGGGTGTAATTCACATTTGTATAGCGTCCGTGCTGGCATCTGAATCGAGTCTAATGATGGATCAATGTAGGGGTGTAATTCACATTTGTATAGCGTCCATGCAGACTCTACTTCCCCCACCTCCACCTATTCCCATGATCCTGTGTATAGTCTAATGATAGATCAATGTAGGGGTGTAGTTCACATTTGTATAGCATCCATGCATGCTCTTTCTTCCCCTTCATCCACCTATTCCCATGACCCTGTTTATAGTCTAACGATGGATCAATGTAGGGGTGTAATTCACATGTGTATAACGTCCACGCAGCCAGGCTCTTCTTCCCCCACCTCCCCCTGTTTCCACCAGTCTTTTCGCAGGCTAGGCAGCACTTGATCAAGTGCAACAAAGTGTATTACCACTTCTTATCAGCATTGCAGCTGAATGTATCATGATTAATGTATTCTAGGTGTGCCGATCGTGGAGGCAGCCTTGAGCCCTACGATCCCAGCGCCATTAGTATGATCCTATTAGAAGAACTGCCAAGACTTGTCCGGACATCACCCATGGGTTGTCTTATCCCAGATAAAGTGTTCACGTCTGGTGGAGCCGCCATATCTGCAGGACAGCTAAGGTACACAATGTATTAAGGTACACTATCAATCGAATTGAACCTTCAAGTTTCTTTAAAACAAAACTATAAAAATAACACCCTGAGATAGAAGAGAGAGACCTTGTGAAAGTCTGGATATGCTTATGAAACGTTTCTGATAGAGGATGGCAAAGATTAAAGTGGATTACAAAAGCTTATTCTAGAAACTTGATGGGCGGTTGTAGTAAACAGATTTCAAGTTGCTCATAATTGCTCTCCGAGTGCAAGGTCCGTACCTTAAGTTATGGACAGAGTACATTTTTTATAGCCCATGAACTTGGACACTTTATTATTGCTTTCCAGTAATAAATACATATAAAAACTGACAATATAAGATTACTTAAAATACAATGGACTATAAAAATTACAATACTAAATATAATAGAGAATATATTAAACTATAAAATTAACATCAGTGGCCGAATACATTATGGCTCAATCCCGGATTCTAGGAAACTACCCACCCACCCCTCCCTTGGATATGCATAGGGTGAAGTGTGGGGGAGGGGTGGGGGTTTCCCAGAAACCGTGATTGATCCGACAATATGGAGCGGTCAATCCCAACATGGGGCAAAACCACACCACCACTCAAACGCGTGAAGACCACCCCCGTCTCAACCAACCAGATCACAGCGCGAAGTGCGTGGAAGGGAAGGGGGGAGGGGGGGACGAGGAACCATAACTTATGGTACGGACCGAGCAAACGAGATTAATAAGATGTTTATTATAAGGCTTCTTCATTTTCTTTGAGACCTTAATTGAGCGGAAGCTCTGTACGGGACGTAATGGACTGCAAATTGATCAATCACAACTCGCGAAATTACTTAGCTATATATTAAAAAAACACATTATTACTTGCCTTTCTCTTTTTTGGGGCGAGGGTGTGGGGTTCGGGACATTGTATTCCCCAGCTAATTGATAGAAAATCTTGGTGTAATGATTTAGGATCTGGCGCGGGAAGTTCGACTTTTTGTCACTCTGCGTTGGGTAGCAGTTCGGATGTTTTCTTTCTAATTAGCCCTGAAGGAAAATCGTTTTTAACAACGGGAGGGACGTTCGAGGGGAACTCCTCATCTAAATTTTACCATCAAACAAAGACGGTTAATTGATTACCTCGTGAGACGTAGGATGTTAAACGTACGCCAAACAGATAATGCGCGGCATAAAAAAATCTGTAAAACAAAAACAAAAACAAAAAAACGCATTGAACGACCAAAACAGGACGTTCTGTCGTTGGGCGTTAGTTTACACATTTACAATACATATTTGTATTTCCTTTTTTAAAAGGAGCGTACTGGAGCCTTCGTTAGTGAAGTTATGGAATGTATTGTTTCACCACATGGCGAATTTGGTTGAGAATAATGTGATGTCGAGAGACGAAGTTGGAGGGATGTTTGGTCCCCTGCTGCTCTCTGAGAACTCTACATGGCACAAAGAGGTAGGGGCTTGTTAGTTTTTAGTGTACGCGGGTTCTTTATTGGCTCGTTTTGATGCCCTGAGTGAAAATTCATGAAGAACTTCTTGTCGCATCCTCATTTTATTTCATATTTCTGCAATGCAATGGCCATCGGTGTGAGTCACAGATGCTCAATATATTCTCTCCATCACAAAGAGCCAAAGTAGCAGCAGCTTAGTGAAATGAGGTATTCGGGCAAGCTTCAATTTTCGTTTTCTTCTGACCCTGTGATTGTAGTTGCTGTATGACCGCACCCTCGTGCGCGCTTTCTCGATTCTCAATTTATTACATCATAGTCAGTGGTATACACGACTTTCATAATGGCCGCCTCCTAATTTGCATAATTTGGAAGATAAATCTGTAGAGGGAAACCAATGTTACCACATGAAAGATCACATTAAAACTAGTAATAGTTTTGAGTTTTAGAGCAATGTGGAGAATTGCTGTTGAGCTACGAGCATTTCTAATGCAGAAAAACATGAAAGCGAGGCTAGACAGGCGTCCGTTGTTTTTCTCATACAAATCTCTCTAATTTCAACTGGCTGTAACTTCATTGCTTTTTAAGCTACAGCACTCAACTTTCACAAGTTCACTAATGTCGACATGCTCTTTCACATGGCAATGTTCATATTTTCTATAAATGTGGATAAACAACCGAAACGGAAAATCACATATGCAAATTAGGAGGCGGCCATTATGAAAGTCGTGTATACACTGCCTCCAGTGGGGATATCATTGTTATCAACACGGGTGGGATATCACTTCACAGACCAAAACTTGTTTTGTCTGATGTCCTCATTTTTACGCCCAAATGGTTCTAAAATGTGGAAAACATTTATTTAGTTTCAAATAGAGACAAGTGAACGTAATCTTGAGCAAATTTGTTTGATATTGACTTTGGTTTGACAGGCTTTTCAAGGAATTTTGGTGATCTTCAAAATTAGAAATGAAAATATTCACCAAGTGGTTTTCACGTAATAAAAAGTAAATTACATGGCTGCTTGGCGATACAGAATTTATCTTATCGTGTTTAACTTGATATCTCACTTGTTCGCTGCGCTCACTTTGATCAAGTTTTAAACTAAAACCACACATTGTTTTGGTCCGAGAGTTATCCACAATTACGTTTACTTTTCTTCGTGATTGATTCAAGTCATGAATTACTCTAGTTCGTGATTGGTTCATTCTGTTTTTACTTGCTGCCGTGATTGGCGCTGAAATTGGCACTTTAGAAACGTGTAGTGGAATGGGATCGAGTTTGAAAAATAAACTGATCAAAAAGTAAACCCCACCACAGAAAGATCACATCAAAATTAGTAACTTCACCTAGTTTGAAGAATATTGGTTTGATGTTAAAGGTTGATGCTATTTCCAAATAACTGGTAGCGAGACACAGACAATTCATCATATTTTGCGATAGTCGGAGTTCCAATAATTGTTTTATTATTCAGTGTTTTTGTTACCTTTGGCATCCAAAATGCTCGCAATTTCCTCCTCTGAACGATCTGGAAACCGAGCGGCCATGTTGGATTTGTTGTCGGACAGCACTGCGCATGCTCACAACAATATCTGCAGACAACACTTATTTGCGCGCAGTTATTTGCAGGTGAATCAACCAATCAGAATTCGGGATACTGAGGAACTGAATAATAGTATATTTTGTTGTGCGCTGTAGCAGCTTTATATACCGTCTTTACCATTGACATTACTTCATGGTTATTATAGAGCGGTTTTCAGTTGAGTGTAGTGAAACCAATCGCAAATTACCCACAGCCAGCCAATCATAGGAGCGAGTAATCACAAGTAACTCATAAATGGCTTCCCTGTGAGCCAATGACAAACCAAAGCAAAACCAAAACCAATTTGCGTTTGGATTTGCTTTGGATTCTGATTGGTTGGTTTACTTTTTCAGCCAATAGGAGAGCTTAGTAAACGCAAAACCAAAACACTTCCGACACTCAATCGGAAGATTTCCGCTCTATCTTTATTGAGCTCTGGATAGGCATTGTGCAAATCAAGTAACTTACTGTGAAACTGCTGCTGATAATAGGTACATTTAATATTCCAACTTCGTGCACAGTACACGATCCAAGCAGGTGATTGGCTAATGATAGGGAGCTTTAGATTCGAGTATACGAGTACGAATTTTAGACTCAAAATATCTCAGTCGCAAGAAAGTACAGATCTTCCAATTCTGCCAAACAATGCTGCAGACACGAGAACAAGCTACTAAGAGTATTTGTTTGTTAATATATCTATATAAGTGGTCATCGATTGTGGAAAGTCGTACTCGTTGTCGTACTCGAATCTAAAGCTCCTTGATAGTGCTTTATTGGTGATCACAGCACGCTATGCCTTCAGTTGGAATATTAAAAAGGTTAGAGACTTTATGCTTGTCTTTTATTGATAAATACAGGCACTTCCTGACTCAGTACGATGAATTTCTTCAAATGCAGTATAAATTTAATAAAAATAATTCATTATTTTTCGTTCATTGTACAGTCAGCGCGTGCATTTATTTGTCAATAAAACAGTAGAATCGCAATCATACCGGAAAACGAAGAGAAACCAAGGAAGAATGACTTATGTTTTTCAGGAAAATTAGTGTGAAAGGCGACTTAAAAAAACTCAGTTTAAAATAAACGAAAAGATTAAAAAAGCCGAGAAAAAAAGACATAAAATAAACTCGAACCCGGGGCTCAGATTGACACATTGTGGCGCACGGCCACAGAGCCGCTCATTAGTCACGTGGCTAGTCGAAATAATCTATAGAAGGTACAGAACTTTTCAGGCAATCCGCGCACCCGCGCACTGGGCATGAATCAGCGATTTTTTGCTCGCTTCCTATATCTATGATGCTCCGCTATTATTGCTATTTTTTATTTTTAGTTTGCTTTTTCAGCTACAGTTGTTTGTCATATCAGCATTAGGGCGTTAACTTTTCAGATTCATTTGCGGTTGCAAAGTAATTTCGATCTCAACCTGCAACGGTGATTTTTAAAGAAAATGTCAAAACAACTTGCTTAGTTACGCGCGTGGTCAATGCTGTTGACTGAGGGCTGAATATAAACGATAAATGTGGTAATTAACCATCATAACACGTCTTAAAATTCTTCTCATGATATTCGAAGTTCCGTAGGGCAAAGGACAAATTCCATGTTGACCCTGAGCTCCATCTACTTTCATTTTTGGTTATAAATCCACATAGCGATCATAACCGTTTTTGATATTTAAATTCATCTTCAGTGTCCTCGAACATGTTAGCGAGCCAGGTTCTCTGTTCCTCTCTGATCACTGGCCAGGAAGGAATCAGATGAACCACTTCCAGAAGCCCCCTGAGATTTTTCACTCGGTACAAATGGGCATCCGTAGAGCTTGCGAGACCCACAATCTCCGCGATGCCTTTAAGGTACTTGCCCACAGCGACGACGAAGATCTCGATTCCCATGTTCTTTATCCGGAATGCATTGTATAAAGTCTTTTCCTTCTCCATATTTGACTGGCCGTCGGTCACTATAAGGACTCGCTTGAAGCTCATTCTTCGATAACCGGTTTTGCGATTCAGAAATAACTTGGCTCGGCACTTGTCGAGGGCCAGTTGAGTATTGGTCATTCCAGGGGCGTATTTAATGGAACCAATGCCTTTCATAGCAGACAGAGGATCGGTAAAGTTGAATGTGACGTTTGCTCCCGTCGAGAAGGTAATGGCTGCATACAGGGTGTCATCTCGTGCTCGAGTGATGAGCGTCTGAAGGGCTAGGATCCCATTTTTGTAATCTTTCTTGCCAACTGACGCTGATGAGTCGAGAATGAATACAACGTCGTAGGTGATGTCGTCACCAATCTCCCTTTTCACAATCCGCAGGTCACGATCGATAAAGTATTTCATTAACTTTTGTGCAGTTTCAGAGGTAGGGGGGATTTTCTGGTAACCTAGATAAAAGAATAGAAAAGTGATCTAAGATTGATATCTGTAGATGTAGTCGTTAGAGTGGTTTTTGATCGAGTGTCGTAAAACCCAAACCAAAGAAATTACAGAGCCAATCACGGCAGCAAGTAAAAACACAATGAGCCAATCACGAGCAAGTAAAAACACAATAAGCCAATCACGAGCAAGTAAAAACGCAATGAGCCAATCACGAACTGAAGTAACTCGTGATTAGTTTTAGCAACCAATCAGAAGGAAAATTAAACGCAATTGTGGATAACGAAAATTGATTGAGTGTCGGACCAAGAGAATGTTTGGTTTTAGTATAGAACTTGATTGCATGGCTGAAGTAACAAGACTAAGACTTTGATTGCCTCTGATTGGTAGAATAATCACAAAATATTGTTTACAGCCAATCTAAGCAAACGTAAAGCCACAGCAATTGACACAATCGAAACCGGCTCAAACATGAGGCATGTGTTTTTATTTCTGATATTCATTTAAAAAAGTGTATATTTGCCAGCAAAGAAAGGTTGGGGGGGGGGGGGGGAGGGGGTTGGGATTTGTCAAAAAGAGAAAAAGAGTTCAACATAGCGAATTTTACATGAATGTTTATAAGAGATTTGCCCCCACGGTAGGGCATTTGTTTGGCTTGTTTCATGATCGGCTCGGTTTTCTTTGTTATTCATAGGGCTTTATCTACAATTATTTCATACTTGACACGGTTTTCTTTGTTATTCATGAGGCTTTATTTGCCATACATACTCCATTATAAATGCAAGTATCCGGATACACCCCGGGAACTTTTCTCATACATCCCTTGCATTTATAATGAGCAATTCAATACAATTCAACGATATTTTGTTGTTTCTAGCTTATTATTTTCTCCAAGGAATTCATTCACCTTGGCTTCAGCCAAACTTACTAAATATCCCTATAATGATTTAGAACCTTTTCTCCGTCTTGGTACTTGCCCAAAATCTACCTAAAAAGAGCTAGCTACATCAATGAAAATTTTGCGAAAACCTCGTCAAGAATGAAATAAGTCAGTTAAATACCTCGAACCTCAGCTTTTATTCAGATACATCCCTCGGGATGTCCTCGGTTCTCGGTATTTAACTCTTCCTTGAACAAAATAGAGTTGCTCGTTATAAATGCAAGGGCTTTATCTGTATATTGACCCGGGCCCTTGCATTTACAATGACCAATGCAAGGGTTTTGCTCTCAAGCTGACAGCCAGTTCAATGACCCGATATGAGAGCTCAAGTACGACACTTTCACTCTCTCCCTCTTTAAGAACGCGAGCCGTATTATCATTACGGGACGTTACTTTCTTCACCATACTCCAACTGCGCATGTTAGTGACGTAAGCTTAACGCCGAAATAATTATTCTATTGTATGATTCAGTGCTTTGTTTAATTTACAAACCTGCTAAGGGGATTGTTTACTTTTTCTGAAGGTCAAAGAATTGCTTTCTCATAGCTTTGGCGAGAAAACCTCGCCGATCATGGAATAAGTCAGATAATACCATGATCACATCGGTTTTCTTTGTTCCAATAGGGACAATTAACGTCTAAATTCCCTCATCAGTATGCATACCTGCTCTAAAGACAAATTCTCCCTCGGCCTTTGGGGACATTTAATCACTACTTTCCCTCTTGTCATGGTATTACTTATAATAAATACCTCGAAACTCGGCATTAAGTCATATACATCCCTCGAGCCGTACGTTGATTTAAAAAATAATGTAAAGTGGCCAACAAATGGGGGGGGGGGAGGGGGGGGGGGGGGGGATGGGGGCAGGTTTGTAATTGATAGAGACCTAGCCCGTATTCTGTTCAATCTGTTTATTCTGCTATCGGGAGCGGAATGAACAGAATGCTATTCTCGCGGAACTGCCTTGAATCAGTCATCACAGCTATGAATAGAGATCTCAAGAGGCAAAGTAGCAGCATTTCCACCCTTGATAGGATCACCCAGTTCCTTGTAAGGGTACATTCTGACGAGACGCTGTGACTGAGTAATTCTATAGTTATCACCACCAGCTAATACTTTTGTGTATCATAGCCTGCTGACTTGCAAAAGCAGCCCTTTGCAGGACCGAAATAGAAAAATAATTATGACCTGACATTTTGTTGGCATGCCAAATATATTATGACCTGATATTTATATTTTTGAACTGCCAAAGAATTGAACCCATTACTATTAAACTAGTATACAGTAAATGCTGCCGCTCAGTTAAGGAAATGTATTAGAAGAAAACCTACAGTAGCTCTTCAGCAGGAAAATTATATTCCTAAGTAACAAAAATGTCAAGGTGTGATATGTTTTAGATGCATTTGTTGTGTAGCTTGGGGCTATCTTGCCTGATACCTGTTTGAGCTGTGGCGTGTTTTCTCAAAAGGTCTCCGGATTCTTTCTAGTTTGTCCCGCTGTATCAATAATTTCCCGGTAAATACCCTGAATGTACCAATTCCCGACATTTTCTTAGGGTTCCTAGCAAAATAGTGTTGTTCTCCGGAAACAGGCATGCATATATTGGAGTCCGATGAAGCGTAAAGGAAATCAACTGCTGTTGGGATATGCTAATTTGTTTGTTTTGAACTCCGCTGTCACTTTTCAAATTGTAAATATATTGATTTGACTTTATCGAAGGTAATAGAAGAAAATTATTTGTTGCTAATCATGTTGATATAAGAGGAGAGATCTTGCTCTTTGGAAAATAGTCATTATCTCCGCCACAAACTATATAAGTCGTCAACTTAGCATGATCATCAAGTTACAAAACATACTTTGTGGGTTACATGTAGTGAACTTCACATTAAAACACGAGACTAATATAATAGTCTGTAGGAATTCTGGTAAACGACGGCGATCACAATTTATTTACACTCGCTGTAGGATGGCAATAACAACAGATTCTAAGTTCGAATAAGAGCCACATTCACGTGAAAATGCAAACAAAAAAGCAGTAAAATATAGACACCTTCACGTCCACGCAAACGAAAAGAAAGCCACGCACTTATTCGTCATTCGCACTGTATCCATGGAGATTTGATCTTATTTACCGGAATCCTTTGCGATATCACTGTACTATCCAATATAGACTACCGTAGAGTTCCGATAGTAGCGACCCTCGTTACTTTCGGAATTAGCAGCCTTTGGGGGTCGCTACTTTCGGGGGGTCGTTACTTTCGGGGAACAAAAATCGTTTACAAATAAAGCTGGCGCGAGCTTATTTTCCGAAATAAAAAATGAACAACATAAAATTAAAAAAAGAACAACATTTTATTTGCATTCCATATGTATAGATTGTGTTTCATAAAAAGAAGGTAACAATGATAAATACAGCAATAATAAAATAAATCAATATCAACACCAATAAACAAATGAGACAAAATTCGTCTATCCAGTTTCATGTTTTAACTGCGACATGGGTGGGCTCCGGATGTCTTCCTAGATTGTATTGTCAGTGGTCGGGACGAGTTGTATTAGTTTGTCTCTCAGTTCTTTTCTTAGACTTCTAAGTCCATTCTTGACGCCAATTTCATAAAAGCAAGGAATCTCGATGCCTCCTCCTTGAACCCATACCACGGCAAGTTCAACCACTCGATGTTACATTTAATGCGGAATTTAAGAAAAGTGTTGACAGACTAGCCACGGAACACTTGTCCGCAAATCCAGAGCGCTTTATGACGGGAAAAGTGACTGCTGGTGATCGGCGTGTGCTTTTCACGAAATGGATGGGTACGGCATGGCAAGAGACCTCGCGCCGGCTGAAAGACACAGTTATCCGTTCATTTGTGAAATGTGGAATTTCACTACCCATTTCCGGTAGCAGGGACAGTGAAATAAATATCGATGGTTTACCGGACTACCGCATGGGTGAATCAGCCGATATAGAGGAGATCGAGTTCTTCACTGACTTAGAGGAGGAAAGCTAAACTGCTTCGATTGTACTGCATGACGCACCGCTGCGTTTTAGTCTGGACCCCATACCGGTATATCAGTGTCATTTAATTGGAAGAAACACGTTCATGTTAATCGACGAAAACTATATAGAGTTTTCAATTTCAATTTGAAGAAACGTTCCTGTTGTTAATACGAAATTATACCGGTTTAGTTCTTACATCGCTACATCAGTGAACTGATGTCAAGGACGAATGGTGGCATAAAGCTTCCCCTTGTTGTAAATGAAAGTGCCTTATCGTGAACAATTTGTGACACTGCACGAACATATTATTGTACATTAAAATTTTGACTATTGATTGACAAATTAAAGGTATATACAATTAAAAAAAACTTGGTCTCGCTTTCGGGAGGTCGTTACTTTCGGGGGGTCGCTACTTTCGGGATTTACTAGCAGCCACAAAAAATTGACGTTACTTTCGGGGGGTCGCTACTTTCGGGGGGTCGTTACTATCGGAACTCTACGGTATATCGCAACTCCGCCGTCGCAGTGCACTCTGGGATGGATATCTCAGTTGCCATTGTTAAATCCAAGATGGCCGCCCAACAACAACAATGGAAAACTGAGATATCCATCCCAGAGTGCACTGCGACGGCGGGATTGCGATATATAGTCTATGTTGGATTGATGTTGGATCCGTGTGAGCTGCTGAATAATATTCCCGACACATTGAAAACCGTGGTAGGTCAACAAAGGCTTAAGGAGCATAATCCCTAGCCAGTTATCATTCAATTTAATTTCAATGACGCCATTTTAGTCACAAGCCCATAGACCCTTTGCACGTGACGTCATGTTGGTGTACAGTTAACAATAGATTCTTCGTTAGCTTCTTTTGTTCTGTACACCAACATGGCCGCCATGCCCTTTGTCATTTGAATCTCTGGGGATTGAGTGCAAACCATCTATTCTCGTTCCTTTTGTTCTTTTGTTTTTATGTCAGCTCCACTTATCTAAACTAGTAAATTTCATGTGTATGTGTGTTTGTTACAGCGATCTGATTGGTCAAACAAACTCAAAAACTTTCGACCCACTCTGAGCTTAGCCTAGCTGTGTTTTTTTCTCTTCTAAGCTAAGGCTTAGACTGTAAATTACCCGCTTTTTCTCTACCATTTGGCTACTCACTAATAAGATATGGGTTTTTATGAAGTACTTTCGCAATAAACAACTCTAACGTCACAAAAAGCAGCAGAAAAGCTGTACTCACTCGCGAGAAATTACGGTCGAGATTTCAGTGTCCCGTGTACAGTGAAATGGCTTCCTGTCAATCACTTTTGCACATGTACCGCGTTTTCTTAGTGGTTCGGTTCCGTACAGTTGGTTGGATCCGTGAATATTTCAAGCTGCGTTCAAGTTCAGAAATCGTTCATCGAAAGCTCAAAAACTATATTTTAAATGTAATGTGCTATCATTTCCTCTCTCGCAATCTTGGAAAGAAGGAGAGCTCGATCTGCCATCTGGAAAACACCAGAACAGTATTACACTCGAGCCGAGTTGAGGAGGAAGGACAGATCAGACTCAAATGAATTATTTATTTGAAACCACTGGGAAGAGACATTGCCATCATTCCTGTTGAAAGCGTACGTTTTCAAGTGTTTCATAATCGTAATCCATTTCTATCCTTGTCATCCTTTATCAGATAAACTCTTCTGTATTTTCATTTCACTTATGAAGAAGCTTTTAATAAAACTAGGTCATTATTTGTAAGTTTGTAGTTTGAATGTGGTTTTGAGCCCCGGGGGAATATTATTTGTCCGACAGCTCAGTTAGGAAGTACTCTAATGCTCCAAAATTTCGGTCATTTACATATTTTTACCTGCTCTATACACACCATTAAAAATATTGTACTAATATCAGTCTTTTCTTGAGGCAAATTTTTTGTGTGACGTCAGTGAAAACGATCTATATTGAAGTGATAGGGGTGATCGGCCGGAGCTTCAAAAATGACCCCTAAGATACGCATAAATTAAAAGAGACTAGAAAGTCAAAATGATTTTGGCCCCTAAAAGTATGACCACATAACGTCTGTTAAAATAATTGTGGTTAATCACAAGCACAGTAAAAATACATCTAACTACATCAAACACTTTTTTCATGAAGATTTCCAAAGCATTGTTTGAGAAATGAAATGACACCCTTAAAGGTACGGACTTCTGTTGCATAATTAGCTTTTATCAACTGATTAAATGGTACGGGAACGACGACCCCTGAAAGGTACGGCTGATCTCCCCTATCACTTCAAATAGGATTTTGAGCTTTTCTAAGTGGTGCTAAAACAGCTGCCCATCGCGGCAGGATTGCGGCCATCAAAGCCGGATTTCGAACGGAAAGGAGAACGTTATCAAGTATGCACTTTTCAGGACCTCCTTAGGACGCGGTATTCTCGTTTGATGTTTATGTGCACGAACGAGTGCAATTAATCTTAAAGGGGCACTATGAACACCAATGACAAACTTACTCATGACGAACGACAAAACTAACTACTCAGATTAGCAGAGTATGCTTTCCAGGGATACTGGAGAAAATTCGAGACAATTTTGATGTAAAGTTTATCTCACTACTGTTAGACCTATTTTAGAGCATGCGCCTTGGTATGGCAAGACGATAACGTTTTACGTTAAATATCTTACTTATTGCTACTATTGTATTATTGTAGTATTGTATATATCAATTCTTAATGTTTAAATTAGTTATCATAATTATTATTATTATTATTATTATTATAATTAGACATTATTCGAACATTTGAGGTATTTAATTAGACTCGAAAATACAGTTGACTTGACTGCATGAATGGCAAAGATTGGATTGGATTAAAATACTGCTTCTTATGATAAATTTTGAGCAACTTGAAATCGGTTCACTGTAACCGAAATCAAGTTTCTATGATAAGTTTTTGTAATCCACGTTGATCTGTGCCATCCTCTATAGGAGAAGTTTGAAAAGCACATAAGGAGATTCTGTTATTTTTTAGTTTTGTTCTAAAGGAACTTGAAGGTTCAATTTTGCAATTGACACAGCTCCTTTAAGAGTTCGAGTGCTGCGTCGGCCGTATTTTCTTCAATGCATCTTTGACTAAGTGGCTTAAGACCATAGCCATGCTTTTAGACCCTAGCTAGGTTTCAATACTATTTTTGGTAATTCATAATTTTCACCAGATTTCTTGCCAACTGATGTTTAACGACATTTCATCGTCTGTGGCCTTTGATCACCCAGAATCTTAAACGGTTGCAGCTGTTCTGTATTTTTTTTCTATTACTGGGACTCTTTCATCGCGCTGCTAATGGCTAAACGGTAACAGTGTATATATTTCCGATGGGTGGAAAGGCGGTACGTACGCGTTTACGGGAGTGCGGTTGTAGAACGTGTTTTATTTACGTGTAAGGACGCTGGCATCCATTCTCGTTACTAGATTATTGTTGTTAATGTACGTTGTTCCCGATCAGTTCAAGTACAAGTGATGTTGCATATGTTTTGTAGGCAAGGTTTTCCTCATTTGGTGACTCAACCAAAATCAACGCGATGTTCCTGTCTAGCTCAGTACTTAGTACACAAATAACATATTAAGCCAAGGAGAATCAAGCAATCTGTGTAACGCTGTGTAAACTCAAAGTCTTAATCCCTATTGATTTGCATTCCAAAGACTCCTAACCAAATGCGCATATTATCTGCCATGTCAGATCCTCACGTGGAGTTCAGACCCGGTGGGGGAGGGGGGAGGGACTCCTATGTACAAGTGACGGGAATGCTTGTCGGAAATTTTAAAAGGAACTCTCTGTGGGCGTAGCTCAAATTTGTTTTTATTCGTAAGAGGTACCAACCCCAAAACATAAAATTAACTGACATTTCATCCAATTGCAACTGACTGTGAAAATACCAAGACGCGAAGCCAGTCCAAGAGATCATTAAACAAAGATTTTATTTTCTGACAAGTAGTAATACCCTATAAGGTACCACGATAACCACAAATGGACGTTTAAAATTGAACGCCCTAAATGGTACCAAACTACGCATTGTAAAAGGTACGACGAGCATCTCCATCAGCACCATATAAGGAGTCGTCCCCCCCGCCACCTTCCCCTCCCCCCTCCGCCACCTTCCCCTCCCCCCTCCTCCTCCCCTTACGCTCAGACCAACTGTACGTTTAGTTCAGGACGGTTGCAAACTGCTGGTTCCATGTGTTGTGCATATGCGCGCGTCTTGTATCTTTCCTACTGTACCAACGTGCGTTATCGTGACAGCCTAGTTTATCTCGGGTGAAATCAGTCTTTTAAGGCACCGCCCGCGATTTCATGCTTTCTGTAGCCGTTTAATAATGGAGTAGGTTAAAAGCCTGGTACGCATTCCTTCACTGAAAATCATTTCAAGTAGGTCAGCTCGGTGCTAAGGACTATACAGTGTTCTCAGTAAGCAATCTCTGCCGGCTGTTTAATAGGATGCCTTCTATTCTACTGCTTCAAAGCACAAGACTCCACTGTTTTTAAGATCGTATCCTATTGGACTTTACTGAGTTCTATTGTTTTAGGGTTAGGGTTTGTTTATTTTAGGGGTAGGCTACAATAACATCTTAAGCTGTAAACGGTCAAGTCCGTTCCCAAGACTCGTATGATTTGTCTTTTTGTGAAAACAGCTTTTATGGAAATGTAGCCACTTGTTTCTCGTTATTGGCTGTCTGTTCAAACAAATACCGAGAATCCTGACAATGGCACTCAGTTTGACGGATCGCAAGCTTATATATCTACCTTTTAGCAGTTTAAGAGCTGTTTCGAGAGGATAATAATTAAAACTATTTTAAGCAATATGGCGAAAAAGTCCGGCGTAGTGATATTAAAATACTTCTACTGAGAATATCCAGAGTCCTAAATTGGACTGAACTAAGAAAGAACTGCTTGACACACAGGTTATGCACCAGTCTCTGCATAGGCGCTTTTCATAAACTCTTCACTCCTCAAGAAAAACCTCCGTCAAGGTGGATTTCGCAGATTACACATCACTAGAAGCTTAAGCTCAGAGCCTCTTAGTCTTGTTGACGTCGCTTGAGTCATAACAAGTCTTCATGAAATGTGACAGGTGACACAAGATATTCTGTGTTGTTAAAATCTCTCTCTTAATTAAATGGATTTCTTCCAGAGTACATTTCCGTTTTGCTTTCGTCTCCCGGTAGCTCAGTGGTTAAGCGCCGGTCTGTTGTGCGGGAGGTCGCGGGTTCAAACCCCGGCCGGACCAACACTCAGGGTCTTAAAATAACTGAGTAGAAGATGCTGCCTTTGTGAAACAACTGCAAATGGTTAGACCTTCACGTCTTCTCGGATAAGGACGTAAAATCGTAGGACTAGTGTCCCCAATTAGTTGCAAAGCTAAATACATTTGACACTTAAATAAAGTTACTTACTTACTTACTTACTTCAACAGCATCCACACTTCAAAGATTTGAATACATTTTAACGAGGATATATGTTGTTAAAGTATCTTCGTCAGTTATTTTTATAGCGGGACCTAGTTGTAAACTGGAGCTTAGAATTATCATAGTTTGAACTGCAAAAAGACATGAAGCTATTAGAGATATATTTGTCAACAAATATTTAGCTGAATCACGAATACAAAACAGCAATAGAACAGATTCCTACTGCATCTCATTTGGCTTTCTTCTTCTTGGTTTTCTTGAACGGTTATCACGTTAAAGAGACAAATTATTAAGTAACCTCATGTTGAAAACCTGTTCAGAACATTCTAGTATTAGCGTTAATAATTGTTCTCTTAATCTCATTAATAAACGAGATACATGAACTGCAAGACAACGTCAAAAAGCTACAGTTGTATGTAATTTAGTTGTTTGATTGATAACTTGGAGAACGATATATACAATCTTCACGAACACTATATATTGAAACGGCTTTTAATAACTACTAATTGAATTGTAACCCACCATAACCTGATGGAATGCTTGTTTGTTAACACAAAACACTTTATTGTACAACATCCAGTAGCAATTTCTAAACACTGTACTACAACCATAACTTCAAATTTAATGAAAGGAAGTAGGCTTTCCTTGAGCCACTTGATTCAATTAGGAACTGAAGTAGAGAAGTGCCTACATATTACACGTACAACCAGATTCAGTTCAGTGTCCCGGCGTCACGATTGTCGTAAAAATGTCCGACACACCTAAGTCAACCTAAGCTACACCGTTGCAGCGAGGTTTCGCTCTGGCATACCTTGTCTTGCCAAACACGACAAATTCACGAAGCCATAGCATTATATTCTACTTACGATCGTAGTAATCCCTCGCAAACCAGAACTTCCTTTCCCAGATATTACAGTGTGATGGGAAAAACAGCGCAAACATTACGACCACGATCCAAGACTTCGCTGCCATGTTTATAGACTTCGCTTGCTCTTGCTTGCGACAAACAGCGTGTTCTCGATGCGATGGATCACTGGGAACTTGTCAAGCCACACATACGTCTGGTAAATCTGCTGTCTCGGTGCACTTTATATTCGAGCTGAATAGAGGGTCAAAATGTCAGCTTTTCTTGAATAGAAGTGATGAGATTGTATTCTATGCTGTTGATTGACACCAATCCCCAAAAGTACCTCCAGATCCTTATTTTAGGTCGAAAGAAACGTTTTCTCCGCCCTCACACCGATACTACACTTCCGTTTTTTTTTATTATCATTGTCGAGCGCTCTTAGTCTCCTCCGCGCGCAGGCATCTCTAAGTATCAGAAACCGTGAAGAAGAAAACTCCTGTGGCAGGTAACCCAATTTAGGATTTTTCTTCTTCACGGTTTCTGAAACTTAGAGATGCCTGCGGAGGAGGCTAGAGCGCTCTTTCTGTTGGGTTTGGTAGCTTGGTTTCATAGTTTTCTCGGTTGAATTGACGAGTCACATGTTGTTGGCCAGCCTGCAAAGTCTCCTGTTGTCATAATCACAGTCGCAGATAGCCCTTACGAAAACAACAGGAAATAAGTGTAGCTGATAAGCGTCATAGTACACGCCGCCTATGCCTATGATAGAAATCTAAGTGAAGCAACAAATGTCGAAGTGATTATTTCATTCACAAGACCTCTGAAGAAGTTCAAACTACTGATAAAAAGCAATGATGAGATATCATCTAAAGAAGTTCCAAATCACAAAATGAATATACATACATATCGCGCGCGTATCGACGGATAAGTAGAGGAAATCGCATGAACTGCTCGTGCCATACGTGATTTATGGGCACTGGGTGATATTTTGAAAGTTCTGATATAATTGCACGAGCCTTTGAGCCTTTAGGCGAGTGAAATTTGAAAACTTTCATTTCAATATATCACTCAGTGCCCATAAATCACGTGGCATATAGCGCGAGCAGTTAATGCGATGTTGTGTTTATAATATACTGAGCAAACATTTGCTGAGAACATACGCCTGTGCACTCTGTATCCTTAGTATGTACTCGTTATTGATCAATCAATCATATAATCCATTTATTTTGTTGAGTAAATTACAAACATCATTATTGCATTTTCTTTTAATCTAAAGAAGGTCCAACAAAAAAAACTATTATCAGAACACACAAACAGGTCGATAAGTAAGGGTTATCGGTCTTGAGCGAGCGGGTATGAGGTTTGTTCACCGAGGGTTGCGCTCGAGGTGAATAAATGTCATACTCCCGAGCGGAAAGCCGATAAAATGATTATTTTTTTCACGATGGCGAGATTTTCTCATTGTATACAATAACAATATTTCTTTTCATAAACCATTTGGCAGCATTGTTTGTGTAGTATAACATTACTGTTCTCAAGGCTTCTCGTTGTTACTTACATTAAAAATGGGTATGTATGTAGGCCAAGAGGCTCAAATCTTGACCCTGTTTGACCCAAAACCTGATTGCCCCCTTTTTTTTTGGGGGGGGGGGGGAACCCTCATGCCTGATACTGAACCCCGACCCTGACTGCACCCAAATTAAACTCAAATCCTGACCCTGATCTGCCCAAATTGAGCGATAAGCGCAAATGTTTTTGTGAAACAGTCTGTGAATTTGAGAAGCGGACTTAGAAGAGCTTTCTCATTAGGAATTCCATTTTTTTTCTTGCTATGAAATTTATGTTTCATTTCACATTTATTCATACAGTTTTAGCCGGACATTCCCCCGAGTTTTTGATCTATTTTCAATCAAATTCAGTCTGATTATGTCATTGTATTGCATTTATACACTTGAATTGCCAGTATTCTGTTGTTCAAATCCTGCGTTATCATATATAGTCATGTCATAAAAGCAATTAATAGACCAGACGTTTTTATGACGTTCTCACTGGCGAATTAAAGCACGACTTGTTACTAAGAGGATTTCAAATGAAAGTGTATTTCATCTTCAATCTCATGTGGCCCGAGTGAAAGCCCAGATGGGCTCTTGTTGACCATAAAAATACATGAACAACGTAATACATTCGATCAGCGCTGTCTGGACAGATCCAATGTACATTTAGAAACGTAAGCGAAATACAATATCCAAACACAAAAATCTATTGAAAAAACAAAACGTTATCTGGATTTTTCCAAACTTCCTATTAAAATATGCAACAAATTATTTAACACTTTATTTTCACCTATTTTATTATATAACTCAGAAATATGGGGAACTTATGACAACATCAATTTTCAAAAGTGGGAGATAGACCCAGTTGAAAGACTTCATTCACAGTTTTTTAAATATTATCTTGGGTTAAACAAACGAGCCCCTAATGTGGCTACTCGGATTGAAGTTGGAAGATTATCATTGAAATCATTAATTTACCGGAATATGTTACACTTCTGGATGCATCTTCAAACCCTCCCCGAAGATAGTATTGCCAAACAATGTTTATATATTTCAAACATCCTTGCGTCGTCTAATAAATCGAGCTTCATGACCTCAATAAATAAGATTTTAGAAACATTCCAGCAGATACCAAATACAAGACCCCCTGATCTCGATCAACATAAATTAATGAAAAAATATATATCTGATATAGATTTGAAAATTACAAAAGAATCCAAATTACATCAAATGAAGCTTATTACTCGGGCTGCCTGTGGCAGCAACGAGTCTTAAAATGCAAGTCGTTATTTTTTATATATATTTTTATTCAGTGTAGCAAGCGTTCAGCGCATGCGTTAAAGGTCAAATTCACACCAATCAGATCGCACTGTGCTGGTCACGTAACACTCGCCAGGTTAATTTATTTACATAATTTAATACAGTAAATCAAAATGGTGGATCCGTGAGCAAATCTCTCTCACATTTGGAGTCCCATCTCTCAAATGTAAGCAGTTTAATGTTTTATTTAACTTCACTCGTGCGAAAGCCTTCCAACAGGCTCAGGATATTGCAACGGGCGCTCTTGTCGGAGCCGAAGGACCGCGTTTTTTACCCAGATGGCCTGTGATTTTATATACGACACGACGCCGGACCTGAAGGACTCGCAGATCCACACATATCGAATTGGAATTTAGCGTTTTCCTTTCTGCTGAAACCAAGGCTTCTTCGATAGAAAGGGCAAGATGTTGTGTTTTTCTAGGAGGACAAAATATTTCTCGTTTAAGCTTCTCTTTCGCCACGGCTTTGTTATTGGAATCTCTGTGGATTGGTATACTCAAATATACTGCACAATACCATACAACTGAATAAGAAGTCTTTAACAAAGCCGAACTCAAACTCAAGAGCAAAGCTGAGAGTGAAAGTGAAACTGAACAGTGTCTTGTCAGGTCATGAATTAAGGTACGGTGAGGTTGAAATCATTGCGTGTTTATATCTGCATTTCTTTGTCGATTTGTTGACCTCGTGGCGCTGATAGATTTTGCCATCGGACGGTATTCTTGTTTGAGGTACGTTTCGTAGATTTTATGCCTCTCGGTCATAATACATACCAGCGCAAACACCGTGATCTGTAGGCCAACATGCACTAAAATTATTTTGAGCGTGTTTTTGGCTGTCAGAAATACCCCGGAGAAATAAACACTCGCACAGAATAATTTATGATGAGCGAAGCAATATCAACTTAAACAAGAATCCTCTCACGGCCGAGGTTTTGGTTCGAGAAATTAAAGGCTTCCAACAGTTCCCTTTATAGTTCTGTAATATAATGAGCAGATCAGTTTTGGGAAGGAGGGTATATAACCAACAGGCATTTCAGTTAATAAATACTTGATATGGACGCGAGCTGCGATAAAGAGCCGCAGGGTAGAATGAACAGTAGAGAAATATATCATTTGATAGCTCCATCATAGGTGGACAGGATACAACTTATAATATGGGACAAATATAAACATATATTTGAGACACTCATCTATTAGTACTCTGAACCTGGAGAACAGCAGACTAAATTGTAAGCGTGAGGTCAACTTCTTTAATTTGCATACACGAGAAATATATATACTAGGGGAGCAGAGAATGCATGTCACCGCGCTACCGGCCACTCCTAAAGACTGCTAAATCCAGCTAATAATTCTTCCCTTCGGTTATTACTAAAAGGATTTCAAATGAAAGTGTATTTCATCGTCAATCTCATGTGGCCCGAGTGAAAGCCCAGATGGGCTCTTGTTCAATTAAACACAAAGCTTTCATTTTATTCAAAATTTAAAACAGATACAAATAGTTATAATTGTTATGATCTTGTTAAAAATATGAAACACAGAAGAATCTTAGCTAAATTCCGAATAGGAAACCATAATTTACGTGTAGAAGTTGGTAGACACGCACAGCCTAAAATTCCAAGAGAACTAAGAAGCTGTGAGTGCTGTTTATCAACAGATGTGGAAGATGAAAATCATTTCTTTTTCATCTGTGTCTCATATGCTGACTTGAGAAAAACATTATTTAATGATATTAGTAAATATTGTAACAATTTCTCTAAACTGCAAGATTTTGCCAAGATCCTCTTTTTCTTCAACAATGTTGATCCATTTATATGCAGAAGGTTAAGTCATTTCATATACGAAGCTTCTGAACGGCGAGATACATTACTATCACGAGTTATAAATTAAATTGTTATAACAATAATTGTAATTATTGTAGGCAATACCATTTATGTATATGGGACTGCTAATAAAATGTATTGTATTGGATATCAACGGGTATCGAATTATAATCAAAGGTTAGATTTCGTCAGGCGCGCTCAGATAAGAAAGTTCAAAGCTCTCAGACTAGGCGAGACAAGGAGATATCAATTTCAATGAGTCATTGTCAGAAATCTATTCCATCGTGGGCAATTATGCAATACAACCTAAATTTGGGTCAGGTCTTGTACAGCTAAGGCATGTTTTACGACAGAATAACCAGAGTCTTTCTACTGGATTGAGAGCTCGAGACATTATACATGTCTGCTAATATGGGGAAAACTGAAACAAAAAATGAACTTTGACGGCAGAAACCCTCATTGAGCCAAGCGGAATATTTACACGATCCACTAAGATTTTAACAAAGCGTTTTCTGGTTACGGCTCAGTGGGGCAACTACACGAACAAGAAGCATGAACTGCCAGCAAAGAGAGAAGGAAAAAGTACTTGAAATGCACAGCGCTAGCTGAAGTAGGGAATATATATATAATATCTTAGACGTTAAATTACGTTACTGTTAAGAGGATCAAAATTCAAGTTTTGTAGCTTGAGACTGTCTTCTGCCGTGACTCGTGAGAGAAATTGGAAAAGATCTAGCTGTTTCATTCAGACACTGGCAAATTTATGGAAAGCTACGGGCTTACTTTATGAGATTATTATTCATTGTGGAATGAAAGGAAACAGGTTAGCTGAAAGTTAAGTTCGAGGTAGGCTTCGACTTTCATTCCGATTCAGTGCATATGTGCACGAAGGTGGGATGCTGTCAACAACCCTACCAAAAGTTCAGTTACGTAAGTACTGTAAGTAAACTCTTTTTGATTTGAATAAATTTCCTCAGTTTGTCTGTTAATGTACTTTTTCTTCTAATTATCGCTTTATTTAACATCTCTGTGATTTAGAGTATGCGTACCTCAGAATAAATTATTTGTAAGGTCAACTGAACTCTTGTGTCGATAAGCGCAAATGTTTTTTGTAAAACAGTCTGTGAATTTGAGAAGCGGACTTAGAAGAGCTTTCTCATTGAATTTGAGAAGCGGACTTAGAAGAGCTTTCTCATTAGGAATTACAATGTTTTTCTTGCTATGAAATTTATGTTTCATTTCACATTTATTCATACAGTTTTAGCCGGACATTTCCCCGAGTTTTTGATCTATTTTCAATTGAATTCAAAGTCTGAATATGTCATTGTATTGCATTTATACACTTGAATTGCCAATATTCTGTTGTTCAAATCATGTCATAAAAGCAATTAATAGACCAGACGTTTTTATGACGTTCTCACTGGCGAATTAAAGCACGACTTGTTACTAAGAGGATTTCAAATGAAAGTGTATTTCATCTTCAATCTCATGTGGCCCGAGTGAAAGCCTAGATGGGCTCTTGTCTAAAAGTCGATGAAGGTTGTCAGGATATGAAAATATAAGATATATTCCCCTGAAAAAAAAAAAAACATAGAAAATAACACGATAACTTGTGGAGTGTGACTGTACCGGATTCCTCATTGGTGAACAGCAACAAACGGTTTCTTTAATTAACTAAAGTAAATACTAATAATTAAATAATACTTATAATAGATCCTTTGCATGTGACGTCATCAAAATTATAAAATATCAACTATGAGATATTTAAAGCTGTTCTTTTAATATGATTTAGATATCGGTATTCTCACTATTCGAAAATTTTACGTCGATACGGTGATTCGTTTTTGAGTTACTGTATTTTGAATGTTGTGACAGCCCAGCCCAGCGTGTTTCCTAACTGTCATGAAAATACATATATTTCGGCCAATTTAAAATGTTAGAGTTGATTAAACCTTTCAAAGTTTATGGGAAGGACAACTTTATTTGTAGAGTACGTTTTCGGCCGCCATCTTGGTGTACCAAAGCTATACACCAACATGACCGCCGCATACTAATTACACTAAATTGTTCGAATATTATTTGTCCAACAGTTCGGTTACGAAGTGCTCTATTGCTCCAAAATTTTAATCATTTATATATTTTTGACTGCTCTATACACAACATTAAAAATATTTTACTAATATAAGTTTTTTCTTGAGGCAATTTGTTTTGTGACGTCAGTGTAAACGATCTAAAGTCATTAATAATTCATAGGGTTTCTGTCCAATCTCTGCACAGCATACAGGTCACGTGTATGCTCTTGTTTCCCCGATAAAAATCCCAAGAAGCTAAAAGCACGGGGGGGAGGGGGGGGGTTGAATATTCAGCAGGGAAAGGTTGGGGTTGATGAATTAATACAATAGTTAATGAGCTTAATTAGTATGCTGTATCGTTCATACGGAATATTAATAGATCTATTACCTGTATAAACGATACAGAACACTAAGTTCCCACAGCTTTGCCTCTTCCTCGTCTGTGACTTCATCTCTCTCTTCCATTTTGCTCAGTATTTTGTGCAATGCCCAGTTTGTTCGCTTCTCTCATTTCTGCATCTAATGCCTTTCGGAATGTTGTAAACCTAAAATTGAAAAGCCCACATTAAAATCGTACAAATTCCCATAGAAGTTATTTTTTCTTTTCCTATCTCAGTTCTGTTTGAATACCTCCAGCTATAAGTTTTTTCTCTCGAAAACAACGTTTATCGTTCTAATACAAGTATAACATGAAAAATGAATAACACGAAGAAGCTTTACCGTTGATCACTCTTGTTCAGCATATATAAATAGTAACTAAGTTATGTACGTTATGCCGTACGGAAAGCACCTAGAGCCATGTGAAATAATAAGGCGGGGTAGTGCACACCTTGTCGTCGTTGTCACCTTTTGGATTCTAAATAAATCGCTGTTTTGTCTGGAACACCGCCAGTCCAAATGATTCACCCGCCCCTCCGCCCTGGCGAAACAATCGAGGTTTTTAAATATGAAACGCTCGAGGTCTTTAACTATGACCTAAGCCGAACTATGGAAAATATTCACGTTTTCTGGGACTTTTTAATCGTAGCACCAGGTTCTCCCACCTACCGATGTTACGGAAACGTGTTACTTTTTTCTTATTTTCTCGATAAGAATGTATCTAAGAATTTAAAAACTTTTTTTCGAAGTGAACCATGACAACCCCGATAGTTTCCATTCGCGCTGCGGCGGCGTCTTTCACAAATTGCCTGTTTATTTACCGATCTTTCCCTCATTATGGTGTTTTTAAGATCGTTTCCTTCATTAATCGTTTCATCGTGTGTCCCGATTTCCCTCTTGCTAGAAAATGTTCTAGTGCTGTTTGATCCGCACGATCCTGTCGTCCAGTCTGAACCATTCCATGCATCCGGAGGGGGAAAATCCATTTGTGAAACCTTCAGTGTTTTTCCAGATTTAAAGATGTCTTATGGAGGCTCGAACGGGTTATTCGTCAGGTCGGTACTCTTTTAACTGTGGCTTTTGCGTCCAAGTATGAAAGAGGTGTAACTAAAGCATCTTACCATTTCAAAACTACTATAATGATTATTTGTTTTTTGCACGAGCCCATGGAGCGACTATCTGTTATGCATTCACGAGCCAGCGTGTTCCCGGCAGATCAGGCTATTTTTAGAATCAGGTTGACGAGAAAAAAACAATGAGAAGCCTGGTGAATAGTTATTTTATACAACAACGTACTAGGCAAACAATGGTTCCTAATGATTTATGACAAGAGATATTGTTATTGAGTACAATGAGAAAACCTCGCCATTGTGAAAAATATGCATTTTATCGGCCTTCCGCTAGGGGGGTATGAGATTTATTCACCTCGGGTGTTCTATCGATAACCTGATCTGGCAATGTGTTGACTTACAGACCGAGTATGGGAGATGGACGCTTCTGGTAATGGTTTCTGGGTTGTGTTATTTAATTGACCAGATGATTGCCATGACACATCAGCTCCACTAGTTTGATTTTAAAAATAATTTTAAAAAGCTATAATTGACTGAAGTTTTATACATTATCTTTAATATGAGAATTTTTTTGTTTTTGTAAGACAGAACTTCTGCATTTTTTGAAAACGGCTGGAATTCAGGCTATTTTGCGCATGGAAACGGAATTTTCTTCCACAATATTTTACGATTTTTTTCTTACACAATATTTTACTTTTAGGAGGTGTATCGTTTCGTGTACCAAAAATGAATAAATTTCACTGCGGGTTTTTGAAACTGTTACCGAAAAAAAGATAAGATATTTCGCACCACAAAATATTTCGCGTTTGCAGGTTTAGTTACCAGGCTCGCGCGGTCAGGAAAATGTTTTCGAGCCTCGGATGAAAAAGCAAAAATATTATGGCAAAGTACTAACTCTAAGTTACGTAAACAGAAGAACTCCACTTTTAAGGCGACAGAAAAGCCTTAGCAGTCTTCCCTCCTCGCGGAACTGAACAATATATCATCGTTATCTTATCTTAGACGTTTAAACCGATAAGTTTACTCGAATTAGTTACCGCCAGGAAATGTTGTGGTATCCCGAATCCGATCGTTAATCTAGAACAGTCCACAGTTACTTAGCTTAACTTCTGACACCCTCGGGACCGAGATTGAGAGTCCGTAATAGTGAGAGTCCGTAATAGTGAGAGTCCGTAATAGTGAGAGTCCGTAATAGTGAGAGTCCGTAATAGTGAGAGTCCGTAATAGTGAGAGTCCGTAATAGTGAGAGTCCGTAATAGTGAGAGTCCGTAATAGTGAGAGTCCGTAATAGTGAGAGTCCGTAATAGTGAGAGTCCGTAATAGTGAGAGTCCGTAATAGTGAGAGTCCGTAATAGTGAGAGTCCGTAATAGTGAGAGTCCGTAATAGTGAGAGTCCGTAATAGTGAGAGTCCGTAATAGTGAGAGTCCGTAATAGTGAGAGTCCGTAATAGTGAGAGTCCGTAATAGTGAGAGTCCGTAATAGTGAGAGTCCGTAATAGTGAGAGTCCGTAATAGTGAGAGTCCGTAATAGTGAGAGTCCGTAATAGCGGGGTGCCAGACAACAACATTCAAACGTGATTTGAGCATGTGCTGGTTAGACCGTATGAGTAGCCTGATTTTCAGACGGTACGTGGTCGTCCGCTCACTTCCTCCCCCTAGTGAGCGGACGAACTCGTACCGTCTGAAATGACTTTTTCTGTCTAGAACAGAGGACTAGACAACGAAACGGACGACGGTGACGTCTATGTGATTATCATGGACAAAAAGCGAAATATATAAACCCTAAAGTATTCTTAGTGTCCGCTTTACCGAGAGTCAAAACAATAAAATATTCACGTTGGGACCAAGCGAAGTGTCTGTAATAGCGAGAGTCCGTTATAACGGGAGGGGTTTTCAGTCAATCGTCTGTAACTTTCGCCGTGACCGTCCACTCTAACTATAACGCAATAACCGGCAGGTTGTCCGTATGGCGAGAGTTAACTGTTCATCTTATTTGTGGTAAATGTATTGATTTTATTCATAATAGTAAAATCGGAGGACGTTTGTCAGCGTCAAAGAAAATCACCACCAGTCTATTTTGAACTAACTGCGCCCCAACTAAGCAGCCGTTTCTGTTATTTCGCGGTCACTCCAATGCAGTCAAAACAATCTCCAATTTATAATCTGTAAACCACGGTAGGTTGCAAATTAAAAAAAAGTAATTTCCCCTGGAGAACTTTATTATGTAAATCTGCAAAGAACACGCGCAATAATGATGTACAAGAACGCAAGAAATATGAGACCGAGACTCGCCTAAAGGCTCGCCAAAATACATACGATTCGTAAAAATATACAGCCGTATAATTACTAATTACTTCTATCACTTTAAAGAAAAACGTATACAAATAATTATGATATATTCATTTGGTTATCAGTGTGCTAAAACGACTAAATATCGATAGGATGATCGGTCAGCTTCGGGAGACCGAAAAGAGCTCGTTCTACGATATCGATTTGCTAGCATTACAGCCGGTGCATCAGCGAGTGGGCGATCATGCGCAACCGAGTGGCAAATCCCAATAAGTCGTTCCTGTGCTTCGCGTATCCACGAGTTCCAAATTAACTCGTCGCGTACTTAGCGACATAGCTTATTAACAAGTTAAGTAAAACATTATTCGACAAGAGACCTGAAGAGGCCCTGAGTGGCCTTAACTCGGGCCACCTATAAATAGGTTAATACATGGAGTTCTAGCATATTTTGTGTGATACATGGTTTGTGATAGGGGACCGGATAATTGATTAACTACTGATGCTTGTGATAATTTATATATGATGGAATGGACCTTTTGCAGGAATGCAATCACGTGGTTGTACTAGTTGGCAAACAAATATTTAAAGGCACTTGTACGAGATCGGCAGCGTTATTAGCAAAACCTGTTTGTATATTCCATTTTCCACCTTCCAATTTTCAACCCCCAAAGGTGGTCACGGTCGCAGGAGCTTCTAATTATGTAGTTTTACTGATCATTAAAACGGGGTTGCATGAGGGTGGTTGCTGCAGGGACTGGTAACAAATTAGCAGGGGGAGGGGTTGTGAAAGGGGGATGATAATATTTTTTGAATCCCCCAAAATGGAGGGTCATAAATAATGAGCAAAAGGATTGGTTATGGGGGTAAAGGGTCAAAATATTTCATACTCATTGTCCAGGGAGGGTTATACATTTTTAGACTTTTATGATCTCCACCCCCCCCCCCCCCCCCCCTCTTTTTTGCATCTCCACTGCTAATTTTTGACCAGCCCCTAATGTTTAATAAAATATTGTGTGCATTGATTTCATGCATGTAGACCACTTGGAAAATAAAATTAACTTTATTTAAAGAGGGTAACACCAACTAGTACACATATAGAAATGTGTGGCCCTCCTTGTAATTGAACATTCGGGGGAAAAACTAATTAACTCTTTCGCTGCTATTGTCGAGTCTGATGTTGAGTTTACTCCACATCGTGAACAGTCCCAGAAAAAAGTTTGAAATTAGCAAGTTTTAGGCAACCATGTGATCAATCATGTGACTAATTAGCATAACTTATGCAAGATGAGATTCAGAATTATATTTTGTACATATCTGGAAGATTTCATGTCAGTACCCTTAATTGAACTCGAGAAATTAAAGAAATTGTCATGGTGGTCAGAAAAGTGATATTATGGGCAAAATTACCACATAATGTAGCAGTGAAAGAGTTAAGCTAAATATTGTCTGTTCATGACTGTAATAATAATATCAGTATACAAGTGAATGCATATAAATTATATATCACTTCAATTGGTTATCTGAAAATACTTCTGAAATACTATAAAAGTAGATTGGGCCACGGTACTATAAAAGTAGATTGGGCCACTTTATGTTATACTAAGAAAAGAAAACAAATTACAGAGCCTGCAAGTTCACAAGTCAATGAAAAACCCCAAGAGCCTGTAGTTTTGGATCAACATATCCTTGAAACTCCAAAAGCAACATACACATGAGTCAAATTCAAACCGGAAGAGACGGAATTCTTTAGATTCTTCACGAGGATCGTTAGCCCGCAATAAGAACTCTCTCGCTGCTTTAATGACCTTGATTTGTAACATGGAGGCTAACCTAACTGATATGCGTAATGAATTCTTACTCTCGTAACATCAAAACACGAATCAAGAAACCAAACTCAGTCATTTGGAAGACAAATTAGTGCAGCAAGATAATATATACAAGACCGAAATCAAGATGCTGTCATCACGAATATATTATTGACCTAGAAGTTGAAAATGGCGAGTTGAAAGCGGATATAATAAAGCTGAGATCCGACTTTCAAACTTAAAAAAAAATCAAGAATACAAAAAGAAGACAATGAAAGACCAAGGTCTCCAAGGTCTCCGAGACTACCCAACCTACTGAAGCTTATCAGTTTGTTGAAGAGCCATCTTTCTTACATGACAACCCGATCCACCGAGGTAAAGCCCCTATTTTAGAACTCTCCACTTACAACATCTAGGCACCTGAAGAAGACTAGTTTGGCAAGCCGAAATATAGTACGTTTAAAACTATATACACGTTGTTTCAGCTTTGCTATAGGCCTCAGGATAGAGGAAAACTCTATCCGCAGTCTGTGGCTTCCGGTTGACCTTTTCGACATTATGCGGCGCCAGGGCGGCGCGGTGTTCAAGTATGTGTACTTGAACGACTTGAACAGCGTGAGCTGATTGGTTGGGGGCGAAATACCTCGACTTGGAAAATAAAAATAAGAAACACTTGCGATTTAAGACTCGGGCCTGCCCACAGGCAGCCCGAGTAATAAGCGACGTCCGTAAGCGAGCGATACACCCATACAATGAACGCAATCAAACACTGTCAACGCACGCTACATTCTCAGCTTGTTTAGAAATTATCAAAAAAGCATCGTCCAATCAACGCCCACGACATGTGCGTGTGCAGCAATAACAACATAACATCCGTTGATGTGTACGATTCTGTCGACAGATTTAGTGACACTGTTCTAATAGTTCTGTCATGTGGTTGTCAATTAATTATGAAACTGAGTAATCACCCGTGGTATTAATTGTTTATTTTCCTTAAATGAAAATAATACGTTTCTAGCCCTCTCGTGAGCTAGAACATTAAAATCTCATTTGAACTTCTCAGGGTCATTGATTCGGTTCAGAGAAATTGGAATGGCTACCAAATAACTAGAAAAACAGCTAAAACCGTTTGCGATATTCCTTTCCGATGGGACGTTGAATCTTCCCGCGAGATGTGATCAGCCAAAAATAATGAAAATGGTAGAAGTCTATAGATATACCCGAACAAGCGAGGCTGGGTTGGACAGCCGAAATATTGTACTTACTAAACTATATATATATATGTATTGTTTAATCAGCTTAGTTGTATCCTTGGCCTTCTATCACTGCCTGCAAAAGCAGCCGCTCAAGATCAGCTCGGATAGGGGGAGGAAGCCGGTTGATCTGAGCTCAAAGGCTGCTTTCGCAGACTAGCCTCGGATGAATGTAGCAGTTATCCGTGCCGAACCGAGGCTCTCATTCGTGCTATCGTAGGTTCCTGTTGTCTGACCGAAAATGGTAATATAGCTGAGTACAATTCAAACCGTAACAGCCTTACCTATGTCCGCGTGCGCTCAGTGGTTGTTCATCAAAGTAATAACATGGCTCGGTTAATAACAAATAGAAAAGAAAATCTAAATCTCTCAACGAATATAAGAAAGAACTGAAATGTCATTTGCTTACAACTGATGCTAATGTAATATACTAAATCGAGCAATGAGTATTACTGACTAACCATATGATAGGATAATTGATACTTATATATGTATATACAATGTAGGAAGTTTTATAGTTTAAATATATGCAACTTAATAATTAGTAGATTGACAATTGATTTTTAATTTCTCGTGTATTTATTACTTTTTATCGGGTAGCCCTTACTATTTAGGGAAGTAGTTCCTGTTTAGGGATTCCCTCAATACCTGTAATATGTATTTACTTTTCTCATTTACATCTATACAGTACTGTAAAACTATTAAAGTAAAGTAAAGTAGATCTATGTCTCATCTGGGCTCATCAAAAGCGCACGTGGGTGACGTATTGCCGCGGTGTGTATTAGATTACAGGTGCGCGAATGACATCGCGAATGAATTCACAAGGTGCACAGATGACGACTACACGTGACTATAACAACAGTAACACTACTCGACTGCGTCTCGATGTACACAGATGACGACTACACGTGACTATAACAACAGTAACACTACTCGACTGCGTCTCGATGTACACAGATGACGACTACACGTGACTATAACAACAGTAACACTACTCGACTGCGTCTCGATGTACACAGATGACGACTACACCTGACTATAACAACAGTAACACTACTCGGCTGCGTCTCGATGTACACAGATGACGACTACACGTGACTATAACAACAGTAACACTACTCGACTGCGTCTCGATGTACACAGATGACGACTACACGTGACTAACAACAGTAACACTACTCGACTGCGTCTCGATGTACACAGATGACGACTACACGTGACTATAACAACAGTAACACTACTCGACTGCGTCTCGATGTACACAGATGACGACTACACGTGACTATAACAACAGTAACACTACTCGACTGCGTCTCGATGTACACAGATGACGACTACACCTGACTATAACAACAGTAACACTACTCGACTGCGTCTCGATGTAAACAGATGACGACTACACGTGACTATAACAACAGTAACACTACTCGACTGCGTCTCGATGTACACAGATGACGACTACACGTGACTATAACAATAGTAACACTACTCGACTGCGTCTCGATGTACACAGATGACGACTACACGTGACTATAACAACAGTAACACTACTCGACTGCGTCTCGATGTACACAGATGACGACTACACGTGACTATAACAACAGTAACACTACTCGACTGCGTCTCGATGTACACAGATGACGACTACACGTGACTATAACAACAGTAACACTACTCGATTGCGTCTCGATGTACACAGATGACGACTACACGTGACTATAACAACAGTAACACTACTCGACTGCGTCTCGATGTACACAGATGACGACTACACCTGACTATAACAACAGTAACACTACTCGGCTGCGTCTCGATGTACACAGATGACGACTACACGTGACTATAACAACAGTAACACTACTCGACTGCGTCTCGATGTACACAGATGACGACTACACGTGACTATAACAACAGCAACACTACTCGACTGCGTCTCGATGTACACAGATGACGACTACACCTGACTATAACAACAGTAACACTACTCGACTGCGTCTCGATGTACACAGATGACGACTACACGTGACTATAACAACAGTAACACTACTCGACTGCGTCTCGATGTACACAGATGACGACTACACGTGACTATAACAACAGTAACACTACTCGACTGCGTCTCGATGTACACAGATGACGACTACACGTGACTATAACAACAGTAACACTACTCGACTGCGTCTCGATGTACACAGATGACGACTACACGTGACTATAACAACAGTAACACTACTCGACTGCGTCTCGATGTACACAGATGACGACTACACGTGACTAACAACAGTAACACTACTCGACTGCGTCTCGATGTACACAGATGACGACTACACGTGACTATAACAACAGTAACACTACTCGACTGCGTCTCGATGTACACAGATGACGACTACACGTGACTATAACAACAGTAACACTACTCGACTGCGTCTCGATGTACACAGATGACGACTACACGTGACTAACAACAGTAACACTACTCGACTGCGTCTCGATGTACACAGATGACGACTACACGTGACTATAACAACAGTAACACTACTCGACTGCGTCTCGATGTACACAGATGACGACTACACGTGACTATAACAACAGTAACACTACTCGATTGCGTCTCGATGTACACAGATGACGACTACACGTGACTATAACAACAGTAACACTACTCGACTGCGTCTCGATGTACACAGATGACGACTACACGTGACTATAACAACAGTAACACTACTCGACTGCGTCTCGATGTACACAGATGACGACTACACCTGACTATAACAACAGTAACACTACTCGGCTGCGTCTCGATGTACACAGATGACGACTACACGTGACTATAACAACAGTAACACTACTCGACTGCGTCTCGATGTACACAGATGACGTCAAAACGTGACTATAACAACTAACACTACTCGACTGCGTCTCGATGTACACAGATGACGACTACACGTGACTATAACAACAGTAACACTACTCGACTGCGTCTCGATGTACACAGATGACGACTACACGTGACTATAACAACAGTAACACTACTCGACTGCGTCTCGATGTACACAGATGACGACTACACGTGACTATAACAACAGTAACACTACTCGACTGCGTCTCGATGTACACAGATGACGACTACACGTGACTATAACAACAGTAACACTACTCGACTGCGTCTCGATGTACACAGATGACGACTACACGTGACTATAACAACAGTAACACTACTCGACTGCGTCTCGATGTACACAGATGACGACTACACGTGACTATAACAACAGTAACACTACTCGACTGCGTCTCGATGTACACAGATGACGACTACACGTGACTATAACAACAGTAACACTACTCGACTGCGTCTCGATGTACACAGATGACGACTACACGTGACTATAACAACAGTAACACTACTCGACTGCGTCTCGATGTACACAGATGACGTCAAAACGTGATGAGAACAAACAAGTACGCTTCGAGACGCAGTCTAGCAGTGTTACTGTTGTTATAGTCACGTGTAGACGTCATCTGTGCACCTCACGAATTCGTGCTAACCGTGACGTCATTCGCGCACCTGTACTCTGATACACACCGCGGAAAAACGTCACGCGCATGCGCTTTTGACGTGCCCAGCGCGCGGCGTCACGCCAGTTTCCCGCCAAAACTGAAATAAAACAAAGGCAATCACCTCTGTTTTTAATTTTAGGTAGGTATGTGAAATCGTTCGCGAAAAAAACTACTTAAAGACTTTAACAGATTGAAGTTTTCTTAATATGTAATTCATTTTCAGTTTACGAAGTTAGAAAATGATTTACTAAAAAAAGTTTAATACCTCCCGAAACTTGTATTTGAACTCGAAAGCCTTCGTTCTTTCGGTCAGCGGAGCATAACGTTTTGCCGCGGTTTGACTCTAATAACACATACTGTTCATTGTATAAAAAATTGTAGTACTTCATTCTCTCAGTTTTTGTATTCGTTCCAGTATTACTCTGAACGGCGTCTATGGGCCATTACAGCCCTGTGCCGTCGAGCGATTGGGGCCATGCATGGCGATGGTATATTGGGCGGGAAGGGAAATAGGAGTGAGAACGATGGACCACAAGCCTTTCTGTGAACACGTTAACGTTATGTAATAATAATAACGGTTTATTAACAGTGTATTCACGGAGTGGCTCTTCACCTGTTAAATCTAAGTTACAATGTGTAATGAAATATATTACAATAATTACATTAAGCCATAATGGGCTCCTGCATTAAGTGATATGTTACTACTAAAAACTACTTATAGAAAAATACTCTAATTACAGTAATTGCTAAAGAAGATAGGGAATTTAATTTACTGATAATTAATAAATTAAATTGACTAAGCTCAGTATAAAACTACCCGATCTTTTAAGTATGACTTAGTAAGTCTGCAATACGACTTAAAGTCATGGTTGACATTCTTCTTTTCCCCAGTGCCAAGCTCTGCTGGCTTGCCTTATCGGGACATCTCTCGAAGGGGGCTCAAACAACTCTGGTATCGCGTCACCAAGAGAGGCCAAAAGCAATGCGCACATTGACGAGAAGTCAGCACTGACTGGTGATCGACATCTGGACGCACGTGATGTCCCGGAAGACAGACAGTCCATTACGTCTTCAGATAGTTCTACCCTAGGGTCCACTCCACCGCAAAAAGAGGAAAGGTAAGTCCTCTCGCGGTTGTCTATCAAGTGTCGAAAGTAATAAGTGACTGCTTTGGTTTTGCGCCTGCTTAGCTTTTCTATTGGTTGTGAACAATGTTTTGTAATTATCATCAATCAAGTTCTTGATTAAAGGAGCAGTGTCACGATTCTGATTGGTTGTTATAGACAATGGCAAAATCACGCTATGTCACGTGCCGCTGCAAATTTCCCTTTCGATTGAAATAAATAAAATGCTGCTTTATAAAAATATAACATGAAACCTAACCATATAATACTGAAGTATAGTTTTAAAGCAATTTCGGCTCGAGATATCGTGCAAATACGCCGATGCAAGCGGATTACTCACGGGCTTCTACTTCTGTCACATCTTTTGATTTCTTGTCCGCCTGACACATTTTCAAAACTTTGGGCATGAATACTAATCGTGACACTGCTCCTTTAAAACCAAAATGTTTTGGTCCGTCACGCAATCAATTTTCATTTTAGCGAGGGTTATCCACGACTGCGTTTACTTTACCTCATGTTGCTTTTTACGGAGGCAAGTAAACCGGTGAACCCGGAGAAAAAATATTCGAACATTAGTGAGAATCAATAACAAACGCACCTCGCATATAGAGCGGTTTTCAATTGAGTGTAGTAAAACGAAACGCAAACTACACACGGCCAGCCAATCATAGGAGCGAGTAATCACAAGTAACTCATAAATGGCTTCCCTGTGAGCCAACCACAAACCAAAGCAAAACCAAAACATGCGTTATTTGGTTTTACTTTGGATTCTGATTGGTTGGTTTACTTTCTCAGCCAATAGGAGAGCTTAGTAAACGCAAAACCAAAACACTTCCGACAGTCAATTGAAATCCGCTCTAACGCTGCGTCCGGGGATCGAACCCGAGCCATAGTGGTGAGAGGCGAGCGGGTTTATACGCTGCTCCTCCGCTGTTCGTACAATGGCAAAATAACATAGTTAGTCAGCTTTGTCGCATGTGCGCAAGTTGTGAAAACCCAACTGCTGCATACACTGGATGAATAGTCTGTAAAAACTAGTGTAGGTTGTCGTGGGCGGGGTTAAACACGTGCCTGTAAGGTCACATTTTCTAATACCTGCGCGAGCGGAGCACCATAAATGTAGGATGAGAGCGGAAAGCATTGTCCTTTCCAAATTAAATTTTAATGATACTGTATGCTACCCTCTGCCCGTATATCTACAGAAGAAAATCCAGCGCGTGCAAAATGCAGCCGCGAGCTTTGTGACCAACCGCTATTCTACTGAGAAAGACGTGCTGAAGTTGGGTTGGCTCCCCACTATAGAAAGGACCCAATTTCGCCTACTCAGAAGTGCCCATCAAGCGATCCATAATCGGTCTTGGCCTGACTACCTCACCCTAAAGAAACATGAACCGAACAGGCAGCTGCGCTCTAGTTTAGCGCCACAACTAAGTGTGCCCTTCATAAAGGGAACGTTTCAAGACGGCAAAGTTATTTGTCCCAATTCAGGTCACCTGATGTTTCCCTTGAGTAATATTTTCTCGTTTTTTTGTATCCCAAGATGAAATGTATCAATTTCTCTAATTGGAAAACAAAGCACTGAATCCTCTGGAGCCGAGCTGTCACGTGATCTAAATTGGGACAACAAATGTACAAGCTAAATCGGTCTATTGCTGCGTCATCGCCGCCATGTTGGTGGAAGTTAACAAACGATTCCTCGTTAGCTTCTCTTGTTAGTTCCACCAACATGGCCGCCACGGCTTTGTTATTTGAATCTCTGGGGATTGGTTGCAAGCCAGCCAACGCATTCTCCCCGTTGAATTAACAATTATCCTTAAATGGCAAACACGCTTGGAATAATGATAATCGTTAATTCTACGACAAATCCTAACCCGAACCACAAACCAAACCCTAACCATCGGACGAGTTCTCACTCACCTAGAGCTAGGGTTCACAGGTAAACAAGAAGAGAAGGTAAAGAGGGGAAAAGTAATTTTTGACCGCTCCTACTCGAACTCGTAACCCTTTGCGTGTACTGCAGTGTAGTGCAGACGTCATCACTACTACACTAAGCCGGTCTACCGCCGTTCGGAATGTAACAGATGTTTATATTTATCCTTGACTGGTTTTAAGAATGTCATTAGAATTAACGATTATCATTATTTCAAGCGTGTTTTTCATTTAAGGATAGTTGTTAATTCAACGGGGAGGATGTGTTGCAGCAATTGAGACATCCGCTTTTAGGCTTGCCTAAATATGTATATTATAATTAGGAATGCATCACGATCACCATGTATATTTTGGGCAGTCTAAGTGTTTTAACTAATTTCTCGGCAGATGGATTACCTTTAAACTTTGCAGTTTGTTGCAGGAATGATTATTGTTTAATTGTATATCAAAATAATTCCAACAAACTTAAACCAAGAAATATTTTACTATTCACCAATTCACTTTTTGTAGAATTGATAGTATGGTATTCTTACATTTGTTTGAGTATTGCATCTATGAGTTATAATGGTTACATTTCCAATTTACTAATGTTGTGACGTCAAAGGAGGGTCAATCATCATACAAAAACATGCTGGTATGCTATTTGGGGCTTATATCACTGATTTTACGAAATATATGTCTTAAGGAAATAGTTTCATTGACAAGGAGAAAGTAGAAGTGATGGGAAATGCCTTCTGTGACGTCACGTCATTAGCATATTCGAAATATAAACATATATAACTCAAAGACGCAACAATCAAACAAAAAAATATTTTTATATTCATCTATTCACTTCATGTAGAATCAATATTAATGATATAACATTTGACCTTATAGGCACTTTGACAAATAGATCATAAAGGAATGCTAGCTCTGTGAGAAGCGAGTTGCAGCTGAATTTTCGCGCAAATCCTTCATCTTAGCTGATAAAACCAGCTTCCAACTGCTGTGTTTCTCTTTTCAGTAGTACTCAGCCTGAAGCCCTCACCAGATCACTGTCCCCAGAGCGTACTTTGTCCTACGAGGATAACTTCGAAGAAGAGGACATTCCATTGAACGAGACCGCTGCCTACAGAAAACTCATGTCCAGTGCCCAGTCTGACGCCGTCGACGACATCAGTGATATCCTTGGAGAGTCTGAGTCCAAGAATCACGAAAGTGAGGCTGACGATGACGTAGAAAACACATTAGCGCGAAGCATTTCTCCGCCCGTGACATCACCAAGGCGGTCGCCGGCGCATGTTAAGACCCAAGAGAAGAAAAAGCCCGCGCGACAACGACCGAAGCTGACCTTGTTCGGAGGCGGGGCTGGAAGTCTTGGTCTGTCTTATGGTAGCGAGGATCTAGGGGACAGTTGGGAAGGGGACGAAAGTGGAAAGCTGTCCACTTCATGGAAATCGGACAAGACAGACCGGACGGAGTCTGTAGAGTCTGACATCTCATTGACACCTCCGTTGTCACCTGATCTCACCCCTGCGTACGTGCCCTCAGCTATAGCGAATAGCAAAAAAGATCGAGCCGGGCAAGTGGTGAACAAACCTGAGCAGAAACCTAACGTTAAACCCAACTTAAAACCGGGTGAGTATTTTGGTTGTATTTCTGGGTATCTGTTAGTAGAGAGGAATTTGTACGAGTGGGAAAGTTACGGCAATGACTTGCGGCACGGTTACCGTGCAGCATGCCGTGACATTGAAATGGTTTCGCTATTGTTTTTTCGTTCTGATCCAATCAAATTACACAGTTACGGTACGACAAATTATTCTACGGTTAAAGTACAGCTACTGCCCTGCCGTATTTCTTTCCCATTCATACGAAATCTGCTGTATATTAAGTTGCGGACAGTAACAGAATGACGTACAAGGGCCTGATTACATGAGGCAGGCTGGCCCGTTGTCACAGAAAATTTGCATCCTCATGCAAGTAAATTTGCACCCTCATGCAAGTAAATTTGCACCCCCTTAGGAAATTTGCACTCCCCGGTGCAAATTTCCTCTATGGGAGGTGCACATTTTTGTATTTTTTTTGCCAAAAAAAATGATTTAATTGATTGTTCAGACATTTCTTAGCTTACCCAGGCATCAGTCATAGTAGAATCTTATCTACGACTTGAACCTTGTTTTTTTCTTGAAAAGTTTGTGGATAATTAGTTTTCGCTTTCGATCAGCCAAGCTTCAGCTGGGACTTCGGTTCGCAAACCGCGGCAATCCCTTTATGTAGAACGATACGAATGTTTACCAAAAATACAATAGAATACAACACAATACAATTCAATACAACAATAGAACGCAACACAATACAATACAATAGAATACAATTTGGTAGCAATTCGTGTCGTCCTACATGAAGGGATGGCCCAAACCGCAGTTCGATAACCGTACACATTGATCAATTTACACACACTAAACTTCTTCAATAAGTTAAACAGCACGGAGTTTGGGTTAAAAACAAATTGTAAATATTATTTTAAGATTCCTGCCATTCAATTATCGGGTCGGTACTTTGCGGCGTGGCAGCCTTTCAATTAGTGGTCTAGTTTTGCTTTTTGGTGCGAAGCGAAAGAACCTCTGGCCTCGGCCGTTTAGAATCTCACTTTCATGCCGAGTTTAGGTTCAGAATTTGAACCTTGGCTCTGATTGGATAATCCACTCTTTAGGATGTAACGGTAGTTTTCATTGGCTTATCAATGGCCCAACAAACACGTCAAACTGGTTTTGCTGGGCCATTGATAATCCAATGAAAATTACCGTTAAATCCTAAAGAGTAGATTATCCAATCAGAACCGAGGTTAAAATTCTGAACCTAAACTCAGCATGGAAGTGAGGTTCTCAACGGCCGAGGCTAGAGGCCCTTCTCTTCTCTCTTCTCAATCTTTTGTCTCCGTTTGTAGTATTTTCTCCTAGCTTAGTAGTTCTCCTAGCAAGGCGCTCAATTCACATCGCCTCAAGTCAAGTATGAAAACGCAAGACACGGGGAGAGCAACTTTCCTCAACAAGGTTACGCTATGCTAAATAATTGGCGCTCAATTCAGATCACCTTAATTAAGTAGCCTTAAGAAAACGCAAGACACAGGGAGTGCAAATTTCCTAAGGGGCTGCAAATTTCTTAGGCAAAAAGTCTAGGATATTTGAACCCCCCGATGCAAATTTCCTAGAAAATTTGCACCGGGGAGTGCAAATTTACAGGAATACAAATTTCCTGTGACACCCGGTTTGCCGGGCTGGCGGGTTTGGCTGTCTGATCCACCTTGGCTGTGAAACACTCCAATATATAATTAACTCTGCGATTACTTGAGGCGGGCTGGCCCGATTTGGAGAGACCGAGCCAGCGCGGCAAACCAGGCCAACCCGCCTCATGTAATCGCGATCACCGGGCTAGCCCGGCTTGGAGTAGAATTACAACTATTCCACGCATTGTCCTTGTGGCAGCCATTTTAAACAACCCCTTCCCGCCAAAAACGTTCCCGCCAAAAACGTTCCCGCCAATACCCCAGCCCAGGCTGACTCACCATGTAATACCGATCTGAAACACAGCTCGGCAAACCGAGCCAGCCCGCCTCGTGTAATCTGGCCCTTAGCATCACATGGGTCCTCGTCAAATTAAGGATTAATTTCACGTGTGTTTCCAAAGTTTTCACAAATTGCCCGGGAGGGTAAAGGCCGAGAAAAAATGAGAAATCTCTGCTAGCAGGGTAGAAGAGCACACGAGTTGAATGGCGAGACTGACTGACTGAAAATCCTTACTTTGACAAGCATAATAAATATTGCTAAGCAACTTCAAAGGACCAATCAAAGGAAAGTAATCCATGCCCTGAATTAATAAAATATGCCCTCTATTTCAACCAATCAGAATTCAGTAATTTTGCCCTTCATGTTGTATAAGGACAGCTTGATGGTTATTCCTTTTCTGCTTTGGATCCAATAGGCCTTTTGCAGGAAACAGTCACGTGCTGATATAATACTTCGTTAATAAATGAATTGAGCTCGTGATCACCATGGGAAAGGCGTTGCCATGGATGCTGGAGAGCAAGCTATCTTTAAAACCCAGTTTTAGAAAGATCGAAAATCGATTGGAGGTGGAAAATAGCATTTACAAACAGGTTTTGCTGTCCAGTACAACCACGTGATTGCATTCCTGCAAAAGGCCATTGTAATTTTAAATTATTGCAGACTCAGTGAAAACGTCCATTATTCTTCAGTATACTTATCATCTTTTGCTAATCAGGCCTCAAACGACTAAGGCCTTGTAGAGATTTGTTTTACTGATCTTATTATTATAACTTGCCACCTTGTATTCGCCAACCAAGCTCTCCCGTATGTTTCAGGATTTTGGAATCATTCGGACTCTGATTCAGAGGTGGATTTACGTCTCAGCACAGGAGGGATGGACGCTCAGGACGATACTGATGATTTTGATTTTTATGGGTGAATTTTACCTCTGAACTATCGTCGCACTGCTTCCATGGACCGATTGGCTACGTAGCTGACTTGGTCCCAGTTAGTTAATGTGAGTAATGATTCGCCTAAGAACTATAGCAAAAGACAATATGCTGTGGCAATGAATATATCCTCACGCATGATTTTGCTGGAATATGACTTCAGTGTTGTATAAGATGTCTACAGTCCAAACTACACCCAGAAAATAAAGTATGCTATGGGTTCTTTTTACTGCGTAAACTCAAAAAAGTCACTATCCAGCCATTCGGAAAGGGAGAAAACGAAACATCTTTCAATCACAAATTTGATAACTTTCCTCACGGTCGATTTTCATTGACATCAAACCATAGTTAGTTTGATCAAACATGAATTCAAACTTCTAAAATTATCGAATGAAAATGCATTATTTCGATGGGTTTCTGTTGAATTTATGAGTATCAACCAATGAAATTACGAGAAAGAAGAATAGAAAATTAACACCTTTTTCCATTCCTTGCCGTTCAGTGCTATCGTTCTTAGCCGCAGCATTAGTTTAATACCTCGATAAATACCAACATACCGAAAATAGTCCTGCATAACGTATATACGTAATTTAAAGGGCACTGTCAATCGAATTGAGTATTCAAGTTTCTTTAAAATAAAACAACAAAAATAACAGCCTGAGATAGAATAGAAATACCACGTGAATGTCTTGGACCTGAAACAACTATAGAAGCTGATCAAAGTCAGGAACCGGCTTTTCAAACGTTTTCGAAAGAGGATGGTAAAGATTAATGTGGATTACAAAATTTAGAAACTTAATTCGGTTACAGCATAGTTAATAGAGTGGAATGGTTAGGAAACTCAGGGACCTTCTTTGTTATAGGTCTTTGTTAGCTTTTTTCAACCACTACCGTGCACAAAACACAATAGAAATTCCAACATGTTAATCAATCAGCCAATAGAAACGTGTGAGTTCAGTCGTTCAGGGAACGCTAATGAACTATGATCGTGCACAATCTTTTGTCTTACCCCTTCCAACATAAATCGCAGCACCTTTGTTAGCCATTTTGAAGTTTGCCGGGTTTCCTAACCATTCCACTCTATTAACTATGGTTACAGGAACCGATTTCAAGTTGCCCTATATTTTTCTTAAAGTGCCCCTACGATCAAATTTTGACATATCAATGTTTTTGCATATTCATAAAGTAGAGTTCATATATTATTACCAGTTCAAATTGTTTTTCGATACAACGACAGGAAGTCTTATTTTTTTAGCTCCGAATATTGAATCTACACGTCCGCCATTACTGGAAGCCGTGCCCTTTGTTCAGCTTTAAACAAAGGTTTATTCACCGGAAATGATGTCATACACTTAACGCTCGCCTGCAGAACACAACGCCTGGAGGCATATTTCTACTAAAAACGTCTTCACGTACATAAGAAGAACGTTATATTTATCTTTGCGAGGTTGGCTACTTTTTTATGCACGCTATTTCGCGCCACGAGGTTGTCGTGTTAAGTGTATGACATCACTTCCGGTGAATAAACCTTTGTTTAAAGCTGAACAAAGGGCACGGCTTCCAGCAATGGCGGACAGGATTTTACCGGTAAACTCTCCTAAAATTTGTGGTTTAAGATGCCCATTTGGGAATATTTTTTACTATTTCGGATATTTCTAATACTGATTGACCTATAGACACTGAAAAAGTGGCAAATCGAAATGGTAAATTTTCGTCGTAGTGGCACTTTAAGACCAGTATTTTTCATCCACCCGAATCTTTGCCATCCTTCATCAGAATTGTTTCAAATTCTCTCCAGTTATATATAGAACGCATACTCTGCTAATCTGAGTAGTTATTTTTGTCTTTCCGCGTTATGAGAGAGTTTATCATTTGGGGGTCGACAGTGCCCCGTCACTGGCGGTCAGCAGGAACCCAAAACCAGGAGCGTCCATCCCGCATTCTAGGCCTAGGTCACATCATCCATCCTGCATTAAGGCCTATGTCACAGCATCCATCCTGCATGCTAGGCCTATGTCACAGCATCCATCCTGCATACTAGGCCTATGTCACAGCTTTTTCACAAGTTAGGTTATTTTTTTAGAACGGTTTCCCACTATTCTTGGGTTGCAATCATCCTAAAGCCTGGTTTCCATATGGTCGTCCGAGTCGTCTCAAAATATGTCCAGGCGACCGGGACGACCATACGGGAACACTACCGAGGCGATCACAAACGACTCGAACGACCCGGGTCGTCCCGATAGAATTGAGTTCTATCCGCACGACTGGGACGATCGACAACGAACTGAAGCGATCATATGGAAACTACCCTCAGACGACCGGGACGACCCAAACATATCCCAGATTACACTTGGATATCCCAGAGTTCATAGCAAATTGTATGTTTTTAAAATGGAGGCGTCTGAGCAGTTCGTTTGAGACGACTGGGACGACCATATGGAAACTGCTGGGTGGTCCCGGTCGCCTGGACATATTTTGGGACGACTCGGACGACTCGGACGACTATATGGAAACTAGGCTTTAGAGAATAGAATCACCAAAGCGTAGTAGCCATGTTGTTGGTATTACACAAGTAGCTAATGAGGTTGCAACCCACTAAATGGCGGGAAAAATAATCTAAAAATAGCCGAACTTGTGAAAAGGCTGTGACAGCTGTATAGGAGATGTGGACGCTCCTGGTTATGGGCTCCTGCGGTCAGCTAACCGTGTTTGGAATCAGAAGGACAGTTGGCCATTTCACAAAGTTGGAGTCTTTACTAATAAATAGACCATTTGCATCAACGATCACGTGACCTTGTCAATGAAAAATATTGTCGTTCGCTCAAAATAGATGCCAGAAATATCTAAATTGAACAGATTTGTGAGCTGGACTGCAAGCCTTGCTGTTCAACCTCTGTCACAAACTCTGTTAAATATTGTTTTTAGAGATTTCAAAAAAATATAATTGCTTCAATTTCAGAAATATTAAAATGAAACTTGCGTGAGTTGCTAATTTTGGCACGCTCTTTCCCTTTCTGGCGTCAATGAGCTTTTTGATTGACAAAGTTACGTGACCAGTTGATGCAAAAAGACTAGTCATAACTGACAGCAACTTAGCACCCACAAAGCAAAGCGCCCTAACTAATACGCTGGAAGTAGTGGCCTGTTTTTACGAAATTTGAGAATATTCATATTAACTTACGAAACTTACAGTATATTTTTATGTCAGTATATTTTTAATCACTTCAAAAAATGGGAAGTATTATAAATAAGGCTAACACAGTATTCGAAAGGATAGTTTTACAAAGCACTTCTTTCACTTCTTGTCGGTACTACGATGATAGTATTAATCATTAATTATTCGAGAATAAGAATACCGTATTTGATCGAATAAGCGCCCGGGACACTTATTTCAAATTTCGTGTTCAAGGGGGGCGCTTAATCGAGGAGAGGCGTTTCATTGCAAAATTACTAGGACTCGGAGTTTGTGTTCTACGATGTAGCTTTTAGTTAAAAAACACATGACGTCCAAGGGTAGTTCATTCCACATCTACATCACCGTCCCCATCTTCATTTTCGATAACGTTCACCTCGTCATTGGCCTCTTCCTGGTCGGACATAGTGATATCTTCAGGAGGAGGGGGCGCTTATTTCAAATTTCGTGTTCAAGGGGGCGCTTATTCGAGACAGGGCGCTTATTCGATCAAATACGGTAGATGGATAGTCTGAAAATTACTAGTTCAGGCGCAGTTTGTACTGTAAGCTACAAACACTTGCTGACATGATATTCAGGAACATTTAGTATTCCAGTGGCTAAACAATCCCGATGTAAGTGATTAGTAGTGATGATTCTGTGTATTCTTATTCCGGAATACGGTCAATTGAACGCACCTTTATGACATCATGGGAGAATCTGTAAATAGATAGAGGTCGCGAGAAACGCTTGTCACTGAGGTTATACGTACATAATTAATACCAACATTGCAGAATTCCAATGTGGGACGAGATAAATGTTCAGTGATTCGTGAAAAGAGAAAAGAATAAATTTAATTTACCCCGGAGCCTCGTAATGAAACCTTTGTGCGTGACAAGTGAAGCATATATCGAAAGTGGGATATTGACTGACGCTGGAATCAGGCAGATCTGAGTATCGTTCGCATAAGCATGTAGGGGCATAGAGAAGTCCTGAAAATTGGGGGAAACTTGGGGGGGGGGGGGGGGGGGGTGACTGTCCCCTTCCCTCCCTACGCCACTGATGCGCAGCAATAAAAGAACCAGTTTAGCTCAACATTCCATATGGGTGCACGCCTTGTGTGCTTCAAAGAAACTGGCCTTGAAACTGGCAAAATATCTGGGCAACCGAAAGTGTAATATAACGTAGCGTAAGGGTAGCCATGGGTAGCGTAGGGGAGGGATAAGGCGGAGGAGGGCGGCGGGCGTTGAGGGCTTGCGGGTGTGTCTTCCTTGGAATGAAGTATCTCAAATAAGCTTTTATTTTTTAAAGGAATAATAAAGGATCAGTCGGGGTTCGGTTGGGGTTCAGAGGGAGGAGGAAGAGGAGGGCGGCGGCTGTTGAGGGCGTTGTGTCTGACTAGATACTTACTAGGCTAGACTAGAAAATAATAGAATTTCTAGACTAGAAAATGATAGCTAGACTAGACTACCTAGGTCAGCAATGAAGTTTCCTCCGGTAAAAACACAACTGCCTGTGGCATGTCAACAAGAAAAAAAACATTCAATGAAACTAATCATAAAGCAGGGGGGGGTGGTATTTGACAGGCAGGGCTACCCTGAGGGTAGAGATTTTGACATACGCTGCCTGCCCATGGTGGGGTTATTTATAGGAAACGGACGACAGGGCAGATATTTTTGACCAAACGTGTTGTCCCGAGGGTGTGGAATTTGACATTTTTTTCGGTTAACGTAGTGTCATCAACGTACATATATATTCTACATTCCTTATTTATTAGGGGAATATCGTTAATGAATAAAATGAAGAGTAGAGGGCCTAGGGATGAAACTGTGGGACTCCGCTACGTACTAGAAGTACATCGGAAGAGAACTGACCAATTGACACAGTTTGACTTCTTTCTGTAAGGTAAGACCTAAACCAGCAAACGGATAGAGATGGAAAGACTTCGTGGCGGCCGATTTTATGAAGTTTAACGTCGATATAATCGATTCCTTTAGCTTTGTGACAGGATAAATTCTGAATTTCCTTTAATAGAAAGTTGGCAGACATCCGCGGAATAGAAAAGTGCTGATCTTCTGGTAGACGATCGGCCACAAATTGATGAAGTGCATCAGTGTTAAGGTGTTGATTGGTTGAATCCTTTGTGATGGTATCGGCGATTTGAGAAAAATGTGAGTTAAACACATTGGCAATGTCTGATAAGTCCGTGATAGATCTGTCATTGTGTGAATACAGGTTGGAGTTGTGCCTTTAGATCTTGTATTGACGGCGCATTTTAGTACCTTCCACAATGTCTGAATCATTTCTATTCTCTGAAATCTGTTGTGTATAGTAGTAGTTCTTAGCCAATTTAATATTGTAAGTGACTTTATTTCTGAATTTTCTGTATAGTTCCCAGGGTACGGTGGCTTGACTAGCTTTAGCATTGAGTTGATCCCTTTTTCTTATGTCAGATAGAATATCGGATGACAACCATTGGGGAAGCTGAAGTGACATAACTCGTTAAGTTCGAAGAGGTGTATGGCGGTTAACAATGTTTTTGAAAGAGGTCATACCAAGTTGTAAGGGCATCAGATGGATCATCAACTCGATCACAGACCAGGGGTCCGCGCGCAAGTCTTCGCGAAATTTAGCTTAATCAAAGTTGACGACGGATCGGTATTGAATGGTTCGTGGCTTAGATTTCTTAGTCTTTATAGTCGCATTGCAACGACGGACTATAAATATCGGGTAGTGGTCTTCTGAAGCAACCGTTACGTCCTGTGCTGCAGCGACATAGTTGGGAAGCTCCGCACTCAGGCCATGGATAATTACATCGGTGTCCAAGAAGGGAAAGACACGGAGAGCTGAAACGTTGGCTGGTATGGGCCTCAACCACTGAACGGCGACGGGACACATGATACGTGCGGCCTTGAATGCTCTAACAAGGTCATACAACTGAACGTTGAACTTCTGTAGAAACCACTGAATGGCTGGGTCAATGCACGCCCTGGCCCTCTGTTCCAGTGTGGCAACGGTTTGTGTTGGATCTTCTGCTGCGATTGCAGTAGAAACGGCACGGACATTGGGGAAGTGGAGTGCCCGACAAGCTTCAGCAACAGCTTGGAGTTTCTCATAGAATGGGAATATAAGCGGGAGTAGTATAGCCGGGATTAAAATGATACCACCTCCCCAGGGGAGGCCGGCTGGGCCCGGCGGATCCCCCCACCCCCCTCGAAAAGGGTCTATAAGGGGCAGCTCCATATCAGGGGGCAGCTCCATATCAGCGCGCGGGTGCGGCGGCCACCGCGCCACGTACATAAATAATTGGGGCAATTATGTATGTAGGCCGCGGGGCGTCGGCGTACATAAATAATTGGGGTAATTGTGTATGTAGGCCGCGGGGTGTCGGCGTACAGAACTTTTTGAGGCAATTGCGTATGTAGGCCGCGGACTTCCCAAGCCCAAGGCCCTGTCCCATCAGCGGCGCGTACACGGACCCATCAGGAAGAGCGCCGCGGTCGCCAGCTGGGCGGCGACCAGCCCGGCCGACGTGCGACACCTCCTGGCGCGCGGAGGGAGGGCCCGGCGGATCCCCCCACCCCCCTCGAAAAAGGGTCTATAAGGCGATACCACCTCCCAGGGAACCCGCCGGCGCGCCATACGACCTCCCCAGGGCCCCGCGGCGCACCTCCCCAAGGAAATCCGTCGGCGGCGTAGACAAAGAATTGCCAGTCCTCAAGCACACGGGCGTTCATCTACATGGAGAATTGCCAACCCAAAAGCAAACGGGCCGCGGCGTACATGGAGAATTGGGGCAATTATGTATGTCCTACGGACAGGGCAAACGGGCCGCGGCCGGACGCTCTATTAGAGGATACTATACGTACCGTATTAGTCGCGATGGCGAGACGCACTTGTGGCTGGTTGATGCTTGGAAAGACTACGCACTGCGTGAGGAGCGAGAAGACGCGGTACTGTGGATAGCCTGATTATCAGACGGTCGAGGTCGTCCGCTCACTTCCTCACAATTTCCAAATACGGGAAGGGGGGGCCAGACCTGCCCCCTGTAAGAAGTGTGACCGAGGATGTCTTACGAGTCACGGGCTTTGTGAGCGATGCGGGCGAGCCCTTCATCAGCGCTTTCGTAATGAAAAACAAAAGACTAAGAAGTACTTCGCGAGTGTGTTGCAGGAATTGGAGACGACTGTCCAAACGGTCAATTAGAGAAAGGTGGGGTGTTAGTTAAAGCGCGAGCCAAACGGACAATTTAGAGAAAGGTAGGGTAATAGTTACAGGTGTAAGATGCCCACCAGCCGAGATCTACGCGTACAAGCAAAGCAGTATGGCCTTCGAGGGACAGCGAGGCTCAATAAATCCAGTCTCATCTGGGCAATAGCCGAGGCCCGCGGCCCCGAATGGGCAAAGCGGGTCAAACGGGGAGCACAAACAGGGAGGTTCCCAGCCCTTGGAGGGGACGTTGAGAACCCCCACAAGAGAGGGCAGTGCCGTAGAGAGCTCCGGCGACTGGATGAGGAGGTCCAGGCCGCGCTCCGAGCCGCTGCCTTTGCCAAGCGGGTCGAGAAGAACCCCAAAGAACGGATAGCCGCCCTACGGAAGATCACCAACCGTGCTCGAATGAGGCCAGAAGCTGACAAGCAAGGCCGGGCCCGGCCAACAAAAGCAAAAAACCCTCTGGGACATAAGGAGAAGAGAAGGAAAGGCGAAAGCGAAGGTTGTCCCAGAGGGGTTCTGGCTAGCGCCAGTTTTGCTTTTTTCGTCTTCTAACGTTTTCTTCGTACGAATTCTGGTCTTTTCAGCTCGAAGAGCCCTATCGATTTGGTGCAAAACATCCATTATGGGCATAACTGATGCGGCCCTTATAGGGCCTTTTTCGAGGGGGGTGGGGGGGGGGATCCGCCGGGCCCTCCCTCCGCGCGCCAGGAGGTATCGCACGTCGGCCGGACTGGTCGCCGCCCAGCTGGCGACCGCGGCGCTCTTCCTGATGGGTCCATGTACGCGCCGCTAATGGGACAGGGGCTTGGGCTTGGGAAGTCCGCGGCCTTCGTACACAATTGCCCCAATTATTTATGTACGCCGACGCCCCGAGGCCTACATACACAATTGCCCCAATTATTTATGTACGTGGCGCGGTGGCCGCCGCACCCGCGCGCTGATATGGAGCTGCCCCCTGATATGGAGCTGCCCCTTATAGACCCTTTTCGAGGGGGGTGGGGGGATCCGCCGGGCCCAGCGGGCCTCCCCTGGGGAGGTGGTATCATTTTAATCCCGGCTATACTACTGCGGGCCATCCCCTTCTAGATAATATGTGGCCTTGACAAAGTGTTGGCCAACATCAACAATCGCCGCTAGTTCAAGCTGAAGGCTTATTCGACTTTGATCATCGTCTAGCATTTCCCGGATCTGCGGCACGATTTGCGGGCCAATGTTAGCTTCTTCGGCCTCTTCCAAAAATCTTCGTACATCACCAAACTGAACCAGCAGCTGCTCAAACACCTCCCACTTTGACCACCACCTGGTTTCGCTGTAGGACTTTGGAGCGCGTCCCGTCAGTTCTCGCCAGATGAGCTTCGCTTTATGACTGTGTTTGAAGAGACGGATCCACAAACTTCCAAATGCAAGGAGATTTGGAATATCGAAATGGTTTCCCACATTATCTAGAGTGTGAGAAAAACACACAACACTAAGCATCTTAGGGAATACAAATGAAAGTTGATTCAAGGCCGCTTGGTTAACGCTTGCACCGTCTCTCATCGCTGCAAGTAACGAGGTGCCTCGTACTTGATAATCAGCAGTCAGGCATTCGTTGAGTACACGGGCGAAATCTTGAGCGTTTACAGACTTGGCGCAGATGTCAATCCGAATCAGTCGTTGAGTAATCGACCACTCGTCGTCGACAAAACGGACAATTATGGCGATAGCTTCACTCAGTCTTGTACTGCCATCAAAGATTACGGAAAGATCTCTAGTAGACTGAACACCGTCAGTCGAACGCAAAGCTATTTCTTCTTTTAGGCGCTCTGTCTCTTGTTTCAAAATAAGAGGGATATGCTGACGTAAGTGGGAGCTATGGGTCAGCCAGTAGTATAGCCGGGAGCGAAATGAGACCACCTCCCCCCTGGGCGCCCCGCCCCGCCGCGCTTTCGACACATTATCGGCAACGCTGTCCGCCTTGGCCCGGGCCAGCGAAGCAGTCCTTTCGTGCTTCGAAACATGGGAACCTAGTTTCTTGCTGGCAACGGCTGCTGAAGCCGCAATTATAGCACAAAGAGCCCCAATAGACCCAAGCGAAATTCCGACCGGAAGCCCAATACCCGACAATGACGCGGCCAGAGCGGAAGCAGATAAAACGCCACTCAGACCACCTGCGGCCACAGAGACCCCGTGAACAATGCCACGGGCTCGGGCGTATTTTTTACGAACTGCCTCGTAGTGTTTCATCTGCTGTTCGAGCTCGGCGAGTGTATCGCATACTTTCTGTAGCCGAAAGCTTTCTACGGGCTGCGCCTCCGTGTCCGCAAGCAAGGGGTAAATCGAATCGCTCGCCATCACATATCAGGCTCGGTATCAAGCTTTAATATGTATCTTAAAGGGCGCTTTTGAAAGTCGACCAGCCGCCCGCTTTTCGTATGGACCGAAATGCGGAGGCTGTTGCGAAATATGCCGCTGGAGTGTATAGGCAGAGGGTTGCCCGAGGTGTACGTAACTCGCTCGAATCTCGAACCGCGGACTGGGATGCACGCAAGAGTTTGCGATGGAGTGGCGGTATCCCCCGCTCGATTTGGGTTCGTTTCTTGGTTTCTGTGGAAACCTTCCCGCTAAATAAAGTTTGCTAAAGTTGGCTTTCTTCAGTTTATTAACACTGAAACCTTTATTACACTTGGTTTCATACGCTTCGATCTGTTACAAATCACCAAATTCAAGTGGGGGCGAATCGACTTCAAGTGGGGGCGAATCGACTACGAGTTGGGGGCGAAGCGACTGGGGGCGAAAAGACTTGGGGGCAAAACGACCGGATACCCCCAGAAAACGTATCTAGCTCAAGACGAGGAACTGTTGCAATAAATTAGCTCGCTTAAGCGTAAAGAAAGAGTATTACAAGGGGATATCGACGCCATGATTCATGCCATTTCAGAACTAAGTGAAACACCGAAAAATAAAGTCAAAGTACAGATCAGAGTGGAATGATTAATAGAATATCGTATGACATGCCTTGAGCTGAGAGATCAGATCATCTCACTAGTCCCAGAAGAGGGGATTGAGAATGAGCTTAGTAGCTGGAGAGATTTCTTAGAAGAAATAGATCAAGCAGTCGATGTCGCCCAAGAACACATAAACAAAGAATGTAATTCTTCATGTGAGGATCAATCCTCAAAGGGCAGTGCTCATAATGAAAATCGCCAATCATCTAACCTCAAATTGCCCAGAATAGAGCTGCCTAAGTTTCATGGTGATGTGCTAAAATTCCAGAACTTCTGGGATCAGTTTGAAGCTGCAGTGCATGACAACGATGCTTTGCCAAATGTCCAGAAATTTAGATATTTACGCTCAGTGCTGACAGGCAATGCATTGCAAACGATAGAAGGTTTTGAAGTTACTGGTGCTTACTACCAGCCAGCTGTAGAATCGCTGAAACATAGGTATGGAAGAAGGCGTGTTATAATCGCATCCCTCATTAAGTCAGTTGTCAACATGGAGGCTAAGTCAAACACATCCGCATCCTCCCTTCGTGATCTCTATGATACACTAAAGAACAGAACTAGGGAACTAGAGGCTCTCGGGGAAAACCCAATGAGCCACGGATGTATTCTGCTACCCATATTTGAAACCAAGCTGCCATCACAGTTGTTAGAAAAGTGGGAGTTAGAATTAGCCGACACTCCAGAAGATGAGATAGATCTCGATTTGTTTTTCAAGTTCCTTAATCGACAGGTTGTTTCCAAAGAGGCAGGCGAGAGAAATGTAAATGCAAATCCTAGCACGAGTAGTCGTAGTCCAAACAAAGGTAGAGATGAAAGAAGAAAGCCAAATTTGTACCGACAGGTAACCAGGAACAAGTATCAACAGCATCCACGCTGTTCAGTGAGGCCAAACTGGCACCAACATATCAAAGTTGTAGATTTTGTAAAGTGGATCATGAGTCAGTAGATTGCCCAGAATTCAATGGGAAAGCAGTAGACGATAGATGGAAGGTAGTCAAAGAAATCAAACTGTGCTTCAACTGTCTAAGACCTACCAACAACAAGCATTTCTCCAAATTTAAATCTGTCGTCAACCCAAGTGTTCAGTTATCAATTGTGGCCAACAACATCACAGGCTACTGCATGGCCAATATCCAAAGGCCACACCCCAAGGTCCGATCAATACTACATTGAGTGGATTGGCTGCCACAAAACCTGCTGTATCTGTGAAGGAGACGCTCCTACAAAACGCATTGGCTAAGTTATCAGTAAATGGCCAAGAGGTCACAGTTCGTGTTCTGCTTGATTCTGGGAGTCAAAGATCCTATATACGTAAGAATGTTGCAGAATCTTTGGGCCTGCAAGGTCCCTCAGAGGTATTAAGCATAACAACACTATGTGGAGAGACCAGTGAGACCAAGGGATTGCAGAGAGTCAGATTTGCCCTCTCGCCTATCAAGGGCCACCCCATAGGAGCTGTTGAAATGGAAGCCCTTACCATCCCCAAAATTTGTAACCCTTTAGGACCGGTTAAGTTAAATTTTAAGAAGACCCCTCACCTAAAGAACTTGAACCTTGCAGATTTGTATCCTCGTAAGTCAGTTGAAGTAGATGTTCTTATCGGTGCAGATCATTACTATTCATTTGTGACTGGGATTTGTAAGAGAGGGAAGACAACGGATTCAATAGTAGCTGTGCAATCACACCTCGGTTGGATACTTACGTATACAGGGCCTGTGGAAGGCACCCAAAGCCGCACACCGCGTCAATGGTAGCAACTGCAGAGAATAGCGGAGTCACTGCAAGTCTGCGTCGGTTCTGGGAGCTAGAGTCAATCGGCATTACAGAAAAGGAGAATCCAACTATGCCACAAGAAGAAGAGCATGCAATCTCTGACTTTAAGAAAGGACTGAAATTTGATGGCCACAACTATGAAGTCCAACTGCCGTGGAAGACAGATCACATAAAGTTAGAGAATAATTATCCACAAGCTGTGAAACGACTAGAAAGCACTAAGAGAAGGTTGAAACGTGATCCAGAGAAAGCTGAGGCTTACATGAATGCTATCAACCAATACATAGAGAAAGGCTTTGCAGAAGAAGTATCTGACCACAAACGAGAAGACATGAAGGTCCGGTACTTGCCACATCATGCTGTGTTTCGCAATGACAAGAAGACAACGAAGTGTAGAGTCGTCTTCGATGCTTCAGCAAGAGAGAAAGACGGCGTTTCTCTCAACGATTGTGTACTTCCTGGTCCTGCACTACAACCTAATCTTGTATCTGTTCTCATTCGTTTTCGTACACACACAAGTCTGAGATATCATCGAAGGGGATCAAGTGGAAATTCATTACAGAACGCTCACCCTGGAGAGGGGGCTGGTGGGAAAGGATCTGTAGAGCAGTGAAGGAACCATTGCGCAAGGTACTTGGAAAAGCACTTCTTACCTTCACCGAGCTGAACACTCTACTTGTCAAAATAGAAGGTGTCATCAATTCCAGACCACTGACTGCAGTGAGTGATGATCATAGGGATCTATCACCGATAACACCTGCGCATCTCACCATTGGTAGATCACTTAATAGCTTACCCGATGCCCAAGAAGAAGGTTTAGAGGACTCCAGCAGAAGAGTCATGCAGAGGTATCTATATTTGCAGAAATTACTGAATCATTACTGGAGGCGTTGGGAGAAAGAATACCTGCATCAGTTGACTGTGCGAGCGAAGTGGCACAAGGAAGAACCTCCCCTACGAGTAGTAGAAATTGTACTTGTCTCCGAAGATAATGTGTCTCGTGGAAAGTGGCCGTTGGCTAGAGTTGAAGAAGTCCACCCTGGAAGGGATGGCCTTGTACGAACTGCGACGGCGAGAACAGAGAAGAGTACCCTCAACAGACCTGTGCAACGTTTGCACAGATTGGAGATAGATGCAGAAGACGCACACACTAGATCCAAAGAAGATGTTCCTGTACATGGTGGGGAGAAGCTGAAACCAAACGTTACACCCGTTCAGAATGTTTCAAGAGCAAAACGCAAGACGAGTGTTGTCCCCCATGAAAGAGGACAAGGTGGGGAGGATGTAACAGCACATAGTACTGAGGTACACCCGTTCAGGAAGAGCCGTGAAAGTACCTAAGAAACTAGACATGTAATATTGTAACGGGTTACCTGTGGTTTACATTTGTATCCCTCCCCTGTGAGGAGAGTTTTGTAACACCAGCCATGTTGTATGTCGTAGTCAAGTAAAGTTGAGGATCAGAAGCCGTAAGACTCCAAATAAAAAATTCTATGTCTATGATAAAGTTCACAAAAATCGCATGGATTTTACTTTTTATCCCCATCAGCATACGCAGCGATAAATTTCCAGTCGATCTGTGCCAACCAAATGAAGATATCTGTATTTGCCGAGCTACCAGCCTCTGTTGAGTCCACCATCTCGCCAAAGTGGTGACAACACAGGAAGCCCAAGGTCTGCTTATGGCTATTTATCAGTAAAGTGGATTTCGCGCCACAGGAACCCCGAATACGAGAATAAACTTTTTCGAATAAACCCACAGGAGAGCCGGCTCGCAGGCTAGTGAATTTTTAAATCTAGCTTTTCTTTAAATATACGGTAATAAAATTAATGAAATTACCTGGTATCTATATCTGTATCTTTGGGTCAGTCACATGACCAGCCGCTTTTCGCGCCTAATCCAAGATGGCGTCGAAACGCCATCTTGGATTAGGCGCGTAAAGACCCATGGGAACGAGGGGATCCTATATTTTACCACGCTCCACAGCTTTCAGTTGAATTTACGTTTGGCTCAGAAGATTTAATTTCAATACAACGCAAGTATGTCAAAGAGAGCTTCATTGGATGAAACTGAGAATGTTAACGAAGCCAAAAAGGCTAGTCCTGCGATTGGTAAACCGATAAACATGATGGAGTGGATCGAAGAGAACAAGGGATCGTTCCTGCCTCCAGTGTGCAACAAACTCATGTAAGGCAGTATTATTGTTCAAGGTAACACTAAGCAATTATGCACCAGTCAAAGTAAACCCCTACCCCGGGCTTTGTGGGGATTTAGTACCTCATTGGTAGCAGCTTGTGTCCCATAGGTCGAGGATTCGCACGTTTTGGAACTCCTGTCCGTTCTGGAATGAAAGTCATTCTGGAATGAAACGGTTCTGGATATTTTACATGTTGTGACTATGCTCGCACCAGCAGTGTATCATCAATGCTAAACGAGCTTAGCTGGCAATCGCTTCAGTCACGCAGAAATATTGCAGACCTTACTTTGTTCTACAAGATTAATTACGGTCTAGTGAACATCACCTTCCCCTACGATATTCAACATAGCACTTATACTCGCACAAGAGCTATGCACGAATATAAGTTCGAACACCCGCTCGCTACTATAAACGCATTCACTAGTACTCGTTTTTTGTCAGATCGATTCCACCATGGAATTCCTTACCACACAACATTGTTAATGCTACATCTTTGAATAGCTTCCAAACTGGCGTATCCATGTATGTGTAATCTCAACCAATTAATATTGGCTGCGGTCGCGCTCGCGCTGTGGTGGCGGCGTAGCTGTTGTCATCGGAGCCCCTTATCGATTGATAGCTGCACCGTCACTGGAGACGCCTGTGTGGCGGCAGTCATTATCTCTTTATATGTAAGCTCATGCTGTTGTTTACCAGCTTATGAATTATTATTATAATGGTTAATTTTATCCTTTTGCCGCCATTTGCACTCTGATTATTAGTCATTGAACATTGAACATTGCACTTCACCATGCACTATAATACTTTAACTTATTATCACTTATTGCACTGTAACCTCAGTACTTGCACGACCGCTGACAATTTCATTGCCAGATTAGCTCCACCGCTACCAGGCAATTATCATATTTAAAGATTAAAGCCATCCCTATTTTATTTTCCGTTTCTCATCGTCCGACGGACCCATTTTTGTGGCTTTTTGTAGAAATAAAAAAAAAATTGGGGGGAGGGGTGGGGGTGAAGAAAGCCTGGAGCCGGCTCCTGGAAGCTCATGCTCGATGGTAGGTTACACAATGGTTTCGGCGGTGCATTTGTAATTCCATGTTTGTAGCATACACGGACGACGACATCAATGGTTTTGTCGTCCATGTTGGTTTGTAACCTGGCCTGTGCAACCGCGCCTTATTAGTTCCAGTCTCTTCGTGCATTTATTATTATAATTTTTTTTTTCTCACCCGACCGACCGACCGACCCAATTTTTGAAAACCCCACCGATGAGAAACGAAAAAAAAAATAGGGATGGCCTAAGCATTACCGAACAGATACAGTGGGAGTCACATCACTTAGTGACAAAGGGAGAGAAGTATCTGCCCAAACACCCAGGCCCAACATGCTAAATGAACAATACAAATCAGTGTTCACAACAGAAACTTGTGTGATGCCAAATTTACGGTCAATATAATCTGCAGACTGGGTATAAAATGCAGACTGGGTATAAAATGCAGACTGGGAAAAAATTTAAAAAAACTTACCTGAAGACTTTATCTGTTCTTCATTGGGCTCTGTATGCAATTTCAAGCGAGTTCTGTTGTAAAAGTTCTGAGACCGTGAACTTTGGGAACTAGCGTCGTCAAGCGTAAATTGCTCGATTAGGGGATATTTCAATTAAATGGCATGAGGTTCTTGGAATAGGTACTGTTGTGCTATTATTTGAGGTTTAGTTGCGGTCGGCATTGATTTTGGATGAAAAATTCGAGCGTGGTCAGTTCTAGACCGGCTTAGGTGGAGATCGAGGTCGAGGGGTAAAATTTCAAATATACATGTACCTTATTTTGAAACCACTGCTCAAACGAATCGGCTCTATGGTAAAGCGGTTTAGAGCACGCGCTTTTGATTCCAATGATCAGAGTTCGATTCCCATGATCAGAGTTCGATTCCCACACCAGCCACACTTTTTTTTAACTTCTTTTTCTCCTTTCTCAGTTTTATTTAATCTTTTCCTGTCTTTTAAGCTATTAGAGCTGCCTTCTACACTTTGTTGTGTATTGGCTCTCCTCCAACATGACGAGAAAGAAATTATATCACAGGTGACCCAATTGCTCTGTAAGTGCATGGCAATATTTACTAGCATTTAAATGGGATTTTTTTAGAACTAATATTGAATAAAAAGCGACAATACTTACAGCATGTATTTATTTGTCCATGCCGCGGCGTGTGGTTGTAATCAAGGTATAGCCATCAAGGTATCGTTTAGGGCTGCATGCGCCGGAGAAATAAAAAATGCCGACTATCGCTTGCATGTGACGCCACTCGAGCGAGGACTGGAATTTGTCTGTATGTTTTAGAAAGGTATCTTTTTATAGAGGTCAAACAAAGCTTAGGCCATGCCCAGATTGGTCTCTTTTAGGGGTTCAATTACAATTTTCCAACGAGCATCCCCGCCCATTTTATATGGGAGGTTCCCCACGCGGGAGTTAGAGAACGATTCACTGTGGGATCACAGACCCGAGATCGGGATCACAGGGCATGGGATCGGGATCAACGTATATCAGTTATGGGATCTGGATCAATATATCAGAATATGAACGGCCTCATTTATTTTTGACTGGATCACGGATCACAAATTACTGGAAAATTGGGATCAGAGATCAAAGAAGGGACCACTAGAGAAAAAATATACCTCGTTAGGACCCTGGTATAACACCAGTGTACAGAACTGCTGGGGTCACCGTCAATAAATTATTGGTTTGTTTACAATTGAATTTCAAGATGTTTTGTTTGTTATTCGAGCTACAAATTGCCTATTTTTTACAAGTTAAGGGAAAAGAAAGACTGGAAACATACAATGTAGCTCAGAGCTTAAAATAGCAAAATGGCACACACAAAAAATGAAAGAATTTCTCTACTTTCTAGCACAAAATGGTCGTACTTGCTTATCATCGAGCTCTACCTACAGATACATGTAGTACCTACACTGCTGGCCGAAAAATGCATGGGCTCTGAGAACAAGATTAGCTATTGAGAATTAGCTGTGTGTTCTCAGCCAATCAGAATTGAGTAAAATGTATAATCATGAAATCTACTATCAGCCAGTTTACTTTGATCGCTTCCATTCGTGTAATGAAGAGGGTGATTGCTATAATTTAATGTTTTTCTTCCTTAGTTTGTGACCTTTAGTAGTTGTGACTAAGTTTGCATAACCTGATTCCTTTCGAAAACATTTCACTATTCTCCAGGGACAAATGGGTTGTCAAATGCCCCATCTTGCCGGGGGGGGGGGGGTTGATGGCCGGGATTGGAATTGGAATTGATAGAGACATTGATAAAGGTTAGGAGTTTTGACCTTTTAATAAACTTTCACCACAGTAGACAGATGGACTTTTCTCCACTCTATTTCTTCAACCCGCGACACCACCTTATGCAAATTAGCAATAGTTAAAACTTAGGAAACCTCATATGCACTTTAATACCCTTAGGTATGGTGCAGGACAGCTGAAGATTATGTTTATTGGGGGTCCAAATACAAGAAAGGACCATCACCTTGAAGAAGGAGAAGAGGTATGGACGGACTCCACTTGTGTGCCCAACTCATTACGCTAATGATCTCATTATGGCATAACTTGGGGTTAAACACATGAGTGAACTTAGTGGTGTGTGAGATGAAAGAAAGAGTGATCAATGCTCAGAAGTGGCAACCTTAGGTAAAACAAATACATTTTGTCAACAATAAACATACAATTGAGGCCAAAATAAGAGCTATATATAGAAGCCGGCTGGACCTACAGTATGTAACTACGTAATATCTATGAATGATATAACATTGGTTCAAAGGCTTTAAAGACCAATAAGTTTCACAGAGAAACATTCATTTTTGTGGAAATGATTATCAGCACTTTTGCTGTAGATACAATGTACATGTGATAGCAATGTTTCGTGCCATGTCATCTACAGTGTATTAATATAATTATTATTAATGTGCCACCCAGACAGTCATTGGTTTCCAAAACAAATTAAGTGGCCTTTTGAAATCATGGTTGTCACATAATTAGCATAATAATATTGTATGTTTACAAACAAGAACCCAGCCTGCAGTATATAATTATTGTAAAGGCATACAGGTGTATGCACAGTTTAAAGTCACTAGGTATCGCATTCCTGGCAGTACAACACTTGTTTTGGAACTTTAAGAGAAACTTTGAGTTCATCATCTGACTTTTTACCTCTAATTAACTCCTCAGTTGTTCTTCCAAATCAAGGGTGACATGTGCCTAAATGTCATAGAGAAGGGCAAACCAAAGAAGATACCCATCAAAGAGGGGGAGGTACATACATGTACATACATGTATAAGTATATGGCTTAGAATAGTAATATATATTGTATTTCTCTTGTAATGGACAACGAATGCAATGATTAATAATTGGTAGTGCATTAATTAAGAGAAGTAAGTTCCTAGATGGACGAGAGGCCCTGGAGGCTAGAGCTGGAGAAAAACTTTGGAGAAAAACTCATTTGTTTTGGAGATCTTGTCTTGTTTCTTTGATTTTCACATATTTTGGGGAGCTGAAAATCGGCTCAAAAACCCTTCCCATTCGCACTTGAAATCAAAAGCAAACACAGAATCAATACTCAGTTGTTACAATACCTTCTTTAATCTTTCCAACCACCAGGTTTGTTTGCACAAAACACACCAAACGACAGTGAACCAAGCCGATGTTTACACTGCATTTCACTCGACCACATTTACCTGCTCCCACCTCCAATTGCATGCTGGGTAATGGGACTCCTGTAGAATTTTTTAAATAAGTCTTTTACCCCTATAACCAAGAGCGGTGATTTGGACTCAAGCCATTGCTTTTAAGTGACAAAAACACATCCTAATAGGTTGAGCATGGGGGGAAGACAACCAACTGCAGAATTTCAAGGATTTCAGTGAAGAATTATTTCATGTGTCCCAAAGCAGAAACACAACAGAAAAATCCTGTGAAACCCCTCACAAGGCCTACTAAAAGCAAGCCAAGTACTTTTCAGCCGTCATCAGACTTAATAATGTCCTCTAACTCTCTTACAGTGGCTTTTTTGTCCAAAATTAGAGCACATTTCCTTGGAAATCCTACAGACGAAAGCATACTTACCGCCGACGAGTCCATAGAGTTCTGCCGAATGGCATCCTGGGGAAAGTTTGAGCCCTTGGTTTAAAAAGTCAGCAGTATTTAACTACGCCGGGCTAGCCAAACTTGAACTGAGGGGGGAGGGTTGAGTTAATTAGCACTCTACATTTCACCAATTGAGCCCAAATGCATCCAGTGGTGAAAGGGTTAAGATCTGGACCCATTATCAGTATACATGTACATGTATCATTAATAATACCAGACAGTCAGTAACCCATTAGACCATGTCCATACTACAAGTTAGACTTTCTCAAATTCCTTTAATTTTTCTCTCCGCTTTGGTTAGTAGTTTTAAAGGACTTTTCCCACTTGTTTCGCACCAAATTTACTGGTCAATTTTTTGACTGGTGACATACAATGTAGAAGCAGCCTAGCCACTAGAAATAATGAATCAAAGTCTGCAGGAAAATTTACAGACAAATGTATGGAAAAGTTTCCAGTCTAAATTATGTAATATATAAAGTGGTAAGCTGTAGTGCTAAGTGTGCACGCCCTACGAGGGAAAGAGAAAAAATATCTGACCCAAGTGGGACTCGAACCCAACGACCTCCAGGTTACATGTCTGGCGCTCTACCAACTGAGCTATCAAGTCAGATGAGAGCAGTCGTGGTGTATTGGTGCGTTATATGGGGTCACGGCGATTATATATGTATATGTAGTTATGATATTGAATCATGTTCAATATTATGTAGCGCCTCGAGGAAACATCGTAGATAAATCATCCATGTATCATTTTAAAACTTATAGAATTGGCTACAAGAATACATGTACATAAAAAGTTTTGAGTTCTTTGAAAATCTCGAATTTTTCGCCATCCCATACACGACTTTCATAATGGCCGCCTTCGACCACCTCCTAATTTGCATAATTTGGTAGATCAATCTGTAGAGGGAAACTAATGCTACCACATGAAAGATCACATTAAAACTAGTAATTTTGTTCAGTTTCAGAGCAATGTGGAAAATTGCTGTTGAGCTATAAGCATTTGTAATGCAGAAAAATATGAAAGCGAGGCTATAAAGGCCTCCGTTGTTTTTCTCATACAAATCACTCTAATTTCAAGTTGCTGTAACTTCATTGCTTTATAAGCTACAGCACTCAACTTTCACAAGTTCACTAATGTTGACATGCTCTTTTACATGCCAATGTTCATATTTTCTATACATGTGGATAAACTACCGAAAGGGGAAATCACATATGCAAATCAGGAGGCGGCCATTATGAAAGTCGTGTATTTCTCTGATCTAGTGAGATGGCTTTCAGAAGCTCCGACTCAGAAAATATTTTAAAGTTTTAAAATCTGTTTGCTTTGTTGCATTCCAGAGCAATCGTATGCGTATTACAAAAGGGTGTCGGGGAATTTCAAAATTCGATTCAATTCAAATGTTATCATGCTCTTCGTGAAAAGGCGAAAACATAGTCCGAGTAGATATACGAGAAACGCCGTCAAGAGCTCTCTTTTTAGAATTGCCCAATTCCCCGACACCCTTTTGCAGCTGAGATATCAATATTTTTTTGATATTTTGTGAAAATTTAACACAAATCGAATAAATTCCTCTTGAGTGCGAGTTTTTTTAAAACTCTATTTTGGTTGAAAATCGAAAGCGTAGAAAATTGCACTTCAAAAATCTAGCTGTCTCTCGTACGTGAATCTGAAGCCCCACCTCTCCAACAATTAGTGAGCTCTTAGCCAATCATTTCTCATCACAGTTCAACTATCTGTCAAGATTTCCCACCAATGTTGATTTCCGATCAAAGCTATATTGTACAATGTACGTGCCACATCGAGAAAATGTTAATATTACTGTTCTAGTTCTCTTGTGTGACTTGAAAAATGGGAAAGACAAAAAGACCTTGAGGGACAAAGCCAAGGTGAACACCTAACAGCAAAGGAAGGGCAAACAAATCAAAGGCCTTGAATGCCAGTGACAGTGATTTGCAGGTGTCTGAAACAGCACTGCAATATCGAGATTGTTGGTGTTGTTTTCAAGTGATTCACATGATATAATACTTTAATATCCATTGTTTTGGCCTATTGTCTTGGTCTAGACAATAGCCCAAAACAATGGATATTATAGTATTATATTATGTTCTGCTGGACAACCTTTTTGGCATTGACTGTATATATATACAGTCGATCCAGGAAACGTAGTCTTACAGAAAAGTCAATTACACACATATAACTGTCACGTGTCCGTATATACAGAATAAATTAAATTGCTTGTGGTTCGCTGGTGTCGCGAGGTGGTAAGACCCGCGGCACGGAGATACAGAAAATGCGAAGATTCGGAAGCAAGAATACTCGAGTTCCAGAATGATTTGGCAGCAAGTATACAGGAGAGCGACGCAAATTGGATAAATGCAGTATCCGTTTACAGGAAGGTTGCGTTTTATCTGGATTTGACAAGTAAACACTGTCTTGCGTTTAATTCTAGAGGTTTGGTCGTGAAGGGAATTATCATGCAGACCGCAACGGCAAACATTGTGTTATCTGGTCACGATATTTCAATTCAAGGGGCGATTGGTGAGAGAGTAATAACTCAGTGTTCCTTGAGATCATCCTGATATATGAGCTTGTTCAATTTAAATTAAATACTACGTTTTAATAAATAATATTCGGCCGTGTCGCCGTTGGATGTTCGACTCTACAACACAGTACTGAGTTGATAGCGAGTTATTAAGTCGGCTTAATTTACTGACAGCATATATGCAAGCTCTAGCTTGATTTTTTCCGTTCTTTAATTTGTAGTTTAAATATGAAGAACAACCACTGAATCATGATCACTCATTCAGTTCGACCGGAGCTGAATGCGTGTTGATGCATGCATAGTTCACTTGGCTTCTCGAATTAAAAAAACTAAACTGTCCTGTGTAGTATGAAGTACTTTTTTGTTTGACTGCATATAATCATTGAAAAAATATATCGGTTGCAATACAGCCACATCTGTTTATTTTAAATAATGCATTGAAGAAAATGCTACAATGGAAAATATTGCAGCTGTTTTTAACGGCACTTATTAAAAAAAGATTAAATATTAAAAAATTAGTCATGCTTCGTTATTTTTATCTGCGAAGCTAACCAATCGGTTTTAATTCTACACTTAATTACGTGGTTTAGCGTGGTTGATTTAAAAAGATTTAAACATCGCAAAACATCCGGGCTTTTTTATCCAGTGTAAGTTAGTTGTTAGTTACTGAAGCAAACCTAGCTCCCTACGTATTATTTATTATTGAACATTTTTACTTTGTAATACTAATTCTTGAATGGTCTTGCCTGATGTGCATGACTTAATTCATACCAGTTGTGTTGTGATTCCAATTTGTACATATCAAACTTTGTTCAAAACGTTTCCCAAACTTACTGTTCTCTAGCATTCACTATCTGATATTTTTACCCAATATTTTATAATGAAAACCTAAGGGGGAAAAAGGAAAACAATTTGCAGTAAATTACACTTGGTTTGAGTTAATAGGCAAGTTTAGTTTGCGCGTGAACGGTGTTGACCCCATCGTTGCGCTATTTTGAGAAAAGTGCGTACATGTACCTTTAAGCCACAGATTTAGTATAAACTCAAGACTGAATAAACAAAAGCAAATCTTATTTGTTCCGCTCATTTGTCAAGTCAATCAGATGGTTTCCAAAAAGCTCAAATTGGACTCGCCCTACGCGCTCGTGCAAAAAGCACGACCAAACTTCTATAATTAAACGCAAATGTTTACTCGTCAAATCCAGATGAAATGCAACCTTCCTTTAAACGGATACTGCATTTATCCAATTTGTGTCTCTCTCCTGTATACTTGCTGCCAAACCATTCTGGAACTCAAGTATTCTTGCTTCCGAATCTTCGCGTTTTCTGTATCTCCGGGCCGCGGGTCTTACCACCTCGCGACACCAGCGAACCACAAGCAATTTAATTTATTCTGTATATACGGACACGTGACAGTTATATGTGTGTAATTGACTTTTCTGTAAGACTACCTTTCCTGGATCGACTGTATATATATATATATAAATATATATAATTACCTCCACTTTTTATGTTGGACTTCTAACCCAGGAAAATAATTTAAGTAAAGGTTTGGGCAATCCAACGGCAAAGGAATGCAGAAAGGTGCTAATTGCTTATTGTTTCATTTGACGTCCACCTCATTGGCTTAGACACCAAAATCTACGAAAACTTTAACAAGAATATTATTTTCTCCCAGTTTTTTTGACAGATTTGAATTCCTGTCAGTAGTGAAAGAACTCATAATTTTTAATATGACCAAAATTCTATGTCATTGGGAAACAGTTTAAAATCAAATAATTAAAGCTTTCTTGGTTATTAGTTTGAGCTCGACTTCTGATTGGACAAAATAGTTTTGCACATAAAGGGAAGTACATGTAGTCTTAAGATGCAGTTTTGATGGATTTGATTTCAGAAATGTCTTAGTTAAGGGTTGATGTGTGTTTTGTAAGGAAACCAGAACATACATTTGTATTGCCACACCAAAAGCCTATCACTGAACAATAGAATTTTGCCTAGATTTTACATGCTTAATTTTTTTATTTTTTTTATTATACACTGATTCAGGAATACATGGATAGGAGACAATACAAAATCAGTTATAGAAGATAGATAGGTAAAAGTAAGTAACAAAAGAAAAGAGTAATTAGTGCACGGTGACCAAAGTAGCTGTGAAGCTTTCGAGTTGGTCACTGCTTACATATAGTATACATTTAAGTACATAAATAGAAAAAAATCATGGCAGTCAGTAGGAGCTAGGATTGATATATAAATAACTAATAATGACTGGAAATTGAATGTGTATTGGTGTTAATATTACATTTACAAGGGAAGGGGAACTGAGAATTGAATGAGACTTACAAGTTATTTAAAAAGTACATAAAGCGGAAAAAGCGGAAGAAGGGGACGAATAAATAGAGGCAATACATGATTTAATAAATAAAATATCTTTAGATTTTGTTCACTATGATTGACTTTCCAGAAGAATTTGTTTATATTTCTTTTTAAAAGAAAAATAAGGTAGATCTTTAATTAGAGTAGGTATAATTTCCCAAAGTTTGGGTGCTGAAGATTGGAATGAGTGAATACCATAATTTGTTTGTACCTTAGGTCTATAGAAGTTTTGTCTAGCAGCATATCTAGTGTTATATTGCGAATGTATTTCAGAAACCGGTGTAAGAATATCAGAAAATACATCTGGAATGTTACTTTTATTATTCTTTATATTGTGTGCAGAGAGTGCCATTTTCAGTTAAGGATGTTAATATCTAGTTTTAACATTCCAAGAAGGCTAAAAAATGGAGAGGCACTTTTTCTAGAATTTGCAAAAAACATGCTTCGTAAGCACATGTTTTGTTTAGTTTGGATTTTGTCTTGTATTGTATTACCCCAGCTTAGAAGGCCATAGTTCAGGTAGGGATAGATAAGGGAATAGTACAGTTGTTTAAGCATATAAAGACTTACGTAATGTCTTAGCTTATTTAGAATTCCCAAAATTTTCGCAATTTTGTTTTTGACATTTTGAATCTGTGGATCCTATTTTAAGTGTTCATCAAGGTAGAATGTATATGCCCAAATATTTAATGGGACTTTTCTGCTGGATGTTATCTATGGTGATATTTACTTTTTTTCTAGGTGAAGTTATTAACATATAATTAGTTTTCTTAAAGTTAATGGACAGTTTGTTGATAGCACAGTATTTAAGCACCAATTTAAATTCATCATTCATAACTCTTTCTAGTTCTTTAGGATTCTCACAAGTAAAAAATATATTGGTATCATCTGCAAATATTCTGAAAGAGAGTTTAGGAGAGGAGTTGGGGAGGTCATTGATATAAAGCGGAAATAACAATGGACCAAGTGTTGAGCCATGCAGCACCCCACATACAACAGTTTGCTTTTTAGACTCTATGCCACCTAGTTTGACATTGTTTTCTGTTTTCTAAGTAATTTTCAACCCACTTAAAAGGGGCTCCACGAATACCATAGGCATATAGTTTATTTAATAGGATTTTATGGTCGACAGTATCTATGAGACAATAGCTAAATTTAAACTTTCAGTGATCTCCAAGATAGCTTGTTCGGTAGAGAACCCTTTTCGAAAGCCAAACTGATATTTGTACAGAATATCATTTTTTCTAAATAAGAATGCAACTGATCATATACAAGTCTTTCAAGCACTTTGGAAAAGGGTGACAGTGTTGAAATAGGATGATAGTTCCCAGGATCAGTGGCTTCACCACTTTTGTATAATTATAGGGGTAACTTTAGAAATTTTAAAAACATCTGGCACTACACTAGTCTCAATCGATTGATTGTAAATATAAGTGAAGGGTATTGATAGAAGCTCATTTGCCATTTTTATTAATTTGTTAGGAATATCTAGTGAAGATTTATTTTCATTAACTAAAGGTTTAAGAATAGATTAGAGACCTGGTTTTCAGTAACAGGTGACAAGACAAAACTAGATGAATGTGTTGTTTTTATAGTTGCTGTAGGGCTTACATTGCTGGGATCATGCACTGTTACTTAAAATTCCTATATTCCCTCAAGTCCCTAAAATACACAGCAACACTTTGCGGTGACAGGTCCAGCCTATAGTATAAATACATTTCTCTACCAGCTGTCATTTTATCATTTCCAGATGTTCTTTTTGCCGAGCCGAATACAGCATTCACCACAGAGGAAGGAAAATACAGTTGGTCTGGTATGTATTAACTTATATATTCCATGTATATCTTTATAATTATTATATAGTCATGTATACAGGGATAGCATTTAAATGTAAAAATCATGCTTTTTTACACAACATTATTCCTCAAAATGCATTTTTAAATTTCAATGTGTCTGCTGGGCAGCCAGGCAACATACAGCCATCTTGGATTGGTTGTGTGAAGGCAGCTGGGTATGAGGATAATATCTAATCATATTTGGGCTGCCTGTGGGTAGGACATCTGGGATGTTAGAAAGGTGCGGCCACCTAGTGTGACATGATTTTCCACTTCATGGCATGTGAGGTTGCTTGATTGTTATCATAATGATAATGCCAGGTATGGGAACCATACAAATGTATATTTCTTAGGGGGTACACAAGTTACTGCTGATTAAAAACTTAATGTAATGCATATGTCTGCCTGTATGTATTGTATTGTTTTGTATACGTTTTTATTTGCTGTCAAAAATAAAACAATCATTTAACTTTGTGGCTTTTTGTATAAAATTATAATATTTTTTATTTAAATAAAGTGAGTTATTTGGACTCAAATTATCCTTTTAGCTTGTATCAACATATATCATCAGAATCATTAGCACCAGCCAACTGCCTTTTCATTTACAAATCTAGGTTATTGAAAGGGAAAGGCTTCCAGATGAAATGGATGCACTAAGGTACACAATGTACACAACTGAACATTGTTTAGTCATCTTATAAAACTGTTGCTGTGACTTAATAATAAAAAAATATTATTATATCATTTGTCATTTAATAAAAATAATTTTACTCTTTTTTTTCATATAATTATTTCCATGTACATAATTTGTTTTATTGTTAGTATATTTTATTGCATGTCTTATTGAATAGTACTTAATAATCACAATCATACTACATGTAAATCATCTCTGTACTTTCAAGAATTCAGTGATTATATTTGAAGGGTTGTGTGCGAAAAGGGCTTAAGTGATTCTTGATCACGTTCTAAATTCTCCCTTAGAAAACAAAGAAATTGAAGGAGAATTGAGAATGTGATCAAGAGTCGCTTACGCCCTTTTTGCACACAGCCCTTCAATTATTAAAAGCCATTTCAGACACTGCCCCACTCATATTTTGAACTTCCAGTTCAAACTAACCTCCCAGTTAGCTTGGTGGTTATAAGCTGGGAGATCGCAGGTTCAAATCCCAACTTGACCAACACCCAGGGTCTTAAAATAACTGAGTATGCAGTTTTTCTCTTTGCTGAATTTTGGCACCTGAGTGGAGCAGTGCCTGAAACAGGACTTACATTGTAGTTCTTCATGATTTCCAGGTATTTTTGTGAAGATGGTGATTCTGTGCTGTGGGAGAAGTGGTTCCATTGCTATGACCTTGGCACTCAGCTTGGACCAGTTATCAAAGAGTATGTTACCATGTTATTACACTGCTACATGTACATGTATGTGATTTTAGGGGAGCTGGGTGGCACAGCACATAAAACTGCTCACCTCTCACCACTGTACATGTGGCCTGAGTTCGATTGCCGGATGCAGCGTCATGTGCAAGTTGAGTTTGTTGATTTGGATCTATCCTGGTTTCTGGGAAACTCCCACCCCTCCCCCACACTTCACCCTAACCTTTAATTGTTAATTAACAAATAAAAGATGGTTCTCCTTGTTACATGTACATTGTATATAACAAAATAATGCACGCTCGAGGTCTTGAAAAACTGTGGATGCATGCACGAGTGGAATGCGAGTGCATTTAGCAGCTTTTCAAGACCTCAATAGTACATTATTTTGTTATATACATGTAACAAGGAGAACCATCCTTTATTTGTTTTATAATATAAACTTCAACGTAGAGGAAGGAAATTAAGCTACTTTTTTGTATCTGCTTAAGAACCCATGTAAACTGAATCTAAAAGCAAACTGACGATAGTGAAAACCCCATTTTAAAGGGGCTGTGTCACGGTAAGACTTTAAATTCGTTTTTCCGGGCCGGAAAGAGGTATTTCCACCGATTTTGATATGAACTAACGAACCTTTCGCCCATGTGGGATGCTTAAAATGAAAGCAAATATGCAAAAATGACTAAAAAACATTGTATTTAAACAGTCTCCAGGGAAAATATTGAAAATCCTTTCAATCAAGCATTGAGGGAGGGAAGTTTAACTGTTTGTATCCAATTAACAGCCACTAAACGAGCGATTACTCGATACATGCGCAGTACCATGACATAGCCCCTTTAATGTACTTGACTTATGTTTACAACATTTTTCGTCGCTGATTCGTTCAATTGTGACAGCTTGACATTGACGATCTGAAAGCTCGTTTCATATTGGATGAAGTAACTTGCTATGAATAGAACATGTCAATCAATAAAATTGCAAGAGCCAGCAAATGAAATGGGTTGATAATATTGTCATCTGGTCAAAACTGCTGCAGGAAACAAAGTGCTTTCTTTTTACAATTTCTGGTCAGCACAGGAGAGGTTAATCTGCACATTGTGATAGTGCAAGGTGTTGAAAATGCCTGATGGAAAAGCACTCAGAGAGAAAGCGTGAGTGAATTAGCGGCAGTTGAATTATAGACATGTGAGTTGAGGATTGCCGACTATTTTCTACAACAACTGCATAGTTGACACTGATTACTGATTCTGTGGTCTGAAGAAGGATATTTTCTTTATCCCAAGGAACATTGTTGTATTAAAATACAGCTCTGATGGCCATGTTGTGTAGCTTTTGAGCCTCTCTTCGTTGGTGTGGCCGCTATACACAAATGATGATCTACAGTACTCTTCTGAAATTCTGCCTTCTGGGTGTTTTGCAAGTTTTATCGCCCGTTTTTCATTCAGGAATATTCACAGGAACATCTCAAACGAATTTCTACATGAAACCAGAGAAACCCCATTGTATTCTTTGCAATTCACTGTTCAGGTTTCAGCATAAAACAGGCGTATTTACAGTTATCGTTGAGCTCTTGGTGATCCGATTACAGCATCGTAATGTCCTGGCCCTGCATTATTAAAAGCAAGGTAGAGTGGTGTTGCAGTAAGATGTCGTGATCTGGGTGAAACAGGTATATTTAAGAAATACTCCATTGATGTAAAAACAGTTATTGACATGCTTAGTACATTTGCCAATCCCATAAGTAACATAGTCATGTCTTGTTGTTGTGTTGTCACTTTCCACTCGTTTACCAAGGCTGTTAGAGAAACCACATTTTTCTTAAATTCAATCAATTTTTATATCAAACTGTCAATGAGTAACACTGTAATATAATGTGGACATTGCTTTTCTCAGCTTCAAACGTTTTAGCACCCCATTTCGTGGTCGCTTTAGGTTAAGAAGCTGATGCTAAGTTCTCTTGCCGATCATTTTCTATTAGTTTTGGGAAGCAAATTTTATTTTCCTCTTCTTCAACACACCTTAAGTCGGATATGTTTTCCCAGTCTATGAAATTATCTCTGTTAGCTAATAATATACAAACTCGCGAAAAACAATCACCAATACGTTTTGCTCAGCATGCTTGATTTTTTCTTGAGCGTGCATTTATAACAGCATCCAATCAAATCACACGTTCTTAGGATGATCCCATAATTTATATTATAATCATTAATAGAACGTAGTTGGACCAGAAAAACTGCATGTACTAGTATATACCGTGACATGTTGACTCACTTCTTTCAACATTCAACATGGTATGATACACGGTTCAACAATTGTTGCCAGCAAAATAATGTTTCACATGATTGTTTGCAACAAAATAATGTTGAACTCGAGCCCAAATGTGCAAAGGTTCGAATTTGCTGAGTCAGTACTTCATGGGGGCATCTTGGAAAAACAGTAGGATTGGTTAGAACATGGATTGATTTTAATTTTATTTTTTCCCTTGAGGACCTATTCTTTAATAGAATCTGCAATGGTGTGCCCCCCCCCCCCCCCCCCCAAATCAAAAGAAAACAAAAACTGTTTGCTGACAAGGGATAACTCAATCGATAAACTGTTTGCACCTAAACGTGAACATGTGAGGCAAAAACATGTTCTAATTGGGTATCAAACATAACGTGATTCGTCATCAAACTTTCGCAGTTTGAAGGTGTGCTAGATGAACTTTCGCACCTAAAATACCAAGTTATGCTCTAGTTGTGAGGATATTTACAATAAACAAAATTAATACGGAAGTAACTTCAAACCAGGTGATCTTTCATTTTGGAACTTCAGGAATGAAATGGTAGAGGTGGTTGTTGAATTATCAATACGGGAAGATCATATAACTTGTTGACACATGCTTAAGATGCAAATGACGGTATCACACCATTTACATGACCCACCCTTCACATTTGGATATTTATATTCCATTAAAATTTCAACTTCTGGTACAAACTAAAGCATCTACATTATATGGCCCGATTACCACACAGAGGCAAAACGGTATGCTTCGCTGGCCAAAAGAACGAAGGCTCTGCTATCAAATACAAATTACCGAGGGTTTCAACTTTTTTAATAAATTATTTTATAACTTAGTAAACTCACAGTGAATTACAAATTAAGAAAACTTCAACCTGTTAAAGTCTTAGGCTTAGCTTTTAAGTAGTTTTCTTATTTTTTGACAAAACAGTTCACAAATGGATACTTTAAGCAGAAATTTTAAAATCACGGGTATGTGCCTGTTGTTTCATTTCAGTTTTCGCGGGAAACTGGGGGTGGCCGCGCGCCGACAAGAAATAGCAAATACGCATGCGCGTAACGTTTTGCCGCGGTGTGCCCGAGTACAGGCTGTCTACATCCTCTTGTTCACACTATTTTCAGATATTTTGCATCTGATGCACACAAGACAGGAAAACCTGATCCAAGTGAGTAATGATTTGTAATGTGTAGAAATCTAATTGTTAATTAGTACCAATCTTACTCCTCAGTAAAGATTTTCATTCATATTAAATGTATTAGCACAAATTCTATATGATTATATATTCAAAATAATGCACTTCACATTCAATAATCAATAACATCAATAATCTTTATTAGGCACAGCGTCCATTAGGGAGGATGGACTGCTTTTGAGGTGTATGTGCTGCCATGCAGTTTACAATCATTAGTCGTTGTTTCATTAATATACATTATATAACTGTCAGGGTGCAACCAAAATTGTGTCCGATAGCCCAGGGCTAGTGAATTTTCATGTTGGGCTAGTAGATCAGTTTCAGAACTTGCCAGATGGACCAAGAGCCACAGTAGCAGCTTCTTCTTTTTTCATCTGTTACCCAGTATTAAGTATCTCCAGAACATAGCTAGGCTGTTGTATACCAGGTAACAATCCCTAACTCTTTCACAAAATAGCAAAACAAGTTCTTTTATACCCCCTTCATATACATTACATTAGAAGAGGAAAGAGACATCCACAAGGATACATGTGGCTTGGGGATTAATAAACCCACTTCATCCCACTCAAGAGACTGGAAGCCTTGAATTACCACTGAGCTAACCAAGACTCAGGCACTTCGATGCTTACAGTGGTTTCAATAACATTTAAAGTAGGAGGAATGCACTAAAGAAAAAAGTAGGCAGCTGATGAAACAATGTTGCCATTTTCACCTGAGCATCTACTGGTGGGTTCAAATTGTAAAAGTAATAAGGTGGCAACATCTTAAAAGTAAACAGTTAAAATTGTTGGTCACCAGGTGCCTATTGAAACTGCTGTGCTTAATATGTAAGGGTTTGTGCTCATGGAGGTGGACATGTAAATTTTGTATATATGTACATACATGTACATGTATGACATAATTTGTGCATACATGTATGTGTAGTGTTATGTAACAGAAAATGTAAATTTTACATGCAGCGTCATTGAGGGTTTGTATGCCAGCTCCTGGAAATCCTGGAAGGTCCTTGAATGTTGTTCTTCTCCCTGGAGAGTCCTTGAAAGTCCCGGAAAATAAAACTTACTCCTGGAAAACTGAATTCCTAATGATTTAAAGAGTGTTTACTTTAATTGAACATGCCATTGAAAGCAGTTTTAATCATTAACTTTGTGTGATTTATTTTGATTTCATAAATACTCATGGAGAAAGCCTGAAAAAGTCTTGGATTTCTAAGATATGAACATATATCACGAAGCCTGAGTCATATATACATGCATATTTTATCTGTCTTATAACATGCATATACACTGGGGTCATTTAAATTTGTGTACTTTCTATCTCAGGTAAGATATCCAAAAACCCGCCTTTAAAAGTTGATCACAAGAGTGAGCTCATGGAACCTTTCTCTTTCAAAAAGGTTAGTTTGAAACCAGTCTTCTAAAAATGACATACATGTACTACATTGTATGTGTTATAGCGATTCAAAAATAACTACTAGTACATGCATTGTCATCTGATTGTCATATCATCGTCATCATGAAAAGATTTTAAAACTTTTTTGATTAACATACATCACTGATTTGTGAAATTTTATTTGATTCACCCAAAATGAGGTAAACCATGGGTATATATCTGTAGCTTAGAGCACTTTTCAATTGAGTGTCGAAATTAACAAGTGATTGCTGTGGTTTTGTGTTTGCTTAGCTTTTCTATTGGCTGTGAGAAATGTTTTGTATTTATCAGCCAATCAAGTTCTAAACTAAAATTAAACATTGTTATAGTCCCGTCAGGCAATCGATTTACGTTTTAGCGAGTTATCCAGGATTGCATTTACTTTTCCTCGTGATTGGTTCAAATAAAACCAATAACGAATTACTTTAATTAGTTCATGATTGGTTCATTGTGTTTTACTTGCTCTTGTGACTCGCTCTGTAATTAATTAGGTTTTGGTTTTATGACACTCGTCGAAATCCGCTGACCTTAGTCGATAAATTGTTTGTTTTGATTATCGGAGAGCTGATCAATCCTGTAAACGTTTGGCCAGTATTTTCAATTTACATGTAAGAAACTTAAAAAAATGGCTACATGTAATATTAAAGTGCAAGTAGCACCATAACAACATAACTCTTTTTGCCCCAACTTTATTTCTGATATATTTCGGTTGTCTAAATATTAGTTTTCTTTGAGAGGCAAGAGCAGCAATTAAACTGGGATAAAGCTACACATGTACCTGAATTGCGGAACTCTGTTTCATCTTGTGATGTCACAATTATTAAGCTAATAGTTTTATCTTGGGAGGGAATTGATTCAATTTCGAAGATTAATACCTTTTTGTGAGAAACAAATACAATAATGCAATATATATTTAGTATATACCAGTGAATAGTGCTTTTCGTGCGCTCTGATTGGCTACTCAAACAGTGAATATGATATCATATTCACCTCCAAGCGAAGCAGCGATCACCTCATGCAAGTTTAAAAAATTGGTACTGGCTATAATTCAAATTTGTGGTATATACTAAAACAATTATTCGCCTCTGAGTGTCGGTGAACAGTGGTGGATATTTACCTTACTGAAGCAGCTCAGTAAATATCCACCACAGACTATTCACCTCCACTTCGGTGAATAATTGTTAAATAATTATTTATTTTTAACATGCGATACTTGCACTTTAAGGTCCATGCAGAAAACTTTCAGTATTGTTTGCAGGGACAAACTACATGTAATTTACAAATTAATGTGATAAAAGAAAATAAACTACATGTATAGCTTTATACTGTATAATCATTTTATTATTAGTGGCTCAAGGACAATGAGAGTGATTACAAGAATGGCAGCAAGACAGTCTCTGAAAGTGGAGAATTTAAGGTAGGTAAATTTATTACATATTAACATTTAATATAAAGACAAATAATACCAGCTACTGCATGTATTTCAAACTGAAGTGAAGACAAAAAACATTAAAGTGCCCCTCAACCCAATTTTTATATATATGAAACTTTGAAAGGTTTTGAGTACTTCTGGGAAGAAATTTTTGGCTTAGAGAGAATACTCTATGTTCTAGGCTTGTTTGAAATGGTGAAAATGTGACCTCTCCTGACCCATTACCGTGTAAGAAAAAGCCTGGGTCGATTCCCTATCTTACGTCATCCAATTCATTCGACTTTGCAATAACTTGAATAAATATTTAGCATTTTGTCTAAAATAGCTGTTTTCTTTACTAAAATCTCACAGACTGTGTATATTCTCTATATATCGATGCTGTTGTGATAGAAAGGCGTCATGGACAATAATGCATTAATGAGGTGACGTAAGATAGGGAATCGACCCAGGCTTTTTCTTACACGGTAATGGGTCAGGAGAGGTCACATTTTCACCATTTCAAACAAGCCTAGAACATAGAGTATCCTCTGTAAGCCAAAAATTTCTTCGCAGAAGTTCCTAAAAACCTTTCAAAGTTTCATATATATATAAATTGCAAAAGGTTGAGGGGCACTTTAACATTTTTCTATTCAGATACTCATAATAGATTAGAATAACAAGGTGGTCGGCAACATCTGCTATTTGGATCTCTCTTCCATTCTCTAAAGCTTTGTAAATTTGATTTACTACATGAATATGAATTTGTTCAGTTGGTTGACAGTAGAATCGGCAGGTCGAAATCCATCCTGAAGTGGGTTTAAAAAGCCTACACAACCTTTCCAGGTATCTTTGAGAGGTATATGACAGTACTTAAGTAGTGACAATGGACGGTAATACCCTAGAATTCCGAAAGTACCATTAAATTTTCGACTCATCTAATGCTAATGATTCCCGAAAGTAACGGCCCTTCCGAAAGTAGCGAAATTATGAGATCTAAAGAAGCCATTGAAAGAGAAACTTTGTTCCTTGAAGAATGCTGATGAAACTACCTAAGGGCTGAGTGAAGCACTGTTGGATCATAGTTCTATTGCACTACATAGTCGTAGACGACATTCGCAGCTACAAGCTTATATGTCCTAAGTGTCGCCGTGCCAATGCTTGTATTGTCTGTTCTTGCTAGCCTCCTCCGCAGGCATCTCTAATTTTCGAAGAAATCAGATTTAAAAAATCGTGAATTGGGTTCACCTGTGACTCCGGGAGAGAAGAGAGAAGAGGAGGACTGCTTCACCTGCCACATGGAGCCCATAATCTGATTTCTTCAAAAAAATAGAGATGCCTGCGGAGGAGGCTATGTTCTTGCTAGATTATTCTTTTGCTTTATTATCTTTGCTTTATTATCTTATTATCTTAATCAGAGGGTGTAACTGGGGATGGGTGTGATCGGGTTTTATTGTGGGCTGGGTTACTGGTGCCTAATTCGTGTCCTTTTGTTTCTGCAACATACATGTTATGCTTAATCCCTTAAATAAATAAAAATAGACTACAGATAACGTTATAAACAAAAAAAGAAAACAAATAAAATAAATAAACAATGTAGCTGATGTACAGCCGAAAATGTGTCGTGTTCGCTGCGGTACGTAACCTGAGTATCAGGCTCTCAAGAGTGAAGGCGTAGAGAGAAGAGAAGAGAGCCTGACACAGATCAATAGAGAAAGGCTTTCCGCCTACAAAGCTTACGTCATCGAGCCATCACTTTTTAACCAATGACATTTATTTCTTGTTTTCGAAAAGACATAACCGTCATCACGAGCTTCGGGAATTTATAGTTTTGATATGTCGGCCGGATTTTTATACATCAAAGTTTTTCGATCTCTGTAAAGAAAGTGTAAGACCTTAGTGTGGTACTTGTATTTCGTCTGTTTATTTGTCTTGTGCTACGACTCTAACACAGAGTTCTGCTGCTCCTGTAATTCTCTCAGTAGAAGCTTTTGAGTTAAGTTATGTTGCCGTGGGAATTGTTTGGTACGGTGGCCCACAAGGGCAAAACAAAACTTAAAATCAAAACAATACTCAGTATATTTTAAGAAAACGAAACAAAATCTTCTGAGACAAAACAAAATATTTCAAGGCAAAACAAAATATTCCAAGGCAAAACAAAAGATTTCGAGGAAAAACTAAATTCCGAGGCAAAACAAAATATTCCAAGGCAAAACAAAATTTTGGGAGACTGGGGAACAGCTCGGACAAGGCACGCGATCACGTTCGTCCGCCATGTTTTGTCAGACATGTCTGACATTGATGCTCTCTCACAGGATCTCCTGGATTCTGATCTCTGCAACATTCAATTCTATGATCTCAATGATCTGACGTCTTGCTACAATTCGACTCTGTCGTCTTTACTCGACAAACACGCACCTTTGAAGTCTAAGGTTATTGTTAATAGGAAGCAGGTTCCATGGTTTTCCCAAGAGATCAAAGTGGCTATAAGAGCTAGGCGGAAGGCTGAAAGGAAATGGCGGTCTTCCAAATTGAAGCAAGATTTGAATAACTTCAAAGCGGTGAAGAATCATGCTACTCATCTAATGAACCTAGCGCGAAAGGAGTTCTATACCAATCATATCCAAGATAACAGCTGCAATCAAAGGAAGCTGTTCGCTGCCACAAAGGCCTTGCTGTGTGAGCCGATGGATGTCTCGTTCCCCCAAGGACTTGATCCTGACAGTCTCGCCAATGACTTCGGGAAATTTTTCATTCAGAAGATTGTAACTATCAACGAATCGTTTGATAATCTTCTCACCCAATCACCCCCTGTTATGGACACTACCCGTACGGATGTCTCCTTCACTGAATTTAAGACTTTGTCTCAGGAGGAGGTACGAAGCTTGATTGGCAGAGCAGCTGGCAAATCGTGCGCTCTTGATCCAATGCCTACCTTTATTGTGCTGCAACTCTTGGATATATTACTTCCAGTCATCTCTAACATGATCAACATGTCGCTTGAATCTGGCAAGTTTGCCGATTCTTGGAAGGAGGCGCGCGTGCTGCCATCTCTGAAAAAGACAGGCCTTGACAACGCATTCAAGAACTTCCGTCCAATTAGCAACCTGCCTTACAGTACCGTGCAAAAAGATTTCAACAGGGGAAGTGATATATCCTCTGAAAAAGAGATATATCCCCTGAAAAAAGGATATTTCCCTTTTGGGGGAAGTTTCAGAGGATATATCCTTTTCAAAAGGGGTTATTTCACTTCACGAAAAAGGGATATATCCCTTTTAAAGGATATATCCCCAGGGATATATCCCCAATTAGCGTTGAAATCTTTTTGCACGGTACTGTACGTGTCCAAGCTGTCCGAGAGAGCTGCTGCTGACCAACTCATTGCGCACTTGGAAATCAACGGTCTTCATTCTACTCTACAGTCTGCATACAAAAAATATCATAGTACTGAAACATCCCTACTGAAAGTGAAGAATGATATACTTTTGAACATGAACGATCAACAAGTTACATTGCTTGTTCTTCTAGATCTGAGTGCTGCTTTCGACACAATTCACCACAGCATTCTGATTGATCGTCTAACATCTGACCTGGGAATCACTATGCACGCTCTGGATTGGTTTAAGTCCTATCTGTCCGGCCGTTCACAACGTGTCTTTATTAATGGAGGACTCTCTAAAGTGTATAATCTTATGCATGGCGTTCCCCAAGGATCTTGCCTTGGTCCCCTCCTATTCAACATTTATACGCGCAAGTTATTTGACATCGTAAGCTTGCATCTCCCTCAAGTTCACTGCTACGCGGATGGCACGCAGCTCTACTTCGCCTTTCGACCCAGTGCTTCCTCCAATGCTGAAACCGCTGTTAGCTTAATGTCGCAGCGTATCAAAGATATACGAAGCTGGATGATCACAGACAGGCTTATGCTTAATGACTCAAAAACTGAATTCTTAATTATTGGCACGAAGCAACAGTTAGCTAAAGTTGACATTGATCACATGATAGTTGGTACATCGAAAGTTGTACCTGCTTCCGTAGTTAGAAACCTTGGAGCATGGTTTGACAATAGCTTAACTATGTCTAGTCATATAAGTAAGGTCTGCGGATCAGCATTCTATCATTTGCACAATTTAAGACGCATCCGTAAATACTTGTCTCCTGATGCAACTAAGACTCTGGTTCATGCTTTTATAACTAGCCGTGTTGACTATTGTAACAGCCTACTGTATGGGTTGCCTGACTGCCAACTAAATAAGCTCCAGCGCGTCATGAATATATCTGCTAGATTGGTTTACAATGCGCCTAAGTATTGCCACATTACTCCTCTCCTCCGTGAGCTGCATTGGCTTCCAATTCGACTGCGCATCAATTTTAAAGTATTACTCTTAACTTTTAAATGTATCTACGGAATGGCACCAGATTATCTATGTGAACTGATTAATGTTAAGGAATCTCATTATAACTTAAGATGCTCGAATAGTTTAATGCTTAGTTTACCGAATGTTAGGACAAAGTTGACGCTAGGAGATAGGTCATTCATGGTTGCTGCACCACAGCTGTGGAACTCACTACCAAGTGCTCTTCGTGAGATTAAATCTGTAGATAAGTTCAAGCGCCATCTCAAGACCCATTTTTTTAATCTAGCATATGAGCCTTAAGTGTTATATTATATTAATTTATCTAATTATTCAATTTATATGTATATTTATATATATATGTATCTTTACATATACATATCTATCTACCATACTATATTAAGATACTCAGTTCACAACATATTTTTAACATATTTTTATTATATTCTTACTAGATGTTATGCGCAATTGATCATTTTATGTAAACTGCGCAATATAAGTATTAAATTATTATTATTATTATTTGATTCCATCTTTGAATGCCTTTTGGAAGATGGCTTCAGCACCTGGGAATCTCATCCCTACGGGCGGCGAGAAGGAAATTATTACCTATTACTTCAGACAGGGATACGAATATCATGCAATCGTGAAATGTTTAGAGAAATTTCACCAGACAACCATGAGCATCAGGACACTTAAGAACAGACTGAGAGAATGTGAGCTACGAAGAAGGACGCCATCTTTCGATATGGACCTGGTACGTGACAGAATTCTGAGGGAGCTTAATGGCCCTGGCTGCAGCAGCGGCTACAGGAGCATGTGGCATACTCTCCGCTTACAGGGCATTCAAGTACCTAGGCACGTTGTTGAAAAACTACTGAGAGAGCTTGACCCAGAGGGCTGTGAACAGCGGAAGTCACGTTGGCTACAAAGACGAAGATACTGTTCTCCAGGTCCAAACCATACATGGCACGTAGACGGGTACGACAAATTAAAACCCTATGGATTTCCCATCCACGGCTGTATTGATGGCTGGAGCAGGAGAATAATGTGGCTCGAAGTCACCAAGTCAAACAATCACCCAGACATCATTGCTAATTTCTACCTTGACACTGTGTCAGAAATAGGTGGATGCCCAGTTAAACTGCGCACAGACTGTGGAACCGAAAATGGTGTCATGGCGGCTATGCAGTGTACACTGAAACAAAATACCGATGCACATAAATATGGCACATCGCCTGCTAATCAACGGATCGAGGGATGGTGGTCGTTTTTCCGAAGGAACAGATCTAGCTGGTGGATCGACTTTTTCAAAAACTTGGTGGAGCAAGACATATTCAACCCAGGCAATCAGCTCCAACAGGAGTGCCTGTGGTTCTGTTTTAACCAGATCATTCAAGAAGATTTAAATGTAGTTAAAGATCACTGGAACACGCATCGGATCAGACCTTCTAGACATGGCACTGTTGGTGGCAGACCAAATGAGCTCTTTCTACTTCCAGAACTTCATGGTGGCCAAGACAATTTACTTAGCGAAGTTTCTCTTTATGAAGTGCAATCTCTCCTGTAAAATTTGACATATGTCGAAGAGAAGAGTGTGGAACTAGAGTACTGTGAATATGTTATGGCAAACACACAGTTGAATATGCCAAATACCTGTGAAGAAGCACTAGAACTTTACAAAACTATTTTGGACATTGCTGATGCGTGACTTCGCACTTCATCACCTAGGATTGTTGTGCCAGCAGGGCAAGAGAAATGAGAACCCACCCATACTGAATATAGGAATCTTTGAGCCTACTCATGTCAGGTTTATATTCACGGAAGTGACTCATACAATTGTCAGAAGCCGTACGTACACGCTCCGGCCGCAATGGGGTTTGGGAAAGGCCACAGTTAGCCATTATACATGTAAGACACAGCTACTGGTTTACTGCTGGATTCCTTAGAAGAACCTCTACTAACGGCCACACAGAACAAAGCAAAATCAAGGAAAAGTAAACGTGAACTTGTTTTAATAACAATAACTCTCTTCCAAACACCAACTACAAATTACATAAACTGTATATTCTGTACTGTCCCTGTCAGAGTACTGACATGCCTAAAAAATAATGATGAAATTAGCCACAATCTCAGCCTTACTGAAATAGTGGGGTGCTAATGAGGTTCACTAACATAACACAGCATGCTATCCGTTACTTCTGATAATAAAACTAACCAACATGAAAAAGTACCAATAACATCAGTGAGCAACGGTAAATCAACAGTTATGATTGAAACACAACTAAGTTTCATAATAATCAGCTTCTAAAGTGCTCTGTATGCAGTAACTTAGCCCTGCCCAAACCTGGTTGAACAGTAAATCTCCAGAAGGGAGCAGTTGAAAAAGTTCTATACAATGTCTAGTTCTAGGTCGTCATGCTTAAGGATGTTGGTGAATTCCTCCCTGAATTCCACAAAATTATTGTAAGTTGAAGGAAGCTGTAAAAGAGGGCCACACGTGTGTGCTATCGGCCTAGAGCTGAAGCCCTCTGTCTGAACAAAGGACACTTGAAGTTTGTTTGTTCCCATAACATCTGAAGCGGTTGTAAAACGAAGGAACTTAACGAGCTGGGCTGAATCAAGACCTCTAACATATCGTTGCAGGTACTTGAAAACATTCCTTTCAGGTTCAGTTACTGGGTTACTGGATAAACTATCAAGAACCTTCTTTGGTGTTGGTATAAGGGCAGCATAAAATTCCAGTACAGCTGAGACTGACTGAAACTCTTTGAATGGCTTCAAACCCTGCCTTAAAATTGCAGCAAGCATTACATGTGGCTTTTGTATCAGTTCTTGCTTTGCAATTTCTACAAGAATCTTTACAACACTTTCCCTCTTCACTAGTGACCTGCATTCAAACCTCTCAAGGAAATCTTTAAATTCCTGATCAAGAGAGTCATCACTTTTCAGAACTTCTTCAATTAGATCTTCTTCTAACTGGGAAAGGTACCTCTTAAAAGAACTCAGACATATGTCATCAGTAACAGTGCCAAATAGGCAAACACAGATGAATGCACTTGAAAGGAATACTGGGAAATACTTAACAGATGTGTAGCCTTTAACAAAGATGCGACCAACTGCCTCCCATTCTTCAATAAAGTGATCATGCCGGACAAATGGGACCCGTTCCCTTTCGCCTATTGTCAAAGAATTTGAAAATTCATTCCAGAACACGCTGTAAACTTCACGAATAACACCAATACCCACCCCTGCCTCTGGCAATCCCCTTTCATTTATAATCTGAAATTCTACTCTTCTATTAAAAATACTAGGATCTTTGAAATACTCTATCAGATCTTTTCTTATCTGGGTGCGACGGATGGTAATAATTTCTGCCTCTGGCATATCAGGTTGAAAATCTGAAATATCTTTTCCTGGGCTATTTGAGTTTTCCTGTTCTACAGTCGACTCCTCACCAACAAGTCCTAGACGAGCTAGCCGATGATGCCTCAGCTGGCCAATGTCAACAGGTCCTGTGTTGCTGCTTGTGATTGTAGCTGAGCGTCGTTGATTAAAGACTGCTGGTACTCATCATTCTGTAGACATATTAAGCATGACTCCCCAAGTGGAAATGTGCCATGACATATTTCACATATGACTCTAGTAGACTGAACACTGTCTACTATACAGTAAAGATATAGTCAGACTTAACATTCCACAAATAATACTTCTACCAAACCATGTTAGGACCCCTTCCAATGCCCCAGATTCAGTCGGTGCCTACTAAATGTAAAAAGTAACTTTCATTTCTCAAAATGAGACTAGCTTTTTCTAGACCACTTAGAACTTTTATTATCTGAGAAAAAATTCGGGTAACCATGCATTTTAATGAGGTATGGATCATCAAAGGTCACACAACTGCTGTTGCATGAAAAATGTATTTGGAAGAATTCACTTATTTTTTCAAAATGCAATAACTATACACTTGAGATACCGTAAATACTCGAATGACAGCCGGGGTGATTCGCTGGCTGCCGGCTTCTATTGAAACCCTGCATTAAAGAGCTACGAGTAATAAAGGAAAGATTTAAATACATGGACATCACCACAGAAAAAACTGTAATGAAACGTAGTGCTTCTGTAGCTTTTTGGTTTCCCCAAAAATGTATCGAAGCTTTCTAGTAAACCGGGTAGATTGGCGATTTTCCAGGGGGAGGCGATTATTCGAGGGGGGCGATAATTCGAGGGGCGGCTATTAATCTAGTATTTACGGTAATGAAGGTACACAAAAATGGCCTTCATTTTTGCAACTAAAACCTTGCTATTTGCATACTTGTCAACTAATTCAATCGCACATTGGGGATATTGTGGCAGTAATATTGTATAGTAAATGTAATATATGAGAAAATTGGTAGAAATACAGTAAATGCATGAAAATTCTACAAACATTTATGTGGGAGATGGGGTCCATCTTGAGACTCCCACATTAGGCCAGAAAGCTGACAGGTATGTATTTGCGACTGAATTTTATGGGGGTCTAATGCCGACTGTGGTGGGATTACAGGTATCTTCTTAGTGGAATTGCCCATTCATTGCTAAATAGATTGCTAAACCAGTGAATGTGTTGACTCACTTTGGTTGCCTTCCTTAACATCTGTAATCTCAATGCCATCACTATTTCCAAAGATGGAAGTCAGCAACTCATCATCATCCAAAAGCTCACCAGAGTCATATTTCTCAGAGTCATCAAAGTCATCACTTAACTGTAACCAGTCTACAGGCTTTGATTTTGAAGGTAGCATGCTCTCATCTTCATTATCTTCATCTTTGCTATTTTGATCTTCGCCATCTTGATCGTTGTCTGATTCTTCTTGTACGGGACAGAGAAGAAATGTAATTCGGTTATACGCACTACCCAAGTCCTCCTTGTACTTCTCCAGTGTAAATCGCTCGTCGTTCCCAGGCAAATTCACAACTTCACTTCCGTCCGGATAGCACAGTTTGTATATTCGGTCATTTCGGAAAGACTTATCGTACGCTCTTCTTTTCTTTAACGCCTCTTCGCGCAAAGTTTCGGCTGTTGCAGACTTGTTGATCCTTAGAGGTAATGATTTCCCTCTAATGGGTTTCACTGTGCCTTTCGAGAAAACTGTGATTCCAATAGTGATGATGACAGTTGCCGTTCGATCCACTTTGAGCCTCTTCTTGCCCTTCGGGTTTTTGGCGACAAATTGTGTTCTTTCTTTTGTTTTTAGATCTTTAAACTCTTTGAGATTTTGAACTTGTGAACTAGTACTTGAGCTTGAAGCTTGTGGGCTATCGTTAGTAGGAGAAACGCCGCAGCCAGGACAAAATTTGAACTCCTTGCGGATCCAGCGACCACATTTCTGACAAAACATAGCGGACGAAACAAGGCAGCAGCAAACACGTGATCGCGTGCCTTGTCCGAGCTGTTCCCCAGTCTCCCGAAATTTTGTTTTGCCTTGGAATATTTTGTTTTGCCTCGGAATTTAGTTTTTCCTCGAAATCTTTTGTTTTGCCTTGAAATATTTTGTTTTGTCTCGGAAGATTTTGTTTCGTTTTCTTAAAATATACTGAGTATTGTTTTGATTTTAAGTTTTGTTTTGCCCTTGTGGGCCACCGTAGTTTGGCTTACAAGGAATGTGCTAAATTTCGCAGCATTCAAGCGGCACAGCTTTGATACCATTCACTGCAAGACGAGAAACTTGCTGTACGTGTTTTTATCAGCTTCAGTGGACTGACGGCAACATCATGGTGACGATCTTTATTTCTCCCGTTGTTCGGTTTCCAGAACTGTGAGAAGATCTTTTGAGTGGGTACCCTGGTTCCAGAGGTTTTCTCTATGTTTTTTCTGCGAGTGACGTTTAAGCCGCGAAGCGGCGCCAGCGTGCGCCAGCTGCGAAGGAGGTCTCAGTAATATTCAATATTGAAATGTTGGCAAGTCTCTCCTTGTCTTGTTTTCGAGCCTGTCTAATTCAAACTGATACCCATGATACACTTTGATTCATATCATTAGAACCCTTTCCTTTCCTCATTTCGGTTATGGGCAATATTCTTGTTTAAATATTAAAGGGATACCCGAGTGAAAAACACATTTGGGCTCAAAAGCATCTTTCAGATGTACTTTGTTCAGAAAATGTATTAAAATTTGATAAAACTTTTTCAGAGTTGAGAACGAGCCCCTCAAAGTTGGCCCCGCAAAGACCTGGGCGCCGCCATTTTGTTGACATTAATTTTACGTCACTTCGTCCCACCGGAGTCTTGCGGCTAACTTGTAGCGACTTGTTTTCTTTGTAGAATTTTCACACGCTCGGAATTAGAGTAGATTTTCATCGATACGGCAGAGCAATTTCGTACTAGAACAAAAATATCATGAAGACGATATTGTGGGAGAAGTTCAGAAGACTGGGAGGACGAAGAAAAGCATGTGGAAGGCGAGAATATCAACGAACAACAAAAGGCGACTACCCAGCTAGTGCAAAACTGGTGTTGTGCTATGATGTAAAGATTCGCTGTGTGTTTTTGAATGGAACTTGCCAGCCTTAAACGCAAGACTATGGTAAATTATGACAATATTGATATTGGCATTGCTTTCGAAACTTATGTATTATTGGAGCTATATAATTTACGAGTTATCCGGTTCGATCTGTACTGACTGCATGGCTTTGTGCAACTGAAACGAAACACCTGATAAGCTAAAACCTCCCTGTAAAAACCGATCATAACTAGCCTAACATAGCAGAATATATGCAATGACACAAGAACGAGACACTCGGAGCAATTTTATTGCAAAAATAATTCCATTCCCTTATTAAATTTGTGTGAAAGCATTGGCGCGATCAAGCCCGGCATGTTTGTGGTGGAACTTGGCGCGCGCGCTGTTTCACAACACATCGGTTTATAGGTAAACGAAATTAAATTTATGTGGCTTGCTACACCCTGATTACCTCTCTGGGTCAAATTAAACAAGTTTCGATTGCTATGCCGATATCAATATTGTAATAATTTACCTTTATTCTTGTGTTTAAGGCTGACAAGTTCCATACAAAAACCCACACAGCGAATCTTTATAGCACTAGCTCGGTAGTCACCTTTTGTTGTTAGGTGATATTCTCGCCTTCCACATGCTTTTCTTCGTCCTCCCAGTCTTCTGAACTTCTCCCACAATATCGTCTTCATGATATTTTTGTTCTAGTACGAAATTGCTCTGCCGTATCGATGAAAATCTACTCTAATTCCGAGCGTGTGAAAATTCTACAAAGAAAACAAGTCGCTACAAGTTAGCCGCAAGACTCCGGTGGGACGAAGTGACGTAAAAAACGCCACAGGAATTAATGTGAACGAAATGGCGGCGCGCAGGTCTTCGCGGGGCCAACTTTGAGGGGCTCGTTCTCAACTCTGAAAAAGTTTTATCAAATTTTAATACATTTTCTGAACAAAGTACATCTGAAAGATGCTTTTGAGCCCGAATGTGTTTTTCACTCGGGTAAATTTTGTTACTCTTGTTTTGTTGTATTCAGATTAACATTCATGGTGGTGGTGAACAGGAAGGACATTCAGTAGGAGAAACCTGGCTGTGGCAGCTGGTATGTACAATGCAGTATAAGTGTTATATTGTTATGTTATTCCTATATGGAAAGACAGCACTCTCAATGTCAAACACGTTTGGAATAAGCGGCCATTAACGAAAAGTAGGTATCTGTATTTGCTTTATTTCAATAGCCTAATCACAGGGAGCCCAGGCTCACGACATGAGGAAAATACCAAAAGGATTTGTATGAAACTTTATTGCTCATGGAAAATGATAATAAACATCCATTAAAGTTTGAATACCACATCAAATGTTGTCCAATTGTTGTATCTTGACTGTCTTGGAGCCCTCAAGCCGCATTTCAGGAAGAATTCTTTTTAGTTCACCTCGGGCTCCAAGACAGTCAAGAAACAACAGATAGACAGCATTATTTTGATGTGGTATGTACAGGTTTCAAGCAATTTAATGATATGCATAACACTTGAGAAATTGTAATGAGTTTCAGTTCCTTGCGATCGCGATACAACGACAGTTATATTATAATACAAACTGGCTCTTGGTCGAAGGCATTCAGTTAGAAAAACATCTTTGTATTGTTATCACTGCTGCAATGGAGATTCAGGCTGAAGAGAAACACATTCTGGCGAGTTTCAGTGACCGGTTGTCGAATTTTACCGTAAACTACATTTCTAGGTATGCGAGTTGTGCTTTCTCGATGAGAACCTACAAAATGTACTCATCTATTCTCTCTCCAACTTTCAGGGAGATAAAATTACTTACAAATGCAAGAGTTCTTGTAGTCAGAAACGTATTAAAGGGGACGAATGCAAGCAGGAATGAATAACCGAAGCGTAATTTCACTGGCCGCCGAAACCCGGGTACTGTAAACACGAAACTCGCATCTCAAAAGCGGTGTTTGAAATCGTTTGAAATCGCTTTCCTGACACGTTCTCCAGTGTTCTTTCAGGCTCTTCAAAATCTTTCTGCGGCCAGATTTGTTTTCTTCGTCCATCACGGCCAGTTGGCAGTTGAGCTGCCATTGAAGCTCGAAGTTCTTGTCGATGCCATCCCAAAATCTCATTACAACTACATCTGAATACGAACATTTCTAGTAAATATAAAACTTGAACAACTAAATATGAAAGATAAACTACTATATACTAAAATGAGAGATGGCAGCGATGTAGACGGATTGAATCAATGTTGTGATCGGGAGCTCCTCGGGATATATTTGCGTTTCAAACTTGAAAACGTTGGCGAACGATTTCAAGTTTTGGGCGGCTTAGTAACCAGTGAGCCTGGGCTCCCTGTGGCCTAATCAGGAGTGACAGAGTAGGCGGCAGTAAGAGGACTAGACTTGCTCCAAGTCACTGGGTAAGCGATTATCTGGGTCAAAAATCGAGCGCGAGAATCGAAGCGAGAGGCGAATTCGACTTGTTTCACTTGAAGGAAATTGAATCGGGGGATTATGTATTGGCGCGAAAACACGTTTCAGGGGCGGAGCTTACATCCCAAACTCTTTCTGAGTACAATCAAATTGTAAATATCACATCCACGGTCGACTGACTTGACAACATACAATGCCTGAAGAATTGACGCTTTGTGATTGGGCAAATCTTAGTACGTCATAAGCCACGCCTCCGGTTGAAAAATCAACCGGTAAATTTGGCGCGCTGCAAGTGGGAAAAGTCCTTCGTGCGGGGGGCTAAGAAGGACTTTGAGAAAGTCTATAAGAGGACAAGTAGTCGTCAGAACTCCGGCAGTAGCTTGCTTTTAAAAATAATGCAACCCCTTGGTAGGGAATGATGGCTACAGACCAGTTTGCGGTTAATTCCGACATTTTGAAAGGTGTGCAAACACGTAGCGAAATACAGTGTTTGTATGGGAATCCGATGCCAAATAATGTCTGTAAAATCGAATTTATGAAATAGTCACTGTCTGCAAACTTAAGATACCAGGTAAAAGATTAACTGAACAAAACTTTGAGGGATGTACATGTAGCTGTGCTGGAAAGCGTGAAATCGTGTTTTCAGTTTTCCATACATTTGTCTACTATTATAACAACGAGTCAAAGTCCGCGGGAAAACTTACAGACAAATGTATGGAAACTGAAAACACACTAAATGTATTCTCCATAGTGGCCCTCAAATGATTGCCAATCAATTGGTTTATCGATCATTGCCATTCATTTGGTGTTCAGCTTTTAGATTACATATATTTATTATATGGGCGATAGTATTTTACTGAGAAATAAATCACTCATAGATCTAGAACTCATAGGAAACTACGTCCGTGTAATAAGTAACGTATTTTCCATATCCTCACTAGTAAATATATCGATGACGTAGACTGCGAACAGTCCCTTTATTTGTCTTGGTCTCTGGTCACGAAAAACTCGAAAAACGATGTTTTGGCCGAGCGCGGATTGGGCGCGGACCAAATCCCCGGAGGATAGGAGGGCGGGGGGAGGGGGAAAAAATAGAGGGACTGCAGCCTTTTCCCACTGGCGCGCGTTCAGCAATTTCAGTCGCTCCAGCAACTGAAAATTAAACAATAGAGATGTCAGACAGATGTTCATTTCGCTCGAGAGAGAGACGGCGCTTTGGATTTTTATCAAATTTTTGAAGCTTTCTCGTCAGCTTGGTGGCTTAATTTTAAAGGATGAACAAAAGCAAGCCATTGAGAGCGTATAATGTACGAAACAAAGATATGTTGGCCGTGCTTCCAACGGGTTTTGGCAAAACCTTAATTTACCAAAGTTTTTTGCTTGCCAAACAGAACAACAACCCGAGCAAAGCCGTTCTGTCCTGGTAATCGTGCCTCTGAGAAGCATTATCGAAGAACAGATAAAGTCCAACGACTTGTGCCTGAAAGCGAAAGCTTTCGAAAAGAAGAAAGAAGTTTTGAGTGATATTAGTGACAACAATATACGCGCCGCCGAGCAAGTTACAGAGTTCCTCAATATTTGTTGAGGGACGAGTCTACTCCAGTCAGCAAGAATCTGTCGTCAATAGTTGTAGACTTGGCTTCTACTATCTGCATGAATTAGCACAAGTTAAACCGAGGAGGTAAACCTAAACTTAGTTGTTTGTTTATAGTTGCAGTTACGAAATGTTTCCCATATAATTTTATACATTTAATACCTCACGAGATTTCAAGTCACTTTGATTTGCATGAACTCACGGCATGAACTGCGAATTTTGAAAGGAGAACGTCGATACGGGTAGTATCGTCGTGTACCGTTTAACCAACTGCGTCATAAAATTCTCTTTGTTACCCACGTTCGCTATGAATAATTTGCGACTCGGAAATTTTATACGAACATCCGAATCGACACTTAGAAATTTTAGAACGATTATGCGTTATCCTCAGTATAAAAAAAAATACCGCCTGAACCGGGATTCGAACTCAGGCCGGTTAAGAATCAATGCAATGGCTTACCCACCACCAACCCAAACCCTAATCATTAGACTACGAGAGAATTCGCTGATTGCAGTCGTTTTTTTACCAGATTTATATCAACTTCATTAGCATGTTCATAAAATATTCTATTATAGTATAATATATACTATAATAGCGGTACGACAACCCTCCGAGCGCGCGAGGTGTGATTCCCCACGGATCTCAACGGTACACGACGATACTACCTCAAGTTACCTAACTTACCAGGTATCAATTAACCAACTGTGTGGCATTCATCTACAACTAACTATTGACGACAGATTCTTGCTGAATGGAGTAGACAGAACTTGCTCGGCGGCGCGTATATTGTTGTCACCAATATCCCTCAAAACTTCTTTCGTCTTTTCGAATGCTTTCGCTTTCAGGCAAAAGTCGTTGGTCTTTATCTGTTCTTCGATACTGCTTCTCTAGGCACGATTACCAGGACAGAACGGCTTTGCTCGGGTTGTTGTTCTGTTTGGCAAGCAAAAAACTTTGGTAAATTAAGGTTTTGCCAAAACCCGTTGGAAGCACGGCCAACATATCTTTGTCTCGTAAGTTATATGCTCTCAATGGCTTGCTTTTGTTCATCCTTTAAAATTAAGCCACCAAGCTGACGAGAAAGCTTCAAAAATTTGATAAAAATCCAAAGCGCCGTCTCTCTCGAGCGAAATGGAATATCTTTCTGACATCTCTATTGTTTAATTGACCAATCACGATGTTCAGTTGCTGAAGCAACTGTCGAACGCGCGCCAGTATGGAAAGGCTGCAGTCCCTTTCTTTTTCTTTTGTCCCCCACCCTCCTACCCTCCGGGGAGTTCGTTCGCGCCCAATCCGCGCTCGACCAAAACATCGTTTTTCGCGTTTTTCGTGACCAGAGACCAAGAAAAATAAAGGGACTTTTCGCAGTTTATCGATGACGTCACGTTTGCCGCCTTTTGAACTAGAAAGATGGCGGCAGGTTTGTGAAAATCAGAGGAAGATGTAAACAGCTTAAATGAGCTGCATGACAATGAATATTCCGAGCACAAAAAAAAAAATACGATCTAAAAATCTCTAAAGATTTTCTCGATTGCAACGAAGAGACAAGAAAACCCGATGAAACTTCCCAGAACAGCTTAGAAAGATCACGAAGAAGTTTGTACTGACAGTGAGTAAAATGAATATAGATAAGAGTTTTTAGAGCAGTTTAATTGTCCATATAATAAAAAAAAAATTACACGGTGGTTTGAAGATATGAAGTTTATCCTCTCGAGTCCAAAACATTTCAGTCGTTCGCTGCGCTCACTCGTGAAACGTTTTCGACTCGAGGATAAACTTCATATCTTTGCACCGCCGTGTAATATCCTCTATATATTGTTGTTGGCAATAAAATCAAAGGAATATGTAGATGGTAATAAATGTGATTTTGTATTTTCATAGGAAGGAACTGCATCTCTGACAGTTAATGACATCACAAGAGAACTGAAGAAAAATGATGTCATCATTATCCCAGCAGGATCTGAGTAAGTATACTTAGTAGCCTAGTTGTCAGAAAACAGCTGTCTGTCATCGCAATCGGGGAATGGAAGTGTGCTCGCAATGAGAGGTGGCTGATTTAAATTTGATATTTATATAATTATATAATATATAATTATTTGCCTTATTAGCATAAGAAACTAAAAACAGGTGAATATAATTTCTGAAAAGAACATATCAAAGTTAGCTATTATGGCAAGTTTGACATGAAAGAGTTAAAGAATATGGCCATATTCTTATTGATATTTAACGGCCTTTTGTTTTGTTTATTTCCGATTCGTGAAACTGCGAAACAAAACCGAAAAACTACAAAAGAAACAGATTCAAACTGAAACTGTCATACAAAACAACAGGATTGCAATGATTTTCAAAATATTGGAAGACTCGTAGAAAACCGACGTTTCAACTGCGAGAAAATGATGACAATAACGCGCAAAGCATGATAGTTGGTCTATACTCTTTAAAATGAAACTGATCAGTCATAAAAAGCTGTTATACACCAGTTACAAGGTATACATACATGTATATAATTGGGTGGCAAGAGTTCCCACACAGCCATACAATGCCTGCAAATGTAGCAGTTACTTACGACTACGGCATACGTTTACACTATGGAAAAAGTTTATAGATTGATATTGTTCTCGATTCCTATGCAGAATGTAAAGCAATATGAATCAGGACACATTTTCCCGTAGTATATACGCAGTCTAAATTTGGTAGTCTTTTTTGATTAGCATATTATTTTGTTTCATGGGTCGGGTGTTCATGGGTTGTGTGCAAAACATGTACACAAAAAGCTGCCTATCATATGTCTCGTGTAAACAAGTATTTCAATTAACAGTAATTCTCTTTTTCCCCGCAGCTACACAATAAAGAGAGAAGATGGCTCTGTTGGTATGAGTGTTATCATGGATCCAATGGCAAACAAGTAGTCTGCTGGATAAACTGGCTCTGTAGGAATGAGTGTTAGCATGGATCCAATGGCAAACAAGTAGTCTGCTGGATAAACTTGCACCTGAGAGGATGAACACGATTTCCATTCTCGTTTTTACTCGAACTTTATGCACTAATAAGCATTACTCGTACACAGGATGATGGACATGCGGCATAAAATGCACTTGTCATGATTTGTTGTGAAATATAGTTTTAGTTTTCTAAATAAAAGAAATAATTTAAAAGGAGACCATTTTATACGAGATAATTATGTGTTAATAGGTATTTTATAACTAAGGTTTTCATTATTACAGTCTAGTCATACTGTTTCCAGTTTTCACACTTGACAACTGACACATTGATTAGATTTTAAAATGGCACTATTATACAAATAGTGTCCGAGTGCAAGTATCATGTCAAAAAAATAAAAATATATTTTGTACTCAGTATTGTGTTCGTTTCTCACAAAAAGGTATTAATCTTGCAAATTTTGCAACATTTCTGGCATTTAATCCCTAATTTTGGTTACTTTTCATGGATTCTGTGACATGATAAGATGAATAAACTCACTCCCTAGAGAAAACTACTACAATAGAATCCCGTAGGTTTTCATTGTGACATCACAAGATGAATCAATCCCGCAATTCGGGTAGCGTTAATTCTAGGTTAATTTCTGCTCCTGCCTTTCAAAGAAAAATAAGTTATACAACTGAAGTATATCAGAAATAGAATTTGGGACAAAAAGAGTTCATGTTGTTTTATGGCGCTATTTGCACTTTAAGAACATCGCAGCAGAAACACGTTGAAATTGAATCAAAAAGCTACGAAGTTCTGTTTGCGAGATGACAAAAACTGGAGTTAACAGCTAAGTCGACCACAAATCAATCTTTGCTCGCATAAAAATTAAATGTGCAGCGGTAATAATAACAATATTTATTTACCCACGATAAATTTACAGCGTTGCTAATGTGGTCGTGCTTATAACTACGCTATTCTACCCTAATAATAATAGTAATAATAAAACTAATTAACTCAGTTATACTTACTCTATTCAGTTATTTACAGTAGTTCAGTGTTTCTTTTAAGATTAATGTTAAAACTATTAAGTGATGCAGTTGACCTTAGGTCGTTACTGAGACTGTTCCAAAGCCTCGTACTTCTGTATGTTATTGACAATTTCAGGTAGTTGGTTTTCGGTGTGGGTAGACTGATACAGTGAGTGTTACGTAAGGAGTATGTAAGTATTCTCTTAGGAAAGGCACTACATAATACAGGACGAGCTAGGTTGTGAAAACATTTATGTACAAAACAGGCAAGTTTTAGGTTATAGTAATAGTTCAGTGGCTTCCATTTGGCAGAGGCAGTTACGCCCTCAAGTGGCGTTAGCCAATGAGTCCAAAAATTATCCTTGCAGCCCGGTAATGAATTCGGTTTACTGATTCTAGAAGTGTTATATTACACGATCCCTAACATAGAAATCCATAAGTGATAGCAGGAAAAATAACCTTGATCATGAAGTAGAAGTCTAACTTAGCATGCTCAGGAAGAAAATACAGGGACTTTAGAAGGTTTAGCTTCTGGACATACGATTTATTTAGGTCAGTTAAGTGCTTGGACCAGCCTAATTTGTCATCTATAGATACGAGGCAGCGTGTGCAGGAAGATCCAAACCTAACGGCTGCAATGGGTCCCGTAAAAGAGCCTCTGTGTAATAGCATATATTCACATTTTTCCGGGTGAGCTGTCATTCGATTTGACATACACCATGCAGTCGTACATTATCGCAAGTACAATGTTTGCAGTGCTAATTGCCTCGTCAATGGTGGCCCCGGTCACAGACACGGTGGTATCGTCTGCGTACATATATAGATTAGCGAACTCGTAATTGGAAATTGTATTGGGCAAATCATTGCAAAATATCGAGAACAGTATCGGTCCAAGGACCGATCCTTGTGGTATACCATATGTAACAGCTTGACTGCTAGAATACACCCCGTTAACAACCGTAAACTGCTGCCTAGACTAGATAGTCTCTTAACCATGAGCGGGTGCTGTCCGACACTCCGAGGGTGTAAAGCTTGTGTAGTAGAACGTCATGATCTATTGAGTCAAATGCCTTTTTGAAGTCGAAGAATATTGCACAGATGACTCTGTTTGATCTTTCTAATGTTCCGTTATGTGTATCAGTAAGAGCTCAGTGGAGTGTGCTTTTTTATACGCCCACTGATATGGACTGAATAGATCGTTTACGTCCATGTGACTTGTGAGGGAATCCGCAACTGTTGTCTCCATTAATTAGCTTGGTACGCTCGATAGTGAAACTGCCCTAATTGCTGTCGCGTTGTGGCTGGACGACTGGCTGTACACCTGCACTTTCAAACTGGAGCTTAGAGGATTTGCCGAGATTGGTATACCAGTGAGGATTCTGCCATTTTCTCTTTGGGCTAGCTGTAAGGCATTTGAGTCTCTTGCATCTACGAAACTGCTTACAATGGTGGAGGAATAAGCCTGTTGTTCAAACGGTGGTCTCGTGTTGTACGACTCGATAGAAGTGTGGCCGGTGACACTCTTCACTCGGGAATTATCCTCTACAGCTGCTTTTAGGATAGCCACAACAGTAGCACGAATACAATGTGGAGTGTAGGGGACCGAGAGGTTAACCTTCTTGTTCATAATGGTGAGTAGATTGGCAAGGATATTTTTCACCATTGGCGAATTACAGTCGCACGCTCTCTTTAAAGGCAATCTACTCGAAGCCGCTTGTTTAATTTTGCCAAAATCTGTCATCACTCGAACTTCTCTCTTCCTCTTTTACCAAAGTATAGTATGATGTAAAACCATGCAGTTTGAATAAGGCTTTCTGGGGTTTTGTTTCCGAGCTGGCCCGTTGCATAGAGCTTTTATAAATCTTCTTTTTGAAATAGCTTTCTTATGTTTCGTCGAGGAAATGGCTCCATTTTTTGCCAGGTTTTTCAAATGTGAGCCAGAGCATCGTTGGCGGGAACGAATAATTGGTCTCTTATCAAAGAAAATGGCTTGTGGTATATGGTGCTTTAGTTAAAAAAAATTCAAGGCCAGAACGGATAGCTCTCATTGAATTGCGTGATCCCTTGGCGTAAATACAAATTTATCACGAAAATCGAGTTGATAGTGCCCACGGGCCGACTATTATACAAATAGTGTGTCCGCTGATAGTTGCCCGCGGAAATTTGATGTTCTTAAAAGAAATATAAACGAAGTTCGAGGGCTTATATGCTAGTTTTAAGAACATCAAATTTCCCAGGGAAACTATCAGCCGATAGGTCCGAGACAGTCAGTCTATTGTCTAGATCTTTATTGTTCAACACAAAATTGTCTTTCGTGCTCAGCGGGCACTATTATACAAATAGACTGTGTCCGTCGAGGAACTATCGGCTGAAAGTTGCCCGCGGAAATTTGATGTTCTTAAAACAAATATAAGCCCGAGAACGCAGGTGGAGGGCTTATATGCTAGTTTTAAGAACATCAAATTTCCAAGGGAAACTATCGGCCGATAGGTCCGAGACAAACACAGTCTATTTGCGTTATTGTTCAACACAAAATTGTATTTCGTGCTCAGCGGGCACTATCGCCTGATAGTTTGCCTCCGCGGATGACAACTATCACGTCACGTGATCGCTTTTGACCAATGAGCGCGCGCCAAAATTTTGTGGTGAACTATAACGCCTGATAGTTTGCCCCCGCGGAGGACAACTATCACGTCACGTGATCGCTCTTGATCAATGAGCGCGCGCCGAAATTTTGTGGTGAACTTTAACGCCTGATAGTTTTCATCCGCGGACGACAACTATCACGTCACGTGATCGCTTTTAGCTCAAGTTTATTGAACTGCTTCAAAAAATTTACTTCTAAAAGATAATAATTTAAAGAAATTTAGATGAAAAGCGAATAATTATTTGTTTATAGCTACGTTGTGTGTCACTGACATGCGCAGTTGGAATACGGAGCGAAAATTTGGGTCCCATAATGTTAGACCGGTTGCGTATGAATAACTGTGAGCCAAGGGGCCTTAGACCGTTGGTTGAGCGACCCTGAGTCTCATCTTGTGAACTGAGATTTCCCGTAAGGGTCTTTTTAAGGATTTTCACTGTACGAGTGAGGGTCTTCATAAAGATTCACGGTTAAGTCCTTGGTTTTATAAGGATTGACAAGGAAGGTCTTTATACGATTTTCACTCTACGAGTGTGGCCCTATATAAAACTTCATGGTTGAGGCATGGTTGAGGCCTCGAAGGAAAAAGACAACCATGAAGTTTTATATAGGGCCACACGTACAGTGAAAAGTTGTATAAAGACCCTTTCGTTTTATCGGGTATAAAGGAGCATGCACGTGAGTGATTTGCTTCTTTTGATTGGACGAAATGGTCATTAATTATGCGGGTATCAGCGGCCATCCCGAGGGGGCGGCCTCCGGGCACCCAGGGGCATTTGTCACAGAAGCCATGACACATACATGCTAAAATCCCTCGGGTGGGGCAGAAAATTGTGACAAAAACTCCCACCCCTGGGGCAACCTGGGCAACATATTATAAGTATTAGAAGCTAAACGTTTTAGAAGTGTCAAAAATCTTAATAGTTTTATACAAATATTATCCTTTATTTCTTTGTTCTGTCTTCCGACAGTGGTGGCTTAATTTAATCTCTTAATTTGAATGATAATGATACGACTTACCTCAAGGACAAAGAAATCGAAGAACGTCGATCGATCGAGCGAGTCCTGCAGATTACGTGCAAACCCCGAGGGTATGTCCCCGGGGTATTTTGACGAAAACGCAAAAGCGCTCTAATGCCCCGCGTGTGGGGCATGTTTTTGCTACAAATCCCCTGCTAAGCCCCTGGGTTGCCCGTGGGTTGCCCGGGGGCCGCCCCCTCGGGATGGCCGCTGGTACCCGCATTATGCATGAGTTTTTGAAGGGATTTACAAACTCGCGCTTTCAGCACGGCCACTCATTCTGTATCTGTTACATACAGGTACAGGGCATATGGCGCATATTATGGGTCAAGTTAAATACCATGCTACATTACCAGGGCAGGTCTGAGGGGTTAACACGAACCCACTTTGAGTCTTTCCAATCAATACCTCTACCATCACATTAATATTGTTAAACATGCCACTTTTGAGACTCGGATGCTGGGCATCATTCAAAAAGTCGTCGTATTGATATGAAAGGCCTCTAATTCAGACTGGACGGGATTTCAAAGTCCGCGCAATTAGTTCCAGTCCTCGGCGTGCGAGACTTTGAAACCCCGTCCAGTTCGAATTGGAGGCCTTGAAACGACATCAAACACTACTTAATAAGTTCATGCTTGTTTGGTGGTTGTGGGATAAACAACAAAATGATTTTAAAACTTCATGCATTTAGAGTTTCGATGTTTCAGGCTTGTAGGTTGTACTTGCGTATTTACATATCGTTGCTTTGTTTGACTTAAGTAATCAAACGTCCAGCGGACGTATGCATCAAGACAGGTATTGTACCTTGACAATTTTTACCGCTTGGGGAAGTCAGTGATTAATCGTGAGACCTCCCTTTGTTCAAGGTATTTGCCTACAGTACTTTGAAATTCTTTTCTAAGGACTTGGAAAAGGATTTCCAAGTACTGTAGAGAGTACTTTGACGGGGTTTCAAAGTACTGCACGTGGTACAAATCGATACCTGCTTGGCTACTTACGTCATGAATTATTAAGTAGTGTTTGATACAATGTCCAACAACCGCCAATTTTATCACAATCTGATTGGCTAATTATCATCGTCACTAACTGAACAGACACAGCTGACGTCATTCGTGCACACCTTTCGAAGTGCTTTGAAGATATTTGTGAAATTCAGGTTGTGTAAATTTCTATCCAGAAACTTCATTCCGAGTTCTGGCAAATGGCCAGAATACCTCGTGATTGGATGGAACAAATCATGACAGACCTCAAAACTCTATAGACCTTTCCCACGCGGCGGCCATCTTGGAATAAACGTATTGTTAATGCTTACCCAGACAGAGCAAAACACAGGAACCGTAAGGGTAATCGTGGACCCTCCCCTCCCCTCCCCCAAAGAAAAAAAAGGCTCGCGGTCTCGTGAGTTCAAAAAGAAACACGGCAAAGAACAAGAGAAAAGAGACTTCCAGCAGCAAATTAGCAAAACTTTAATCTTTCAATAGCTTAAACAATATGTCATTTAACAAGGTTACAATAACCTCTTGTCCACTCTACCCGGCCCTCCCTTTCTCGTTTAGAGTTACTCCATTACGTGTTTAAGCCGTTATATCATTGGCTTTAAAGTGCCCCTACGATCAAATTTTGACATATCAATGTTTTTGCATATTCATAAAGTAGAGTTCATATATTATTACCAGTTCAAATTGTTTTTCGATACAACGACAGGAAGTCTTATTTTTTTAGCTCCGAATATTGAATCTACACGTCCGCCATTACTGGAAGCCGTGCCCTTTGTTCAGCTTTAAACAAAGGTTTATTCACCGGAAATGATGTCATACACTTAACGCTCGCCTGCAGAACACAACGCCTGGAGGCATATTTCTACTAAAAACGTCTTCACGTACATAAGAAGAAAGTTATATTTATCTTTGCGAGGTTGGCTACTTTTTTATGCACGCTATTTCGCGCCACGAGGTTGTCGTGTTAAGTGTATGACATCACTTCCGGTGAATAAACCTTTGTTTAAAGCTGAACAAAGGGCACGGCTTCCAGCAATGGCGGACAGGATTTTACCGGTAAACTCTCCTAAAATTTGTGGTTTAAGATGCCCATTTGGGAATATTTTTTACTATTTCGGATATTTCTAATACTGATTGACCTATAGACACTGAAAAAGTGGCAAATCGAAATGGTAAATTTTCGTCGTAGTGGCACTTTAAGTAATGGTTCAGATAAGAACTAGTAGAATCCATTGTTCTGCGGCAATGAGCCTCCCTCACATACTATTTTGTTTGAATATGTTTTAAGTGCTTTAGGAGGTATCTACAATCCAAACTACGTCTCGAAAATAAAGTATTTTTTATGCTATTGGCTCTTTTTTCTGTGAAAACGCAGAGAAGCCACCACCCAGCCAATCAGATATAGAGAAAGCAAAGGATTTTTCAATCGCAAATTTGAGAACTTTCCCCACACACGATATTCTACGAAATTACACCATAGTTTGATCAAAAATAAATTCAAACAAAAAAATATCGAATGAAAATGCATTATTTCGATGGGTTTCTATTGAATTTATAAGTATCAACCAATGAAATTACGAGAAAGAATAATAGAAAATTAACACATTTTAACATTCCTTGCCGTAGACACTACAGTTCTTATCTAGACCATTACTTAAAGTGCCACTACGACGAAAATTTACCATTTCGATTTGCCACTTTTTCAGTGTCTATAGGTCAATCAGTATTAGAAATATCCCAAATAGTAAAAAATATTCCCAAATGGGCATCTTAAACCACAAATTTTAGGAGAGTTTACCGTTAAAATCCTGTCCGCCATTGCTGGAAGCCGTGCCCTTTGTTCAGCTTTAAACAAAGGTTTATTCACCGGAAGTGATGTCATACACTTAACACGACAACCTCGTGGCGCGAAATAGCGTGCATAAAAAAGTAGCCAACCTCGCAAAGATAAATATAACTTTTCTTATGTACGTGAAGACGTTTTTAGTAGAAATATGCCTCCAGGCATTGATATGTCAAAATTTGATCGTAGGGGCACTTTAACAGTCTTAGCTACATGTAAAACTGCAATGTAATACCCATTTTCTCTGTGCATTGCATTGCATTGACAAACACTGTGTGATACACAATGTTTAGACCTGTTCCTAATCTCCTTTACGACAACACGGCGGACCTTACTGAATATCTTTCCCACGCTACTCGGAAACGAGGCAATTGGGTTAAGTGAGCTATACCAATTGTGCTACTTTAGTAGTTGATGCAATTAAAACGAATGAGTCGTAAATCAATCTAGAACGGCTTTATTTATGACTTTCATTCGTTTTACTAGCATCAACAACAACGGTAGTGCAATGATTTGTAGCTTAAATTACCCAATCGTCTCTGTAGCGCGGGGAAAATATTCGGTCAGGTCTGTTGTATGCAATCTAAGCTTTCGCCTTAAAGTGCCTCTAACCCCTTTTTTATTTCTTCATATAAATTGTTATAATATTTAGTGTAATTATGCGAAAAAAGTATTGTTTTGCTTGAATTCTTGATTGTCTTCAACTTGTTGGCTCTGTTCACGACCGAGCCACAGTAACTAATTAGAAGCATTGGCCAAGAACATCGTGAATCGTGTGTGACGCAAGATCGGGAACCATTACAAGTAGTGTTTACAACATGCACAGGAGTGTTGTATCAGCCTATACAATACGAACGCGAATATTGTAAACTACTTATCAAATGAAACTATATAACATTAAAAATATATGAAATTTTGATGGAAAAAGTAAAAAAGAGAGTTCAGCTCTGTAGTGTACTAACGGTCATGCGCATTGTGCACAAAAACAGGTCCCACATTGAGCAGACTGGTCTCTGTGCATTAAAGAGTCGAGTTTTCCTTCGCACTTCACCCAACGGCTGGGAAATCAGTGATCGGTGGTTGTGAAACCTCCCCCTAACAGACACTAGTATAGTGCTTGTTGGATACAGGACTGATGTTTTATTAATTTCCTTTGTTTTTGCCTAATGAATTATTCATGATTTGATAATAGAACAAATATTATGGCTTTTTACCCGATCTTACGTCACTCGACCCCAAATTGCGCGGTCGTGAAACAAAATGCACAGCACTTAATTCAGGGATTGGAGGGTTGTACTGGTTGGTAGGAACAAAATAAACCACATTTGCTTCTTTTGTTCCTTCCAACCAAGATGGCCGCTACGCGTTTGTGATTGTATTCCCTTAGGAATGATTGCAACCCAAGATTTAACTTTATTCTTTTTCTTTCGTCCTTGATTTTCATCTAGACTTTGAAAATAAATTAAACTAAAATGCGGTTTGGGGCACTTTAACTGAAGTATTACCGGGCATTATATTCATAACAATAATGCTAACAATCTCTTAATTTCATAATGAAGGTTAAAATGTATATAAGCACTACGAGCTGAGGTTGGGGGGGGGGGGGGGGCTACTAGATTTTTAGGGGGGTCACGATTTTTTATGCTCCCATTTAGGGGGGGGTCAAATTTTTATATGCTCCTCTTTTATAGGTTATATATATATATATTTATAGGCTTATCCAGGGGGGGGGGGGGAGGGGGTCATTATTTTGTGAAAGTAGCTAATGAGGCATCTTGTTGCGCCATGCATGGTGCAATCCACTAATTGGCGGGAAAATGATCCAAAAATAGCCCAACTTGTGAAAACGCTGTGACAGCTATATAGGAGACATGGACGCTCCTGGTTATGTGTTCTTGCTACAATCAACGGTTTCGCTAATCACAAAGAGGGATATGTTTTTATGCTATCATTGAGTTAGAGCCATTACATTACGCTACTTTCGCCTGCAATACATAATATCACTCGATATTTGTTACCTCGTCGGAGATCTGCGATTTTTTGCCCTTTCTTTCTGCTTTGCCTTGAGAGCAGCCATCTAAAGCCCTTACCAAACGTTTGTCATGCATGTGTACGTGTGTCGAACATATTTGCTTCACCAAATGTTGGAGTAAGTTAATTTCCTTGTGGTCAATATTTCAGCCAACAACTGCTCAATCAACAATGTTCTATTGTGAAGCGAGTCCACTAACACTGGCAGCCAATCGGAATTTGCCATTTCGTTCTCGTACCAGGCTTTGCGCTTCTAGAAGGCTGAGCTTCAAAATACCCTCGCTTAACCCAACTAACCCTTTCATCTAACGATTAATTCGGTCTTAACCCTTGTTTAACAAGAACATAATGATTAGTCTATTCACTTGTATTAGCATCCTTTAAAGCATGCAGCTGCAGCATTAATCATAATTTTGTTTTTAAGGTAAACCCATCAACATTATATTACTATTACTTGTTACTATATGGCCATGGATCCCTAGGAAATCCAGCAATCTGATTGGCTAAAACAGTTGCACGTTTCATCCCATTTTCCTTAGCCTGCAATGTAGGCGTTCTATTTGGGAAACCGCGCTATATTTGAAATTTATTTCCTTCCCCCCTCCTCTTTTTCCTTCTCCTCCCTCTCCGTTCTCTGCCCGAAATTATCTTTCCCTAAACTCACGAAATAGAACACTTTTCCCCTAAAAAAGCACCACACTAGTGACACTACACTACACTATATTTAGAGCACAGTATCGCTAAAGGTTCATTCCAGAAGTGCTAACTCCACATTAAGGTTCATTCTAGGAGTGCTAACTCCGTATTAAGGTTCATTCTTGGAGTGCTAACTCCGTATTAAGGTTCATTCTTGGAGTGCTAACTCCATATTAAGGTTAATTATAGGAGAGCTAACTCCATATTAAGGTTCATTCTAGGAGTGCTAACTCCGTATTAAGGTTCATTCCAGGAGTGCTAACTCCATATTAAGGTTCATTCTAGGAGTGCTAACTCCATATTAAGGTTCATTCTAGGAGTGCTAACTCCGTATTAAGGTTCATTCCAGGAGTGCTAACTCCATATTAAGGTTCATTCTAGGAGTGCTAACTCCATATTAATGTTAATTCTAGGAGAGCTAACTCCATATTAAGGTTCATTCTAGGAGTGCTAACTCCGTATTAAGGTTCATTCTAGGAGTGCTAACTCCATATTAAGGTTCATTCTAGGAGTGCTAACTCCGTATTAAGGTTCATACTAGGAGTGCTAACTCCGTATTAAGGTTCATTCCAGGAGTGCTAACTCCATATTAAGGTTCATTCTAGGAGTGCTAACTCCATATTAAGGTTCATTCTAGGAGTGCGAACTCCATATTAAGGTTCATTCTAGGAGTGCTAACTCCATATTAAGGTTCATTCTAGGAGTGCTAACTCCATATTAAGGTTCATTCTAGGAGTGCTAACTCCATATTAAGGTTCATTCTAGGAGTGCTAACTCCGTATTAAGGTTCATTCTAGGAGTGCTAACTCCATATTAAGGTTCATTCCATATTAAGGTTCATTCTAGGAGTGCTAACTCCATATTAAGGTTCATTCTAGGAGTGCTAACTCCGTATTAAGGTTCATTCTAGGAGTGCTAACTCCATATTAAGGTTCATTCTAGGAGTGCTAACTCCATATTAAGGTTCATTCTAAGAGTGCTAACTCCATATTAAGGTTTCTCGGCGATGTTTGAATAGTCCTCTTTACATTTCCGGCGCCATGTTTAATAGTAACCGCGCAAATAGGAGAACGAGGCTGCAGTTGACCCGCGAAATTAAAGGTTCAAACAGCTGTTTTAGTAGTGTTTAGCAATTTCTTCCCACTTTGTTGACAAATGGACGAGCCTAACAGCAGCAGAAGTCGATGAAAAAATATTCCATTGCGCTTTTCTTTCAGAATGGTCATAATACACAAAGATAATGAAATAGACACATTTATAGATGATTTTCCAAAGAATCACTGAAGGCTAAAGTTGGATTAAAACTTGGTCTTGAAAGTGTACGCGTCAGTTATGCGTTGCGTACTAGGATCGAGGGAAAAGAAGAATATCGTATCCGCTCTTGGATAGTCTATAATAATTATCGACCTTCTAACCTACAAATACCATCGACGAACTTCATCCAACTGTGTAAGAAAGACTATATATTACCGCCTTGTCTCAATTCGTAAATATTGCCATGTCGTTGTGAAGGAAGAAACTAAAAAAAAACCGTCATATCAGGTTTTTTCAAAGGAAATGTTAAACGGCTAGAAAGTAAAAATCATAACAACAAAGTCTGTAAGAGCAAATGTTGAACCTTGGATGAAAAAGACTCCTTACAGGATTGTTATCGAATTCTCACGTACCGGTGATACTTTGAGAGCGGCCTATCAGTGAGCCGTTTTCATTGTAAAAGCTGCCCGAACAACCGAAAGCGGCACAGTGCTTTCCTTTCTTCTTTGTAGAAGCGATAGGACTGCTCTGCTTGCTGTTAGGCTCGTTCAGTTGTCAGCAAAATCGAAACGGAAACTGCTAAACACTACTAAAACAGCTTTGAAATATCAACGCCAGCCTCGTTCTCGTGTTTGCGCGGTTATTATTCCAGCAGCCATTCACCTCTCAAAACCTTGCATTTTATTGGACCCCATTTGGACTGCACTGACAAAGAATTGCATTGTTTTAGGGTTAGTATTGTTTCAGGGTTAGGCATTGTTTGGATAGCCAGTACTATTCCATGTTCCGAGGAGGTGAAGGCCGCCCCTATTATTCCAGCATTCCAATATGGCGCCGGAACTGCAAAGCAGGGTTCTCCCTTCATGTAGGTAGACATGAATTACTACCAAATTGTATTGTATATTGTGTTCTATTGTATTGTGTATTTCGTTCTATTGTTTTGTATTGTGTTAATTCTATTGTATTTTGATAGCAATACATGTGTTGCCTACATGAAGGGACTCACCGCAAAGCAGACATTCTGATTGGCTAAAAATACATAGATTAGCAGTTGTTTTAAAATTTTAAAATTTGACAGTAATTGAGTGACGATGGTGGTTTAGTGCAGTGGTTGCGACGTTTACCTTACGAGTAGGAGGAGCGGGATTCGATTTCCAGAAAATCTCTCAAATTGTTTTACCTCACCATTTTCTTGAGACGTTTTTCTTGAAAATCCGGTTTACTGACCGGTTAGGTTATTTTATGGTTCAGCTAGGGTAAGGTTTTAGTTAGTTTATATTGTCATTTCATGAATTAATTATGTGAGCGATTCCCAGTACAGCAGTGCATTAGTGAGCGATTCCTCTCCTTAGGAACTCGTCTGCAAAGACTTGTAACGAAAGGGCACCCAGAACCAATTTTGAGGTACAAACATGGAGGATGGTAAGACTGTGGACTGATCGGTTGACACCTGCGAACCCCAGTGCATCGACAAACTGCACTGGAATGCGACACCAAAGGTAAAACAAAGAATACCAGTGATAAGATTTAGTAAATCAATTAGAGAAGAACGAGAAGCATACCTTCAGGAGGCCGTTAAACAAGTTGTTTTGCTAGAATAGATTCTCTCATTTCCACTGACACCGGCATCGGCAAACAATATGGCAACGATTATGGCTCAATCCCGTGTCCTCAAGTGAATATCGAATATATTTTTTTTATCAGTAAAGTTGCTGTCATTCAAAGTGTTTCTTATGTCATACTGAATCATTCACAAGCTATAGACCCATTCGAAAAATGGCGTCCAATTTAATTAACTATTGTTTAGAACTGACTAGCCTCGCTTACACGTTCAAAAGCTTTCGTGTGGACTGACTAGCCTCGTGTTCACGTTACCAGGACAATAGCTTTTTAAATTGGACGCCATTTTTCGAATGAGTCTATGTTCTCTAGCCTGAATTTCAGCCATCTCCTTCGTTCGTTAAACGAACCAGAGGGGACGGCTGAAATTCAGGCTAGTAATTCTCGATAGGTTTAAAGGCTGCCGACATTCTATGAACACGTCAGTCTTTTGTCGATACAAACAGTCATCTTAAGATCTCTTTTACAACGACCGCCAATTTTCTCGCAATATGATTGGCTAATTTCCATCATCAATAAGAAGTCCTCTTTTGAGGTTTGTAAACTTCTGATCCAAAAAAGCAAGAAAATGAGGATTTCATAAGCATTTCATCACTGGCCGGAAAAGTTAAATTTCTTTCTATGGTTTTAGTTGACAAAATTTGAGCTTGCTCTCGAGCGAGTTTGGGCAAGAAGTGTTTACATTTCGAAGGCAGTTGATACGCCAAAAAAAATTGAAGTAACATGGTCAAAATAGCTAGCTGTGGACCCGCGAGGCTTCATCGCCGATAATAGGACAGACACAAAATACTAACTTCAATCATTGTAAATGAACCATCGACACTTTTAGCGCTCCTTTTGCTTCAGTAGGTCTTTCTTTCTTTCCTTAGGTTTCAAGTGAGAGCTTGAAAGTTTCTTGCACGAAACCGACTGTTCGTACTGCTCCTTCTTCGACTTCAAATCGACCAAAAGTCACTGGTATTTTAGTAAGCCAGTTGAGTGTCACACGCGCGCTTTGACAATAGAAATATTATTAAATGGCCATATAATAAACAGTTTTCTTAACCGTGCTTGGTCGGCCTGTACGGGAGAATCTCGACATCGGTCTGTACGTTCCATCCTCTGTCAATATTCTCCAATACAGAACACCTCGGTTAATAAGAAAAAGTACATAAGTAATTTGATTGCATTATTTTTACGCAAGCGGCGCCAAATGTCTAAAGTAATAGTATTTAGCATAACCAAGCCACCGACTCTCGGCAAACTCGCAACCTTAATAGCATAACCAAGCCACCGACTCTCGGCAAACTCGCAATCTGATTGGCTACGCAGGCATCGTCTATCGACAAACTCGCAATCTGATTGGCTACGCAGGCATCGTCTATCGACAAACTCGCAATCTGATTGGCTACGCAGGCATCGTCTATCGATCGACGGATTTACGGCAACTGACGAAGAACGAGTGCAAGCAGACAAAATTGAAAAATAACCAACAAATTGCTTGTTTTCTACATTTTTCACAATTTTTCTCGATATTAATCGGCAGCTAAGTTGGAACAGGAACGTAGTTTGATTATGCTAAAACAATTAGACTTCTCGCTCTTGGTTTCTAACGACTTCCGCGCGCCCCTCTCCAACTATATCGTGAGTCGATAGAAACAGTCTAATTGACAAATAGTGTCATTAAGATATATAATATGATATACCTAATGGAGGGAGTCAAACCAGCGGCCCATACATAATTGACAAACTGCTCAATGATCTCGGAAGCAAGTTTGGCTATATTAACTCGCATAATACACGTCCAGAGTTTGGACGGGTGGTCCGCTAGCTGCGGCCATAGCATATGGGAGAGGTTTGTTGTAACCTTCTTTTCCCATGAGCCAGTAGGTCTTCATAAACCCACGACCCTGTGTGGAAATGAAAAAAAGATTCATTAATATGATTGATTGTTGAGTTGCATGCCGTACACTGCCTATAGCTCAAGTGGCTGAAGCCGGTCGTAAATTCAAAAGGCCAGGCTGTTCAGTCTTGGACTGTGTAGTCGAAACGTCAGGAATTTCGAATCAATTTTATGCTCCAAAAACCATATCATCAAGATAAACGGCTATTATAAGCACAACACTATATTGTAAACAATTTAACGTAGAACCCGTTCAGCTCGTTTCTATAATCTTCGTTTTAAAACTCGGGCAATATTAAAGAAAACAGCAGTACTCTGGGAAGAAGAGTATTTCAGGTGTCGCCAGGAGTCTATACTCCACTGTACTACCCAGGTAAAGTGATGTCAAAGTACCCAGCGGATGCAGTATCTGCGGAGAGCCGCAAACGAGGAGGGGGGGCAATGGGAGAATGGGTGTGATGATGTGCCAGTTTCTCGATCGACCGTTCAGTACTGTGGTACCCTGGGTGCCAGAGGCCCTCCCCCCTAAGTTTACTGACAGCATGAGCGTCGACGAAAGGAGCGCAAAGTTACACTGTTCTGGAAGGACTTTGATCCCAAGCGTAACATTTTGATTGACACAATCGAAGCCAATAAATAGAAGTAATTACACTCGTGTTAGTCGTGTGCCTCGTGATATGACAAGCGTCACGTCCTGTGCACGTGAAGACCACGATGCAGATGATTTTTGTCAGCCAATGAGTGAGCTAACCCTGTTGACCAATCAACGTTTGCGTCCGGAATTCAGGCGCAAAGATATTAACGGTCTTCTTATTCGGCTACTTCAGAGAATGTAGCGCTCCGTTCCAGAGGTTCTTCTCGCAGGACCGGCATGCACTCTGATGTCAGTAAACTCAGGAGAAGGACGTTTGCCACGCTGGGTACTGGTGGTGCATAACGCTATGTCTTCATATTTTCTTTGATCAACTGAAAGTAATGACTAACCTTCATGTATACATCTCCACGTTCCTGGAAGCTGTAGCCGCCAATGTCCTTCAGTATATTATAACAAGCCTCGCTGATATGTATCCTGAAAGCTGAGTTAAGATGTAGCGAACATTAATGTCATCAGACATCAGTCAAGGTATCATCACGTGAAGGGTATAACGAGAATTACCAAACTATACTAATTATATTGTGCGAAATTTTGATCGGTTTTATGCATGAAAACTGTCGAAGTTAACAATTCTTGGCTTGTAATCAATTGTCAGATATTTAAATGACAGAGATGTGACAGCTCTGTTGGTGGAACCAAGGATAGAAGAACGAGAAATATTTTGTTGAAGCCAACTAACTTCGCGGCAATGATAGAACAGACTAATAGAATATAGTGAGGTCCGTAAAGTTCTACCAAAACACGACTTGGAAAGTTTGGTACTTATCATTATTCTATAAAGAACAGTGATGCAACGCTAAAATTAACCTTGTTCAAGAATACCATATTCAAGTATACATCATGTTTACCTAGACCTGTTGTCTCTATGCGAGAAGCCACGTTAACAGTGTCTCCAAACAGACGGAAACGAGGCATGCGAATTCCAACGACAGCCGCTACACATGGACCTAGAAATTGGTACAGAATTTACTTAGAACTAAGTGATTTGCTTTTATCACATTTTGATATACAGCTATTCCAAATAAGGTTGTCCCGCATATTGACAGCAAACAAGACAAGCGACATTCCCAGACCGAAATGGGTTGTGGTTGTAGCTGAAAGTCTGGTGAATTAGTTTGTTTTTGGGTCAAAAACTTTATGACGAATATTAATGTCCTTCGAATGGATTGTTATTACCACAATTCATTTCGGTCTGGGCATGCCGTTCGTCCAGTACCACACCGCGGCAAAACGGTATGCTCCGCTGGCCAAAAGAACGAAGGCTCTGCTATCAAGTACAACTGATTACCGAGGGTTTCAACTTTTTTAGTAAATAATTTTATAACTTAGTAAACTCACAGTGAATTACAAATTACGAAAACTTCAACCTGTTAAAGTCTTAGGCTTAGCTTTTAAGTAGTTTTCTTATTTTTTGACAAAACAGTTCACAAATGGATGCTTTTAAGCAGAAATTTTAAAATCACGGGTATGTGCCTGTTGTTTCATTTCAGTTTTCGCGGGAAACTGGGGGCGGCCGCGCGCCGACAAGAAATAGCAAATACGCATGCGCGTAACGTTTTGCCGCGGTGTGGTCCAGTACAACCTTCTTTGAAATAGATGAATACAGATAGGTCACTAGCAATACATTGAGTGTGGCACGACTGTTTCCAGAGGTCTTGATCGGGAAACTTAGTTCACTCATGTCAATTTAAAATAACGGCTGACCAGGCTATAATGACGGCTCAAATCATAGGAAAGTAACCCACCAAGGACTATGACATTTTCATTATGGCATCATTTTACTACAACTACCAGAATCCTTTTCAAATTCTCTTTCTCATTCAAATTTATCAACTCCTTTGAGAATTCCAAGACAATGGTCCAAATTAAAGGAACAAAAGAATCCGCGCCAAGAGTTCTGGTAGTTGTAGTATGTGACCCCATCATGCAAACGTCCTATTACTGCTCAGTACAAAAAGTGAATGCGCACTTCTGATATATCTCGTTACTATATGCGCGATCATAGTAAATGTCTCCTACAGTAATTATAGATCTTGGAAAAGGACATTGGCGTCAACGAAACTAAAGTCCAAAGAGATAGTGGACGCTCATTTTAATGAGGGCGGTAATACTTGCATTTCATTACGCCGACAAAAAAACACTAGTTCTCGGATTTTCGTTTTTTTTCTGAACCAGAGAAATATTTCAAGAGTATTTCTATTGTGTGCCTGTCGTGTATTATGGTAGACAGATTTAATCCGAATTGTTTTAGACCGCGAAAACGACTAGTCTTTACCATCAGGTGTGTTTCTTACAGTGTACCAGAGTACAGAAAACAACACAATGAATGCGTTACCTCTGTCATTTCCACTTGCAGCTATTGTATTCCGTATTAGTGCCATTGTTTTTAGCCTTATTTTTATGTCATTTTATGTCCTGGCGCTTAAACTTTCAATATGGCGAGAACTAAGCTTACCAAAAGAGACTCTGAGTGAGTCAAAAACAACACTCGTCTTGTCGTTTGATTCCCAAAAAAATTCGTGGCTTTAATCAAAGCCAGTTGAAAATTCCCTATATCGCAAGAATCTATAAAACATTGAGTTCCTGCATTGCATCGGGTTTTCTTTGAATTTTCATTCCAGTCATTTTATAATTGCCACAAACTACTGGTAATAATACTTTATTTAAACAGCCAGTAACTCGGTGGAATTACACAATTAATTGTCATCAAGAGAGCATTAAGTAGGGGAGGGAATCTCGTAGTGTGTGGCGTGCGATGATAATGTCGAATAAAATCTATTTTAGTAACTGGAAGCAGTCGAAGCAAAGTTAACGCGCCCGAACCGACAACTAAAAAAAAAGGCGCGAAAATGCCGGCAAAATATTTTCTCGCCATTTTTAGTTGTTGCGCGCGCGAGCCCACTTTGCTTCAACTCTTCCGGTTACTAAAAATATATTTTATACGACATTATCATCGCACGCCACATACTACGAGATTCCCTCTCTAACTTATGGTGTCCTGTTGTCATTTATGTTAGGTGTTTTATTACAACATAAATAAAGATGCGCTTACAAAGGTGAGATGTCCTAACCTAAACGGCGCAGTTCTCTTTGTACAGTATGCGCACGGTTTGATGACACTTACCGCTGTGCATACCAACTCGTAACTGCAGCTTCATCTGAGGTCGATGGCGAATCTTGAATTGAGTCATGAGACTGAGTATATCAAGTGACATGTTGGCTATCTCGGCTGCGTGTTGAATACCATTACGCACTGGTAGACCAGACACGACCAACAAGCAGTCACCAATGGACTCTACCTTGTACACGTTATGTTTAGCCAGGATCTCGTCCAGCGCGACGTACAAGTCATTTAACAAGGTTACAATCTGTTGGTGTAGTAAGAAGAAAATAGCAAATGATACAGTGACCATTAGAAAAAAAAGACGTTTTAGACATTTCCGTGGAGCAACTCCAAATCAGTTTGCTAGTTAAAGTAAGCTGAACTGAGGTACGATTTATATAATGTATTGTTGTCAGTAGAGAGTGCAGCTAGCAAAATCATGGCTGACATTTAAACGTTATTTCAACAATATTGCTACACACATGGCTCCAGGGGGTGGGGGGTTGCTACACCCATGGCTATAGGGGGTTGCTGCACCCATGGCTCCAGTGGGGTGTATTCATTTGCTACATCCATGGTTAAAGGGGGATTGCTATACCCATGAATCCAGGGGGATGGGGTGCTACCCCCATGGCTATAGCAGGGTGCTACAGCCATGGCTCCAGGGGGGAGAGGGGCAGGTTGAAGCCGGAAAGTGATAAGTAATTTCTAGGGATTGAGGTTTTTCTGGAAATCAACACAATCGTACCTCCATCGGGGTGCTGTCGGAGGCCAGATCCGAAAAGCCAACCACTTCACTGAAGAAGATGGTGACCTTATCAAACTGCTCTGGGTTGACATCCTTACCATTCTTTAACTGTTCAGCCACGGTGCTAACGATAGGGATACAAATAACATATATTTTAGTACTCAGCTCTCTTTTGGGGGGTAGCATTAATTTTCTTAAGGTGTACAACTATGGAAAGACAAGAAGAATCATCTGGTTTGTACAACAGTTATCACATACATCATGTGTCTGGTAAACTTACGGTGGCAACATATTGTACAGTAATCTCTCCGTTTTCTTCTTCTCTTTTTCCAAAAGACGCCTTCGTTTCTCCACCAGCTCCTCCATGTTATCAGTGTGACGCTCAATTAGGTTGATCATGTTGTCCAACATGTTGAAGTCCCTGAACCGAAAAGAAAAACACTGAGTGGAACTGGAGAGACATTAGGAAAGCAATTCCTCTTCATGAAAATGTCCTATGACTCCATAAGGATCCTCCATCTGGTTAACAATCATCCTATGGAGGGGTAACCATAGATAGATAGAATCCATAATCCAGGATAAATTATGTTAACTTCTGTAAATAAAAGGAGAGGTGACAAGTGCTGTGAAGGATTAAGCTAATTAAGGCCAGGGATTTAAGCCTTCAACAAAACATCAGTAAAATTTGCCTTAATGTGCACAGGGATGCGGGACAACTTTCATTTTTCGTCAGAAAATTAAACTAATGGATCTTGACATTTTAAAAATTGCATTAAGGCGTTCACAGATATCACGTGATCAACCACGTGATAAATACTAAATTCAATGTGCGATGATGGGAAAAACAGGAAACATGATACTTTCAATGCATTAAGCTTAAAACACTGCGGGTAAATTATTATTATTATTTATCAGCGCTGTACTATGTTTGTAATAGTGTGAGTGATGTTTGAAAATTCTAACAAAATAACACGAGTTCGCACGTTGTACACTAATGATTACCGGTTAATAATAAAGATACAAAAATGAAAAGGAGAACTGAATTAACTAGTTTTTGCATTGAATTAACTAGTTTTTGCATTGAATTAACTAGTTTTTGCATTGAATTAACTAGTTTTTGCATTGAATTAACTAGTTTTTGCATTGAATTAACTAGTTTTTGCATTGAATTAACTAGTTTTTTGCATTGAATTAACTAGTTTTTGCATCAAATTAAATGTGTTAGCACTGAATTAACTAGTTTTTGCACCGCATTAACTGCACGTGGTTGCGGTGCACTGGTGGCAGCGCCGATGAACATTAACATGCTCAGCCAATCAGATTGTTGTATCATATTATTGATTGGTTAAGTCGAGGCCACGTGACCTATTTTGAATAACAAATGTTGAGATAGTGATATCTTTGCGTAGTTGTAAAGTCAAGTTGCTATAGAGGGTTTTCACTCAATCCCCAGAGATTAAAATGACAAAAGGCATGGCGGCCATGTTGGTGTACAGAACAAAAGAAGCTAACGAGGAATCTATTGTGAAAGGTACACCAACATAGCGGCTATGACGTAAAGTGCAAAGGGTCCATAGATGGTTTGCACTCAATCCCCAGAGATTCAAATGACAAAGGGCATGGCGGCCATGTTGGTGTACAGAACAAAAGAAGCTAACGAGGAATCTATTGTGAAAGGTACACCAACATAGCGGCTATGACGTAAAGTGCAAAGGTCCATAGATGGTTTGCACTCAATCCCCAGGGATTCAAATGACAAAGGGCATGGCGGCCATGTTGGTGTACAGAACAAAAGAAGCTAACGAATAATCTATTGTGAAAGTTACACCAACATGGCGGCTATGACGTAAAGTGCAAAGGGTCCATAGATGGTTTGCACTCAATCCCCAGAGATTCAAATGACAAAGGGCATGTCGGCCATGTTGGTGTACAGAACAAAAGAAGCTAACGAAGAATCTATTGTTAACTGTACACCAACATAGCGGCTATGACGTCACGTGCAAACCCTCTATATGTATTCCTATCCACACCGTTTTTTGATATGACGACGGAAAGTCTTATTTTTGGGGGTCCGAATCTTTTATCTAATTCAACTGATCCCTCAAGTTTTGTCAACAGAGACTTTTACAGATAATACCTGCAACACAACTTTCTTGCTAGCGTTTTCAGTTAGTCTTACCTTCCCATCACTTTCCGAAGTTGGTCAACAATCTTACTGAAATGTGGTCTCTTGTCAGGGTCATCATTCCAGCACTGCTGCATGAGGGTGTGTATTTCTTGTTTGCAAGCGTCGATAGGTACCACTGGTCTGAAGGGAGGGTCCTCATGTGACGTCACTCGGTTGATTACGTCTGAAAAAGAATACGCTACTTACTACACAAAGACGAAAATATACTTAGACGTGCCAGTTTATTTAGTAGATGTCCTTGATATACCCAACGAGTATCACCTCTCTTACTAATATAATAATTAGCATTAAAGGTCTGCAAAACCATGTCTACGTGTAACTATATAACTGATTCTAAAGCCGTATGTGTATATCATTGCTTTGGACTGCTCATTTTATCAATTCACGATATCTAGCAGAATGAATTGTTGAGTGGCGTGCACTCGTCTATTAAAATAGGCTAGTGAAAGCCGTACGTTCAATTAAATTGTCACATCGCGTTTTCTCCTAACTGCAATATATGTTCAACCGGTCTTCATCGTAGATAAAGCCTATGAATAAAGAAAACCGAGCCGATCATGCAATAGATGGTTTGCACTCAATCCCCAGAGATTCAAATGACAAAGGGCATGGCGGCCATGTTGGTGTACAGAACAAAAGAAGCTAACGAAGAATCTATTGGTAATTGTACACCAACATGGCGGCTATGACGTAACGTGCAAACCATCAATAAGGACTTCAGTATTGATTTGATTTAACAGGAATAGGAAAAACATTCAAACAGGTTGCATTTTGTAAAAAAAATGATTAATAGAAAGAAATTAAATGTAGTATAATAGTACCCCTTTATATATTTATATACAGTCGATGCCAAAAAGGTTGTCCAGCAGAACATAACATAATACTTTAATATCCATTGTTTTGGCCTATTGTTTTGGCCTAGACAATAGGCCAAAACAATGGATATTATAGAATTATATTATGTTCTGCTGGACAACCTTTTTGGCATCGACTGTATATGGCTGATATCTTTTGGTATACTCTGCACTTGCGTGCTGCATTATTCTGCTGGGTGTACACTGTCGGAATACTTCTTTCTACTTCAGTATGGCATACCTTTATTGATCATGTTTGTACACATGCAGTACGGCGCAGCTCTCATGGCAATCTCTTGAAGGATGATACCATAGCCATACACGTCTCCTTTCTGAGATCCACGAATATCCATCTTGCCTTCCTGGATACACTCAGGGGCGCACGACAACATGTCTGTAATAAAACGTCAACTTTCAATGCCTTCACTTGTCACGCACTCACTTGTCACGAACAAAGGTCTCAGAGACAAGTTTACGTACGATAATCTTAATGTTTGGCATGGCGTCATGAAAATAGCGCGCCCGCGATTTAGTAGCGGTAAGATGAAAGCCATACTGTGAACGTCTCCTGTACACGTCTCCTTTCTGAGATCCACAAATATCCACCTCGCCTTCCTGAATACACTCAGGGGCGCACCACAACATGTCTGTAGGAAAACGTCAACTTTTAATGTTTCAGAAGTTAACAGCAATACACCTTTCCTACATTCGATCGAATGTCACCAAATCGAGATTGGAGTAGACCAAAATACAGTAAATGTATGAAATGTCTACTCCAATCTCGACTTTGTGCCATTGTTCGTGGGCATTGGAGCGGAATGCGGTTAAGGGCTATAGGCTTCAAAATTTACCTTAAAACATATTACAGTGAACTTCTACCCCCAAAAGTGAAGAAAAATACGTGAAAGTTAAGCTTTTTATTTTCACAGTCGACGGGAAATTCAACAAACGTCAAACTGTGAGTTTACCAATTTTGTTCGTAATTTACCAAAAAAGTTCTCAAGGTTTGAAAACGAGTGTGTGAACAGTGACGACCGCCGGCTCGCTTTGAATTTGTTTTGGAATATGTTGTTGCAAGACTTTTGACGCATGCGCATACGTTTGACCGCTGTGTGCTCTATAGCAAGCTTCAGATGTCAGTGTCAAAACAATTACGATCAGCTACGAGTTTTCACACTTTCAGAGGAGTACTTTTAAAAAGATACCAGAACAAATGCTCTTAACAGCTTGTTCTCATTTCTCTAGGAAGAACTGGAACCCGGGGGGGGGGGGGGGGGGGGGGGGGGTACCACGAATAAAAGATACCGCGAAAATTAACGACGCGAAATTTAATGCCTTTCGGTAAAACCCTTTTGTCTTTTATCAACGTTAACAAACGTTTACACGAGTATGCATAAACTAAAACGTGTCTAAGAGTCCAGAGTCCGAAAAATCAGCATGGTATCAGCTAAGAAACGACACTCTTCATCCTCTTCGTCAACTGCCACTGCATGCCAGCTGGATGGTGGACCTGCGTTTCTAACGAGACCTGAAACAACCATGGGGGCTAGGTCCTGGCTAATCCTCAGATCGAATTGAAATTTAGCATGTTGATTTTTGCGGAGGGAGGAAAACCGGAGACCCGGAGAAAAACACAGACCAATGAAAAGAAAGTGGAGAGTGACATAATATGAAACAAAAATAAAGTGACGTGATGATGATTGTGAAATACAAATTAAGTTTTATCACGTTTAAACCTAGTGGTTCAAGGACTGCTCGTTACGGGAAGGCAAGTTGTTTGAGTTTATCCTGTTTAGAGCACAGCGTTTTCATGTGGTTATTTAGTGCTTGAGATTCCCGTTTTTACCGACGTAAAGAGCTCAAGAATACTGGCATACACGTTTAGCCAACTTGTCTTTACCAGTACGCTGGGATTTTGTTGGAATTTGTTACTATCTGTCAATTGTCCTTTGTAGGGATATATCAATAGGGCAAAAATGTAGTAGGGCAGTAATTCAGACCTTTTCACGAAAACACTGCAACTTCTTGTTCTTGTTGTTCTTGAAGGAAACAGAAGGCAAGTCCCTAACCCAATAAAGAGTTATCGAGCTGTAGACGTCGGTAAAAGACAGGGATCTCTAGTACTACATAACGGTATTTCTTGGTGTAGCAGATGCATTGTTTTCTGAGATAGGGTTCTTTGTATTGCAGGGTATTGCTTGCTTTAGAAGACAATAGTTTCCTTTGTTTTACGTCATGTGGTGAACTGCTTTACCAAGAAACTACCTAAATAACCACATGAAAATGCTGTGCTTTAAACAGGATAAACTCTGACAAATTGCTTTCCCATAACGAGCGCAGGCCTTGAAATCCTTCCTCAGTAGTAATGTTTGTTTATTGGAAGTACAGACCAGACAAAAACGAATTTAATGATTCGCCTAACGCTTTAGACGCTCCTACGTCGTGTACCGAATGTATTGTATTCTGGGTTAGGTTCTTGATATTGTCGGGTGTTGTTTTTCTGTATATAGTTCATTGTTTTTAGTTTTGTGTCATCTGTGTTTCCGTATGTTACTGGAAACAAGGCTAACAAATTATCTTCCATTTATATCGTTGTTACTAATCTGCACTATTTTCGTCGAGTGAAAAAAATGTTCCTGTAATTTGTTTTGATGTTCCGTAGGTTTTTTTCGCAAAAGAGGATGTTCCGGTGTTCCGTATATCCGCTGCTCCGTACATCCGCTGTTCCTAATTTTACAACATTCCCCGACTAAATGAAAGGGAAAGCTCAAAATATTTTACACAGACTGTGAAAGTTTTTATTTCAACACATTAATCTATCATTCATCCTCATAGAAGCTTTGTATAGTATCCGAACATTTGACAGTCTTTCAAAGTAGTATTTTTGTTTCGAGAAGTTTACATGAGTGACAAAAGTTTTGACAGTTTTCATGTACACCATTTAAAGTGCCCCTAACTTTTGAGTACTTCTGCGAAGAAATTTTTGGCTTACAGAGAAAATACTCTAATGTTCTAGGTTTGTTTGAAATGGTGAAAATTTGACCTTTCCTGACCCACGACCGCGTAAGAAAAAGCCTGGTTCGATTCTCGATCTTACGTCACCTCATTAATGTATTATTCTCCACAACAACATTGATATATAGGGAATATACGCAGTCTGTGAGTTATTAGTAAAGGAAACAGTTATTTTAGACAAAGTGCTAAATATTTATTCAAATTATTGCAAAGTCGAATGAATTGGATCCTTAAGATCGGGAATCGACCCAGCCTTTTTCTTACGCGGTCAGTCAAGAAAGGTCAAACAAACTATAGCACTTTGGTCACATGCACTCCAGCTCCCACACGTCTTAGCGTGGTGGCTGGGGTTTAAAGCAGCTCTTTAGCTCGCCCTTGGGGTAACCAGATTCTGATGCCTATGATCTTTAGTGTGGCTTGAGTCCACAGCTGTACATGGCTGCCACTCCACGGGTAATAAGATCTGAGCATGCGTGTTAGACGCTAGCTACGTCGTAGTGTGTGTTGGGTAGTGCCATGCAACTTACTTGCTTGGTTTATAGAACATAGAGTATTCTCTGTAAGCCAAAAATTTCTTCGCAGAAACACTAAAAACCTTTCAAAGATTCATATGTATAAAAATTGCAAAAGGGGTTAGGTGCACTTTAACATGCATTTTTATAAAATATTTAGATAGTACGCACGTTCTGATTGGCTCAGTGATGCAAACGGAAATGACGTCACCCCGTGTCAGACCAGCACCGTAAGTGCTTCTTTTATCAAAATATTTATTTTATAGAAGAAATGAAACAGATTTTCCGTGTTTGCACAGGCTCATGCAAACCTCGGTAAGTTTGGGAGAATTCTCGAGCAGGTACAAACTCGAATTCTCCCAAGCTTACCTCAGTTTGCCTGAGCCTGAGCCTGTGCATTTCTTAAGTGAAACTTAACCTAGGCTAGTTACGTTGAAGATTTACGGAGAAATCAAACAGCAGCTTTGCAATTGTGATCAACATAAGGACATATTTCAGATCAATTAAAATGACTTTGAACAACATTATACGCTTGACAGGGTTCAGTGTACAGCGTTGTTTTTGCGGTAATTTGCAATTGTAAAATGTTGGGTCTTCGATTCATCACTGATTCGCACGAACAAAAACAAAAATGGAACTGTAGGAGGACTAGATAGCAGCTCTATTTATCCCGAAACTTCAGGCAGGTCAGTAAATTCTTGAAAACATTATCGTTTTAAAATTTGAAATTTTGATTTTTCCTCGCCCTAAGTTCGCTTTCAAAGAATTACAAACTGAGTTTGAAGTCGTTTTTTTAATCAAATTTGTAAAACCAGGCACGATACGAACATGCCTTCACCTATAACATGTTTGCTTAAACTGCTAATATTTATTATTATAATTTTACTCACATCGCGATTCTGATTGGCTGAGAACACGCAACGAATTCTCCATAGCAAGCTATAGCACTAAGTGCGCATGCGTACAACATTGTCTGCTAGCAGATAATACTTAGCGCTCGATGGTAAGCAAATACGACAATTTTACGCTAGAAAGCAGGGCACTTATTTCGTGTTTTTAGCGCTCAGCTATGTTTCTAGTCATTCTTTTCTCCTAAATGCAATGTTTAGCTCGAATATGAAAGAAAACATCTTGAATCATGCAGAAATCCAATCGTAAACAAACCAATTTTATGCGGCGTTTCATTTAGCTTCGTTTACGATAGCTTTCTCTTTTGCTAAAACTTGAGCTTTAAAATGTGTAATAAAACAATTATTGAATTCGGTTTTCGCATGATAGCGAAAATTATCAAGACCTCGGTCTGTGTTATCAGCCTTCGGCTTCAGCAGAAAACACAGACCTCAGTGTTGATAATTTTCGCTATCACGCTCAACCTCATCCAATATATAATTGCTTATTATTCCCGCTTTCCCATTTCGAAAACAAAACTCGGGAAAATCCCTGTGACTAAACCAACACGGGGCTTGACGTCATGCATAAATCAATTTTATGGCTACATTAAAACATCTAGAGTTTCCACCGTAAAGTTAAATTTATTGTTTTCTCGGAGAATAGAATAAATTCGATTTGTCTCTGAGCCTCATACAATTGAAACATTTGTGCGTGACGTATATATCGAAAGAATGCTATTAGTAAATCACAAATCGATTCCTTGATTGATGATCATTGGTAGAAGTCCAAGACTTCTGGTAATGTAGCATGCCCCTTGGTAACGAGATCGTGGGAAGGATTAACTGACCTCTCAATGGACAGCGAAGTTCCTCCTGACCAGTCCACGACGAGTATATACCTCGCATGAAATGCGATAAAAAGCCGGTATCGCGTTCAAGCGTAGAAATGCCACATTTTCTGTGATTTTGCAACTGCGCATGTCTCTTATGCCACATTTCCCTAAGATTTTCCCACATGGCATTATTTATTTTGGTCTAAACACTTTATAGAAATGTCATCAATATTTACCATAGTATTGTTGTTCCTCGCTTCGGGGCGGCATTCTTTCCAGGCTGGATCTCAATTCCCCTAGACCCCAGTCTCCTATCTTACAAACCCAGCGCGAGTCAATCAAGCAGTTAGAGGACTTGAGACGACCGTGAACCTGGACTGGACTGTTATGAAGTACCGTCATTCCCTTGGAAATAAACATACGGCAGCAAGTTGTTAACGGTTAAACTCTGAATTAAGAGTTTTTTTTCTTTCAGTGATTAAAATTCGAAGGGTAGTACGAAATGTTGGGAAAATGATTCACAATGTAGTGCAAATTTAAATTCCAGTTTTAGCTCGTCTCTTCAATTTTACAAAGAAATAGACATAATAAAAGAAATGAAGTAGTTGATATTCAAACTAACGGCTAAAATTGAATTGATAGGGTTTCGATGAAGCTCCAAATACAGTTTTTAAGAAGCGCAATCAAAAGGTTTTCTCGTTTTCCGGTTGACGCATGCGCACGCGGTGGGACATAACAAAAACACGTAATAATAATAATAATTAATAATAACGGTTTAATCAGTGGCATATCCACGAGCTGGCTCTTCATCCACTGATGGGCCTACGATTTAACGTCCTTATCCGAGAAGACGTGAAGGTCTAACCATTTGCAGCTCGTGAACGAAATTGTTTCATAAAGGCAGCACCTTCTACTCAGTTATTTTAAGACCCTGAGTGTTGGTCCGGCCGGGGTTTGAACCCGCGACCTCCCGCACAACAGACCTGCGCTTAACCACTGAGCTAACCGGGAGGCGGCACACCTAGGGAAAATATACGACATAAAAGCTATGAAGGCAGTTCGCCGTTTGTATGGAAGTACGTGCATGGCATACCGTAGCAACATCTCTAATCAGGGACAAAATGAACATTTCCTCCAGTTTAAAGTCCTCATTTGCAAGAACATCTACCAGGCTTCCTCGATCAAGGTATTTCGACATGATGAGAATTTGTGGCGACTCGAGGCAAATGCCGATGAAGGGATTGATATTCTCATGTCGAAGCTCTCGTGCCTGAAATAAGAGATTTCAATAGACATAAAATGCAAGGATGGTAATCTTTTTGTCCTATAGCTAGTAAATTATTTTCCTGTTGGAAAAGACAAATGGACATCATTGCACTTGGAAGACGGAGATAGTTCACTGTGCATGCATTGAGTGTGCAAGGTGTAAGAATGAAGAACTAGTTCCTACAGTCGAGTGGAAGATCTTCCCTGGTAAAATGGAATTGATCAAAAGTGGAAATAAATAATCATACAATAATATCGTGTTATCAGTTTTACCTGCTTGACTTCCGTGAGGATCTTGCGTGAGATTGGAATTTCCTTTTTCTGCATGCACTTGACGGCAACCTTCTGTGCCTGTTAAAATATATGTTTTGTTATGCTGCTTGGTATACATGCATGCATGAGTTAGATATATAGGACCCTTTACATTTGTTTTCATCTAGTCTCGATATCAGGCATGTTTAATTTTCTCTATGTAAGCGGACAAGTAATAATTGTTTCGTTGCTTGTGTTATTTATGGCAAAAAGATTGACGATTGACGATATAATGATTAAACATACAAATTCCGTTCCTCTACCTCCAAAAAAGGAAAGTAAGATATTTCAATTGTTTCCACAAGTCGAAACATCGTCCATTTTTCCAAAAAATCGTTTTAGATACATCAGTCTAAAGTTAGTAGAACTGAGGATGGAGCGTCCAATTTGAGAAAATACCAAAGCCGGTTAGAAATACTTAATTTGTAGTAATATATCCGTATACAGTATCATGCATATCAAAGTCTTTGCGTATAAAAGCCTACATATCGATATCCGGTGACTGACTTCCGGTAGAATTCCCTCGTCAGGCAATAAATTTACCTATAATATCTAATCTACGACTGGCAACAGTTTAGAGTGATTATGTTAAGATTTCGATGGGTTAAATTTGAATTTTCATACGCGGGTTGAAGTGAATTTTTACAACAAATATGGAATATGGTAAGCCTGTGTTGGCGGAAAACTGGTTTAGTTAAGAAATGCGTATTCAAGCTTGTTACCGTGAGATTCAAACAGGAGAATAAATGTCTAGCATTTTGACATATAGAATGTCGAGGTTTCTTAAGTTTAGAGTAGTTCAAATCGCTTTCTCTCGTGTTGACCTTTGATGTGGCGGTTGTGGCGGTAGCTGCAGTAGTAGTTATTTTCGAGAGTCCAAACGAAAGCAGAGAATTCTCCTTCGTATAGTTCCGGTATCAAAAGGTAAGCCACATTATAAACTTGTAATGCCACTGAAGTTCTCTCTCTCAAATAAAATCGCATTTACTTCAAAGCGATCACCAATACCAAATGTCCTCTTCTGTGTGCAATGATTTTGATATGAATATCCTTCTGTCAAAATTGGACGCACTCCACTACTTTACCGCCATTCATCATTGTTATCATGTCAGTGATCACGGCCTGGTTATATTACTTTGCCACCATTCACTATTGTTATCATGTGATCACGTGATCACGGCCTGGTTATATTACTTTGCCGCCATTCATCATTGCTATCATTTGATCACGTGATCACGGCCTGGTTATATTTCTGACATACACATGTAAAGATTACTGGCCTCACTTTCCCGCAAACTTCAGTCTACAGAGCCGACGAAAAGAAGGCCAGGACTGGACTCGATAGATGACTTACTTTGTATATTGCCAAAGCAGTGGAGGCAGAAGAATACACTTGGTCATGGACTCGAGAGATGACTTACTTTGTATACTGCCAAAGCAGTGGAGGCAGAAGAATACACTTGGTCCTGGAAGCTGCTACAGGTTGATTCGATGCTAGCAAGAGATTTGATGCTGACGTGGGACTGAAGGCTTGGGAGGGACTGGATGCTTGGGTGGGACTGGATGCTAGGATGGGACTGGATGCAGGCTTGGGACTGGATGCTGGCTTGGGACTGGATGCTAGGGTGGGACTGGATGCTGGCTTGCGACTGGATGCTAGGGTGGGACTGGATGCTGGCTTGGGACTGGATACTGCTGCTTTCATCTTCCTAAAGATTACGCGTGAATCAAGTAGATAAGGACGTTCCGCTTCAAGCGAAATAAGATCACTGAAATATTTTGATGACAAATTGGTGAAGTCAGTCATCGGTAATTTTGTTTTCATTGAAATTCCAAATATTCAAGGTATGAACGGCAGAGAAGAACTACCCTCTATAAACAATGCATTAATAGCCCTATTCTTATGATCAGTGCGATGTATATATGTTAACATTCCAAGGTCACAATCGATCAATCTCAGACGTATTCAACATATTCAATAGAGATCATGTAGTACGTCTAGCTTTCGCTTGATGACCTGCAATACTATAAACTAATTGCGATTTTGAGACGCTGATACCGAATTATATTGCCGGCCAGTTGGGCGAAAATATATTTCGTATTGAGCGGAGTCGCGCAGAATAGGTGGTTTGCATTCAATCCGGCCCCAGAGATTCAAATGGCAAAGGGCATGGCGGCCATGTTTGTGTACAGAACAAAAGATATAGAAGCTGAAATGGCTGCTTCCAGCGAGAAAACGAAGAAAAGTACGGCCACTCAAGAACACTGTAAGAAGTCAAGTGATTTTCGACCGGCAGGTTTTCAACTCAAATCTTCCACAAACATGCACACTTTTGTGCCATTGTCGGAGGAAATAGGAGAAAATTCACATCCTATTCGGCCAATTATTGTAGACTTTACCGCAACAACAGTTCTGCGATTATTTCACGACCACAAAACAGGCACTTTTGCGCATGCGTTAATTTCTTCACTTCCGGTTTCTAAAAATCCTAAACATTTAGCGCGCTTTCACTAAACACCAAACTTTTCCCCGTTAAAATGTTGTCGACCACGTTCTTCACAAAATCGAGCATGGATTTTGGAAACCGACAATAAATGCCAAAGTTATCGATTTTCATTCGCCAAAAAAGCTTAAAATTGGACTGAAAAGTGTTGTAAAATCTTTATTTTTGTCGTAATGGCAAACGCATGCTCGGTTTTATGCCCCTTAATTCGTAGGTTAGGAAAATATTCATAAATTACTGGGCCGGGTTGTTCAAAGCCCGATTAGTGCTAATCCAGGGTTAATTTCCATGACAACCAATAGGTTTTGTGCAGAGTTAATCCAGGATTAACACTAATCGGGCTTTGAACAACCGTCCCTGGTAGATTAAAAATCGTTGGAGAGTTTAGAAATTTTCTGATTTTGATGACGTCACTTAATGACGTCATAAAACTACAAGACTTTACCCTAGGAGTCACCTTGACAATAATCATTGCCCACTCTTTAATTTTCCGGGTTTTACGAGCCTGCAAACTTAACTGTACACAAACATGGCGGCTATGACGTAACGTGCGAAGGGTCAATATATTTTCTTCCAACTGGCCGGCAATATAATTCGGTATTGGCGTCTCAAAATCGCAATTAGTTTTGTATCGCGATTCAACAATCGGGAATTGTTAAAAGAAAGAAGAGAATGAAGCACCAAACTTATGCTGATCGTAATTTCAATTCTCAAAAGGCGCCTAGTATATCCTTGGCAACTGTTTCACGGCTTGAGTGGAGAAAGCTTTCGCGACGTGTTTTGAAATCTCTTCAACGCTTCTACATTCAATTCTTGTCAAATAAACATCAGTTTCAAAAATGATAAGTGATTTCGAATTTAAGGGTTATCTAATTTTAATAAAATATGTTTTTTTCTTTGAAAGAAAGGCTTTTTCACTTATATGAGAACTTTGCTTTGACTTTGAGGCCTGATTTGGACGATTTTTGTAATTTTACTGCTTTGCGGAGACGGTAAAAATTGTACTTTTAGCGGATAACAGTGCTAGATTTCTGACGAAAACTACAATGCCAACCTTACCTTTAGGATTGAAGAATTATTTTCTTATAATTTACAACGATTTGAAGGTGAAATTGTAGAAATCTTGCCACGACGCGCTCAATAAATGCTGTTGAACAATTGACCGGGAACCCATGTGACTGCAAGGGCTCGCGCAAGAGCCAATCAGAGTTTCTCTATGAAATTCACTCTTTGCTTCTGCTGCTCGCCTTTTAGGGAATATTTAGGTTGAAGATACTGACTCTCAAAAATGTGATCTTTTAATTTATGGTCCTAGTGTTTCTTTGGTTACTTTTAAAATTAAATCTTTGTTTTTTCGTGAAGTTCAAAGTTTTATTATCGATTCTGCCAGATTCACTGCTTCAACCTAATTAAAATAATATTTTCTCTTCATTTTGTTTTTCTTGTCTATACTAGTACCTGATTTATAATGACCTATATTGGTAATATAGGCCATACTTTGTCATTTCAATGTGAACCCCCTTGATGAGCGAGCATTGGCTCGCTCTTGTGGTAAATGTTGTCCTAAAATATGTTTAAGTAAACAAATCAAAAAAATCAGAGGCTCGTAATACCATGTTTTATTGGCATCGCAAAAGTAAACAAAATGATCAGTGAATCGTGATACTGATTCGCAGTCTCCAAAAATGCGATGAGTGCATTTTCGATGTTAACCGTAATCGTTTTGAGTTCATTTGATGTCGGATATATATGTCGTGTTGTGAACGTTTGCAAACCACAAGAGCAGAATCAACCTCCCACATGTGTCACAGCTTTCATACTCATAACTAACCGGCAGCGAGCTTATGGATGGCTGGTGCGGACTCTTTCTGAATATGATATCCTTTTCCTTAGCTTTCCACGACACGTTTTGAGTCAGGTCGAACTCAAAAGCAAGTTTCCTGTAGAAAAAAGCGTAACAATAAATTATTAGGAGTTCACCTATATGTACCTACCCTTGCCCCTATCCTAACCCTAAAGAAAGATATCAGAAAGGGGTGAGCAATTCCTGTATTTAGCCACTTGACTCTGACAGATATCAGATGCTGACGAAACTTGACTGGATGTGGATTAAATAGGAGTACTTAGTCAACAAGTTCGTCGTACTCTCGGTGTGCAGTATTTGTGGAACGCAAAATGAGTAGAAATTTAAACGGAGCGACCAGAAACACGGTTTAGACCAATAATAGCGAGTCAACTGACCTGTAGACAAAGATGAAAACCATGGTAACAAAGAGAACCCCCGCCACGGCACAACAGGCAATGATGACGTACGTCGTGTTCTCTGGAGGATTGAAGACATAATAAACTCTTAATGACTGGTCCCGCCGATGAAAACAACGAGTTCTGTTTGTCGAGATCTCGATGTTTCCCGAGACTAAGTCGAGGGAAACCAAATTAAATAGTTTCCTGAGAGCCTAATCATTAAGTATGTAATATATAACCTAAGAATTATATACCATACTGTAGAAAACAGAGCCAGACAGTACCGCTCGAAACGAGCCTCAGTATTTGCTTACCTAACAATACAAAACACTCTAACCCGCTTTAGAACGTGCAGTACAAAAACAATAGAGCTACGTATACAGCGGTCCAATCAGAATACAGGCCTCGAGCTCGAGCGGCCCTGTATTACTCAGAAAAAGGAAACCAAAACGTTCGAAAGACTGCCAAAGAGCCTGGTTCGCACTAGCGAGGCAAGCAACATACGCAGACGCAGTAATTACATCCATCTATGCTAATGTAAATACATTCACTGCTTCTATGTATGTCGCTTAAGCTTGCGTCGCAAGTGTGAACCCGGCTTTACTGCGTCTACGTATGTTGGGGAGCCGGGGTGGCGCAGTGGTTGCCTCTCACCTCTGTGGCCCAGATTCGATTCCCGGACGCGGCGCCATATGTGAATTGAGTTTGTTGGTATCTCGCCCTTGCTCCGAGGGTTTTTCTCCGGGTTCTCCGGTTTTCTCCCTCCGCAAAATCCAACATGCTAAATTCCAATTCGATCTGAGGATTAGCCGGGTCCTGACTTTGATCAGCCCAGGAGTATATTACAGAGGAGTGTTCCTCTTCCCACATTATATTGTCACACAACACTGTAGACGGTAGAGTTATTTTTATCATAGAGTTTCACGCGAGAAGAAACAAAGGCCGTCACTTTAATCCAATCAGGATGCACTGAAAAATTGTAATTAACACGGTTCAAACTGCTAAAAAATACTAAAACGCAAGAAAACAAAATATAGCGTAATCGCATACCAGAACTTCGCGACTATAAATAGACACACCATCTACTGTGTTAGGGGCCAACACAAGGGCACAGGAACACTCCTGTGTAATATACTCCTGTCAGCCCCCATGGTTGTTTCAGGTCTTGTTAGAAATTGAGAGTATGTCGCTTTCGCTTAAAGTGCCAATAACCCCCCAAAAAAAAAATTTGACGTCTATTCTGTATAGCGCCCTGACAAAGAATTCGAAAAAATAAAAGTGAAAAAACTAAACTTCGACGATTTTACTGGCGTCAAAGTTAGCGAAAACATCCGTTTTGGGCTTCCTGTTTCCAGTTGGAAGTCAGCGCGAGTCTTGGTGAGGGCCTGGAATTATGACGTCAATCGGGCGCATTTTACTACAACTACCAGAATCCTTTGCACGGTTTCTTTTGTTCCTTTAATTTAGACTATTGTCTTGGTATTCTCAAAGGAGTTGGAAAATCTGAATAAGAAAAAGAATTCAAAAAGGAAAAACGTCCTATTGTAGTCTAATCAATAGGAAATAAACTCCATCGCAAGAAAGAGCACAACGAAATTAGTAAATTTACCAAGTTTGGTGATATTTCATTGGATATTTATCATGTGGTGAGCTTGCAAGAGTCGCAGAAATAAGAGACGTTTGTATGGGATTGAACGAACGCCTGACTACATACACGTCACAGGCCACTGGTCTCCAGGCTCCCAAAAAGAATTGAAAACTGACGGCCACATGTTCTGGTTCTCAACTTTGAAACGCCGTAAAAAAAATACTGTTGAGTTTTAGCCTCCTATTTTTGCCTTAAGTTCTAAATAATGGTTTAAAGTTTCAATTCAAAAAAAAAATTGGGGGTTATAGGCACTTTAAGCTTGCGTCACTAGTGTGAACCAGCTATACTGCTTCTGCGTATTTCGCTTAAAGTGCAACTAACCCCTTTTGCAATTTTTATGCATACGAATCTTTGAAAGGTTTTGAGTACTTCTGCGAAGAAATTTTTGGCTTACAGAGAATACTCTATGTTCTATGCTTGTTTGAAATGGTGAAATTTTAACCTTTCCTGACCCATGACCGCGTAAGAAAAAGCCTGGGTCGATTCTTGATCTTACGTCACCTCATAATGCATTATTCTCCATGGAGGCTTTCTATCACAACAACATCAATACATAGAGAATATACACAGTCTGTGAGTTGTTACTAATGAAAACGGTTATTTTAGAGTAAATGCTAAATATTTATTCAAATTATTGAATGAGTTGGAGCATAGAACATAGAGTATTCTCTGTAAGCCAAAAATTTCTTCGCAGAAGTACTCAAAACCTTTCAAAGATTCGTATGCATAAAAATTGCAAAAGGGGTTAGTTGCACTTTAAGCTTGCGTCGCTAGTGTGAACCAGGCTTTACTGCTTCTGCGTATGTCGCTTAAGCTTGCGTCGCTAGTGTGAACCAGGCTTTACTGCTTCTGCGTATGTCACATAAACATGCGTCGCTAGTGTGAACCAGGCTTTACTACTTCTGCGTATGACGCTTAAGCTTGCGTCGCTAGTGTGAACCAGGCTTTACTGCTTCTGCGTATGTCACATAAACATGCGTCGCTAGTGTGAACCAGGCTTTACTGCTTCTGCGTATGTCGCTTAAGCTTGCGCCGCTAGTGTGAACCAGGCTTTACTGCTTCTGCGTATGTCGCTTAAGCTTGCGTCGCTAGTGTGAACCAGGCTTTACTGCTTCTGCGTATGTCACATAAACATGCGTCGCTAGTGTGAACCAGGCTTTACTGCTTCTGCGTATGACGCTTAAGCTTGCGTCGCCAGTGTGAACCAGGCTTTACTGCTTCTGCGTATGTCACATAAACATGCGTCGCTAGTGTGAACCAGGCTTTACTGCTTCTGCGTATGTCGCTTAAGCTTGCGTCGCTAGTGTGAACCAGGCTTTACTGCTTCTGCGTATGTCGCATAAACATGCGTCGCTAGTGTGAACCAGGCTTTACTGCTTCTGCGTATGTCGCATAAACATACTGCTTCTGCGTATGTCACATAAACATGCGTCGCTAGTGTGAACCAGGCTTTACTGCTTCTGCGTATGTCGCTTAAGCTTGCGTCGCTAGTGTGAACCAGGCTTTACTGCTTCTGCGTATGTCGCATAAACATGCGTCGCTAGTGTGAACCAGGCTTTACTGCTTCTGCGTATGTCGCATAAACATGCGTCGCTAGTGTGAACCAGGCTTTACTGCTTCTGCGTATGTCGCTTAAGCTTGCGTCGCTAGTGTGAACCAGGCTTTACTGCTTCTGCGTATGTCGCATAAACATGCGTCGCTAGTGTGAACCAGGCTTTACTGCTTCTGCATATGTCGCTTAAGCTTGCGTCGCTAGTGTGAACCAGGCTTTACTACTTCTGCGTATGTCGCTTAAGCTTGCGTCACTAGTGTGAACCAGGCTTAACCAAAGCCACCTTCTGTCACTCTCTGATCACGTGTGCTAGCGGGCAACACACACTCTGACGTCATAATTGTTTTAACAATGATGCCCTCTCATCTAGTTAGTGGGTAACAGTTTGTTTGAGTAGATGTCATGTGACCCTAAATCAACCAATGAGGGTTGGAAAATCACAGCTAAATAACAAACACCGCTATTGGCATTCAATAACTAATTTGTTTTAATTTTTTCACAGCATTTTTTCTAATGATCAGGCACACCCTTTAAGCATTTGTAATTGTTTTCTTATCTTGGCAAGCTAAATTAGACATCTGATAAATTGAATATTTTGAATAATTAAAGTATCCGAGACTTGTGAACATTTAAGAGCATGTAAGGACTGTAATGCGCATTTGAGTATTTTTATAGGAAATGCGCAATATAAGTAATAAATATTATTATTATTTATTATTACCCGAAGTTCGTACTGTAGGTTATGCAGGACCGAGGTCCGTACCGTAAGTTATATATACCGGACCGACCTTCGTACCGTAGGTTATGCCGTACTACCGTAGGTTATGCCGTACCGAGGTCCGTACCGTAGGTTATGCCGGTATATACTTCATGGTAGTGTTTCGTTCCATATAGTCTCCTTGCTTAATACTGTAAAACAGTAGAGATAATGATTATGCAGGAGACTATTGGAACGAAACACTACCATGAAGTATATACCGTTATGCCGGACCGAGTTTCCCCTGCTTCACTGCACAAGCCCTGCATGTTTTGTTTATTTTATGAAAACAAGCACATAATGATTTTGTTCAATGCTGTGGTCTTTACGGGATGTATTATAAATTACCTAGCCACATAATGGCCGTGTTTCCGGTTTACCGACGAAAAGCATTTTGGCCTCGGGGGCTGGCCTAACTTTGGTACGACACTCCAAACAGGCGGGCCGATAATATCTATTCACAGGGACTCAGCACCCCTAGATGTTCGGGCATGCGTACTAGGAATATATCCATTTACACGACAAAAATAAGGGTTACCGTGCCGAAAACCATTGGCACGCGTACCTAGCATTTAGGGGTGCCATGTAAACCGGGCTAGAGTGTTAAGAATAGATCCATTGTTTTACAAAAAGAAAATTAGTCATAGCATAAGTAGTTATGATATTGAATCATGTTTGCCGCGTAGCACTAGTAAGTGTAAAGAATGTGATATAAAGTGGTAAGCTGTAGTGCTAAGTGTGCACGCCCTACGAGGGAAAGAGAAAAAATCTCTGACCCAAGTGGGACTCGAACCCAACGAGTGGGTTCGAACCCAACTCGAACCCAATTCGAACCCAACTCGAACCCAACGAGTGGGTTCGAGTCCCACTTGGGTCAGATATTTTTTCTCTTTCCCTCGTAGGGCGTGCACACTTAGCACTACAGCTTACCACTTTATATCACATTCTTTAGTCATAGCATAAACCTTGCATAAACACATTGAGAAAAACTACAAGTCAAGCTATGGTTTCTCACCTCCATAACACAGTTCTCCTTTCCATCCACATTCAGGCGAGTCTCTAGGGGTTGTAGTAACTCCACCGGGCCATATCATAGTCACTTCCTCTCTGGTGGTGAATTTGTCGTTATGCCGTGTGTAGTAAGCGATGTCCTCAAAGCGGTCGTTAATCAGTGATTGGATGGTGTAGTCGGGATCACGCTCACCTTTGTTGTCGATGTGAACGGTTCCAGCCACTCCTATACATAATGACATGAGGTAGGCTTTTCTATGGTACGAAATATTCTATACAACCAGGAGCCCATAACCAGGAGCGCTCATTTCGCATACTAGGCCTATGTCACAGCGTTTTCACAAGTTGGGTTATCTTTAGAACTATTTCCCGCTATTCTTGGGTTGCAATCAATCTTACAGGAATAAAATGACATAAGCGTAGCAGTCATGTTGTATGTTGTTGGTATAACAACAATAGCTAATGAGGCATCTTTTGTTCCGCCACTGGTGCAATCCACTAATTGGCGGGAAAATGATCTAAAAATAGCCCAACTTGTGAAAACGCTGTGACAGCTATAAAGGAGATATGGACGCTCCTGGTTATGGGCTCCTACATAATACAACATAGTTATCTGCAGATTTTAATTCGAATTAAATATATGAAGTCAGATATTTTTGCCACTCTAGTACAACCACGTGATTGTCACACAGCGGTGAAACGTCTGCGCGTGCGTATTATGGTCAGTCTGGTGGGCGGCCGCGCGAAGTTCTCGCGCAAAATGTACCTTAAAACATATTACAGTGAACTTCTACCCCCAAAAGTTAAGAAAAATACGTGAAAGTTAAGCTTTCTATTTTCACAGTCGACGGGAAATTGAACAAACTTCGAACTGTGAGTTTACCAATTTTTTTCGTAATTTACCAACAAAGTTCTCAAGGTTTGAAAACGGGTGTGTGAACAGTGACGGCCGCCGGCTCGCTTTGAATTTGTTTTGGAATATGTTCTTGTTGCAAGACTTTTGACGCATGCGCAGACGTTTGACCGCTGTGTGCGTGATTGTATTCTGCATAATGCCGCTGACCCCCACGATCCCGGTTCCCTGGGCGCAAGAAGTTAAATGTTTTGCTGTTGGCAAGTAGGCGCGAGGTGTTTTGGCGAGCGAGACGGCAACACTTTAACCCCTGGGCCCGGTCGACTGTTATATAGAATCTCGTTTTCATGCAGAAATGATTGACTAAAAGTAGCCAAGGAAAGCAAAGTAGGAATGGCAGTGGATGGAACGTTTTGGAACATGTGATCGGTATTAACAAATTAGTTGCTTTGTTGTTAACGTTAGCCAGTCGCTATCTGTCTCGATTTAATATATGAATAAATTATGGTTGCTAAAATTTTTTGCTGTGCAAAATATTTTTACTTCTGCTCCCGATGGTAGGATCTCTGGAGTTTTCATAGATTTTTGAGTGCCATGTAATTTAAACTGATTAGATTTAGCACTCAGTTTCGCCAAAAGATGATTAACTTAATTGAGGTTACAAAGAGTAGGACAGCACCTTCAAAACTTCTGTTGTACATCTTCTTAGCGATACGCAGCCCGTCTCGCTTTCCTCCTCCTTCTTTGAGTGTCTCGTTCAACGCCAGAGCGTAGAGATAAACCGCATCGTACATGGTACCCGCATACGCCTCTATCTGTTGGAATACCACATACATTGAGTTATTGAAAAACAAGGTACGGAGAGATAGACATTGGTTTGGAAACAAAATCACCAGTCACCATGCCAGATATCCAGGCATACAGATATGAATTTATAGACCTAGACGCAAACCTGGACCTAGATCGGCTCAAATAGTAAAGTGCGCCATCCCATTGAACAATACATAGCTCACAGGAGGTAATACCTTACTAGGAGCCCAGACCTTACTGAATATTTTCCATACACTACACGGAAACGAGGCAAAAATTCAATAATAAGAGAGCCAGTGCGACCAAACGGCGAATTCCTATTTTACTGTGACCGTTTTCAAAATGCCACCGCTGCTACGATGAACTAAATTGTGTTCAAGGTTTCCTTTTTTAGATTTTATTTTTTTCATTATTTTAGTGATGAAGAGATATGAGTGGTGATGATCATAATCTCGGTGATGACGGCCGTGATAGAGAAACTGATGATGTTGATGATACCGACTGGATGGTGGTACTAATGATCTCGAGGATGACGGAACAAGGAAGACCAAGGCTTTCATTTATATGATCCGTCATACGATACCCTTATTAGGAGATGATCTCCTGTAAGCAGTATCTACACCGGTTTCTGACTGAACTGAGTATAAAAACCAAACTCAGACCGGGTTTCACTTTGTAAAACTGGTTAGCTCAGTTGGTAGAGCACGGTCTAGAGTGCGGGAGGTCGTGGGTTCGAATCCCGGCCGCGTCCTTGGGCAGGGACGTTTATAAGCCGTTGGCCTTGTCTCCTTCTACTTCTAATCAGTATTTGAAGGGGACGTGAAAGAACCTGTTGTACTACTCGAAAAAGAGCAGGGGATTGTCACCCGGTACAGCAGCCTGGCCATTGCACTAACCACACTCAACATTGTAAACTGCGTGGCAGCTATTAGCGCCGTGAAGCAGTCCGAAATAATTCACTGACGGGATATGTCGGTCATATGTAAAGCGCCATGAAACTGTGGTTGATATGGCGCTATATAAATGTGGCCATTATTATTATTATTATTATTATTATTATTATTAATGTTCCATTTATGAGTCCGTTCCCCCCAAAAAGGTATGAATAAAAAGAGTAAAAATGCTCTTCCGTAATGTCAAAAATCGTAAACTTGTGTTAGGGAATTTAAAATAATATATATTTAAAAATTAAAAAGTGGGTTAAAAACGTGACCCCCCCCTCCCTAAACTAGTGCCCAAAAATTCATGATTCTCTCCCCAAATCTAGTACGCACCCCTCCCCTGCTAACTAATCTAGTACGCACCCCCCTCCCCTGCTAACTAATGACCGGTCCGATCCCTTTGAAAAGCGGACGGTCAGAAAAAAAGAATGGTCTATTCGCATAAACCATCCGGTAAACCAGTTGAAATTCCGTGTCGGAAATCAAATGGAACTGAAATTTTTGATAAGGGATGTAATATGGCGAAGGAAACAGAAAATCTCGGTCGTACCGAAACTTTCGAAAAAATGACAACCTCGAGAGGTACAAAGAGGGGAGCCAGGGTGGAGCAGTGGTTACTGAAGTGCTTCGCCTCTCACCGTGTGATCCGGATTCGATTCCCGTTCGTGTGAGTTGAGTTTGTTGGTGTCTCGCCCTTGCTCTGAGGGTTTTTCTCCGGGTTCTCCGGTTTTCCTCCCTCCATAAAAACCAACGCGCTAAATTCCGATTCGATCTGTGGATTAGCCGGTTCCTGACTTTGATCAGCCCCTATGGTTGTTTCAGGTCTCGTTAGAAATTCAGAGGTATACCACAATTTCCGAATTTTTTCGTTCCATTTGATTTGTTGGAATGTCTGGCCGGGTATTTGTGGTGGAATGGAACGAGCGCCAGGTTGCCCAGTGAGCGGGCAAAATGACTATGAATGCTGCAATCTGATTGGTTTTTAAAAAGGGTAAGATTTTTCCAACCTTGCTCGCTGAGGATTTTCGAAATTCGCTCACAACTCTTCGTACCTGAAATAGCGATAAAACCCATACATTTTGAAAGAAACTAAACAATAATTATTTATCACATGAAATCAAAATACTAATTTAAAATATATTTCTGCTTTTCTATTTTTAGCTAAAAGTTTAACTTTTTAGACTGGGTGATTAAGGAAGTTTTACCGACTCTCGCAAGTAACAGTTCGAGAAATGGATTATAAAACAACTGCAGCAACAACGACTGCATTGAACGAAGCTGGTCAGAATTAGTGGAGATAGATTGACAGATTTTCCAAATAAATAACTATATCTGAAATGGCTGCCTTCAATAAGAACATGACTTCTAAAAACACAAAGGAAAGTACGGCTATTGTAACTGATAGAAAATTATTACGGAAACGTAACACACGTTTCATCAAGGAAAGAAGCTTTTTCATTTTTAACTCGTGGATGCACGCATGTAAGTTATTGGGGTTAGGTGGTTTTCATGTAGATCGAGCGCGGCGTTGACATTTCCGAATGACGTTTTGATTTTCCGAAGATATATCGACTGATGTTTGTGATAGCGTAACGATGACATCAACAGTCACGTGGTTTTAAGTGCATCCTTATCTCCCTCATTTCTAATGCCAGACAGTTCAAACTTGGACAGGCATGGTATTGGGTCCCCACGATTCACTTCGTAATGAAGACGTCATCGGTCACGTGATTTTTAGTATATGCCAAAATAGCTCACTGACCATCTTAGGGGCCCTATGTTTAATGTATGGTTGAGAAATGCAGCAGTCACATTTGGTAATTGGCTTATACATTAAGAGTAATCAAGAGCCCATAACCAAGAGCGTCCGTATCTCCTATATAGATGCTACGGCGTTTTCACAAGTTGGGCTATTTTTAGATTATTTTTGCCGCCAATTAGTGGGTTCCACCAGTGGCAGAACAAAAGATGCCTCATTAGCTTCTTTTGTTATACCAACAACACGTCTGCTACGCTTTTGTGATTTTATTCCCTTAGGAATGATTACAACCCAACAATAGCGGGAAACCGTTCTAAAAATAACCTAACTTGTGAAAATGCTGTAGCATAGAGGTAGTTTGGGAGATTCTCGCTCTTGGTTATGGGCTCTTGGAGTAATTAATATTTACAAGTTTGTTCGTATTCTTCTACAGCTCTTTTTGTCAAGTTTTGCAATGTACTTTAAGCCCGGGACTTGAAGGTGGCTCGCGGGTATCGCGACAGCGGAATTGGCATCATAAAGATTCGCACTTTTCAATGGGAAGTTTTTGGCCGATCTTTGTGATTTGTTTGCCCTATATTTCCTGATATTGAAGAATAGTAATCACAAAACAGAATTCCAATATACATAATGTATTCGGAGATATAAGTGCCCCTTTCGACTCCTTGTTTTTAAGTAAAATCCGAAAATCTTCAAAATGACACGATATTTTTTTTGTTAATGCTGTTACAGATTAACTAACTCATGAGCTTTCATATTTTTGTAGTAACGAGTTTCAATAAAATCGATGGAATGGAAACTTCTACAGCAAAATAACAAATGCTACTGGAAAATAGTATGTTCGACAATTTCTTGCAAAAACACAGGCAACTATGAATGCCGCTTCTACCCGGTAATCTATAGGCGGTTTGCCCACCATGGGAAACTCGGCTACTGTGTTAACTAAAAGAAGATCGAGAAAGCGGCACAAGGTATATCACTAACTAGATGAAGGAGGTAAGGTTAATTGTGAAACGCTGGTAAAAAGCGCCAATTTTGAATTGATGTAAATATTTAAAAATCTAAACGAAAACTGTAGACTCGTTCGCGAGTATGTTGTAGGACAACATGTTTTGTGACAACATTTCGTTTCATGAATACAGCGCGCTGAGGTGTGTTGAAACTTTAAAACTGATTCACCCTTCTCGCGCGGCGGCCATGTAGAGTCCCAGGAGAATAAAAACCTTTGTTTTTGCGAGCTAAACTTGTTCTGAATCTGCTCAGTGCGAGGCTAGCCACGCAAAATCTATTGTTTATATCCAACATGGCCGCTGCATGTGTGAGAAGGGTGAATTACCCCAAGCCTTTTCTCCTCGGAGCTTTCTAATTATATACGAAATCGTACATTTCATCAGCATGCTTTCAAATTCCTCACGTGTATTCAGTCATCCATTCAACACGAAAACTAAAGTAATTACAATGAGCAAATTGGAAGGGTTGAATTTGGTGGCATTTTCCGCCTTTTTTCAAGGGCCATCCCAATAAAATGTTTCGTTTCCCATCGCAGCTCCCCTCGTAAAAGTGGGTCGGTCGGTCAGGCAAAAAAAAAGTCGTGGAGGTCTGGGTTCTAGTAAGCTTGGTTGCTAAGTTAGAAGGACTGGTTACAAAGTCATCGGAGATCGTGGCAGATTGCAAATGGCTGCAAGTTCACATGGATTGGTGATTCGTTTGAAAGAGGGGGGGGGGGGGCGGTCTATAAAACATGTATAAAGCCGTGTTTGAAATTTATAGATTCAAACTTATCATTTCACGAAGTGTTTGAGAATGTTTATGCGGGTGATGTGGATGTTCAGGTCTAGGCTTTAACACATTATTCCCGAAAAATGGCCTAAAATTCTTTCCGGAACTTCTCCAAAAAAGCTCTAAAATTCTTCCAAGAAAGTCTAAAATTCTCGACTTTTCCCCTAAAATTCCCAAAAATTCTCAAAAAAATTGCATAGTAAATAAAGGCCCCTGAATACGAATTAACACGAAACAAGACTCTTAATAGAGTGTTTATTAATAAAACACTTCAAGACTTCAAGTACACTATTTATTTTCAAAATAGACTCACGTGTTGTAGCAAACAACAGATTTATTGGAGATTTATTGTATTGTACTGGCTGCTGTTGTGTTTTGAGGCCAAATTTAGATATTTATATGTAAAAGTGACGCCTGAAAAGTCAAAATTCCTCTAAAATTCTCAATTTTTTTTATTTTCTTCTAAATTCCTGAGATTTTCTAAAATTCTTTTTGGTCTCTAAAATTCCCAAAATTATTCCGGAATAATGTGTTAAAGCCTATTCAGGTCCGATGCCCCTGTCAATGAACAGTTGAAGAGAGAGTTCAAAGTGGTGAACTCTGTCTGTTGCATTTGCGCTCTGATCGTCTCGGGCCCAAAGTATGTGTTATCAACAAGTGGAAAGCGTAAAAAGAAGACTTAAATACTGTCGTTTAAGTACTAAATCGCCAGTTTGCTCAGTTGCCCGAACTTTGCTATTAAGTTATAAGACGTTATTGATACTGACAAGGAAAGCAAGAAACTCACTAAAGGCTGACTCTCACTGATATGTCGTTTCCAATTGGTGGTGAAGTTGTAAAGAGAGTTTCGTCAGTGAAGTACCTCGGAGTACACCTTGACGAATGTTTAACATGGAATACTCATATCGAAAAACTCACAAAGAAAATATCATCTGGTCTTGGTGCGCTTAAACGCATGAAGCCATTTGTTCCTTTTACGACTCTCTTAAGTGTTTATAGGGCATTAATTCAGCCCCACTTTGACTACTGTAGCTGCATATGGGGAAACTTAAACCAAGGACTCTCTGACAAGTTACAAAAACTACAAAACAGAGCAGCCCGCATACTAACTGGTCTACCATTCCATACCCATGTTGACGAGCTACTGAGTAACCTAGGGTGGAAAAGACTAGAATCTCAAAGGGCCATTCAAAAAGCAGTCATGGTTTATAAAGCACTGCACGGCCTTGCACCCGAGTATATGACTAAAATGTTTGAAAGAAGAACCGAAGCTATACAATATAATCTCAGAGGCTCGTCGACTAAAATCTCCTTTCCTCGTCCGCGCACAAACTTCGGTAAAAAATGCTTTCGTTTTGACGGGGCAAAGATATGGAATGCACTGCCCGAGGATGTTAGAGCCTCCGATAAAATAAGTAATTTTAAGAAAAGATTATCTATATCGTAACCTTCAACACACGACATTCATGTAAAACAGTAGGCATATTTTATTTTTTACAATCTCTGTATTTTGTAATTGTTTTATGCTACTACTGATGTTTACTCGTGTATAAATAAAGTGTATGTATGTATGTATGTATGTATGTATGTATAATCGTCCCGATCGTCCCAGTCGCCCGAAAACGTATAGAGCTTTTCATAAACGTTATGCGCCAATGCACATCGGACGAAAGCTATACACGTTTTCAGGCGACTGGGACGATCGGGACGAAGTAGTATAGTCGGCGTCAAAATGATACCACTTTTTCTTGTACAACAAAACTCAAAAGGTTGTGAATGTTATGGACGCCTTGTTTTCTTGCACAAGGGGCGTCATAAAGTGAATTCAGAAATCCACTTCATGACGCCCCTTATGCAAGAAAAAAGGCGTCCATAACATTCACAACCTTTTGAGTTTTGTTGCACAAGAAAAAGTGGTATCATTTTGACATATAAGGCGTCCATACCATTACAACGTTTTAAGTTTTTCTTGTACAACAAAAAGTTGTATCATTTTAATCCCGACTATACTACTAGGGGTAACTAAGGGTCATTCAAAGTGTCACTAGACATTCTTGTACATAAAATCCAACTCGATAATCCTATTAGAGATATAATTACGTATAGTTATATCGCTGCAACATCCTTACACATAAAATCCAAAACTCGAGTATCTGTTAAAGCTATCCTAACACATAGTTATACCGAAGAGAGATATATCGCCCCTCAACAACCTTACACCTAGAAATCTGAATTTGGAGTGGCTGTTAAAGCTATCCTAACACATAGTTATATCGAAGGGAGAATGGTGAGACCACGTAGTGAACCACTTCCACGGAGTCTAGCTCGAGAGGCAGGTGCTATTCTAGAGGAGAGAGATGGAATGCTCGAGGGAGTGGAGATAGGTCGCCGTACTATTCGATGGCGCTTCTTCCAAGGTGTGGCAGGAGACTTGACTCCTAGGATCATGGAAAAGTTAGTTGCAAAGGTAACCACCAGCTTCTACCTTCGCTACAGCTACACCTATCGCATTCGCAATGTCAATGACGGACGCGTGATTCTATTCTCCAAGACTGTCCCAGGCTCTCCATGGGTGAACATCCTAGAAGATGCAGAAGAGTGGGTCAATAGCAAGGAGACAGCTCGTTTGAATCCCGACAACATCAATCGACCAAATACCCAATGGGCCTTCATTCGTTGGATATATGTGGATGTTAAAGTTGTGATCGATCGTCAGCTTCTGTTGGGAACAGGTCCACTGCCCCAATGGCTTCGTCAGAAAAAAGGAATGTTTGCCCTTGATCGATATGGCGACAACCTATGTCTTTGGCGCTGCCTTGCCATGCATGAAGGAGCAAGATTAGATAGGTGTTGCGTCAAAGCTCGAAAACTTGCCCAGGACTTCTATCGCCTGACAGCGCTCACACAAGACGTTCCCAGAACTTCCTTAGCCCAGCTGGAGGAAGTCGAGTTGCACTTTAGAATCGGTATTCGGGTGTACGAACCCACGGAGGATGGCGCTTGGCATCTGACGCGACATGCAGCTCACTACAAGCATACGATGACGATTGGGATATACGACGGACATGCCTTCTACATCAAGAACATCAACAAGCTAGGGCACATCTACGTATGTAATGACTGTAAGCAACGGTTCACGAAAGCCTCAGACCTTCACCGCCATGCAGATCGTTGCAGTCGTGGAGAAACAAAGATTGTTTGCCCTGGAAAGGTAATCACAGTACCCCAGTCGGCATACGAAAAAGCCTTCTGGCCAGAGAGCACCGCTAGCAAAGTCGCTTTATGCTGGTTGGAACGCGAAACCAAAAGGATTGGACAACACATTCATCATGCAGCTTGTGGACATGGTGGAGAGCATTGGATCGAAGGAGCGCCGGTCGACGGCTACGAACCTATTTCGAAAACCATCTTTCAATTTCATGGATGCTATTTCCATGGCTGCCCGAAATGCTTCCCTAGGGAAAGGAGGCTCTATCTCAAGACCTGTGAAAGAACGGCAAAGCTACAAGGAGCTGGTTATACAGTAGTGGAAGCTTGGGGCTGCTCCACAAAGAAGAAGAACAAACCGGTCCCCACACCAACACAAACTGTCTACCCACACTTCATAGTTTACGATTTCGAAGCCTATCTCGACACGACAAAAGGAAGACAACCAACAGACCACCTGACCATCGAAAACGTCCATGTCCCAATATCAGTATCAATTGCTGACACGTACAATCGAAAGCCAACCCACATCTGTCGACGTAATCCAAAAGAACTCATCGAAGCCTTTGTCGAAGAACTCCAGCTAAGAGCGAAAGTGATCCAAGAAGTCATTGCAGAACAGTTCTGCCCCAAGACACCTGAATTCTCTTTTGACACCCTACCAAAGAAACAACAAGCGAAGATCGACGAATGGATCCGCCAAGTTCCAGTAGTGGGATTCAACTCTGGCAGGTACGATCTCAATCTGATCAGGGAGCACTTCGTAGGAATCATTGCTGACACCTGTTCAAAGATCCTGGTAGCAAAGAAAGCCAATTCCACTATGTTCCTATTGACCCCAGATTTCCGTTTCCTAGATGTGATCAACTACCTTGGACCTGGAACTTCTTATGAACGTTGGGTCGCTGCCTATGGCTGTGAGTTGCAAAAGAGTTTCTTCCCATATGAGTGGTTCGATTCTCCAGACAAGTTGGATCACATTGGATTACCAGACTATCCAGAGTGGGGTTCGAAGTTGAAAAGAGAACATCTACTATCTATGTCAGAGTTCGAAGACTGTGAGTGCACCTTTCTCGACAAAGGAATGGAAACCTTTGCAGACTGGCTACGATACTACAACGACCTAGATGTAGTTCCATTCCTAGAGGCACTCGAAAAGATGCGAGATTTCTATCACGAGAAAGGAGTAGACATGCTGAAAGACGCAGTGTCCATTCCAGGAGTCTCACTACAGTTCCTACTTCGAGGTAGTGTAGAAAGGGGAGCTGAGATGTACGCTCCAAGTAAGGAAGCCTACCGCATGCTGAAAGACGCTGTCGTGGGAGGTCCAAGCATAGTGTTCACCAGACTCCACGAAGCAGGAGTGACTAAGATTCGTAGTCATCAGGGAGGAACTAAGACTTGTCGTAAGATTCTTGGATACGATGCCAACGCCCTATATCTTTCTACCATGGAATTCGAAATGCCTTGTGGAAAAGAAAAGGTTGTGCACTATGATGATCCAGGTCCAGCCCCTGAAGGATTCGTTGAATGTCTACTTGGTGGAACGTGGTTTGGATATGCAGAAGTAGACATCGAGATACCAAAGAAATTGTGGAAGGAATTTGAGGAGATGCCCCCCTTCTTCTACAACAAGAAAATCCCCAAAGAAGCAATCCCTCCAGAAATGTTGGCCTACCTCACAAAGACAGGTAGAAAGCTCAGCGAGGAAAAGAAGCTAGTTGGGAGTCTCTCTGGAAAGAAGTTGCTACTCTATGCTCCTCTTCTACTTTGGTATGTAGATCATGGCGCAGTGATCACTGCTGTCTACCGCACGATAGATTACGAACCCAAAGAAATCTTCGGATGGTTCGTGGACCAAGTCACTGAGGCACGTCGTATGGGAGATGAAGATAAAGGTGAGGCTTTGCTGGCAGATGTGTTCAAGCTGCTAGGAAACAGCGCCTATGGAAAGTTGCTCGAAGACTTGGGACGCCAAACGAAAGTCACCTATACAAAAGATGAGAAGGTTGTGGACAAGGCATTGCGAAGTGTTTGGTTCGAAGACCTGGAAGAGATTGGTGAGGCATACGAACTCGAGAGCCGAAAGGACCAGATCCGAATCAAACGCCCTTTCCAAGTAGGTATCGCTGTGTACCAGCTCGCAAAGCTGCGTATGCTCGAGTTCTACTACGACTTCCTCGATAAGTACATCGACCGAGATGATTTCGAATACATCCAGATGGACACGGACAGTGCGTACATTGCCATCTCGGGAAATAGCCTCGATGAGGTTGTAAGACCGGAACTACGTGAGGATTTCGAAGCCAATAGGAAGGAATGGCTAGCTTGGGACAAGTGGAGCAGTCGTACGCCAGGACTCTTCAAACTCGAATTCGAAGGACAGCGCGCCATTGCCCTATGCTCGAAAGCCTACTACGTCGATACGGGTGGCAGCAAGAAGTATTCCGCTAAAGGTATGTCTAGGCGTCACAATGACATTTCGTGGGATCGATTCAAAGCAGCCCTCCAGGGTAGTATCGACATGGCGGAAAACCGAGGCTTCCGACTATTGCCAGAAGGTGTGGTAACCTACGACCAATGGAAGCTTGGGCTATCGGCTTACTATGACAAAAGACGCGTTCTTCCCGATGGAATCCACACCGAGCCAATAGAGTACGCTGTTTAGCGTCTAGGTACAAACAGAATTCCTTTTGGTGGTAGTTCTGTATCCCTAGGAACGACTTGTAGCTCTTCACGAACGAATCCACGTTTGGGTGCGTCCTTCTCCTTTGCAAGGTAGTAAAGCACAGGCTGTCCCGAAGATACTACACTTCGCGAAATGGTGTATATCTGCAAACTCCACACAGGATCAGTAGCTCTACGTTTTTCACCTCCTTCCAATTCTCCTGGTGCATAAAGATATCGAACTAGAACGTCGAATGGTAGACGCTCTTCTCTCAATCCAACGGTTCGCGAATACGTAGGAGTCTTCAGATCTACTTGTTGCGCCACTACAGAATTCGAAGGCTCTTTACCAGTCAACCGAGTCACCTCACTGTTCATGGCTTTGATAACCATTGGTAAACGAATTACCCATTCTCTACTACGCTCATCTGATCCTTCCGAAGTAAGCACCATCTCTTGTGCATACTGATACCCAAACAATCTCTCAGCTAGAGTCCTATTTGCTCTTTCAACAAAACTTTGCGCTCTATGATTACCAGCCTCACCTCGTTGAACTTTCGTACCATGTAGTTCTAGCGTTTCAGACATACGTCCCATGAATTCTCTACCAGGATCTACTTGCAAGGTCTTTGGCCATTCTAGTGGACTACGTTTATAGATTCGTTCGAATGCCGCAGAAACTTCACCACTATCTTTAGATGCCAAAGGTTCGGCTTCTTTGTATCGAGAAGCTACATCGATTACCACTAATGCATACTTATATAGTTTCCTTCCACGTCCAGGACGATCGTGTGGTAGAAATATCAAATCAGCTTGGTGGACTTCATTTGGTTTCGATACAGTCCAATGTGGTCGTGGAATGTGTTTTGGTGGTGGTAGATATATTTGCCACATAGATTGCTTTTCCAACCAACTCCTAGCTACGTCTTCTGACGCTTTCGCTGCTACGGATAGCTTGCCAATTGCAGTGTGACCTTTCCAATAGCCCATAGGACCATAGAAGATATTCGCAAGTTTAGAATCCATCATACATCTATACATTCTAACCTTCAACAGATGAAAAAAAAGAAAAAAAGGAAGGAATGAGAACCAGGCCTCGTTCCTTCCTTTTTTCCCCGTTTTTTTTTTTTTTAGTAGTAGCCTAGTAGTAGCTTAGTAGTAGCTTAGTAGTAGCTAGTAGTAGCTTAGGGGTAACTTAGGAGTAGCTTAGTAGTAGCTTAGGGGTAACTTAGGGGTAGCTTAGTAGTAGCTTAGTAGTAGCTTAGTAGTAGCTTAGCAGCAGCCTAGTAGTAGTATCTATATCCATTTACTAATAGCGTATCCAACGCCTAGCATTCCACCACCAACGTAGAGCAACTCGCCAGTCTTCTGATTGTTTGAGGGTTTGTAGTAGTCAGATAAGCGGGGTTTTTTCAGATCTTTGAGCCGTTTTAGCGCCTTACGTAACCTATCGGATCGTACTAAGGCTTCGTTGGTATCTCTTTGATCGTTGTGTGCTTTGCGTTCAAGACCTTCCTGCTCTTGTGCATAGTCATATAAGCTTTGACGTTTGATTCTATACGCTTTCATTTCACGTTCTAGTTTTTCGGTGGCCCTATCGTGTCTCTCTCGTTCTGCATCTACATCACCATCCTTTCCAAGCATTCTAGCTAGTATGCCACCACCAGTAAATGCCGTTGCATTCAATATAGCCCCGAAAATGGCCATTCCAATTGCTGCAGCCATTACGGTTTGGTCTTTCCTTTTTCTTTCTCAAGTTGTTTCTCAAGATATTCCTTTGCGTATAAGCTACCAACTATCACGGCAGTCCACTTTGCGTAATTCACTATGGAAGAAGAAGGATCACTAAGCATAGATTCCTTGGTGGTCTTTTTTACGATCCACCCAATACCAGCAGCGAGTCCAACGATTTTGACTGCATCGGTTGCCGTCTTCGTCAATTCCTTCTCCATCTAGATATATACTACTATGGTCTCGAGTCTTTAAGTGTTACTCCATGTCTAGTGCCGTTGGCTTTGCCGGAGCTGCAGGTTGTGTCGTGCTAACGGCAGCAGCTCGCGTGTTGCCATCTACATACTTCTTGTACGCAAAGTACGTGCCAAACAATGTAGCGCCAGTACCGATGACTGCGAGAATAGTCAGGTTTTCGAACCGACCTTTCTCTACGTCAGTTTCTTTGGACGGTTCATTTTCACGTTCTATCTCCCTCTTTTGAGCTTCTTTTGCACGGGCAGTGACCTTCTCCCAAGCTAATTTTCCTGCTGCAACACGCTTTGGATTTTTTCCTTTCTTAGTTGGTACAGTCGTTGGAGGATTCGCAGTTATCTGATCCGTCTGTCCTTCCATCTTGATTCGATATAGTAGGTATATGTGGAGGTTCAACAGTTGTTCCAGGAATGACTACGTGACCAGATATGTGGAATAGGACGCTAGCTAGAGCTACAAGGCGACCTGCTTTGAGCGATAGTAGGCCAGTTGCAGCACTGATTTCGTTGCGGACTAGAGGGTCTTCTTGTAGGTCCTTGATCAGTGCTTCTTGAGAATCTATTGGTACTAGGTAGGCAACTAGACGGGTAGCTAGACGTGTCACGCCGTCGACTAAGCCTTTCGTTACTTGCTGAGCTAGGACGGCCTGATACCTCCTATACAACTTGTCTATTTCTTTCTCAGGAAGTCTAGAGATGTCTCCTAGGGAAAAGTTCTTACCTAAGTATTCTTTCGTTACGCCTGTTGCGGCTAAGATCGAAAGTGATTCGCGATTGTCTGATGTGACGTCTAGGGTGGTTGGTGGTGGGCCTGTTACGTCCTCGCCGAATATCTCGAGTATATCTTTATCCATGATAATATGTTGTAGGTGCTGGGAGCTCTAACACTACCTCGAAAGGATGGCGGAGACAGAAGCACATGCGAGCGAACTTATGGGATCCAAGTATCGTTCGTAACTCTTTGCATTCTTGCGAGCCTCCATAATCCTCAAATATCTTTTTACCATCTACGACCGATGCTGTATGAAATGCTACTACGATAGCTACGTTCTCGCGGAAGGGTTTACATATGCTCGTTAGTTGTTGGGACAGCACCCAAACGGAAAGCCCTATGTGTCGTGCAGAAAAGGCTAAGTCCACTAGCTTTTCAGTTCGTTTCTTGACGTCCTTCGATGCGGCGCAATCATCGAGAATCAATAGAGTATTGGTACCTGACCAAAATGTTGCGCAAATACTCAAAGTAGCATCGATGGCATCTTGTGGTGGCGATATGACGAAGAAATGAGGATCTCGATTTGCGAATCCACGATAAGTTTTGTTGTGGGCATACGTAGGACAAATCAGTACTATGTAATCGAACTTACCACGAAATGCTCCACGAAGTTGTTCTATGAGAAACGCAGTCTTCCCACAATTCGTCGGACCGACTATGAGTGCGTTGAACGGCACGTGCTCTACGAGAGAATCCATCAGTATAATATATTCTGCAGAGATCTGTTCAATATCGTGACCTGAGCATCCGCAAGGACATAGATGTGCATTTTCACATTTCCACTTCCCTTTGCAGTTCTATGTATGCGAATGTCGATGTCCTTTCCACTGCCGGTTTGTGCCAAGCCATCACCATGAACGGTGGAATCTTTTGCTGTGCGACAATCGATTAGGATAGAGAATCTGTTTTCAAAGAACTTCTTTGGAGTCATAGAAGTATTGGGTGTACCAAACCAGCTTCTTGCAGCCTCCCAGAAATCTAGGGGAAGCATGCCGCTTGGAAAGAGTCTGTTGGGAATCCCATTGACATCTACTTCTACCTTCAAAATATCTGGATTCGAGAATGCTTCACTATCTCGCGTGCCAATGGTAGGTGGATCTATGAATAGTAGAAGTAGTCCAGCAAAGGATCGTCGTGGAACATTAACGTTTTGAGATATCAAAGTATCAGAGGTTTTAGCGATATCTACTGTTTTGAAGTGAACAGCGTAGTTGTATAGGAATGCAGTACCTATTTCATATTTGTGAAGTGCACTACTAGCCAGCGTTTCGTTCCTGATTGCTTCGTATTCTAGTTGGATGTTGGTAAGTTGGTACGTACCTATCTTCGTCGTATCCGATCCAATTACAACCTCGTTGGCAGACGCTAGAGTCAACTCGAATGTAATCGTACTTTCTAAGGCATGTGGATATAGAACTCCATGTTGTGTCAGAATGTCAACATCTAATGGAATCCTATACTTTGAACCACATGCAGTTAGGAGCGCGTTGTCTGCAGCAGATGAAGTACTTGCGTCACCAGCTTTCGATCGTAGCTTATTCAAGTTCTCTGATTGAATGCCTTGTTGTATTCTAGACTCTCTCTCCTGCGTAGATAGGTATACATCGGAGTATGTTTGTAGGAGGTCTGGCCTGACAAGGTCTTCTACTGTTTCAGCTCCCATCCTACAGATTCTACGCATGACCAAGCAGCGTCCAACGTTCGAAACGACTCTGTTATTCACATGTCCACCAGATAGTACGATGTCGCCCAATAGCGCTAAGCTACCAGGTACTAGTACTACATCTTCTGCTAGCTTTGGGACTTCTACATATAGAGTCTCACCTGGATTGGCAGACGATCGAGTGAAAGTCTTCCTATACAAGTCTCGTGGAGCCTTGAGTGCATGAGGCTCTCTTCGTACTTGTGTGGGATCCAATATTGATGAGATCATGTTGAATATAACTATATATGTAGATATGTTTAACATGACCTCTGAGGGTAGGTATGATGAAAGAACTGATGAAGCTGAAAGAGGAAGAGACTACGACAACGATGATACTGTCAATGAAGAAGCACGGAAATTGGCGTCAGACTCTACGAATGTGGATCCGAGTGAATCACTCAACCTGAAAACTAGACGCGACTTCGCCAAGGAAGGTGCTCGACCAAAGAATCGGGAAACCTCGTTTACCGTAGAAGATAACGATTACTTCGACGAACTCGTTGCGGAGGATGAGGATAGAATCAAACATCCGAAATTTAGCGATCGCCGCGTAGTCTTCAAAACAGGCACATCGGATGAAATGAAACAAATGCTATTCGATACTGTATGGAAACACTATGTGGATGTAGGGATTCGTGGAGGATTCCTTGAGATAACTGGAATATGGGAGGCCAATAAGGAACTGGCTAGAATCTATCTTCACGTACTTGGAAGTAAAGAGAAGCCCATACCTTTGACCACAGTGAAGGGTGAAAGATATCAAAGTATGGGTAAAGATCTCAAATTTGCCCTAGGTCCTACAGATGCAGAAAGAGAAGACCAAGTCATCCAAGGTCAAGAAAAGGCCGCCGAACATCTCAAAGTAGAAGATAGCATACTTCAAGACCTAACGTCAACTGAGGATCAGAAGGAAGCGGCTAAGAAAGAGAAAGTACACATCCATAACGAAATAGAATTACTCGAACGTCAAGAGGGAGCCATACTAGAACGTATGTCGCTACGTGAAAGGATCAAATACATTTTTAGAAAGCATGGAATGACTGTTCTTGCAGTGGTAACTTCTATTGGCGCTATCGTTAGTACGATAGTTTCCCTGTTGTCGAAATCCGTACCAAAACCAATAAAGACTGGTATTGATAAAGCAGCAGATGCAGTAAAGAAGGGATTGCAAACGACTGGGGGGTTGTTGAAAGAAATGGGAAAGAAACTTGGACAGATCCTACCTGGAATGATTGGATCGATTGCGAGTTTCATATTTACCATGGCTGGTAAAGCTCTGGGAGTGCTAGCACAGAATGTTTGGTTATTCATCGTAGCAATAGTGGTGATCACTATAGAGCAATACAAACGACGTTAACGAAACAACATCCATGCAATTCCAGCTGCGGCAATGGATGTCACTGCGAGATAAATCTCATGTTGTGAGCTAGGATCTCGTTTCTTGTGCGTCTCGAGAGGAACTCGTTTCTCGTGCGTCTCGAGAGGAACTTGTTTCTCGTGCGTCTCGAGATGTGGCAACGATTTCTTATCTGATGATCCTTCCATAGTAAGAAGTGAACGTCCTTTACCTTCTGCATTGATGTCGTTAACGCCTAGCCTCATATCTTTCGTAGCTTTCGGGATTGGATTCTTATAGCCATCTTTCTCACTAAGATAGTACACTAGATTGCTTGGCAATAATCGCACGTCTACAGCTATTGCTAGATCGAGCCTCTTATGCGTTGATGTTATAGCGGTACGATAGTTTTTGTAGCTCACCACTAAGTCGTTTTCTAGAATAGCATCTTCGACTAAGCTCTTAAACTTTTCTTTGACGTTATGGTTATTTCTAGCTATGATGGATTCGTTCAAGTCGGCTTGAGCACCAAGTATGCAATGTCCAAAAGCCTCGACAGATCTATCCAACCTACCCAATCCAGCATCTGTCAAACCCTTTCCGATTGGTGGTGTAAACCAATTGTATTGCTTTCCTTCGTGTTCGTCGTTCCGAATAAAGGATACTAGATCGCCTTTGTCCACACTGCCTTTCTCGTCTGCAAATAAGTTATTGTGGTTGGGCCATGTGTCTGCTTCCTTGTCGTAGCTTCGGATTACGTGGACGTTCTTGTAGCCATCACCATACAAAAGGAATACGTCTCCTAATCCGTGATTCCTACCTCCGTGCCATCGGAAATCTGGTGGGAAATCTGGTGTTCTAGATATACCAAATTCGATGCACAATTTCTCAAGAGCTGATTTGTTATAGGGGTTATCCATTTGCTTGAAATTAGAGTTACCAGGTAAAGGAACTCCATGAGTACCACCAAGTTCACGTAGAATTCTTCGTATCGTGAAATAAACATGGAATCGTAGGAACCCCTGAACGACTGGTGGATACGTTTTGAAAATAGGATCAAGCAATGACACTCCACATCCAGAAGTCGCACACCACGTTGCGAAATTCAATTGTTGAGGCCAGTATTTGAAATCTGGACCATGTAACCAATGGTAGGACTCATTTGCTGTCATATGCTTTACGACGGTCTCCTTGAATATATTTGGAACGCCTGCTTTGAAAGGTTCTTCGTTGGGGGCGACATATATCCATAGATTAGTGAGATCGATATCTTGTGCCGGTCCAGTAGAAGGAACTGCCGTAATAGGATATTTCGCACTCCTATCTAGGGTCAACGTAGATGGGAAACCTTTATGCACATCCCACAACGCATTATCGATGCGCTTTTGAATCGTAGTAGGTAACTTTGAGACATCATTGCCGTAAACGACATAGCTAGAATCTCCATCTCGAAACCAAATACTCGTCGAATATTTGCCTGGACCGTTCACTTCCGTAGAGGCATAGAACTTGTGAAGATCCACATGTGGGTATCGTTTCTTGAACTTCGCTAATAGATCTGCATTCAATGTTGCAACCTCTCTACTTTTCACATCTTCTCTATCTATCCGAGCTTGATTCTCTCTCCTAGCTTGATTCTCAGCCTTTGACCGTACATTGGCATTCGGTGTTGGGAACTCTTCCTCTTCGTCTTTCCCTTCGTAATGGTAACTGAAAAGACCTCCGGACCTCCTCATGTTGAAGCTATACGTATATATAGTTATACCTTCAACATATAATGACGATCCTTAATGTCACCACCACATCGACTGACCATACTGTCTACTTCGACGACCCTATTCTTATACAGAACATTTCACTACTCGAGATCACTTTCGATAACAGTTGGTGGAACCTACCAGAGGCGGGCTCGTTCAGGTGGAATGCTGGTAGTATTATGTTCCCACACGACCTTTCTGCAGGGTCTTACGATTTTAAGAGAATCAAGAGGGTCTTAAAGCCTGCAAGTGATGCTGGTATCGTGGAATTCGAGGACGATCTCCCCATTGGGATCAAATCCATAATAGTTAATAAACCAATCAAGGTCGATAAGAATTTCTACGCACTATTAGGTGTCAAAGGTGAAGAAAAAGAGAACAACGAGTTCCTACTAAAAGTTGGTACTTACTACGTTAAGATCAAAGATACCCGCACAGTGTATGTCCATTGCGATGTGGTGGATTCCGGTTCCTCACTTCTAGAGGGAAAACGATCGAAAGTCTTGGCTAGCATAGAGGTCCGAGGTCCTTGGCTTTCAAGGGGAACCTATACTATAACGAATCCCCAAACCCTGCAAGCTATAGGGACAATGCAAAACAGTCTTAACCTTACGATTTTTGATGAGAGAGGCGACATGATAGACTTCCATGGTCGATTGATACGATACGTGTTGAAGCTAAACCTCTTATAAGTTATAAGATGGAAGGCGACTCGATTCAACCGTTTCCCTCAGCACCAAGTATCTATCCACAGATTGTTAGTGACACTGGAAAGAACTTTAGACTGCAAACGATCCGAGACACGCTTTCGGACATAGAAGTTCAAGAAAGGCACTACGAAGGTGTGCGCAAGAAATATGCACGTTCTCAAGGAATAGTTCATGGCATCGCAGTGGCAACTGGAGGTCTATCTGTGATCTTATCTGGATCTGGATTGGGCGCAGCGTTGACTGGGGTTGGAATAGTGATTGGTCTACCACTTGGAGTTATTGGTGGGCTATGTGGATTAATTTCAGCATCTACGACCATTGGAGCTAAGAAGTTAGGAATGAAGGTTTCTAAGCATGAAAAGACAACTATGTTGGCAAAGGCGAAAATCAATACGATTCGCGATCTAGTATCGAAGGCACTACGTGATGAAAACATATCCGACTCCGAATACAGTCTCATCCTGAACGAAGCGAATAAGTATGAGATCATGAGGTCTGAAATTCGTCGCAAGGCTTCCATAGGTGAAAAAAGCACGGATCGGGTTCGAGCCGAACTCAAGCAAGAAGTGCAAAAGGAAATGCGAGAAAAACTTGGAATGTAAGAATCAACGTTTCCTATGAAAGGAACGAACATGGCTCTCACTTTCACTTTGCCAAGTCCTACTGCTAGTTAGCCCATGTCTAGTGTAGATTGGTTCGAAGTGGGAATGGTAAGAAGACAACTCCTTGACAAAACGCTTGACCGCATTTCCAAATATGGCACATCGCTTAACGACATCCTTAAGAGACATAGACGATCCGGAGCGACGTAGCACCTCGTAACTTGCTCCAACGACTTTCGTCTTAAGTATTGATTTGGGGCCTATATTGTTTTCCATTGCCGTAGTAACAACCTCGTGGACTATTTGTTGAACGTCCCTAGGTACTCCTACAAGATCTAGTTGTAGGAAAGTCGTTGCAATGTGAGGAACTATGCGCTCAGCATCCAAGTCTACATCAATCTTATCGTCGTCACACAGAGAACGTATGAAGACCTCTCCACTATGGATGCCTTCGTTTCTTAGTTGCATGAAGCGAGCGACCTCACCTTTAGATCGGACGAATCCACATTGTATGCATGCCTGGTAGAGTAGAGCAGCTAAAATATTTTTCTTAGCATCGCTACGCTTGAGACAAACTTTCATTACTTGGGTGAATGCGTCGGCTACGATTTCTAACGCGTTCATAGGGAACGATAGGTCATAACTTTGTTTGTAAATAGTGTTGTATGCTCGTAGTTCTTGTAGGAGCGTTCGTCGTTTCAGTTCTATGTCATCATCGCTTTGCTTTGGTTTTGCGCGGTCTAGATCACTTTGATACTTAAACCCGTCCGGACCTACTATACGCAGTCGAGTAGTAATAATATCGATCTTAGTTTCTTCACATGGTTCGACCTCGGAAACAAGCCCACATGTGGGACACACAAATTCCGTTCCTCGTATTTCAAAGGGGCAGAGACAATCAGGACATGTTTCACTGGTGTTAATATGTTCCACTTGTGGTTTGATATTCAGGCTTCTACAAATTCCAGGACCAAACAATCTGACTAGCTCGTCCATGATACAACCATAGATGTCGTACGTTCAATAGAAAAAAAAAAAGGAAGAATGAAGAGGGCCACGCAACGACCTTCTTCATTCTTCCTTTTTTCTTTTTTCGTGGCTATTCCTAAGCGTCCTTCTCGTTCCTCAAGGCAGCCAACACCTCGTTGAGCGCATGGTTGAGAGACTCTCCAAGACCTTCCACTGGTTCCACCGCTCTTGGTTCTGCGGGCAATGCTACCTCCGGTTCCACCACGTTTGGCTCCTCCTTTCTTGGATCCTTTAGCGTCTTGCTGGACTTCTTAGCGCGTTTTATATAGACACCGGAACCCTTCACCTTGAGGGTGAGACGGTCGCATCCTGAGCAAAGCTCGTAATCAGTACGACATCCTTTACCGCACTTCGAGCATGGTACATATGGGGCACAGCCTTTTGAGATTTGGTAGTTGTGCTGGGAACAGAACTTCGTTGTCTTCGAAATCTTCTTTGGACATTTTGAGTCCTTCCCTCTCATCAACCAATCACAAGTCGTCTCAGGCATTGCGGCGTCTACATTTGAGTTCTTCTTCGACATGTTCGATCTGTATGGTATTAATGCGTACTAATATGACAACGAATGCTAATGTCGTGGAATAAAGAATATATACTAATACCATTCGGTGCCAATATACAGTATAATAATCATTCCTTTAACATATACTTCAAGTTTGGATTTTATGTACAAGAATGTCTAGTGACACTTTGGCTTCCTACGTGGCAGAATGAGCATCCATGTAGTTGCGTAGTACAACCCTTTCGTCCTCTGTGAGCTGGGAGTACTGCCACTTAACGAACCATTTAGCGGTATCAAGATGCCCATTGTTACAGGCGTATTCTATAGCAAGATCAATGCATTCATACTCTAGGGTTATCTGAAAACGTCGCATGAGCCACTTAACGTTATTAAGATGACCATTCCTACTGGCACCTAATATAGCAAAACTGACGGCCTTATCCTCTTTGGTGAACTGGAAGTGCTTAATGAGCCACTTAGCGATACCAAGATGACCATACTCAAGGGCAGCGCGTAGAACGTGATTGGTGTGTCTGTCCATCATATCGAAACGTAAGTGCTTGATGAGCCACTTAACAGCATTAAGATCACCATATTCGCTGGCGTAGAGAAGAGAAAAGCTATCGTCGATGGAGCTTGCGGAAATACCGAAAGTTCGAGCCAATTCGTCTCGATCGTCGTCACTATGAGTAGACCTCAAACCAAAGCATAGTGCTAGTTTACGGAACACTTGGTCTACGTTTTTGTAGCGCGCAAGAGATGCGGCATCGTTTAGGCGTTTCGATGTCCTTGAGATGCTTGCGAATGACCAAGGATCTGCATGCTCTACGATCTTAGTCAGAATTTCTAGAGGGAGGCACGATATATAATCCATAGTGGAAGAGCTCGATATAACTATATGTAATCATATCTCTAATAGGATTATCAAGTTGGATTTTATGTACAAGAATGTCTAGTGACACTTTGAATGCCCCTTAGTTACCCCTAGTAGTAGAGTCGGCGTCAAAATGATACCACTTTTTGTTGTGCAACAAAACTCAAAAGATTGTGAATGGTATGGACGCCTTTTTTCTTGCATAAGGGGCGTCATGAAGTGGATTTCTGAATTCGCTTTATGACGCCCCTTGTGCAAGAAAACAAGGCGTCCATAACATTCACAACCTTTTGAGTTTTGTTGTACAAGAAAAAGTGGTATCATTTTGACGCCGACTCTACTACTGACGATGATATAAGAACAACTCAGCCTTGAGGATTATGCATTGTATAGTTTTTGTTTGCCGTTTTTCTGCCATTATAAATTGGCATTCATTCAAATAAAAGAACTTAGGCTTACTTTACATATTGCTCTTTTATTTAAGAACGAATGATGTTATTGTTTGACGAAATTTATATTCAGGCTTAGTATAGAAACATAGTTTATATTGATAGAAAAACAAGACAAAAACCATGCTCGCTAAAGGAATATATGCGGCATTTCCGATAGTTTTTATCTTCCGTTTTTCTGCCACTGTAATTCGTATTTAGAGAGAATGATGTTCAACAGGCTGTTCATGAATATTAAAATTAAAAATATTGTGTTTAAACAATGAGTCCGAATTTTTTTTTTTAGATTTCCAAAAATATTGGGTGGGTCGGGCGATGGGAAACGAAACGTTTTATTGGGATGGCCGAATTTGTAGGGTTCCCTGAAAGTACAAACTAAAGTGACACAATTTTTAGAACGAAAATACTCACAAGTACGCCACCCTCAACTATATAAAAAATGTTTAGCGTTAGGGAAGAATTGAAACAAACCCTAACCCTGATTTTAAACCAAACACTAACCGTCACTAACCCTCACCACTACGCCACGAGGGATTTCGCTGCCGATGACCGCTTTTTAGAACTTTTATCTTGCTTTTCTCATTATTATACACTAATTATTATTATGTACTGTTTAAAACACGAACAGCAGTGTTTTATCAAGTTTAAAAATTCTAGGGCGAAGCCCGAGAATTTTTAGACTTGATAAAACACGTGCTGTGAGTGTTTTAAACGGCTTCAAAAACGCTTTAAGAATGCAATGAAAGAAAGACGCACATCTCAAGGGAATAGTTACTTAATGAACCATTGAACCTTTGTATTCACAACGCCATGCAAAATATTCGAGTAATCACCGCCTGCAATTACGAACATCTCAAGGGAATGACATGAAGAAATTACCATACTATGTTGTTGGAAGCGACATTTCGCAATGCACTTGAAGGATTTGGTATCGTGGCTTACCTCGATAAAGTTCAAGACTTGGAAAGCGATGTGACTGACATGACGGCAGACTAAATTTTTGACTCCGGCACAAAATATGTAAGTTTAATGCACGTTTTTATTATTTTACGGCTTTGAGTTTGGTTTCATAATTGGAACTAAACAGTGGCTCGGTAAACAAGTAATGGTAGTTGGAAACTTCATTTAAAAAATATTATCTGTGTATCTCGGTAGTCTGCTGATATTAGTAAATCTAGTGCAAAATTTATTATCTAGGCACCTTATGTTCCGTGTACTTTTTGCTATCTTTGGGTCTTTATCAGTGAATTCTTAATTAGGATGAAACTTTATATAAAATTTCATGTTCATTAGTATTCTTTATATAAAACGTTCATCCTAATTAGCAATTCAATGAGAAAGCTGAAACATCAATAGAAATTCCATTGTCTCAATCATTAACCCCGTTTCCCCCTGGGACAAAATTCAAATCCCACCGCGGGCCTTTTAGAATGATGAGATTTTATCAGGTATAAAGGAGCATGCACGTGACTGATTTGCTTCATCTGATTGGACAACATGCTCATTAATTATTCATGAGTTTTTGAATGTATTGTATGTTTGTATTCTTAAACACGGCTGACAATGATTTGCAATTCAAATATTCGGGTTTCTTACACCGAGAAAGAACCAATAAAAAGCTTAAATCGTGAAATGAAAAATATATTAAACACTTAACTCTTTGTCGTCCGATCGTGTGTGAGCTCAATTGGTGAAATCCTGAGTGCTAACTCAACCCTCCCCCCTCAGTTCAAGTTTAGCTAGCCCGGGCTAGTTAAATACTGCTGACTTTTTAAGCCGAGGGCTCAAACTTTTCCCACAATGCCATTTGGGAGAATTCTGTTCACTCGTTGACGGTAGGTATGGCTGCTTCAGTAGGGTTTCTAATGAAATGTGCTCTAATTTTGGAGAAATATGCCACTGTCAGAGAGCTTGAAGACATCTTTAAGTCTGAGGATGGCTGAAAAGTACTTGGTTTGCTTCTAGTAGGCTTTGTGATGGGATTTCACAGGGTTTTTCCGTTGTGTTTGTGCTTTGAGACACAGGAAAAAATTCTTCAATGAAATCCTTGGAATCCTGCAGTTGGCAGTCTTTTACCCCTGCTCAACCTATTAGGATGTGTTTTTGTCACTTTAAAGCAACGGCTTGAGTCCAACTCACCGCTCTTGGTTGTAGGGGCTCCCTACCGGAGTCCCAGAGGGGGGGACCCCTTGTGGAATTTTTGTCCATTACCCAGCATGCAATCGGAGGTGGGAGCAGGAAAATGTGGTCGAGTGAAATGCAGTGCAAACATCGGCGTGGTTCACCGTCGCTTGGTGTGTTTTGTGAAAACAAACCTGCTGGTTGGAAAGATTAAACAAGGTACTGTAACGACTGAGTGGTTATTTTGTGTTTGCTCGTGATTTCAAGTGCGAATGGGAAGGTTTTTTTGAGCCGATTTTTAGCTCCTTAAAATTCGTGAAAATCGAAGAAACAAAACAATCGCCAAAACAAATGAGCTTTTCTCCATATAGTGAAAGAGTCGAGTGATCCCTGTTATAGCTCGGACTTTGAAGCCATACATCCCTTCGCATAATATCGCAACATCGTCTTTCCAGCATGTCTAGATGTGATGCAATAATTTTTCTAGTAACGGACTTATACGTCTCCTATTTACAGGCTCGGACGGTAAAGAGTTAAAGTGCCACTACGACGAAATTTGACCATTTCTTTTGCCACTTTTTTGTATTCCATAAGAACAAACAGTGGCAGAAATATCCAAATCAGTGAAAAAAGTTTGAATGGGGCCAATTAGACCACACATTTTAAAGAGAGTTTACCGTCAAAATCACGTCCGCCATTACTCGAATCCGTTCCCGTGGGCGAGGAATGCCTAGTCATTTTTTAGCGTATGTGACGTCATACACTTAACGCATCGTTCTCAAGTTGTTTCGAACCCATACATTTCTTCTTATATTGTCGACAAACTCACACTGCGAATTTTGCTGTGGTTTAGTAAATAACGACCTAAAATCTGCATCAGATTCTTCAGAACATAGTAATCAGGTGTCTTTCTGTTTAAATTTATTGCCGGATGTTGATGATTTAGGGGGAAATAGAGCCGCTGGCGACCGAGTTGAAAGCTGGACGAATGAATAGTCGCTAAAATCGCTTGGGAAGTGGCCTGCCAGTAAGTAGTGCTAGCTAGCAGAGGTTTCTTATCTTTTTGGGGTAATTTTTTCCCAGGGTATTTTCCCTGGTTCGGCTTTCAGGTTGTGCTGTTACTGGATCCGGGCTACAGGGAGAATTCAGCGGAGAAATCACTAAGGTAATGATCAGCAGTTTATAAGTCCTAAGTTTGTTCATTGTTTATAGTGAAACCCGGATTGCTAGTTCGTAAATGAGAGAGATCGAGAATTATCTGTGTCCCGGCAATAGATTTTCCGGCGAATCTACATTCTAAAATACAATGTAATTGCTATAAAATTAAATCGCTCTCTTGTCTAACATGAAATCGTGAATGATAAGAATTTACTAGAGACTAAAACAATGTATTGAAACTGACTGATCTGCAGCTTTTACAGTGGCTATCACAGAACCAAACTTCGCGCCCCCCGTTTCTGTTTGACACATGCACAAACAACTGAAACAATTAAGGTACTTCATGAAATAATATTGGTGGTTTCTTCTGTGGTTTATTGTCTTGAAAATAAAATTAGCAGTAAATTAAAAGGCATACTACATCGATAGGTTTACTGATCTGTTTATAGGAAACAGCAATATGAGTTATTTATGATAAACTATGTTCTCAGCAAACGAAGCTGCTAAATTATTTTTCGGTCAATCTATACTAGTACGGTCTTACCGGCTATTCCATGTGATACAAACAATTATGGAGAAGCTTCTGTCCTCAAAACGTACACAAACCATCCTTGCATGGGGCTTGAAGAGAATTACAAACCGTATTCTTGGTACTCAACTATAAAGGCTTGAATTATTCATGTAGCGAAATGCCAGCTTTGTGGTTCGTTAAATTGCTACAGTCCTGTACAATGCACAAACTTGAACGATTATTTCTATTCAAAACGTTTTGTTTGCTTTTCAAAGCGGGAAAATGGTACACTTTCTTACTACATATGTTAGTTCGCGTGAAGGTGTAGCCACACGTGTTGTTGTGGGAAGTTTTGACTGTGACATTTCCCAGTCATTTCCCATTTCAGAGCGTTTTCTTGACTTTCTATTTTCGTTCTAAACATAGTTTGAAAAAAGCTCCAACTCGACGCGAATTTGTGCGAATTACTTCAAATTTTCACAGATTGTTCGCAATTTCTATCAGCTAAAAAACCCGTGTCGGTGATTTTTTAAATTTTTAAAAGAGAGGCGCTGAGAGCGATTCCCGCATCTATACTTGGATTCGCGTTAGCAGTTTCACGAAGACCAAAATATCTTCAGAACGGCTTCGAATTTCCACAATCGCCGATACAGTTTCGTAAACAAGGTCTGTGGGAGTCCAGAAAAGCAAACAGATCTTAAATTCATTACATTGCCGTGGAGTTGGAGCTCTTGGAAACCAACTCGCTTGTTCGAAAAAGAAGTTTATTTAAAAATCGCACTTTTATCAAAATTACAAACCTTAGGTATATCGTTGTAGCCAATTTTATAGGCTTTAAATGAGGTATAATTTATCTAAATACAACGATATTCGAGACGCTACTTAATTTTATCCGGAACAGTACCCTGAAGGTATACGATAACCTTAAGTGTATGACGTCACGTACGCTAAAAAATGACCAGGCGTTCCTCGCCCACAGGAACGGGTTCGCGTAATGGCGGATGTAAAATTCAAGATTCGGAGTTAAAAAAATAAGACTTCCCGTCGTCGTATCGAAAAACGGTTTGAACTCATTGGTAATAATATAGCCACTCTACTTTACGAATATGAGAAAAAATTGATATGTCAAAATTTGATCGTAGGGGCACTTTAATGACTGGCCCAGAGGGAAACAAAACTCACTGATTCCCGAAGGGACAGTCATTAAGTGATTTGTTATATAGACATAAGTTTTACTACCTGATACCACAGGGAGTCCCTAACCGATACTAGAATATTGGAAGATTGGATCGAAACATTAGTTTTGATGATTGTGGGTTACCTGTGGTTTCTTTGCCGCGCGAGAGTGGATGTGAATTTATCGTTGTTTGTTTGTTTTTATCCCAAAATTGTTCATTCGCAGACTAAATTTCGGACAATAAAGTTATCTGGCCTTTTGTTTTACTTTCCCAGAGACAGTGGACCATTTTTTTGTTAACTGTCTTGATTCCAAAAAATTATATTTAGAAATTAGGAACTGGCTAATGGTTTCGGAATTTTTCTACCCGAATCCAATATTTTTAATATAATTTTGGGAGTTGATGGGGAGTTATCAATTAACTGTTTAATTGTTATGTATAAGCTTACATTATATAAGGCAAGAAAAACTAGGAAAACACCTACATTAAATTTATTTAACAATTATTTAGTCTATTTGGAAAAAATAGAGTTCAAAATTGCTCAATCGAAAGGTTGCCTTATGAACCATTATAGGAAATGGGAGAAATTATTGAAAGCATTAAAAGCAAATGGGTAAGGAGAGGTTGCACGGCACTGAGTAGTGTAATACAGGTAGTGTAAGTCTAATATATTGATGTGTTATTACTTTTTTTTTTGTAGGCGTGTGTGTGGTATGTTACCCTTAGATATATGTCTTGTAAAACTTATTGTGAATATATTGAAATATGCTAATAAAAAAATGTTAAAAAAAAAAAAGATGGTGTGATGTGTCGCGCGCGCCACTGGCTAGCTAAAGGCGGGAAATATTTGTTTTTACCACAATTGCCGGTAATCTCGCGATCTGATTGGTCGATGTGCGGTGGTAAATGAGAGTCCAGACAACGGTGCTGACTGACGCGAGAAAGTAATAGACAACGCTGGCTCTTTCAAAGCTGTCACGCTTTGTAACGAAACTTCCTTGTACGTTTTCTAATATCGTTGTAAAAAACAAATTTCCTCTGGTTTTCCGTGGTGTGGACTCTTATATACCACGATTTACGTCATCGCATGGTCAAAATTTGTTGTGGACTCACTTGGCTCCGCCTCGTGAGTCCACAACAATTTTTTACCATGTGATGACGTAAATCGTGGTAAATAAGAGTCCACACCACGGAAAACCAGTGGAAATTTGCTAATTAACAAAACGTCTAGATCTTCATCAAAAGCTGACGATTTTTCGTCTAAAAAAAGTGTTCAAAATGGAACCAGCTCCAAAGAAACAATTTACATCTTTATCAAGCGCGAGAGTGAGAAATTGGAGCTAAAAAGGATGCACGAAAGACACAAAACGATGCTAAAAATGCCGTAGCGATGCAGGCAGTTTTTTTGTGTTGAAAGAGAAGACGACAAACCTCGCTCGTATGAAGTAGGTCCTGTATTTATGCACACCTTTGCCTCTAGAAAAACGTATGTCTATATAACAAATCACTTAATGACTGTCCCTTCGGGAATCAGTGAGTTTTGTTTCCACTCGATCCTCGATGTACCCCTCGACTATCGAGGATCTCGGGGAAACAAAACTCACCGTTTCCCTCGGGGCCAGTCATTAAGTGTTTAATATTGAACGGGTGTCTCATGACTGAATACACGTGAGGAATTTGAAAATAAACTTATGAAATGTACGCTTTTGCGGTTAGTTTGAAAGCTCTGAGGAGAAAAGGCTAGGCGCGATTTTGAAGGTTTCAACCACCTACTTTTCCGACCTCAGTGCGCAAAAACGTATTCATGAAACGAAATGAAATTGCACATGATGTCACAAAATATGTTGTCCTACAACATACTCGCGAACGAGACCAAAGTTTTAGTTCAGATTTTTAAATATTTACATCAAATCAAAATTGTCGCTTTTCACCAAATATTCACAATTGACCACCAGGCTGAAGGTAGCTCGACTCGTAGAAGTTAGCTGCCACTTCGTAATTTCAAACGCGGAAGTGGACATTTTAACTGCGATGTGATCTATTAACATCTACTAACTCACTACCAAACTTTCAAACGTTTTCCTCAAAGCACAACCGATTTATAACCATAAACGTTTACTCATTTACTCCTCAAAGCACAACCGATTTATAACCATAAACGTTTACTCATTTTACCCGAACTTGACTTCCGGTTTGTTGCACTGATTTGTAATAGAAATATGTGGTTTCGAATAATCGTTTACCTTTGAATCGCGGGTTTTATTACTGTTCTATCTGTGTAACAGTTACAAGATATGGTTAGATTTCTTTATATTGAACACCACAAATCGCTGAAATCTAGTACACACCCCTCTCCCCTGCTAATCTAGTACGCACCCCCCCTCCCCTGCTAATCTAGTACGCACCCCCTCCCCTACTAAACTAGTACCCACCTCCCTTTCCTGCTAATCTAGTACACACCGCCTCCCTTGCTAATCTAGTACACACCGCCTCCCCTGCTAATCTAGAACGCACCCCCCTCCCCTGCTAATCTAGTACCCACCCCCCTCCCCTGCTAATCTAGTACCCACCCCCCTCCCCTGCTAACTAACGACCGGTCCCTTTGGAAAACCGGACGGTCAGAAAAAAAGAGAACGTTCTATTCGCATAAACCATCCGGTAAACCGGCTGAAATTACGAGTCGGAAATGAAATGGAACTGAAATTCTTGGTAAGGGATGTTCGGATATGATGTAATATGGCGAAGGGAACAGAAAATCTCGGTCGTACCGAAATTTTCTAAAGAACGGACAACCTCGAGAGGTACAAAGAGGGGAGCCAGGGTGGCGCAGTAGTTAAAGTGCCAATAACCCCCCCAAAAATATTTTTGACGTCTATTCTGTATTGCGCCCTGACAAAGAATTCGAAAAAATAAAAGTGAAAAAACTAAACTTCGACGATTTTACTGGCGTCAAAGTTAGCGAAAACATCCGTTTTGGGCTTCCTGTTTCCAGTTGGAAGTCAGCGCGAGTCTTGGTGAGGGCCTGGAATTATGACGTCAATCGGGCGCATTTTACTACAACTACCAGAATCCTTTGCACGGTTTCTTTTGTTCCTTTAATTTAGACTATTGTCTTGGTATTCTCAAAGGAGTTGGAAAATCTGAATAAGAAAAAGAATTCAAAAAGGAAAAACGTCCTATTATAGTCTAATCAATAGGAAATAAACTCCATCACAAGAAAGAGCACAACGAAATTAGTAAATTTACCAAGTTTGGTGATATTTCATTGAATATTTATCATGTGGTGAGCTTGCAAGAGTCGCAGAAATAAGAGACGTTTGTATGGGATTGAACGAACGCCTGACTACATCACGTCACAGGCCACTGGTCTCCAGGCTCCCAAAGGGAATTGAAAACTGACGGCCACATGTTCTGGTTCTCAACTTCGAAACGCCGTAAAAAAAATACTGTTGAGTTTTAGCCTCCTATTTTTGCCTTAAGTTCTAAATAATGGTTTAAAGTTTCAATTCAAAAAAAATAATTTTTGGGGTTATAGGCACTTTAAGTGCTTCGCCTCTCACCTCTGTGACCCGGATTCGATTCCCGTTCGTGTGAGTTCAGTTTGTTGGTATCTCGCCCTTGCTCTGAGAGTTTCCCTCCACAAAAACCAACGCGCTAAATTCCGATTCGTTCTGTGGATTAGCCGGTTCCTGACTTTGATCAGCCCCTATGGTTGTTTCAGGTCTCGTTAGAAATTCAGAGGTATACCACAATTTCCGAAATTTTTCTCTTGGAATGCCTGGCCGGGTTTTTGTACATGTGGTGGAATGGAACGAGCGCCAGGTTGCCCAGTGAGCGGGCAAGATGACTATGAATGCTGCAATCTGATTGGTTTCATCTTACTTGCTGAGGATTTTCCAAACTCTTCGTAAATAAATAGAGATAAAACTCATACATTTCGAAAGAAACTAAACAATAATTATTTATCACATGAAATCAAAATACTAATTTAAAATATATTTCTGCTTTTCTATTTTTCAGCTAAAATGTAACTTTTTAGACTGGGTGATTAAGGACGTTTTACCGACTCTCGCAAGTAACAGTTCGAGAAATGGATTATAAAACAACTGCAGCAAAAACGACTGCATTGAACGAAGCTGGTCAGAATTAGTGGAGACAGAATGACAGATTTTCCAAATAAATAACTTTATGGGAAATGGCTGCCTTCAATAAGAACATGACTTCTAAAAACACGAAGGAAAGTACGGCTAGTTTAACTGATATAAAATTATTCGGAAACTTAATTAACACACAGTTTCATCAAGGAAAGAAGCTTTTTCATTTTTAACTCGTGTATGCACGCATGTGCAGTAACAAGTTATTGGGGTTAGGTGGTTTTCATTTCCGAGCGCGGCGCAACATGTGGATCGAGCGCGGCGTTGACTTTTCCGAATGACGTTTTGATTTTCCGAAGATATATTGACGGACGTTTGTGATAGATAGATAGCTGTGAATAGGATATGTGATTTTCTTAACTGATATTAATAATACTCGCTTAATATTACTGGCGTGTGGCTCAAACCTAGACAGACATGGTAGTAGGTCCCTATCAATCACTTAGTGAGGATGACGTAACGATGACGTAATCGGTCACGTGGTTTTAAGTCTCCCTCATTTCTAATGCCAGACAGTTCAAACTTGGACAGACATGGTATTGGGTCCCCACTATTCACTTAGTAGTGATGACGTAACGATGATGTCATCGGTCACGTGATTTTTAGTATCAGATGCCAAAATAACTCACTCACCATCCGCGAGTTGCCCTTAGGGTCCCTATGTGTAATGTATGGGTTGTGATACGGCAGAAATACGAGAGCCACCTTCATATCGCCGCCACTCAAGTGATTTCCACTGGAGGGTTTTCAACTCAAATCTTCCACAAATATATGCACAGTTTTGTCTCCAGAATTTTAATGCATTCGCATTCCTAGAAAAGTTGTGATTGAAACGCAGTGCGTCTAAATAAAATACAGGCTAGTTTTCACATGATCCATACAAAACATTTCTTATGCCGGTAAACAAACTTTTGTGAATGCCTCATGCGAAAGTCGTCGAGTATATTGATTTCTATTTATATTCGGTTTACCGCGCAATGGGACCTTCTCGGTCCATAAAAACGCAAAAAAAAAACTCAGGCCAATATCCCCACCAACCCCCCAATATCGGTATACATGTAGATATACTTACCAAACTATTGTCTTTTATCTCCACGTTAAATGGAGCCTCTTTGAGCCTAAGCCGAACTCTATTTAAGAACGACTGGACTTTTTCTCCGCTCATATCAGCTGTCCCAAACTTCTGCTCGATATTGATGACTCCTTCGTAGGCTTTCTTCGCATCGCTATCTCGCCCATCATCACCCATCCATGTATTGTTGCCAATATATGACCTGAACAGAAATAAATTGCCGTCATAAAGGCTACCCTCCCTTAATAGGTTGGGAGAGAAGAAGTCTAACTACCGTGCGTGATAGACCCATTCGAAAAATGGCGTCCAATTTAAAAAGCTATTGTCCTAACGTGAACACGAAGCTAGTCAGTACACACAAAAACTTTTGACCGTGTAAGCGAGGCTAGTCAGGTTAATTAAATTGGACGCCATTTTTCGAATGGGTCTATAGGTATATGCTATGTTGCTCTATTATTCACCTATTTTATGGAGATAATACGCTGCCGAACATATAGGCAAAGGACATTGGCATAACATAATATACATCCTATAAGACCGAAATGGATTGTGATTGCAGCTGAAAACGAGGAAAGGGACTGAGGGAGATCAAGGAATTTTAAAGACTTGCTACATTTAGTGAAATTCCAATCAAGCAGCTGTGAACACGTTTTCATCGATTGTTCTCGTATATAATGAGGAAGCCTACCTTTTTGGGAGATGGACGGTAATGAATGCGTTCTTTTTAAGTAGACCCAAGTCTAAGAAATTTAGCATAATCTCCCGGATGTCACCACCGCTGCAGAGCAAAATGAAAACTGGAAACAGAAAAAGTACAAAGGAAACATCAGTTGGTTAAAATCACTGAATAACTCGAGACTACGAACAGCCGGTTCGCCAACTCAAAATTTTAGAATTGTGGATTGTACCCAACTGGAATTATAATCGGCTAAGCAAGCTAAAATCCTAACGGCACTTAACTCTAACCCTAACCCTGACCAAAACCCTAAACCTAACCCTAACCTTAACAAAAACCCTAAACGTAAATCATTGTCAGGGCTAAATACAAACTTAAAGAAAAACACTTCCATGCAACGGCAGGTAAACAATTCAAACTATTCATACCCGCTACTAATGTACCACGGTTTCCCGATCCCCGCGACATAGTGGGGCATTTAACATCTCCCCTTGTTAAACCGCAACAGTTATTTCTGCGGTCAAAGAACACCAGGTTCCTGCTAAAAACATTAAAATACCCCTGCGCCCGGGGACCGCGGTGGCTTGGATAACCATGTATATACAATAGCCGAGATTTGGGCATTTCTTTTCGTATTTGGCAAAATCTTGGAATGTTTTGAGGAGTTTGCAATCCATACAGGGATGTGTCGATCGCTACGATCTCTGAGTGGTTATACCATTTAAAATTCATAATCGCTACTGACGATAGCCGAGCCATAGTCTAATCAAGAGCTCTGAAAATGTTAAATCCGCGCTATCTTGACGAATTTCTCCGCTCAAAACTGTGCATTCTTCTCCTGCTATAGCTATATAATACATTGTTAAATCACCGCTAGATTTCCTCGCAGATTGTGTTCGCTGTTAATTCCCCTGCCAATCTAAAGAAAGTGAGGTGTTAGAAAAGGAGTTTGCCACGCCCTAGACCTAGTCGCCGGTTAACGCCCGCTATGTCGCGGGGGCCGGGGAGCCGGGGGTTCAATTGACTGGTGCATAACCCTAACCATTAGACCACGAGCGAATTCGCTGCTGGATTTCGTCACGAAAAGAAACCGGCAATAACGGTTCGGAGTTTTACTCCATTTATATGAAATTATCATTAGCATGTTCATTAACTACACTATTCGGTGTATAGAATAACGGCTTCAACCCATCGATACAGTCCGTTCTTCTATCTCCTATCGCGTTTCGCCTTCTCTCTACTTTCTCGTGCTCCCATGTTTAGATGGAGAGGACTCGCCGGAGCCTCTACAGACTGAAGAATTAGTCTCACATGTGTACCTTTGTAGGGCGTCCTGTTACGCATATTCATACAGTTTGATATCAGAATGGAGCCATATAAACGGTCAGATGTTCTCTCAAACTATCCTAAAAAGTTAACTGATGATTTTCAGCGTTTGAAACTCTTGTGGAAATGTTTTTCGCTATCGGAATTGCTGGAAAACGGCGCTGGAATGTTTTAAAAGACCTCAGTCTTATGCTAAAACGAATATGGTAAAAAGTCATTCAGATTTTAATTCCTACAAGGACGAAGTACACGTCAATCGACTGACGAGAATTTATCCCCCCTCTGTCATTTTACATAACTAAATTGAGTGAACAGAACCCCTAAATTGTTTGGAGATGAGAATTTTCATTCCCATTTTCATTTCCACTGAGAATTGCTGTAAATTCTGTAATTTATATTCTAGAAATCTCCACTCACTTTTGGCTTTGTTCGCTGCCTTTTTGATCTGGTCCGCCTGGTTATCAATACGTGTTTCCAGGACATGAAGCTTTCCTGGTATGAAACTATGGAAGTGGACCACTGATATTCTGGCAACCGTTAACTCGATCTTTATCAAGTTTGCGGCTATTTGCCAGATGTCCTCAGTGGATGCAACGATCGCCACTCGTGTCCAGTGGAAATGTTGCATCAGCTTTTTCAAAAGTTTTTCCATTTTCGTATAGGGTCCTAAAAAATAAAATAGGTAAAAGGAATAGTAAGTTTAATTTCTTATTTACCGAGAGCGAGGTCTTTACAGGAAAATATCAAACTGATGTATTGCCGGGACGATAGAACTAAATATTACAAATCTTCGTGAAGGAATTATTCCCGTTCCGAGCGACAACGTGAAAGGCATGAAACTGTCAGCGAATATTAATGATGAATATGAACTTCAAATCTCAAATATATGATATCTTGATATTATGTTCATGAGTCAGTCAGGAAATATTTAAAAACTATTTTCACTTTATCTTGAACCAATTCTGTAGTTTAGGTGCAATAATTTGGATGAATTCTCCTTTCAAATTGAATTCGAAATCAGGTCAAGCTAAGATGAAAGCGGATTTACCGATTTTGTTTTTTGGGAAAACGTTCAGGTATGATGATTCTGATCTTATGTACTCGGGTGGTTTATGAAATGAAGGAAATAATCTGTATTGGATTGGTTGTATATATGTCTGACTGAGCGATACACTTGAAATTTTCAGTTTGAGATATCAAATAAAACTTACCGACGGTCCTGGCAAAAGTGGGGAAGGTATTTCGGTTCGATAGATGGCTGGACATACAGCCCCAAGATACGACCGGCAGGTTCCATTTCCCTGCCAGTAGACTGATGTATTCACATACATGATTACATCCGCCACCAATGAATGCGTCAACGTTCTTCTTCTTCGCCACCCATAAGTTCATAACGAGTGGCAGAGCGGTTTCAGACGAGCAGTTCGTATTGCCGAACACGAATTGCAGTTCGTGATTAGGCAGAAGGCTTGAATCGTTATTGATATCCTCTACTGCTATTGGGATGGCAGCAGCCGTTGTCCTACCGACGTCCCATTCGCCGGTCATTGGCGCTAAAGCAGCGATTGTAACAATTTCTTTCTCTTGAACTCCAGAGAAAACTCTTGAAACGCCGAAAAATATCACAAGGTAAATGATTTTCTCCATCCTTCCCTCTGATCTTCTCCTTCAGCGAATGCTTTGCTTTGAAAAGCCGTCACTTTGTCCAGGCGGCCTGTTTTAAAGACCATGGAGGCCATGACGTCATGTTCCCTTGGTAACGGTAACGTGACGTCATCGTGACGTTATCTAATGGCGAGGTTTATTGCTATTGGATAGCACTAGAAGTGATTGACAGTAAAGGCCATGGAGGTCATGAGGTCATGTTACCTTGGTAACTGTAACGTGACGTCATCGTAACGTTATCTAATGGTATATTGCTATTGGATAGCAGTAGAAGTGATTGATAGCATGCGCACGTAAACACTTTATTCAAACCCCTATTAAAGCAAAGGCAACTTTTGGCGCTTTTTCGTTCCGCTTTCGGCTCATTTCGCAATATCTGCCATTACGCAATCTCTATTGTTCAATTTTTGCGTTCTCACCCCGCACGCTGCGTATTTCATTCCTCGTGTTTCTTCTCAAGTTTGGGTTTCTCTTTGTTATTTATTTGTTTAGCTAGTTTTCTTGTGCTTGGAGGAGTCTCTTGTACTCTCCCGGATTACTGGGCGCCAAGACTGCCATCCCCGGGTCTAGTTTTAGTTTTATGTTTTTAAATTATTTAAGCTTTTCCCGCAAGATGGCGGCCAACGCCCTTCTGTGTCGCGTACGGCGAAATAATTTATTTGCCCTTTTTACCTGTGTCGCGGATAGATACTTATTTTATCTCGGTTACGATAGAAATCAACTTTAGTTGTCTACGCTACCACCTGGTCACGTTTTACTTCAGCATCTGACTCAAGTGCCGTTGGGCTTTCACAAATGCTTCTCCTTGAAGTATTCTGAATTTAATTTGCAAGTGGCGTTATGTAGTAAGTTTTATCGCGGTTTTGTATTTTGCATCTGGCTGTAGTGCCGTTAGGCTTTCGCAGATGCATCGCCTTGTAGTATTCTGAATTGAATTTGCAAGTGGCGTTATGTAGTTAAGTTTTATCGCGGTTTTGTGTTTTGCATCTGGCTGTAGTGCCGTTGGGCTTTCGCAGATGCTTCGCCTTGTAATGTTCTCGAGCTGTATTGTTTAACTTTTATTCTCCCCACACGCCGCGCATTTCTTTCCTATATACTGTGTGTTTCTCAGGTTGGGGTCTCTCTCTGTTCTTTATGTATTTAGCTCGTTTTCTTATGGCGGTGATTGGAGGAGTACTCTCCCGGATTACTGGGCGCCAAGGCTGCCATCCCTGGGTTTAGCTTTAGTTTAAGAGCGAAATAATTTCTTTGCCCTTTTTAACTGTATCGCGGGTAGCGACTTGTTTTATAAGGTAGGTCAACTTTGTTTACACACGCTTTTCCGCACGGTCACAAATTGACTTTGCATCTCGTTGTAGTACCACGAGCAGTTACCACACCTTTATTTTATTATTTTGTTGCGTTGTTATGTTTCTGCCTGTTCTGCCGTTCGATTTTGTCAGATGCTTCGCATTGTATTGTTCTGATTTTGGATTGCAAGCTCTAACTACATGCAGTTAAACACTCTGAGAACTTCGTTTTAGCGTTTCCAGCCTCAGCTAATTGTAACTCTATTGTCAGCGGTCTCACTCAGCGCGTATATAAGAAATAAATCTGAATTCGAAGCCATAGCACACTTCGCATCACACAAGCATGTTGTTGTGCAGTGCCATAGTCGTTATTCTGCATTACCTTCTGTGCGCTTTCCGGCTGTCGTCGTTCAATTGATGTTTTCGACTTTGCCCTCCCCCCTACCGCGGTAGCCTTTATGCGGTATAAACTGAACGCGACAGCTGACTCCCAATCTCATCTCTTCTGTCAAGCACAAGGAAGAGTGCTGGGAATTGGCCACTTTGGAAAAGAGTAGGGGATTGGGGCGAGGGTGGTCTCGCAAAGGCGCTTGGGATCGTTACAGGGGACACGCATCGTACAGAATACAAACAAACACGGCGAATATCGCAATTTACTCATCGAATATAAGAACAGAAAGTGAAATAAACTTTAAAAAAGGCACTGCACCAGAAGTAAAGCTCAACAGAAGTGTCCAGAAATGTGGGTTCATAAAAATCAACTTATTAAAGCAGAGCAAAGAAGTGAAAACTACCGCGGAACGGAGTTAGCAGAAGTAAAGCGAAGCTGTGTGACCGAATTATGCTACGATCCGAACACGTTATGCTTTTAATAGCCGATTCCTACGTTTCCCATCATGGATTTATGATTTTAAAGTTGTACTTTGTAACTTTAAACAGGCCCTGTTCTGTTCTTGGGATTGTAGGGTGAAGAGCCGGAAGGAGATGGTATGTAGTAAATCGCTACAAATACATGTCACCCTAGCGGACTTCAAGACCAAGTGGTTCGACGTTTCTCTTATCAGTAGTTATTCATGCCTACAATCCCATGAACAGAACAAGACCTGTATAACTAAAGTTACAAAGTATTTAATACTTTAAAGTGACAAATCCATGATGGTGGGAAATGTAGGAATCGGCTAAAGCATAACGTGTTCGGATCGTTGCGGATTCATCGTAGCAATCGGCCACACAACTTCGCTTTACTTCTGCTAACTCCCGTTCCGCGGTAGTTTTCACTTCTTTGCTCTGCTTTAATAAGTTGGCTTTTATGAACCCTTTCCTGGACACTTCTGTTGAGCTTTACTTCTGGTACAGTGTCTTCTTTCAAGCTTATTTCACTTTCTCTGCTTGTATTCGATGAGTTGATTGCGATATTCGCCATGTTTGTTTGTATTCTGTACGATGCGTGTCCCTGTAACGATCCCAAGCGCCTTTGCGAGACCACCCTCGCCCCAATCCCCTACTCTTTTCCAAAGTGGCCAATAGGATACTATGCTTAGAGACATGCGCGGCAAAATGTTATAGTCCGCTGGCAGATAAGAACGGAGGCTCTGGGGAGGAGATTTATACAGTTTTGGTAATTATTCCGAGGGCTTAAACTTGTTTAGTAAATCATGTTCTCACACATCATTAGATATTCATGACACATCGGCCAATGAGGAGTCTCGTTTGAGGTCACGTGTTGATACATGAAACTAGGGATAGTACGACAAAGTTAATTATTCAAGTGGGCAGGGCTTTGAAGCTGAGGGAAATTGAGGGGTAAAACAATAACTAATTTACATAATTGCTGTACTTTGAAATCGTTTCCAAATACAGAAAATATTCAAATAAGTTAAAACAATAGCAAATTTGCATATTTGCTGTACTTTGAAATCGTTTCCAAGTACAGACAATATGCAAATTAGTTTTAGATTACAGTTCTAAAAACATGAGAACATGAGACATGAAATTAGGCAATTTGATGTAACGTAATATATAACTATCTCCTAGTTTCTACATACAATAACGGGACAGAAGTTATCAAAATAAGAGATATACATATTTCAATATTTAAGCAATATTTCAGTTCCTAATCCGATAAAGCTAAACGTAAATTCATGGAACCAGAACTTATTTCTGATGAAATGAAATATTAACCGTACAATTACTAAAGTAAATAATATTTAACAAAGTTTCTGCATTCTTATCTCCAAGTAATCCCATTGTCCACAGCAGTGTCTCTTCCTCTTGGGTGACTGGTTTCTTCTCCTCACGAGAATGTTTCTCCGACAAGTGGTCGCCAGCTCTGTGTGACTTCTTCATTTCAGCATCCAAAACTTTTCTAAATATCTGAAAACTAAACAAAAAACAAAATTAATAACCAGGTTTATCACGGGTATAAAAAAAAAGCTCGTTAAAATAAAACCTCTGTATACTTACGAGAAGTTTTTAACATCCAGCGGGTTAGCTTTTTTCCCTCCATCGCAAGTTCTTTCAAAATGCGAATTACGGTACAGAAAGTGTTCTTTCCAGTAGTCTTTCCACACTACGTATTTCATGGAATGTTCACCTTTCAAACCACATCGTTACTCTTTTATATTCAGAACGTGCAATAACCAGTAGTGTTTGTTCAACATTGTCCTCTATGTCATGAAGATCTAATGATGTGCGAGAAGCCATTTCTAAGCCGCGTGATTGTTTTAGACGTGTTTCTAGATCCGAGTGCCATGAACAATGTCAAGGGCGTAGCCCGAGACATTGTTCATGGCACGAGGATCTAGAAACCACGTCTAAAACAATCACGCGGCTTAGAAATAGTACTTCTAACTTGGTAAACTCGCACTGAGTAACGTATACCTGTTAAAGATATATTTCTCATACGTATCTAAAATTAGAAACAGGGCTGATAGTAGCTAATATTACTGTAAAGGATTGAGACACTATGTAATGCTTAAATATATATATATATATATATTATTATTTCGATCTGGACGTGTTCAACATGAATATAATTTCCGCCACATCGGTGCAACACCTATAACAATCAAAGTTTTTTTGTCAGGTGTATTCCATGTTGGAATTCCCTTCCAAGCGAGGCAGGTGCACCGTCAGTAAATCTTTCGTTCCTTGGTTCTTAATCGCTACTGATTCTTATTGTAACTAAATTGTTTTCGCTAGTTTATTGTAATAGCGTATATTATTATTATGATCTTCTTACCTTAGAGCTCTTCACTTGTAACATCTAGTACCTGAAGAAGGCTGGTTTGGCCAGCCGAAATATTGTAATATTCAATATAAAATCCTACGTTGTCAAGGGCACCCAACGAAGTTTTCGGTTAAAAAGCTGTTCGGGAGAGTAAGTTAGCCTAAAACTTTCGGATTTGAAAAAATTGTCCCTAGAAAATTATTTTCTGAAATACTGGCTAGAAAATTTGTTTTAAATCCCTAGAAAATTATAGAAGAAAGGGAAGACTAAAAGGTTTCCCCTAAAATATTCGTACGTTCCAATTCGTCTGATCAATAGAGTCAGAACAACACATTTTCATTCCCTAAGAATTGCCTAAAGGAAAAAAAAAACCTAAAAAAATCGTACATCCACAAAACTTTGCAACATGAAGTTACTTGGACTAGAAAATTCTTGTTTCTAGACTACTAACAAATTCGTAGGCCGGGAATATTTTGCCATAGTATTTTCGGTTGACGCGATTTCCACCTAGAAAATCCGAACAGCTAATAGCTAGCTTTCTAGAATACGTCAAAAGACATAGTACGCGCCTTAAAATAGCTAGATAAGCTGCAGACAACTGGTTTCAAACGAATTTCAAAAAGTACTCGTTGGGTGCCCTTGACGTTGTGTCAGCTTTGCCGTACGGTAAGGGAGCCAGAGTGGCGCAGTGGTTAAGCGCTTCGCCTCTCATCTCTGTGGCCCAGGTTTGATTCCCGGACGGGACGCCGTATGTGAGTTATCTCGTCCTTGCTCCGAGGGTTTTTCTCCGGGTTCTCCGGTTTTCCTCCCTCCTCAAAAATCAACCTAAATTCCCTGGAGTTCATCGGAATACTCAAAACTAATTTTAAATATATATTTTTAAATGAACCCCACCACAAGAAAGACCACATGGAAATTATTATGTTTTAAGAGTTTGAAGATATTTGAGTAAATAAGAACTGGCTAGGAAGTATTTGAAAATTCGGGGGATGCCTCACTGATACTGAACCTCTTATTTATGTGATTTTTAAATGCTTGCTGTTCAGTTTTTATTTCCTCAAACATTTTGAAGCTCGTTTCGATGTAATATTTCTTGTGGTAGGTTTCATTTAATAATATCATAGAGGACAAATTAATCACTAATTTCAACTTGAAATTTCACGCGTAATTTCTAATTTCACACGCCGCCTACGCGCGCTTAAAATAATGTTTTTCTTTATCGTAATTTGCCCTACATAACATTAATAGGGATAAATTTCACTTGTGTTTGTCAAAATCTACGTAATTTCTTCGATTTTGGCTAACACGCGTGAAATTTATCCCTAATTTCACTCGTCCCCATTTGATTACCTATAAAATAAAATAAAATAAGTTATGAATTTTATTAATTTAATTCGATTAAAGTTACACCCTCGGTCCCAGTCTTTTTACAGTTTACGGCTAATAGCATTCCAGGGAACTGGGACCGACTGGGACCCACGACCCACTTAGATCTTAGATTTTTACTTCCTTGGATAGTATACACTAATACCGGAAGGTGCATAAAATAATAAGAAAGCTTAAAGCTAGTTACAATACAATGGTGAAGTACAAAGTCAATAAAATAGTGCAAGTGCGGACAATAATAGTTAAATACAGGTATAATAAATAGTCATGTAAATGTAGCTAGTTTAAATAAATAAATATTTTAACAAATTATAAATGCCCCCACTGTGTCAACGCGTCACTCTCTTAGATTGACTATTATCATCAATTGTCAAAATCGCTAGAATTGATTATAATCATCATTCTAAGACAAAACCTATAAACGATGGGTTCTCACTCACCTAGCACAGGTAAACAAGAAAGGAAGGTAAACGAGAGAAATTTTTTTTTTTGGCGCTCCTACTCGGGCTCGAACTCGTAGCCGTTTGCGTGTAGTGCTTGGTAGTACAGACGTCACAATTGTTTATCTTTATACTTGACTGGTTTTAACCTCGAGGTTAAATTGACGATTATAATCAATTCTAGCGATTTTGACAATTGATGATACAGCGTATCCTCGCTCTACAATTACCAATAATCAATAAATGAAAAATACGCTTGAAATACCGATTATTGGTAATTCTACGACAAATCCTAACCCGAACCATAAACCGAACCCTAACCATCGGACGAGTTCGCGTCTACCGCGTCTACCGCCGTTTTGATTTGGTCAATTGTTTATCTTTATCCTTGACTGGTTTTAAGAATGTCATTGTTTAATTTGCGTTCCAGAATTAGCGATTATTGATAATTGAAGAGCAAAACTGATTATTGGTAATTGTAGAGCGAGGCCGTGTTGACTGGGTCCAGAACTCGAACCAGTCTTCCCTCGCCAACCGAATCAATATGGCGGTCTCCGGGCCCAATACAACTGAGCCAGTCGTAGATTTAGTAAATGAGTTTAACCTTTTACCTTCCATCTTCGACATAATCCAGTCGGTACAGAAGACGGGAGATACACAGGAAATGACGAAAAAGGTATAACACTGTAAATCGGCTGTATAATTTGACAACAATGTACAGTTATATTATTCTTAGTAGTAGACACACGACCCCATAACTCCATAAGCCTTGTGCTTTAATCATAATCGTGTTTAAATAAAGGCAATCTATCTATCTATCTATCTATCTAACTGTCGCAGAAATTGTTTACGACAATTAAGGCCTAGGCCTAGGGACAAAGACTGATCAGACTCGGTCAGAGACTCGGGAGTGTTTGGTTTCCACGGTTCATATTGTAGTTGATGGTACGATTACAATATAAAGATTTAATTAGTTTGAGTTTGATGGCCAAACTTCAGAATACAGTGGCAATGCTTCTAAAGATCACTTGAATCTCCATTATATTTATAGTTCAGGGTCCTGTTGAGTGTTGTTCAAATTAATAAGGGTGGACAACGCATCTACCATTACCACTAAGCGTGGGTTACCTGTGGTGTATTTGAATGACTTGGGGTCGAAAATGGTCACATGGTACATAAAAATGTATACATGAAATGCTTGTGTGATTCATGTAATAGGCATGACACACATTATTATACAGACATCTGCAATCGTTGACAATCCAGCCAATGAATCGAAAGGAGCGATTGCAGAATCAGGCCCGTCGACAGGGGAGGTTCGATGGTTTGAATGAACCCCCCCTCCCCCTGTAAGGTCCTTTTGTGTGCTGATGCACGGAATTGGGGTTGGATTTTTTCCTCGCTTGCTTTATGTATCTTCGACGTGACTCACTGAAAAGGAACCCCCCTCTGAGTTCTGTCAACTGGCCTGAGAATACAGTAACACTTGGTTAATTAATAATTCATTTTCTCAAATTTCCTTACAAACCTGAAAACGTAATCCAAACAAAAAAAAACTACTGACAAATGGCAAACAACATTCCCAGACCGAAATAGATTGTGGTTTATATCATTGTGTAGGTATCGACATGCTGAACTGATAAATCACACAAATCAAATGTGTCATACCTGTGACACGAATCAGTGTAAAGTTATAATGAAAATGTCATCAAGGAACAACATTGTCGCACACACACACTAGTTACCCTGTATGCTTTGGTGGGAAACAGCTTTACCACTTACAAATTGAATCTCAAATGGTCTTTTGCTCTCTCTGAAGTCTGACCAAGCTGGAGAGATCATGGATGAAACAGTGGAGGTTCTTGTTGGAATGGCAGACTAACATTTGGAAAGAGTGACTTTGTGTACAGTCCCATTGGACATTAAGTCACCAGCTTATTAACTCATGGTTCAATGAAGAACTATTTGACTACATTGTTAAAATATTGTTGTAGATTTACACAGTCACGTCTTCAGGCGAAGCAATTAACTGTTAATATTTTGGAGCTAAGATCGAAGGCCATTTTGGTAAGTTTCGTGGTCTTGGCTTTCCAAAGATAGTCGTGTCAGACCTAATGTATGTGCTTTGCCTGGCGACTTCTAAAAGACTCTTAAGACGAAACCCTATTGCATTTCCCTGTTGAAAATTTTCCTGTGTACCCACAATAGTCCAGTTTCGTATTCAAAAATTACCGCTGAATGCAATGACTACAGACGCATGTACGCAGGGTTAGCCTCATTCTGAAGTTAAACATTCTTAAATACCAGTGAGAAGGTGCAAAACACGAAGCTACAACAATAAGCAGTTGTGAATAGCCCACCTCCTCACTGGTATTTATGAATGTTTCACGTAAGAATGAGGCTAACCCTGCATACATGCGTCTGTAGTCCTTGCATTCAGCAGTAATTTTCGAATACGAAACTGGACTATTCTTTTTGGCCCGTGTTAAATCCAAAGGTAAACCAAAGGTAATCGGCTCTAATCCGTGTTAGCTATGGGGATAGCTTGCGAGGATTTCGGAAAGATTATAGTTTCAAGTAGCAAAGCGACTAAACTCTTATCAGCCATGCAGTAAATCCACTTTACCAATCGAAATAACTGAAAGTGTGAAAACTTAAGTACTTAAGTTACATTTGTAACATCTGATATGTACAATATCAATGTATAATAAAGACATTATTAAATTATTATTAAACATTTGTATGTGAAGTGCACTGTAGCATGAAGCAAATTTTTAATGAGTGAAAGGGACTTGAAAAATAAATATGGCAATGAAAGATCATGTAAAATAAGCTATTTTTTAAAGTATATAATTTTTTTTTCTACAATCAGCATTTTCACAATTTTTGTAAGTGTCTATTTTCTCAGCATCATCTTCTTTCCTCCTGCAGTTGTGTATTCTTTTTAAAATACCACATGTATTTGTAGGTTAACAGCTTCAAGGGAAAACTGCAGCACTGCCGAGAACTCTTGGGTACAGTCCCTGGTCTTGATATGAGCTGCGAAGAGCAAAAGGCATTACTTGCTTGGCAAAAGAAACAGTTTGAAGAAAAGAGGTGAGTATCTTGAATCAATGAATGCTTATATTGTAGCAAATTAAAACTTTTTTCCCAGGGGTGGGGAGGGGGAGATACTCCTTATATATATAAAAGTGATGTTGGAAATGTTAAAAGGAATTCCTTACCAGAATCTTGTTCTTTGGGCATGGTTCACATTGTTTTTACCTCTATAAGGTACCATTCTCAAAAGACTTACATTTGATTGAAATTGACTGCAAAAAATACCAACTAAAGACATGAATCCAGGCCAAGAGATCATTAAACAAAAACAAAATTCTGACTAGTAATACCCTAAAAGTACCATGATGAATTATCCACAACTGTGGATGTTTCAAATTGAACACCCTAATCAAGTGGTACCATTAACCATATGGATTTGGGCTGTCAGGCAAAAAGGGCCTGGATGACATTCCAGTTAAATAATTCCTACAATGGTAATCATAATAACACATTGAAGATTGTATTTTTTATCACAATTGCTCAGTTTCTCATGTTCTTATTGGCTTATTGCCATTGGAAATGAGGACATACCAACGGATTGCATCATTGCTCACATGATAGCATGTGCTTTCAAGAATCATTTTCCATCGTTTTCAAGGGTCTTCTGCTTCACTATTTTTAGTTTGTTGTGTTAAAAAACAAATTTATGATACACTGTACATGTAGTTCACCATCATATGGTGTGTCCTCTTATTTACCACGTTTTGTGTCATTGCATGGTCAAAATTTGTTGTGGATTCACTCGGCTAGTGTCTTGTGAAAAATAAGAGGACATACCATCATGGTAAACTATATTAAAAATTATTGTAAATTTATTTAGTTAATATACTTGACAGGAAGTGCTACATTTTATTCCTAACAATTAATGTCAGTTTCAAGAACTTTACAACAAAATTCAAAGGTGAAATTTACGTGATTTTGATGCAAGGGCCCGATTACAAATACGAGGTCCCATGAAAATAGGAATCATGTCATAGGGGATGGTTTTGATGTACATGTACGTACATGCTACATTGTAGTGTTAAAGAGTAAAGAATTAAATAAGATGTACAAGATGATTACTTTTGTGACAAAAAAATATTTTCTTCAGTCATTCTGCTCACCATACATGTGTAGCTCATAATATGATCTTTAGTTACATGTAGCAATAGTACAAGTTACACCTTGAAACAATTGTATGATGATAGGCAATCTTTTGTGACTGCTGAGATTGTGATCACACCCTTGTGTAAAAATATTGTTAATTTTGTCCTTGATTTCACTTGTCAATTTCATGAAATCAACACTGCTTGTTAATAAGTAGCACAATGTGGCACTCGCAATGCAGGTTGTACTGTCTAGCACCACAAGTATAAAAACAGTTCAATTTCAAAAGATATTAACATTCCTAATCTTAAGATCAACACACAAGCACAATAATTATGTGGTGGAATGGTTCTAATCAGCTAGCCCTGTCTACTTTATTTACTTTTAACTACATGCAGCTTAATACCTAAATTACCTAAAATTGAGTGTGATCAGAACAACCTTTAAACTTTTCCTTATACTGGTAAACAAGATGCTCATTACATATTCAACTAATCTAGCAAGATCTGATTGGTTCCAGGCACTTGACAGCACAAACAATATACAGTGTTTCCTATTGATTATATGAACTAATTTCTCTTTTCTTTTGTGCACTTGCTACGGTTGTTTACTCATCCAAAGAGAAATGACATTTTACGCTGTCTAGGCTTTTTTGCCTGATGCGGCCCATTTTAACCCCTAAAAGGTATGACGAGCATCCCTATCTGATCAGTGCCATATTGGGACTCCCCCTGGGCTTTTTGCTTGTATGTACATGTACAATGATTTATAGCTGCATACATGTATAGAAAGGTTTTGCTATTGGGGATTTTGCAGGTAATTTGAAAAATCATCAAAATGCATTGGAGACAAAAACTAATAATATTTTGTATTGAAATGACCAACTGTGTAAAGTTTTTTTAATATTTAGGTACCAATAGAGATACAAGCTCAGAGATTGAGCCAGAATGGACAATTTGGCCCTTTTGCAATTTAATTTCCTTTGGAAGCAGGACAATTTAACCCGTATCATATTTTTTCAAGGGACAAATACATGTGTTTTTAAAGTGGGAATGGTGCAATGGCGCAGCCTGGCTCATTACCTGCAAGCTAACAAATGTTGAAAATTTAGGGACATCTGTATGGTGTGGACAATGCTTGATACAGACATCTAAATTTTTGAGCTTTGTTACATGTACATGTACAGTAGCTTGTTCCGGTAACTTTGTTAGGAAAAACAATAACCCCCTAAGATTTCACAATGTTGCTGATTTTGGTGTGCTCTTTCAAGCCATTATATGCAAAAACTCCATTACATACAATAATTGAAGGGGCATAAATACAACTTCTGATCACATTCTAAATTCTCCCATATAAAACAAAGAATTTGAAGGGGAATACATATAAATGCAAAGAGTTAAGAATATCATTCAACAAGAGCAGAAATGACCCAGCTACCATTTATAATGTATTGCTGAATGGTAATTAAACACAAATTTTGTCCCAGAATACAAAATTCTGGGTCTTTCTGTAAGTCAGGACTTAAAATGGAACACTTATATTCAGAATTTTTTTTACTACTGAGGCACATGAGTGATATCTAAGCAAATTGATTTACTTGTTCAACTTACATTTGTAAATGCACTCTTTTTACTACCAGTGACTTGCTGCTTTTTTATATACTGCCTGTATATACAATGTATGTTCTGATTTAGGATATGCATGCTCAGTGTACTACACTACCCAATCAGTACTTAAAGGCCCACAATCACCCTCTGAGACGCATTGCGGCCATTTCTTTTGTTTCAAAAATGGCGATATTGTTTGATATATGCTCTGATTGGTTGGTTATCAAGTCTTGCTCCGCCATGTGTACCAATTTTCGACTGCAACAAAATGGTGACTGAACGGGTGTTTGCCCGCAAAGCGTCTATGGTGACTGTGGGGCTTTAATTGGTCAACTTTGTTGAAATTTGTTGTGGATTCACTCAACTTAAGCACCTCCTCAACAGTTTTGATCATGCAATGATCGCAAAATGTGGTAAATAAAAGGACATACGTGTACCATATGGTAAACGATCATAAATTTGATAAGCAAACTAAAATTTGTTTAAATTTCTGATAAGCAATTTTTTATTTCTGAATCAGTAATCTTATCGCCAAGTACAAAACCCTGCCAGTATTGTCAGAAGCCCTTATCAAGGAGATGATCTGAGGTACAGAATACAAACCTATGGAAATGGATATGGAAAGATTCATGCAGGGACATTAGTACCTCGAATTCATGCAAGGAATGGATGGTTTCAGCTTCTTCTGAAACACCACTAACAAAACCAATACTGAGAAGAATGTGATCAAGTAACTTCCAGTTCTTGGTGTTACCATCTGGAATCAAGAAAGGGGTTGGAGTTCAAAATTCCCTGACTTTTGGCCCTGATTCAACTTTCCTAATTACCAAATACTCAAAAAAACTAGTACATGTATATATACAGTATCTAATACATTGTACATGTAGATACAAGTCATGTATACCTGCTGCTCAGTTAAGTAAATGTATTATGATAAAAGAACCGACAGCAGCTCTTTGGTAGGAAAAATATATTATAATTATAGTGGATAACAAAAATGACAAGGTGTGATACATGTATGTGTTAGATTGTGTAGCTTTGGAGCTATAAATATTCTTGCGACAGAAGCCTGTTTGAGCTGTGGCATGTTTTCTCAAAAGTTATCCCAATTTATTCTCAGTTTGTCCTGATATATCAATAATTTCACGGTAAATTCCCCGAGTCTACCAATTCCCAACATTTTCTTAAGATTCCCAGCAAAAAAAAATGCTTTCTCCCAAAACAGGCATGCATATGTTAGAGTCCAATGAAGCATAAACACCGGAAATCAACTGTAATTGAGATATGCTAATTTGTGTTTTGAACCCCACGGTCACTTTTGGTATTGTGGTAAAAATACAAATGAAGATCACAATTTATTTACGTTCGCTGCAGTGTCCTCGTGCATAACCACAATGAAATGTGCTGGCAATGTACCAAAAGATTGGCCCCACTACACAATAAAATTAATACTGCTGCCTTGCTCGCTAATTGCCTTAGGCTCGCTCGCTGTGGCAGCAATCAGAGGATGTATGGTGACCATCTTGAATATTTTACTTGCCCATTGTCTCCTATTTACAACAAACACTAAATGGAAAAAGCTCCAAAGATTTTGCAAATGCATTATGATGTTCTAATTCGAACCCAGAGACTCTAAACTGAGTACAGTATGTTTTTTGGAAGAGACGACAGAAGAGATCCGAAAAGGAAAAGAAGCTCAAATCACTAATAAAGGACAACAGGATGCAGCAAATGTATGTTTATTTCAGTTGATTTTGACTTATCAATAAATTATTGGTAAAATTCATGATAGTTCCCATACAAATCCTTTGATATTATAATTATACTGACAAATACACACAATTAAAGCTTGGGTCACCTGTGGGCTAACCATGTCCAAAATCCGTTGAAACTGCAGTTGGAACATAGATGTGAAAAACAGTCAGTGTGCCACATTAACCAAGATAAACAAGGCTGTAACATTGGTATTTTTAGTGTGATTTTCTTTTTGAGCATTTTAATATTAGTGTTGTATTCCAAAAATACCAACAAAAGGGTTAAATGTTAAAATGAGTGATCAGTGTTTTTCAAAATGCTGCTATGAAGTGTTTTTATTTTCTGTGTGAGGGAAGCAAATAATTATATTCTACTGTTTGATAACAGTGCCTACTTTCATGTACATGTAATTGCAGTTCAATGACACATTTTGTGCTTTAAATAATTTATTTGTCTGAAAAACCATCAGTGTATCACATTAACCAAGATAAACAGGGCTGTAATACTGGTATTTTTAGTGTGATTTTCTTTTTGAGCATTTTAATATTACTGTTTGATAACAGTGCCTACTAACATGTAATGCAGTTCAGTGACACATTTTGTGCTTTAAATAATTTATTTGTCTGTCTGATACTACACAAGCTTACTAATTCAGTTCAAGTTTCTCTGCTGACAGAGTTCTCTTCCTTCCTACGAATTGAGAGAGAGAAGGGAACTCGATCTGCCAGCAGGGAAAGTTCAAGTCCTCCCAGTTTTGTAAAATACTGACAGTGGGCCTTTCGCTGGATACAATCACATGGTTGACTTCATTTATTTAAAGACACGTGTACGATATTGGTAGTGTTATTAGCAAAACCTGTTTGTAAATGCTATTTTCCACCTCCAATCGATTGTTGATCTTTCTAAAACTGCAGATTGTTTGCCAATGATCTACATCACAAACTCAATTCAATAGTTACAGAAGCTATATACAGTGGAACCTCGATATAACGATACACCAAGGGACCGGCCAAATCGTATCGTTATATCGAATTATCGTTATAAACGAAGTCTCGATTTAACGATAATGCAGGAAAAACTAAAAAATATCGTTATATCGGGAGTAGTGTCCGTATTGTATTTTGTTCAATTCTAACAACTTCCATACAATTTGTTAATGTACTTACTACAGTAGTACTGACTGTCTGTACAAGTGTTTCATTATGTACTCGATAAACGTTCTGCAAATTACGGCCTCGTACATTTGTTCTAGGACGGTTTAATGCGCAACAAAACTAAAAAAACATAGAATCAGAAAAAATCGAGTTCATTTTCTCACTTGAAGTACTCATCAAGGTTTGACTGCCTCTGTCCGTTGCATCGAACTCTTACAAAGGTGTCCTCCATTGTAGAGAGAGCGCGCAGAAATTCTCTTTCCCTTGCTCCTGATTCGTTAAATGTCATAACGAAATTGCGCAAAGCCTGCACCGCTTCATTGGCTTCGAGGGGAGTTAGAGGCGTTGGCTCTAGTTCTACACAATCGTCGTCTGAATCTGATTTTTCTACTTCGTCGCCATCCTTTTGTTGAACTGCCTCTATAGAGCTTCTCTGGTCGCATCAGCTTCAGTTGGCCGGTATACGGTGTCAAGATACTGATCTACTGTTGCGAAATGGCTGAATGGTACTTCCCCCAATGAGGGATGTTGTTGGAGAACCCTTTCCCATAAACCTCGTTCTTCCGCGGTTCCTTCGTCTTCATCATCTGATTCAAAAGGATCATCAGTGGGCTCTGACACGTCACCTGGAAAACCCGCCTTTTTCCAACAGTTCTTGATGGTTGTCAGGCTCACGTTCTCCCACGCTTTGGCTACCATGAAGACAGCATCTTTCAAATCTATCGCTTTGACGGGCTTGCCCTCGTCGATATATTGTATCATCTTTCTGACCATCATCTGACGGTAATGGACTTTGAGATTTTGGATTATCCCTTGGTCTGCCGGCTGTAGCTTACTTGTGCAATTTGGCGGGAAGAAGATTAACTTCGTGTTTGTGAGGCCTGTAACTGCCACGTGGGCCGTGCAGTTATCCACAAACAGCAGGATATGGCGGTTTGCCGCTCTCATTTTATGTTCTACTTTTCGTAGCCACTCTTCGAACAAAACACTGTCCATCCAGGACTTCTTTTGCGACCGGTAGGTGACAGGAAGCAAATCCATATTGATGTTCTTGAAGCACCGAGGTTTGGCATACTTTCCAATCACCAATAAGGGAAGCTTCTCTGTGCCGTCCTGATTACAGGCCACCATGACTGTCACGCGCTCTTTACTCTTCTTTCCACCGGTACACTTGTCGCCTCTAAAGTTGAGCGTTTGAATGGGGGTTGCTTTCCACAAAAACCCAGTTTCATCAGCATTGAAGCGATCACTGGGACTGTAGTTACGACAAATGTCTGGCAGGCGCTCGCTCCATGTGTCCACTACCTCTGGGTCGACGCTCTTCTCTTCGCCGCAAACATTCTGGCTCGTTATATTTTGCCTTACTTTGAATCTCTGTAGGTAGCCATGGCTAGCCTGGAAGTTGTCGTAGCCGAGTTGTTCTGCAAAATACCGAGCCTTTTCTGCGAGAAGCGTTCCAGTAACCGGAACGTTAATGCTCCGCACTTTACGGAACCATTCTGACAATGCGGTGTCCAAATCAGGATACATTGCCTGCTTCATCTTCTTTCTTTTCTCTTTATACAGGCCTTCTTCGTACGCACTTATTATTTCCTTCGTCTTCTTTAAATTTGTTGCCACCGTGGATTGGGGCAAAGGAGGGTCAAAAAGTTGACAAACTTCGCGATGCTTTTTCCCATCCTTGATGGCCGACACTACTTTATATTTATCTTCCAAGGTGAGAGCTCTTCGAACTCTCTTCTGACTCTTCTGGACCGTTGGTTTAGTCGACGACACTGACTCGGCAGTACTGGGACCCGGCACGATGTCTTCTGCGCTGTCTTGGCTTGCCATCACTCTCAATAAACTTCCAGCGGTTGAATATCGAAGATTACATGTTACAGAATACAGAACGCAAAGCACGTGTAAATAGTGATCGATCTGAAATTCACCCTCCTTTGAGACCATAGGATTAAAGGGATTAATTGCCCAAATGATTGACATCTGATTGACATTTGGCACCGCTCAGTCTAGGGTGGGCCTTTTGTAGAGATCCGATTGGCCTACTCTCAGCTTATCCCGTTAGCACTCTGTCAAAACCATTTCAGTAAGTACATTACAGACATGTTTTCTAGTTTTCTGCTGTTACTTCGAGTCATGGATACAACTACATATTCCTTCCGATCGTGTATTCGAGGGTATCACGCTTACAAGGAAATATGGGATGCAGCTATTGGTTCTTGACTGTGAGGTAGGTTCTGCTGTTTTTCGTGAGACATCCTAGGGCGATCTACTGGCCAGATTCAAGAGCGATATCGGCTTGGGCTTATGCGAAAGTATGTTGTGTGTAACACTTCGTCTCTTATTATTTATCGTAGCACGAACCTGACAATCCACACGATACGCATGCCGTTGCAGTTAAACGTGAGCAAGGGAAGAAAAGAACGCAACAGATCGTGGGGCATGTGCCTTTGACTTTGTCACGAGTATTTCATTTATTCTTGAAGCATGGAGGGAAGATCTCAGTGAGAGCGACTGGAAAGCGAAGGAACAAAGGCATTGGCTTAGAAATCCCTGCGACGTATATTTTTCATCACAAGAAACCGTCCAAAATAAGGAAGTTAACTGAGCTGATAAAAGATAAAGAGGACAAAACGACTGTATAGATCAATACCAGTCATGTAATCATCAATACCAGTCAGCATATACAAAGCGTCATAGTTCATTTATCTCATTTAAAGAGAAATTGTTTTATTCTGAGTTAATTTGCGAGAAGCTTAATCTGAAAATGTATAAAATGTTATTAGGAGTCAATTGCAAGACAACTAACTCAGCTGTAAGGTCTGAACTCGGAGTATTGCCCATGCATGTCTTTATCTACGACGTAGTACTCAAATACTTTGTTCACCTACGGCCTACTTGAACATAACGATAACCCTTTCCTGACGAGCGCCCTAAAAGTCTCTTGTAATTTGAACAAGAAGGGAGGTTGGTCTTGGTTTAGTCTTGTTTCATACTTACTGAAATTAGGTGATTTCAAATTAAATAACAATCTTGTTATTATACCAAATTTTGATTTCAAATCAATATGTAAGATGGTTACCCGAAAAATAAAACAAATATATAAAGATAGATGGAATGAAGAGAGAGAGGAAATAATCCATGGTCATAAAAACTCGAAATTGGAATTACATGCAGAAGTCAAAAGTGATTACTTTTTTGAGAGTTATCTGAATAAAATACATGATTTTGAAACCCGTAGAGCTGTGACTAAATTGAGATTATCGACTCATCATTTTCCAATTGAACGTGGTCGTTATTTACGCATACCAAGAGATAAAAGGATTTGTACGGTTTGTGATTCGAATGAAGTTGGCGATGAATTCCACTATCTTCTCAAATGCGGAAATCACAATATAGCACAAGCTCGGACCTTATTCTTGAACAAATTATACGACCAAAATCCTTCCTTCTCTTCATTCGATCTTTCTTCGCTATTTTACTATGTGATCTCAATGAAAGATCAGAATATTATAAAGCTAAGCAGCATCTATATAAAACAAGTTATAGATTTATACAATGAAATTGCAAATTAGCCTATTACATATTTACTTTTTATTATTACTTTATTTTATTTATTTTTCCTCCACTTATGCTTATTGGATGTACACTGATGTACTTTTGTCTCAAAGTGCCAATAAAGATATATTGTATTGTATTGTATTGTAATCCCTACCAGTCATGTAAACTGTTGACAGAAACATAACAGTCTTGGAAAACAATGAAAGTAAACTGGATTAAGTGAATACAGTATCACATCCGTTGAAATGCTTGGCATTCCATTTTAGTAGTACCATGATTGATTTTATCGTTATATCGAGTTCATTTTCACGTTTGGGCCTATGATCGTTATATCGAGAATATCGTTATATCCGATATCGTTAAATCGGGTGAATTTCACATACATTTACTGTAACGTTTGCCGGGCTGAAAAATGTTGATCGTTAAATCGGGATTATCGTTACATCGGGTATCGTTATATCGAGGTTCCACTGTATTAGCATGTGACTGTTTCCTGCAAAGCTGTAGTTTGAAATACACACTTGACATGTTTAAACTCACTCTAAGTAATTGCTACACTGCATTTCGACAGAATTTGATGCAAATACTACTGTAGGTGCTAATTAACAATTAGACTCAGCCCGAATGGGCTACGAGTCAATAGCCCACGAGGCACAGCCAGATGGGCTATTAATTTTAACTTGTAGCCCAGGAGGGCGAGAGGTCTATTAAATTGTGTTAGTATAAACTAACTAGTCGGACAGTAGAAAATAATAGAAAGAAACAAATTGAAGTTGAAAGAAATGTTATTAAATGCATGCAGATTTTCTCTACCATGGGCTATCACAAATAGACCTACACTGTATTGTAGCCAATCAGAATGTATGATTTGTAATAGTCCACTAGTTGGTTTATACTACTAATAATTATTTCCTCACGTATTCTGGAATATACCTTCAGTTCCACAATGTGCTTACCGGTAGCCTGAATTTCAGCTGAACCAGAGGAGACGGCTGAAATTCAGGCTACAATGTGCTCATGCACACACTCGACTTGTTATTATTATTTTATAACTAACCAACGGAACTTTTGACATAATTTGTTTCCCTTGTCATGCACAGGACTCTGGGATAAATCAAATTTATTCTATTCAGACTCCTGGGGTAAATCAAATTTTATTCTCCAAGAATAGAATATAAATCTAATTTACCCCATAATTATTGAAACCTTTGTGTGTGACAAGTAAAGCATATTGAAAGTGGGATATTAGGAAATACAATATTATTTTGGCCAAAGATTGCTTTCCACTCCAACACAATCTCCCCATTGAATTAACAACTATCCTTAAAACCAGTCAAGGATAAACATAAACATTTGTCACATTCCAAATGGCGGTTGACCTGCTTTGTGTCAGCACTACATACAAAGGATTATGAGTTCGAGCCTGAGTAAGAGTACTAAAAAAGTTCTCTCATTTATAATATTACCTTCTCTTCTTGTTTACCCATGAACCCTAGCTCTAGGTGAGATGTCTTATCTGGCTTTCCAAGGTTTTTTGAGGTGAAAACCTGTCGTTTATCTGTGAACTCGGCTGATGGTTAGGGTTAGGTTTGTGGTACTGGTTAGAATTTGTCTTAGGATTAATGATTATCATTATTTCAAGCGTGTTTTCCGTTTACGGATAGTTGTTCATTCAACGGTGGGAATGAGTTATCCAATCACCACTCACCTAGCTTTCTATTCACTCCTGCTGATGGGAGCCAATAAATTCACCCTGCAACTGGCTGTGTGTGTGTTTTTTTTTTTGTGGGGGGGGAGATCAAGTTAAATTTTGGGTTATCTGTGGTGTGCCATCAAGATGGTTGGGTTTGGGAACTCCTTTTTCTTTCCCTCGCTTCCTCTCACTTGTTTCCAGTCCCTATCACCTGGATTGCATGCCACAGTTAACCCAAAATTGAGCTGCCCCCCAACCCCCTTCCCTCACCCCTCCGCCACCCCCCCCCCCCCCCCAAAAAAAAACACCAGGAGAGCTACTAGTCAGAAATCATACATTAAATTAATTATGGCCATTTTGCAGGATGCAATCACATGGGTGCACTGGATGGCAAGAAAATCTTAAATCATATATTTAAAGGCACTTGTACAAGACCGGCAGTGTTATTAGTAAGCTTTCTAAAACTGCATTTTTGAAGATTGTTTGCCATCCAGTAAAGCCTTTTCCATGGAATCATGAGCTCAATTCATTCATTATTAATGTGATATGTAAGCAGGGCACAACAAAAGTAGTTTCTGATAGCCCAGGGCTAGTGAATTTTCAAGACAGTGTAATAGATCAGTTTGACAACTTGTCTGATGGACAAAGAGCCATAGTAGGCTTCTTAGCGGAATGAAGTATTCGGGCAAACTTCAATTTTTTTCTCCTTCTAACCTAGTAGCAGCATGTGACTTTCTGCAAAAGGCATAATGTAGAAGTAAGCAGCTACATGTATTTGAACAAACTGTCCTTCAGAGGAACCACAGTATAGATGTGAAGCTCCATATCGGACATGTTGCCTCCAGGTCGATAGAAGTGAAGAGACACTCACTGGCTGCTTCATGTTCCCCCTGCCTCTCAAGTACTACACCAAGATAGTGCCTGCCAAATGTTATAATTATAAAGATTCAGACAAAATTAATCCTTTCAGTAGTATACAGCTATTTCAAACAAGGTTGTCTCAGACAAACAGAAAATGACAACTTGACATTCGCAGACCAAAATGGATTGTAGTTATACCTATCCAGCTGTGCAAAACAGATAAACTACTCCGTGAAATTAGAAAATTGATTTGTAGGTGACCATAAATATTTGTCAAAAACAAATGAATTCACCCCACAATCCACTTCAGTCGGAATGTCGCTTGTTGTTTGCCATTTGTCCGGGATAAACTTCTTTGAAATAGCTGTAATAATATGATTCAAATCATAAACGTTGCTATCTCGAATTCCAAATGGGAGGAAAAGTATGCTATACATGTCCTAAGATACAGACTAAGAGCTTAGAAAAGAGGTGACAAAAGTGCTTTTTAGTCATCCGGATACATTTTGTATTGGTAGAGAAATTGCCAACCAGGAAAATTAAATGCTTTTTTAGCCAAAGTAGAAAAGAATCTTAGGGCATGGCATCTAGCCTCCTATGTAGACATTCTATGTGTTGCATCCCCCTCCCCAAAGAACATCTGCATACGAGACTACATGACATCTGACTGATTCAGTCTAGTTTTGAGAAATTTCACAGTCTACACATACCATGCTATATGGGCTGTGGGATCAACATTAATGGCTTCTCTCAGCACCTTCTCAGCCATCACGAGATTGTTTAGCTTTTTGTAGACAACACCCTGTAAGGTACAAATCCAGTGTCAGATTAAACAAGACGACTGTACTGCACACTGGTGGGTTTATTTTGTTATAAAAGCAAGTGCAATAAAAGTCAAGACAGCTTGTTCAACTGAGCCATATATATTGTGTAAACTTTACTGGACAAGACAACAACAACTTTATTCACACTTACGCTACTTTAAATTACATTGTTTTGTCTATAAATAATTGACAAGACATAATTATTAATACTAGTAAGAAATATAAGTGCCTAGAGGCTAAATGTTCTAGTTGGCCCCTATAGCTACTGTTTATATCAATATAATAATTGTTTTTTTTTTACATACATGTACAACTATGTATCTAAACAGGGAGATACATGTAGGGGAAAAACGAGTCTGGAAGAAAAAATACTAATTAATTACTTTGGTATCGAGAAAGAAAGAACAAAAAAGAGAACAGTGCAAAAGTTAGTGTCAAAAAGAAGTCCTGTCATCATGGATGGCCTTCCATAATTATATTGACTTAATATTGATCAAGTTTGAATTCACCAAACTGGGCATTCTTGTTTATGACATAATATATTTGTGTGGCAGAACCAGGTCTAGTGTTGAACCAATTCCGATTCCCTGTCCGTTTTTTTGGTAAAAATATGTTGAATTCCGGCTTATTGACTATTCAGAATAATCAAACAGGGAGAAAATCCAAGTTCGTTTTCACAATAACTTGGAAATCTAGGTTTTGGAATTATATTTTTTCTAGTAAAACTGGGTCCAGTTCTGGATCCCATGACTGCACATACCTACGTATACCCCAGTTATCATACAATTACATTAAGTGCCCCCCTGGCTTCAGTGATTCTAACTACTACTTTCAAAACTTGTAGTATGTTTGTGAGAATTAAGACAGATGCTTTTGCCAAATTTTTCTTACACAAGCAAAACCTAAGCAATCCAAGGATTTTCTTAAATTCATTATTGCTCAACCTGCTCAACTCACCATTCTCTGCATACTTGGCACATGGCTGGGGTTAATGGCAATTGCATTGTCATAGCAACCTTTGGCCTCACTTAAAGTACCACGTAGCTCGAAGATACGACCACGCTGTGTCAAAAGTAATAGGACAGTATTATACTTGGAGAAGGGTTCGACAGTCACTGACCACACAAAATCTTCTTGGGCCCTTGTTACAGTGCGTGACAACACATGATTGTTACAGCGTGTGACATGTGGCGGATTGTTACAACGTGTGACGGATTGTTACAGCACGTGACGTGATGGATTGTTACAGAACACACTCGTCCCAGAGGAATTAAGATGTAACTCTGTTATTTAACCGTTTTAAGAAACTATTGCTTAATAAATTATTATTATATTACTGCCCTGCAGGACCTAAACTTCGATGTAGAAAACCCACAGACATGGAAATAGAACATTATTTTACTGTCTGAAATGTAACACTGCTCGCAGCCTAACTACATGTAGTCCTCTTTCTTGCTGTTGTTAGGCTCCTGGCTAAACTACTAGTATTTAGCTTAAATTTTTTTTAAATAAGGTACATATTCCTTTTTGTATTAATCTTTAAGTCAATGGGCTTCAAAAACGTTACTTCTAAAAGATAATTTTCAGAAATTTAGATGAAAAGCGAAGAATTACTTGTTTAGAGCTGCGTTGTGCGTTCACTGGCATGCGCAGACAGAGGGAAAATTTGGGTCCCATAAAGTTAGACTGGTTGCATATTATGAATAACTAAGGTCCCTTTGTCTTCGAGCTAGATATGGACGCTCCTGTTATGGGCTCCTGAGTGTATAATAGTCAACTAAGTAGATAATGTTTAACTTGTACAATAAACCAAGCCGTCTTTAATGTGAGCGAAAATGTTAGCATGATATTTTAGTCTGAACTGATCGCTTTATTTTATATTGAACTGATTACTGAATTGAAAAAAGAATAAGGAAGAAAATGAAAAAAAACAGAGTAGCAATTCTTAAAAAAGATAAGGAAGAAAATACAGGCCTGATCACAGATCACACTTAGACCACTCGGCCATCTCGCAATAATTTGGATTAATAAATAACTGAAAACATGACTCTCTAGATCTAGACGTTTGATAAGTCAGATACAGAATTCGTGTCCGTGCTTTATCTGATTTACAAACTCAAGCTACCCATTCTGTATCTATCACTTCAAAAACGCATAATAATTAATGACCATTTTGTCCAATCAGATGAAGCAAATCACTCGCGTGCATGCTCCTTTATACCCAGTAAAATGAAAGGGTCTTTATACGAGTTTTCACCGTACGAGTGTGGCCCTATATAAAACTTCATGGTTTTATATAGGGCCACACCCGTACAGTGAAACGTCGTATAAAGACCCTCCTAGTCAGTCACTATAAAACCAAGGGCTTCACCGTGAATCTTTATACGGATCCTCACTCGTACAGGGAAAGTCCTCAAAAAGACCCTTACGGGAGATGAGACTCAGGCTATTTTTAGATCATTTTCCCCGCCCTTCGTGGGTTACACCAGTGGCGGAACAAAAGATGCCTCATGAACAACTTTTGTTATACCAACAACACGGCCGCTACGCTTTTGTGATTTTATTCCCTTAGGAATGATTGCAACTCAAGAATAGCGGGAACCGTTCTATAAATAACCTAACTTGTGAAAATGCTGTTACATAGCCACCCAGTATACGGGATGGACGCTCCTCGTTATGGACTCCTGATATACTTTATAATTTGTTTAATATAAAATAAGTTGTTACAGCAAGCAGGCATTCACATTGTTGTCTGACAGAGCACACTATGACCGTTACATTTTCAGGTTGTCAGGACGCTGGCCTGATTACTTTCTGTTTCCTAGCCTGTGTACAGCCGCTGCCCATCCTTTAATATCGTGAGAGAGCGTCTGTGAATCGTGTTCCAGGTCACGTGGATTGGGAACCGAATATGATTGGTCAGTACATCATAATTCATTACGGCTGTACACATGTGGATTGCTATCTGTTTCCTTCCGTTTGAGGTTTCTGTAAAAAGTGCTGAATTACAATGCCACGAAATTATTGTACTATTGATCTACGGCAATTGACAGATACGATAGTATAAAATTCTAACAAATCCCTACAAACGTTACATACTGCTTATGACGTCATAACAGTGTACCTGATGAAGGACGTCAGGCGACAGGGGGAATATCAAGTTACATACTGCTTATGACGTCATAACAGTGTACCTGATGAAGGATGTCAGGCGACAGGGGGAATATCAAGTTACATGTACATACTGCTTATGACGTCATAACTGTACCTGATGAAGGACGTCAGGCGACAGGGGGAATATCAAGTTTGCTTCCTGTACGCATGCGTTGGCCTCAGCATCCTTCTCAACTCCGATGAATACATCAGCTGAAAGGAAAATAACATTTAACGAGCATTTGACATTGTTCAAGTTTCCTTAAAAAGACCAATATTTAGCTTTGTTAAACCATTGGAAGAAATCTGTAACCAAAGCTATTGTCAATCGATGGATCACGCTCGATCACGTTCGATCACACGGTCAATCATGGTCGGCTTCACGATCAAACACGTTTGATTACACTCAATCACGGTCGACCACAAAGTTTCACGGGTGACAACCTTCAGTTACGGTCGATCACGAAAATAGGTTTCGCGGTATCACTTCGCTATCACTTCCAAAATTATGTTTTCAAATTTCAAGTAAAGTTTCGCGGCTTACTATGCTCGGTCACGGTCGACCACATTTTAAATATCGATGAAAGTTTCGCGGCATCACTTTTCTATCACAAATCACGGGATGATTCCACGTGGCTCGCTATTGGCAATGCTCTGCACATGTATAACTTTGACTGTACTGTCGAAAAGAATGTAAAATTAGAAGTAAAATAAGACGGGAAGCAGGGGCATATCCTTTCTAGGCCGGTCAGCTGGAAGACTAGACACGTAAATAAGGTTGTTTATTTATTTACTATATCAGACCGATTGCTGAGTTAAATCTATATTCTTTGAAGACTGATTGGGAATTTGCCAATGATTAGTTACATGTACACTTTTAATATTAAATAATTCCAAGAAAATGAAAATTTCTTATTTTGTAGTTGGCCGTGTGTGCACATCTGCTTCCCGCCAAAAAAGTACGGGCTGGCATTTATGCGTACGCATTTGAATATCACACAATTTTACCAATCGCAAGCCACAATTTAGACTAGTTCTAGAACGGCTGGGATATAGATAATCACACACACGAACACAGTGAGCACATCACACAACAGTCTTACCAATCGCAAGCCACAGTTTAGACTGTAGTGCTAGTACGGCTGAGACGCTTAGCTTTCCTATCGATGCAGATGCAGCTTCGTCTGATAATGCCTGCTCCAGACGAACTGACGCTGCTATGGAATTACTGCCTAGGTCAACTGTGGGAACAACAAAGGTACACACAGCTATTATATCAAGTCTTTAGTTGTGTTTTCATGACAGAGAACAAGTCATCAAAACTGTTTAGAATTTAGTCATTTAAGAACGCTTAATTGCACTTTCAGAATTGGAAATACTGAATTGTAGGGTGGATTTCGTATGTGCCAATAAACGTCGACCAAAGGGTACAGTTAAGGTACAGTTAAGGTACGATACGATACAGCACAGTTAAGGTACGGTAAGGTACGGTACGGCACGGCACAGTTATTGTAGAGCGTATTGCTTATTTAGAGAGGATTTCATATGATCTGGAAAGTTACGGCAATACCTTACGGCACGGTTATGGTCCCCTATTGTTTTTATCCTTCTGATCCAACCAAATTATGGGTCTGCCAGATTATATATATACTACATGTTCCTATAATGACACGAATCGCTCAATAGACTTAAAAAAATCTCTAACACAAATCCAAACCCGAACCATAAAACTTCGAAAACAAGTTCTCAGGTAAACAACGAGGTTCTAGGGCTATGTTTTCACTCAGGGTTCACAGGGAAACAGAACAAAAAAAAGGTACAGAAAAAAAGCGAGGCTTTTGTGAATTCTGTCATCAAACCCTCGAAGTGTGACAAATTCTCAGCTCAGTGCTTGATTAGTTCCCAAGGGCAGCTTTGGTATCTGTTGAGCGATCCTGTCCTTATAAAGTAGCCTGTTCCGGGGCGAACTGAAGAAAAAGGGAGGCGAAACAAAGAAGAGGGGGACTGGGAGAGAGAAAGGGGAAATCCGAGAGCCTGGAACAGGCTAGTCCTTAGCAACTCCAATCTAAGGAACTCTAATCTATATTCATCGTACGTTGATAACCTGCTATTAACTATACAGCTATTTAAAAAAGGTTGTTACATACACAGGATAAAGGACAAAATACAAGCGACATTCTCAAGCCGAAATGGATTGTGGTTATAAATGTCCAGCTATGAGAAACAAATAAACTGCATGGTGTTATTTAAAAATATATTCGACAGAAACTATCAATATTCGTCCTTGAAAATAAACGAATTCACCAGACTCTTAAGCTACAACCACACTCCATTTCGGTCTGGAAATGTCATACGTTGTTTCTCCTATAGACTATATCGCAACCCCGCCGTCACAGTGCACTCTGGGATGGATATCTCAGTTTCCATTGTTAAATCCAAGATGGCCGCCCAACAACAACAATGGAAAACCGAGATATCCATCCCAGAGTGCACTGCGACGGCGGAGTTGCGATATAGTCTATGTACGCTCTCTTTGACAAACTTATGTGAAGTAGCTGTACAAAGTTAGTGATGACGTACTTTCGTCTTTCTCGCTACTGATTTCGGTCAGCGGAATCTGCTTCAAGCTTCTGGTGTCAGCCACTACCTTGTCAAGTAAACCAGACCCAGCTCTACGCATCTCGGTGAAGCTGCAAATGAATGACCATTTAACAAATTTACGAGAGTTTACCTTGGTATGTCCTGTTATTTACCACGTTTTGCGTCATCGCATGGTCAACATTGTGGATCTCACGAGATGCTAGCTGAGTGAATCCACAACAAATGTTGACCATAAGATGACGAAAAACTTGGTAAATAAGGACATACCACGGTAAACTATCGTATTTTTTTTACAACAACAAACGAGAAATAGTCAAGCGGAAGATCCTTGAAAACAATGGAAATTGTGGGAGTGATTCTAGCGTGCGCTGTCACGTGATCCGTCCTCTTATTTCCAATGGCAATAAGCCAATCAGAACACGAGAAACTGAGCAGTTGTTGTTAAACATCTATTTTCTACAAGCACTCCATGTGATCTATCCAGCTCAGTTTATCGAGGTTTATCATTCCAATGTGGTTTTAATAATGAGAATCTAAGTGGTTTAATGCAAATCTCAGTGTTGACTCAACACGTCCAAATGCAAATTTGTTGTGTTTGGCAGCGCTCACAAGTGACCGGCCCATTGACAAAATGGAGTCCTTCAAATACCTCGGAGTAATTGTCCACCAATCTATGTCTTGGACCGAACACATTGATGCCACTAGTACTAAAATAAACCAGCGTTTACGCATGCTGAAACTCGAGTGAAACACTTATTACCATTAGATACCCTGATGGATCACCTACAAGCTATAAAAAACAAGGCAGCAAAAGTGATTTTAGATATTCCTATGTGTTCATCTTCAACTTTAGCTCTTAGCGATCTTACATGGTACACCTTAGATAAGCGTCGCCATATTTACTGTGTTGTCATGACCTTTAGAGCGGTTTTCAGTTGAGTGTAGTGAAACCAAACGCAAATTACCTACAGCCAGCCAATCATAGGAGCGAGTGAAATCACAAGTAACTCATAAATGGCTTCCCTGTGAGCCAATGACAAACCAAAGCAAAACCAAAACCAATTTGCGTTTGGTTTTACTTTGGATTCTGATTGGTTGGTTTACTTCCTCAGCCAATAGGAGAGCTTAGTAAACGCAAAACCAAAACACTTACGACACTCAATCGAAATCCGCTCTAATTACCTCAATGACGGATTAGATTTTCATTAAATAAAGACATCCATCAACATAACACTAGAAGGAAGAATGACATTCGCTTGCCCTCGGTCAAAGGAAACTGGGGCAAGCAACGTTTTATATACCATGTTATTAGTGACTGGAACATTCTAATAATACTTCTCTCCGTCAGATAGACTACACTTTATTAAGAAAGAACAAGCTAAGACAGCAATTTTTATATAATTCATTAGATTTATTTTTAACTTAATGTACTTATGTAGTCAGTAATTTTAAATCAATTTTCATCGCAATTCGTAACTTTCCCAGCAGGTATATATATATTTTTATAAGTTAGTATTAGTCATTTTTCCTGTAAATATTTTTGTTAATATAATTTTATTTGAAGTTTATTCAGGACCTCTCTGAAAATCACATCTGTGAGAGAGCTTCCTGGTAAAATATTATTATTATTATTATTATTATAATGTTAGCAATGAATCTATTCACAAAATAAACATAATTATGTCATATAAATGAAATAAAAATGAGTACATGCATGATGTCTTTTGTAACCACTGAGCACTAAAACAGATTTCGTAAATGTAGGAAAAGTACAATAATGATCTATGGTTCGGTTACCGTATGGCATGCTGTGACATTGAACTGATATCTGTAATGGGTTTGTCCTGATCCAATCAAGTGGTCCTTTTGAAGGAATGCAATCACGTGGTTGTATGTATTGGGTGGCAAAACTATTAAATCATATTATATTTAAAGGCTCTTGTACGAGATCGGTAGTGTTATTAGAAAAACCTGTTTTGAAATGCTATTTTCCACCTCCAATCGATAGTCGATCTTTCTAAAACTGTGTTTTTAAAGATAGCTTGCCATCCAGCATCCATGGCAACGCCTTTCCCATGTAGCCTGCGTTTCATCCGAACAAAACCTTGTTATTGTCGTCTGCGAACCAGCGACGGAAAGCTTGTTCTAGACCCCCAGCAGCGTACCGTGATTTGAGTACGCGTTCTGATTGGCTTTTAAAAATGCTTTTTCTCACACGCCTTCTGACTGGCTATTTTGAAATGACTAGGATCGTCACGCCATGCGATAGTACTGCGTAAATGTACAAATTAAATAAGCAACGACTCGCTTTTGTCGGCATTTTACACGAGCTCACTAGCTCGGCCTAAAAATGAATGAGTTCTTCCAAAATATGTGTTATTTCTTGATAAAAGCTAAGAACAGAATATATACGAAGCTATTTGAACCGATTCTACATCCATATTTTTAAGTTTAGCCTCTATATTTCCACTAACGATTTCCTGCCAGACGAGTGTTCTGGCGCGAGTGGTTCTTGGATTCTGGGGAGACTAACAGGTGACAGGCTGGTGACAGTTGAATGGCAAGTCAGAAGACGTGTAAGAAATGAGCATTTTAAAAAGCCAATCATCACGGTACGCTGCTGGGGTCTAGAACACGGTTTGTGTCGCTGCTTCGCAGACGGACTATACCAGAGAAAAGTCCGGATGTGACGCAGGCTTTTCCCATGGGGATCACGAGCTCAATTCATTCGTTAACGAAGTATTATATCAGCCGTGACGTTACGGCAAAGCTATTATCGTGTTTCTTTCTCACTCATACCAAATCTGCTCTATATTAATAGAAATACGAGATTTCCAAAGGAGCCGCTTATGTAACTCGGTTCTCACCCTGAAAGCTCGGAGTCGTAGAGTAGTTTCCAGGTCTCCAGTAGCTGCTTACACGTGATGAGAGCCTGGTCTCCACCGATAGACGCTTCCTCGAGCTTGATCTTAGTTAGTAACAAGCTGTATAAGAAAAATACGATAAACGTTTATAAAATAAACAGGGCGAAATGCGCGCTCTGATTGGTCGATATCAGTGATCTATCAGAGTACAGATGACGTCACAAGGTCACGTGCATGCTCATTTTGCCGTGGGTCTGGTCTCTTATGGAAGCACAGATGACATCAAACCGTGAAGAAAACATCCGTTACAGCACTCGACTGTGTCTCGTGGCGCACTTCTTTGTTCTCGTTAAGTCTATAAGAGGACAGACGCACAGCAGAGTGAGATATATTTGTACATGTTAAACAAAAGATCCCAGAACATCCAAGGGACTAAGCCTGTATGGTGGAACCATAGTAAGAGGTTGCATGGTGAGAAAATGCAAGCTGAAGCGAGCATACCGCATTACTAAAGTGCGAAGGATAGAAAGTGGATTTTCAGGAATGATCTTCTAAAGCTGCCATGCTTTGACTCCCTTTAACTGGCTCTTCTGCTTGCCCTAGCTTATTTCCAACACAGCTCAGTATCACACAACTCTGCTTCCTTGTTTCGAATGTCACAGCTAAGACTGCTTTGCAGGATGAGTGATTTACTGGTTTCCTGTCATACTGATTTTCCATATATGGACATTCAGAAAAATCAAGACGTTATTTCGCTAGGGCACTTTGAAATTTTCAGATTCTCAAGCGTGCAGTATCAGCTAGTACTGTCGAACAACTCGAGGAATACTCAGTTAGTGTTATAACTGACGTTCAGTTTACAGTGAAAACACATAATAGTTTACGGCAATTCCAAAATCTTGTGTGCATATGAGATAAGAAATTGAGAATGTAAACCATCACACACCTGAAGTCATCAGGATATTCCATAAGCGCTGCATCACAGACATCAAGAGCTTCGGAATACTGACGAGAAAAAACATGACGACAACCATGGTGAGATATTACTGGTACAAACCTTTCTTGCGGGGGGGAGGGGGGGGGGGCTTGACAAGTTGCTGCAATTCAAATTGTTAGTACTTTTTCACATATTGTTTACGTGTTTTACTAAAAGATTATAGTAGTAAACTATGGCAAACTATGAAACTGTCATGAATCAAATGTAACATCGATTATTACACAATAAACAGTGTGAAATGTGCTCTGATTGGTCAATAGCCACGTGTTATGTAAGAGTACAGATGACGTCACCCATTGCACGAAATCATTTCGTAGACTCCTATTTTGCTAATTACTGTATAAAACAATTATAGATGTCATATTGTCGTGAGTCTGTCCTCTTGCAGATGCACATGACGTCAAAACACGAAGAGAACTAGCGTTATGCCACTCAACTGCGTCTCGTGCTGTACGTCTTTGTTCTCATCTGTACATCTGCAAGTGGAATGAGAATTCTGTTCATTCTGCTCTCGATAGCAGAATGAACAGAATACGGTTTACTCGGAAGATGAAAAATGACGTTCTTTTGGGAATTTTTGGCGGTAAAGCTCTGGCGCGCACGCGTCCGGCCGAGTTATTAGTTCCCAGGTCATCTCCGTCAAGATAATTAATTTTCGGAATACATGTATCTGTTGTTGTTGTTTCTTTGTTTAAAAAAAATATTTGGGGGGGGGGGGGGGGGGTTATCAGTATTTCGTGTATTCTGCATTCTTATACAAGAAAAGGAATAGTCAGAATAGTATCAAAATAATACGCCCTTATCATACCTTCTTCTGTGCTGACAGCAGTAGTGCCATGAGGTGTAAATAGCGCAGGTTATCACCGTCGATCTTGAGAGCACGACGAGCATTTTTGACTGCTCTTGAGATCTGATGACGGTATAAATGATCAGAAATAAAGGAAGAAGACAATAGGAGCAATTTATAAATTACCAGAACAACGATATCATGGTGGTGGTGGTGAGGGTGGTAGTGTACGTGAGTAAGTTTATTTAATACCAACAATCTACACACATAATACTTTATAAAGGGTCTCTTTCAACCAGTGTACATTGCACGCATCTATTGTTATTTATCCGGAAACGTTCAAATATCTGCCCTCCGAATCATCGTGCCATTCATTTGAGTCTTCAAATGTCACCGACATATATTGAGCAGAGACTTTCGCGAGATCTGAATTTCGGAGCCCTACAAAATGGCCGCCGGCCACTGGGAATTCGGTGCGCAATGCACACTGGACCCTTTAAGGTATTGGCCACCCAGAATAACTGAAGGAGCTAATCTAGCTGGGTATAGTAAGTGCAATAGGTATATTAATAGAAAAACAATTGGGTCACAAGAATAGTGATGGTGATAGTGATGATGGTGGTAATGGCAGTGTACGAGGAGGAAGCAAATACAAGCTTCACAATGGTGCAGCAACGACAACTGTTGTTTAAAGTACGAAAAGTTATATAAAATGTAGCAACATGGATGGAAGTGAGTACTTTAGCGCCTGCTTAAAGGACAAGAAATTACGATTTCAAGATATCTAGTTTATCCTTTAAACGAACTAAAGATCTGTGGTCATTCATATGCCTTCTTGCGAGGGTTTGACGTACCTGCCTCATGTGTGCCTGTGCCAAGGCCAGGTGGAATAAGTTGTCTGCATCATCTGGATCATGATCAAGGGCCCTGAAAATGCAGCAGGGAGTCGCGGTATATGTTATGGAAAACACAGCAAGCAGGCACGCTTACCAAAATTGACTCCTAGAAGGAGTAGGGTTTTGTTATTAATAGGGCTGTATATCCCATGAGATGGCTTTATATTCGCAGTACAGTCTGGGCCGTTTTTTCAGCGATTTTCTGACGAACCTCGTGCACATGTGGGATGGTTAAAATCAAAGCAAAATAATATGCAAAAATAACTAATAAACTCTGTATCGACTTAGTCTTAAAGGAAATACTACGTATCATTTCAATGAGGTATCGGGGGGGGGGGGGGGGGGGGGCTAATTTAACTGTTTGTAACACTGAGCTACCAATCGAATATTTACTCCACAAACTCAACACCGGCATGATATAGCCCCTTTAAAGAGCCGACACGCCCAATTTTGTTCAACCATTAAAATCGATTCTACATGTACATCAATTTAATATAGTTGAATGCTAAAATACTTCTTGATTTAAGTGTTGCATTTATGAGTTATAATCATTATGGTTTATAGAGATTATTACATGTTAAGAGCTTGATATCGTTTTTATTCACGAGGTTTTCGTATCATATCGCGAATGAGCGAGTCTGCGAGTGAGTGAATTTAAAGTGAATACAATAACACAAAATTAAGCATAACAAAATTTATTTCTAAAAGCAATAGTACAGTGAAGTGATATCGTATCACTTCACTGATATGGTTTTTATTCACGGCTTTATCACACGGATATCAACCCCAAATGTGTAATAAATTCCGAATATGCTATTTTTTTATACAAAAACTTTCTATGGAAATCCATATGACTATTTTATTTTTATCTTTTGACTTTATATTGTTATTATACATTACATTATTATATATATTTACACCTGAAGGGCACACCGTGTATAAATAAAGTTTTATCCTATCCTATCCTTTCCGGTATAGATAAATAACATTTTATAAACATTTCTGTTCTATTTGAAGCTAATATATCAGTGATTTACCAAATATTTTGTCGAAATCAGAAGTAAGTTTCGTTCAAAAGGAAAATGAAATGACATGCAGTAAATGCCTTGTTTGACGCAGAGACAGAAAGTAAAGAGATCAGAAGAACTCCAATAGAGCACTTTGGACCGGTTTGTGAGCTGATTCAAGGCATTTGGATGACATCAGTAATGTTCTTCACTCTGAAAATCTCAGACACATGTCCAAATAACTTCAGTGGAACTTGATTATTTTTTTAAATACAAAAGTACTTTCAAAATAGATCAAACTGACTTTTGAGAAGGGTCTTAAACTTGAAGTAACAATGATGACTATGAATTATGATAACTAAACACTTGAAAAAAGCTGACTAAAGCTGTTGGTCAGCTTGGAAAGCAACAATAAAACACTGAATGATAAGAAATATTTCAGTCCTTATTCTAGTAATTACCTCTCAAGAGCATCTACTGACAGTTTCTGCAATCTTCGTCTGTCTCCACTTAAAGAAGCTGAAAATAGAATGGAAATAAGTTATTTTCACTGGCTCGAGTCTTCCTTAAAAGATAAACAAACAACTCGCTTAATCCAGGATAAGAATAATCATTTGTCAACTTGTTAACTACTGATTTGGGATTAAAAAGTTATTGCTCCACGAGGAATGAGTAGCACATTTCTACGTGTAATCCTAGATTGTAGAAAGACATTAAATTTAAGATAGTCCTTTATGGCTATATATATCAATTCCAACCCCCCCGGCATAAATGGCCCATTTGACTGAGTTTCTGTCCTGAGGCTGGGGCATTTGCCAGCAAAGAAAAGTTGGTGGGGTGAGGGAATTGGTCACAGAGTAAAAAAATAGCGAATTTTATAAAAGATTTGCACTTGTTCCAAAGCCTCTGCAGAGCTTAGATGGCCCCATGGTGGGGCATTTGCAACGTTCTGATTCCGAAATGTCAAATGCTCCACAAATACCCGAGGGGGGGGAGGGGGGGGGGGGATGGGCAGGTTGGAATTGATAGAGCCATTACCCTTAGGAGAAAGTCGAAGAAATGGGCTAAAACAGGCTAAAATCAACAGGAAACTAAATATCAACCAACAATTAAACTCATCGGCATAAGATGAGCAGCAAATTTGCGCAACGCAGCGACGAATAGATCGCAACAATCTGCCAAGTTAAGCACACAAGCCCCTACTAAGCTTAGGGGGAGCCCTCACAGTTAAGGGTGAGACTGCTGACCAGCAATGCCTAAATTTTAACTTTGCCTAAATTACAATTGAAGGGCTATGTGCAAAAAGGGCGTAAGTGACTCTTGATCACATTCTAAATTCTCCCTTAGAAAACAATGAATTTGAAACCCGAAATGAAGTGTTCTTTAATCTCATTTGATGTGGATAAATGAAGGGTTGTGTGCAAAAAGGGCGTAAGTGATTCTTGATTACGTTCTAAATTCTCCCTTAGAAAACAATGAAATTGAAGGAGAATTTAGAACGTAATCAAGAATCACTTACGTCCTTTTTGCACACAACCCTTCATTTATCCACATCAAATGAGATTAAAGAACACTTCATTTCGGGTTTCAAATAGCCAATGCAGGCATTTTATTTGGGAAACTGCAATATAGTTGGACGAGGGTAGAATGGCACGAGGACAGAAATATATTGCGGTTTCCCAAATAAAATGCCTGCATCGCAGGATAGGTTTCAAAATAAAATATCAATTTCTAGAATTTAGCTATGGCACATATAGACAGTACAATCTTGGGCGGCCTGTGAGCTTCAGTTTGAATTCAGTCCAGGATTTATGCTAATCTCGCTTAGAGTAGATTTCATATGAGTGGGCAGGTTACAGCAATGACTTACAGCACGGTTACTGTACGGCATGTGACATTGAAATTGTTTCCCTATTGTTTTTGAACTTCTGATCCAATCAAATTACAGAGTTACGGTACAGTAAGCTAGAGTAGATTTCGCTGTATGGGTGGGCAGGTTACAGCAATGACTTACAGCACGGTTACTGTACGGCATGTCGTGACATTGAAATGGTTTCCCTATTGTTTTTGTCCTTCTGATCCAATCAAATTACAGAGTTACAGTACAGTAAGTTAGAGTAGATTTCGTATGAGTGGGCAGGTTACAGCAATGACTTACAGCAATGACTTACAGCAATGACTTACAGCACGGTTACTGTACAGCATGTCGTGACATTGAAATGGTTTCCCTATTGTTTTTGTCCTTCTGATCCAATCAAATTACAAAGTTATGGGTGCCTTACCTTCCCCTGCCTGTAGACCATAACCTAATCCAAGGGCCTGGTAACCTTTTGATGCCCACTGATTGTCCTCTCCCATGTTGACTACCTTCTGCGCAAACTCAACTCCTTCCTCGAGCTGACATGGAAATAAAACACCTCAATTACTACACTGGATACCGGAGGTTAGATTTCCTTTTTTATGCAAACGTTGAAACGAAAAGTGCAACTAGCTAGCTAGTGTTCACTTCCTTGCAGCCTAAACAAAAACGCCTGTGGAAAGCCTCTGGAATCCAGGATACTCAACAGCTGTCACTGTCAAAACTTTTAAAACATCTTTGATAAATAGTATGGAATAACATTTTGATTTTAAATATATGGAGAAAAGCAAGGACCATTTGTTTGCAAATATTACATCTGCATAAATCAGAGGTGCCTGACATAGTGCTCATCTTTGTGATAAAAAAAATGTGAAGTGCGCTGAATATCGTATGCGAAGTGAGCTGACATCGCACGTGAAGTGAGCTGAGCATCGCACGTGAAGTGAGTGGAGTGTTGCACGTGAAGTGAGCGGAGTGTCGCACGTGAAGTGAGCTGATGTCGCACGTGAAGTGAGCTAAGCATCGCACGTGAAGTGAGCTGAGCATCGCACGTGAAGTGAGCTGATGTCGCACGTGAAGTGAGCTAAGCATCGCACGTGAAGTGAGCTGAGCATCGCACGTGAAGTGAGCTGAGCATCGCACGTGAAGTGAGCGGAGTGTTGCACGTGAAGTGAGCGGAGTGTCGCACGTGAAGTGAGCGGAGTGTCGCACATGAAGTGAGCTGATGTCGCACGTGAAGTGAGCTAAGCATCGCACGTGAAGTGAGCTAAGCATAGCACGTGAAGTGAGCAGAGCATCGCACGTGAAGTGAGCGGAGCATGTCATGTAAAGTGAGCTGAGTGTCGCACATGAAGTGAGCGGAACGTCGCACGTGAAGTGAGCGGAGCACCTCACGTGAAGTGAGCGGAGCGTCGCACGTGAAGTGAGCGGAGCATCGCACGTGAAGTGAGCGGTGCATCTCACGTGAAGTGAGCTGAGTATCGCACGTGAAGTGAGCGGATTTTCGCTCGTGAAGTGAGCTGAAAATCGCTCATAAAGTGTGATGAGAATCACATGTAAAGTGCGCCAAACATCGCACAGTTCGCTGAGCATCGTACGTGAAGTACAGTGAGTATCGTACCTAAAGTGCGGTGAGTAAAGTATATTATTTTAACGATACGTATGTACGAGCTAGGCTCTAAAACATTCCTCCGAATTCCTCACTAACAGGCCCATCAGCAGGCCACTTTGCAACTCATCAATCTGCTCACCTGACGCAGATGATTGAAGCACAGTTTTGCAGCATACAGAGGTACTAACGCATCATTAGGGTTTAAACGCGCACACTGACGCAATACCAGCAGTGCTCTTGGGTACTGAAATGATAATAAAACTATTACATACATGTATATAAACGCGTACGTTGTAAATACATGTTTAATTTTCCAATATGTTATCTCTGGCAATCTAAGCTGAAATTCTGCAATTCTGCAAGTTGCAGATTCGAATCAAATTTCAGGTAGATGCATGTGGATTACCGTAAAATCCTGGTTATAAGCTCTCCCGGTTATAATACCTCCCCCGGTTATAGGGCCATCAGTCTCGATCTAGTAACATAAAATCCCTTCCAGTTATAAGCTTCCCCGGATATATAAGCCCACCTTCTGCCCAACTCTGTCTTCAAAAATACTAAAACCAGTTTATTATAGTTATTTTATGCTTGTATACTAGCACCAAACAACTTTTCATTAACATTTTTGTAGATTAACGAATTATGTGTAAATTAGGTGAAGACTTGTGTCTAAGAGAGTTAAAGTAGCTTTCTGTTAAAGCATTTTAGAACGTTTTTATCACCTCAGTTTTCTTACGAAGTTGAATACGTCCAGGTCTTATAAGCGGGATGTTATGATATGTTATCTTACAAGGTTAAATATGTGCATAATATGGACAATACAACAAATGCTAACACATTACATATAGGAGCTGGGAGCGCGTGCGCAGTGGTTAAGCGCTTCGCCTCTCACCACTGTGGGCGGCGCCATATGTGAATTGAGTTTGTTGGTATCTCGCCCTTGCTCCAAGCGTTTTCTCCAGGTTTAATTCTCTGGTTTTCCTCCCGGTGATAGTGAACAATCACGTACCAAATTTTGGTTGTTAGGTTGTCGGTAGGTTGTCGGTAGGTTGTCGGTAGGCTGTTGGTAGATTGTCGGCAGGCTGTCGGTAGGCTGTCGGTAGGCTGTTGGTAGATTGTCGGTAGGTTGTTGGCAGGTTGTCGGTAGATTGTCGGTAGGTTGTTGGCGCAAAACCTGTTGGTAGGTTGTCGGTAGGTTGTCGGTAGGTTGTTGGTAGATTGTCGGCCGATTTCATATGGTTGTCGGTAGGTTGTCGGTGGAATTTACGTAGTTGTCGGTAGGTTGTTGGCGTGTTGTCGGCCGACAACCTACCGACTACCTACCGACAACAACTTTGGTACGTGATTGTTCACTATTACCTTTCCTCCCTCCACAAAAAAAATCAACACCCTCAGTGATTTGGAAGGCTGGGATGGGTGCTGAGCCAATGCTCATCACTTGTTCTATTGATGGGCCATAATTTTTCTAAGGGGGCCATCACTTAAAAATACTGTAGTGGTTTTTAATTCGCTTCTCTTCGCTTGAAAGCACGAGGACAAAAACAGCGCCTACAGTATGGTCAGTGGTTGTATAAGTAATTCGTGATCAACTATGCAGGTTCCATACCAGCGCAAAAACAACGAAAACTCGCAGTTTTTTTCGGTGTAATTTGCTTAAGTTCCAGAAATAGTTACGCGCCCTTACGGCCCACTAAAAAATATTTTTTTGCGCCATCAATTCGAAATTAGTGCCATTGGCGCACGTCCTTCCTAATCACTGCACCCTAAATTCCAATTCGATCTGTGGTTTAGCTGGGACCTGACTTTGATCAGTCCCTATGGTTGTTTCTGAGGTCCCGTTACCTTTCCAACACTAATAAGCGAGAGCCCAAACTGGAACCACAGGTGAAATTCTTCGAATGCAAGCTTCATTCCTTTGTCGAGACACTGGGAAATTAGATGTAAAAACTTTAGTCATGAACATAACCTTACTTCATAACAATTCTAATGATTTTAAATATATATTTCTTTTCCCAATATACCGTACCTCAACAAGCATGCCATATTGTGCCCTTCTTGTTAACGCTACTGTCAACAGGTCATAGACAGTGTTGGCCTCTGCTACAGTCTGTTCACGTGCTTCGGCCTTTTCGGGGGCCACACTCAGATTAGCATCTCTGAGTACCTACACGAGGAAATCATAACACACAAGGCATCAATGAGTTAATAGAGAGGATTTCTATGAGTAGGAAAGTTACAGCAATTATTTACGGCACTGTTACCGTACTGCATGCCGCCGTGACATTGAAATGGTTTCCCCACTGTTTGTGCCCTTCTGATCTAATCAAATTATTGAGTTACGATAAGACAAAGTTACGGCACGGTACCGTACTACATGCCGCCGTGACATTGAAATGGTTTCCCCACTGTTTGTGCCCTTCTGATCTAATCAAATTATTGAGTTACGATAAGACAAAGTTACGGCACGGTTACCGTACTGCATGCCGCCGTGACATTGAAATGGTTTCCCCACTGTTTGTGCCCTTCTGATCTAATCAAATTATTGAGTTACGATAAGACAAAGTTACGGCACGGTTACCGTACTACATGTCGCCGTGACATTGAAATGGTTCCCCACTGTTTGTGCCCTTCCGATCTAATCAAATTATTGAGTTACAATAAGACAAAGTTACGGCGCGGTTACCGTACTGCATGCCGCCATGACATTGAAATGGCTTCTCCGTTGTTTGTGCCCTTCTGATCTAATCAAATTATTGAGTTACGATAAGACAAAGTTACGGCACGGTTACCGTACTACATGTCGCCGTGACATTGAAATGGTTCCCCACTGTTTGTGCCCTTCCGATCTAATCAAATTATTGAGTTACAATAAGACAAAGTTACGGCGCGGTTACCGTACTGCATGCCGCCATGACATTGAAATGGCTTCTCCGTTGTTTGTGCCCTTCTGATCTAATCAAATTATTGAGTTACGATAAGACAAAGTTACGGCACGGTTACAGTACTGCATGCCGCCGTGACATTGAAATGGTTTCTCATCGTTTGTGCCCTTCTGATCTAATCAAATTTTGAGTAACGATAAGACAAATTTACGGCACGATTACACTGTATGGCATGCCACCGTGACATTGAAATGGTTTCCCCACTGTTTTTGTCCTTTAAGTGACAGCACGATTATGGTACAGCTAGAGCAGATTTCGTATGAGTGGGACAAACTACGGCATCGGCCCGTAGCCATACCGTAACCATGCTGTAACTAACTGTACCGTAACTCTGTAATTTGATTGGATCAGAAAGACAATAACAATAGGGAAACCATTTCAATGTCACGACATTCCATAGAGTAACGGTGCCGTAGTTTGTCCCATTCATACGAAATCTGCTCTATTGTTGTATTTCATTTCCACTCAATTTACGAACACC